>CM062807.1:1124251387-1124955633 GCA_031772625.1 Pinus tabuliformis | reverse complement strand
ATTTTTTTTTGTGTGTAAGTCAAACATTTATATTAATTAATCAAATACAATAATATACAAAATGTATGCACACACAGACATAACTAAGACTTCCTTGCTCGCTCGAAATGTCTATGAGCCGCAAAAGCCATGATCTCCTGAGCCCAAGGCTAACCACGTAGGATTGCTTAGAGAAGGGCTTGAAACAACAAAATAGTTCATCACACTGTGACTGAATAGTGGTACCAAAATACAAAAGAAGACCAAGATGCTCTTCACAGTAACAAGAAAACCAGTAGTCTAGAAACCAAGAACAAAACATGCCAAAATGAGATGAAGAACTGAACCAGGAAGCTATTACAGCTTTAGGACGAAATAATCTTTATTGGGATTACATGGGCCTACATTTCTAGTCCATTTTCAGGCTGAGGATTATACTAATGCATGGTATGCTTTCCCTGACTAGTATCCGTGCTTCCTTTCATGCTCTCCATCACAGCTGATGATCCCTGAAGTATGGAATTCCTGAGAAGACTGATGAGGACAGTCATTTTCTTCGAAAGAACTCTGACTTCCTGCGACAGGGTGCTTAGATTGAATTCCATAGCATCCAGTTTAGCCATGTGCTCTGTCGAACTGCAGGAGGTTGACTGATGAACTTTTTTTATCTCTTCGCCCTGCATGCTAAGCGCCTTGGCTAGCATGGTTTTCATTCTCCAAAATTCAGTCTTAGTGCAAACAAATTGGGTTGCTCTAGTGGTTGTAGTACTCAGGTCATGAAGCTATTCAATTTCCTTCTTCAGATCTTGCTCTTCCAATTGTTCTTCCTCCTCTAATACCTCTGCTTCTATCTCCTCAATTTTCCACTTTTCTCTTTGGGTAGTCCTAGTTTCATAGGCCTCCCATGCCTTCAATAGGTCCTTGTTTTCCAAAACATTTCGACTACCTTCTCGCACCATCCTAATTTCAAAATGTCGAAACACTTAAAATTCTTCTGGTGCAACGATTGTTATGTCGCAAGAAGTGAGAAGACTATGTGCCGTTCCTATGGTGGGAGGTTGTAGATATAGTAGATGGTAGCCAGATCCAGCCCCAGGTCTTCCACTTCGCCGTCAAAAGGGTGTTGATCCTCCCATAATAACTGTTGTAGTAAATTCCCAATTCCTGTTCATCATGAGTATCCTTAGTCTTAACTCCGCCACACCCGAACCTATTAGTTGAATGGCATTTGTCCTGCCCTTTGATTTTCTGATGGCACTGATAATAATTTTTGTTGGTAGTCCACCTTGTTTGATGGGCTACATTCGTGTGGATTATTTCCCACTCCTCCTTACGTCCTTCATGGGTCTAACGCCTGATGTCCCTTCGGTTGGTTATCTTCATTTTCAATTAAGTCAAAATTGTTCGTACTCCTGCACCACTTCTTCCATTAACTTATGTCGTGTCTCAAGAGAAGTGAGCACTTACTTCAAAGTTCGGTGGATGTGACCTCATGCCAACATGTGTCAGGGTAGGTAAAGTGGTTTTTGATCCCATAGTTGGCCAGATGATCCGCCACTACGTTTCCCTTTCTTCTCACTGCTTGTAGTATGATTCTGTCAAGGTAGGAGAGGTGCTCTGCTATGAGCTCTATCACTTTGGCCAGTCTCCAATGCTTCATGACCTTCTCGGTTGCGCCCTTGCCTGCATTCTCCTTGCGGCTGTGATGGCCAATTTCGAATCCCCTCCACCATGGTGGCTCCTGTTTTCAGACGCCTGAGAATTCTTAATCCTTGCCCTAATTTTGCAAATTCCATTTCATTATTAGTTCCTTCCCCCAACGCTTGGCTGAAAATATGTTGTATTTTGCCTTTGTGATTCCGCAGAACCCCTCCTATACCTGCAGGTCTCGGATTCCCCCGAGAAGACCAATCAAAATTGATTTCAGAAATCCTAACAGTGGAGGAATCTAGGCATTCATGACTGTGCCTTGTTGTTGTAGCTGATTTGAAGATGAGGTTATGGTTCCTATCTCAGTGCAAAACATCTTCAAAATCCACAAGTCATCTACTGAGAAATCCTTATTCTGTTCAGCTTTCCCTCTTGTAAGAACTGTTTCTCTTACATTATGCAGAATTGTTCCTTTAATAAGTTCAATGTTTTTGTTTCACTTTGGAATACTCTTCCATTTCTCTCTTTCCATGCCATCCATACGATAAACCCTGGTATGAGTTTCCAAATTGCATTAACCATGTGGGTTTTGGAAATATTGCCTCGCCAATTCTCTATGCTCTCTAGAATTGAGATTCTTACCCTATCCATCCTGTTAAATATGGATTCCATCCAATTCCAGAGACTGTTTGTCCATTTGCAAGTATTGAGGAGGTGATTCATGGTTTCCTCCTCAATTCCACATAGGGGACAATGTGAGGGCCTATGAACCCTTTTTCCTAAGGTTCTCCTAGTAAGTGTTCTTCGGTGCATCAAGAGCTAGAGGAAAGTTTTAATCTTCAGCCATAGTTGTGCATCCCACACCTTACTGTACCACTTGACTATTTCCTTAAGTTCATTTCCTTCTATGTAGACTCTTGCTTCTTTAAGTGAGAAGTTGCCCCCCTCGAGCTTTCCCTAATGTAGGGTATCAACATCCAGTGCATTTCTTCTCTTTCTTTTGTCTAGATTTGTTTTCAGAGCTCTTATACTATTGTTTTCCCCTTCCGATGTGTCTGTATCACTGAATAACCACATTCTCCATGCTTGGTCATTCTCATTTGGTTTCCAGTAATGGTTTACTGTCATTCTCCCTAGCTCCTGGCTTCTTCTTTGAATGTTGATAAATTCAGGGCTTTCCATCTTAGGTAATTGTTGCCATTCATCTTCCCAGAATAGGTCCTGCTTTCCATCTCGGATTCCCAAAAGCTCTGTTCCTGAATTATGTGCCAATTAGTTCTAGCAAGGTTCCAATTGGAGAGCCATTAGGGGTTTCTTATAACCTAATCAAATTTTGCATGCTATAGTTATTTGCATACTTAGCTTTCCAATGCTTTGCCCAAGATAAATTGGGTTCCTTTATCCACCTCCACCATAGTTTGGCTCCACATGCACGGTTGACTGTGAGGGAGTAATGCAGATTTAAATCACCCAGGTGTTTGGGTTTGCATATCTTATCCCATGCCATTAGAGACCACTTCCGCTTCCCTGAATTGCCCGACCAAAGAAACTCTCATTGGATGCAACGAATTCTCTAAAGAACACGTTTAGTGTCGGGAGAATGGAGAGCATGTAATGCGGCACAGCTTGAAGGATGGATTTGGTGAGGACTAGATGGCATGCAAAGTTAAGGGCTCTATGCGTCCAATGATGACATCTTTTCTCTAGGCTAGCAATAATTTTTTCCCAATGCAATTTTTGCTAGGGTTTGTCAGTCAGCAGGATGCCGAGGTATCTTGAAGGAAGATTGCATCTTTTGAAACCTAGGATGTTAGAGAGATTCTTCTGGATAGCAAGGTGCATATTGAAAAAAAAAATAGAAGATTTAGCTAGATTAAGCTCCATACCTGAGGCCATAATAAAGAAATTGAGTATAATTTTGAAGCCATGAGCTTCTTTAACCGAGGGCATCCCATGCAGCATTGTGTCATCGACAAACTGTTGATGTGTAGTTGCAGGGCTTGAGGGCAAGGGTTGGAGTCCCTGAATAATTCCTTCCTCTTTTGCTCTGTTGATTAGCCGGCTTAGACCTTCCATTAGAATAACAAACAAAAAAGGAGAAAGGGGGTCTCCTTGTTGCAGACCTCGAGAGGGAGTAAATTGGGTTGTTGGAGCTCCATTAACCAGGATTGAAAATCTGGTAGATTTAACCAAAGTTAAGATCCAAACCACCCATTGTTTTCCAAAGCCAAAGGCTTCAAGAATAGCCTCTAGATAGTTCTAGTTTACTTTATCATAAGCCTTTGATAGGTCCAACTACATTAACATGCCTACTTTTTCCTAAGTTCGAAGAGTGTGAATCATCTCTTGAGCAAGCAAGATGTTATCCATTATCTATCTCCCTTCTACATAGCCTGATTGTTCTTCCGAAATGATTCTAGGAAGAATTGGTTTTAGTCTATTGGCTATGACTTTAGAAATAATCTTGTACGATACATTGCACAATGCAATTGGTCGAAACTTCCCCGGAGTATTGGCTTCCTCCTCCTTTGGAATAAGGGTTAAGAATGTCGAATTGATGGATTTGAGGATGGAAGAGGATCGTCGGGAATCCTCTACCACTTCCCAAACCTTTGACTTAATGATTTCCCAACATGCTTTATAGAAGTCAATGGTGAAGCCATCCGGCCTCGGTGCCTTACCATTTGGCATATCTTTCACAGCCTCTTCTACTTCTTCCAAGGTGATTTCTCAATTTAAAGCCTTGTTTTTCTCCTCATTGATGAGCTTGGGGATAACAGTTACTAGTTCATTGATAGCTTCCTCTCTGTCAATCTCAAGTTCCCTAGCAATCTGGCTGAAATGGTTTATTAGAAGGCTCGAGATCTCCTGATGAGTCTGAACTGTGGTTCCCTGCTCGTATTTGATGCTTAATATTCTATTAGCCCCTCTGTGATCAATGGCCGATCTATGGAAAAATTTAGTATTTTGTTCACCTTCCTTAAGCCATTGTATCCTGGACTTTTTCTTCCATACACTTCCTCCTATTGGCATCTGGCCTGCCAGTCTTGCATTAGTTTTTGTTCTATATTCCTTGAATCTTGGTTAATATTTCCTTGAATCCAATCCTTGTGAATTAGTTCCATTTGTTCCTCCAATTTCTTTTTTTCTTTAAATATGTTACCAAAGACTTCCTGATTCCATGCTTTTAGTTTAGCTTTGATGCGTTTAAGTTTAGCTTGTAGAATGAACATTTTTGTTCCTCTTATGCCGAACGGTTCATTCCACCATTGTTCAATTTTCGGAATGAACTCCAGATGACTGAGCCAAAACTTTTCAAATCTAAATGGCTTATTCCTAGGTGTGCCTTGGATAGTTGTCGTCATTGTTATGGGCCAATGGTCTAAGCCTCCACTCGACATTATGTCCAACTCTACAGTGATCCCTTCCAGGAGAATGGTTTCTGTTACTGAGAATCTATCCAGTCGAGAGGCTATTTTCCTATCACCTCCTCTTTTTTTGTTCCACGTAAGGGCTCCACTCTTGGGGAGGACATGTACTAGCTTGGCGGAGTTAATGAAGTCTTTGAAAGCTTCAGTATCCCTGTTCAACACTCTCACACCTCCTTTCTTTTCCGTGAGCGTAGTGATCATGTTAAAATATCCTCTGAGTATAGCTTTTGCCTGAGGATATCTTAGCTGCAAACTAGATAGAGTGTTAAGCCATAGTAATTTGGCGTCTAGTTTTTGAGGTCCATAGACATTTGTGCATAAATATGTTTCTGGATTCCCTACTATTTGGACTTCTATTGAAATATGAGATCTGACTACTTCAGAAGAAACTAGCTGTATCACCTATAGATTCCAAGAATGGCCGTACCCCCTTCCCATCCAATACTTGTTGTTTCTAGTGGTCCATTTTTTTACTAATGTTGGCCATTGTTTGGCTGGAACATTTAGTTTCTTGCAGAAATACCATGTCTAATTGTTCCTTTTGGACTTTATTCTTTAATAAATGTTGTTTTTTTAGGCTATTTAGCCCTCTAACATTCCATGAAAGTACTTTCATAATGAATACAATTTAGGAGGTTCATGTGAACACCTCAAGGGCTTTCATCTTACCTGAATTTAGAGCATTTGTCCCAGTTCTTGTAACACCTCATTGTTAGTCCTTCTTCCTCTTTTCTTTCCGGTGCTTTGAGTTGGTGGAGGTTTGATGCAGTCCCTGCATTCTTACCCCTAGCCCTTTTGCTATTCCCAAATTCTTTCTCTGCAACTCCAACTCTACTTGTTGTCTTGCTATGAATAAGCTGTTAATTCTGTTTACCTCCTCTTCCGAAATGTGTTCCATTCCTTTCTACCATGTTTGGTAGATCCATACCTTCTTGTTTGAGCATGTCACTTAATTCCATATCCTCAAGCCCTATTTCATTGGTTAACATCTCTGAATCTTCTTCTAAACCTTCCGTTGGACCCTAAGTGTGTGGTGTGTTGCTTGTTGGCTTAGAAATTGGTTCTTTTGTTCCTGTTATGGATTTGGATTGACCTTCTTTCAATATCTCACTCTCTGTATTGTTGTTTTCTGACTCTGTCTCTGATTCTAACACCTCAAAAGAATTGCTTGTGTTTCTAAGGAAAGTGCTTGCCTTGTTTAGTCATTTTGTTTTGCTCTTTTTCTTACATTCAGTCGCACAAAGGCTTCCTTATTCGTATCTCCTTTGTTCTCCTTGGTATTCTCCACCATTTTGTTCATTGGGCATTCTCTGATCAAATGACCATGCTCATGACACTTCTTGCAGTGGAATGGGATCTGGTCATAGTCTATAGCTTGAAAATACTCTTTGTTTTTGTATTCCAACCATAGGCCCTCATGAAGTGCTCCTGAGACATCCATTTCTACATAGATTCTAGCATAGGAGGTATATCTTTTCTGTAGTGTCGCTTCTGAGGCTTTGATGAAGGTTCCTAGTTTGTTGCCGATCTGTTCCAGTGCTGCATGTCCCCAGTAATCTATTTTTAGGGAGAATAAGCAAATCCAGACTAGTACCTGTTTAAAGGTTTACTGTATTGGCACTTAGTGGGTTTCCATGGTCTCATGTAGAGACCTGCTGAGGCAAAGAAATATGGTCCTCCATCAAATATTCGATCCTTGTCTTCTAGATTGGAAAAAACCACTGTAAAGAATCCTTTGGCCCCTAAGTGTAGCCTTACATCTCCTTTTGGTTTCCATTGTTGCTTTATCCACATGCACAGTGCTCGTTCTGTTGGCCAGAAGCCCATGAACCTGCAGATAACTGCATGTTCTGCCATGTGGTCATAGTACACCTAAAGTTCCAAATCAGAAATTATTACCCTTAGGGTATCAGTGGCTTTGGGCTTGCATGGTCCTTGGTTTTCTTTCTTCTTGGCTGCTGACGTTGTTCCTTCCTGTCCTGCCTTGGCTTGGTTTGGATCCTCGTTTTCTTTTGATTGTGCCTCCTCCGGCTCATTTCCTTGTGTAACCTGTGCTAGGACCGGGTTTGTACTCTCTCTGTTTGCTGTACTATTGCTTCCTATGATTCCTTTCTATTTCTTGGAGTTTATACTCTCATTGTTTCTCTTTCCTTTGTTGGTCGCATCTTCCTTGCTTGACTTCTCAAAGCCTAATATTTGCACTCCTTCCAGTGCAATTTTCTCTTTGTGCATTATTACCTGTTTATATGATGGGGTCCCTATGGACCCCGCTTTTTCCATTTGCAAGGTCAGAATCTGCCCTCTTCTGCGAAGCTCTACCACTCTGGCTCTGTCTTCCTCCAGAGTTTGTACTCAGGCTTCAGTTTGAACAACTTTCCTTCAAACCCTAGTTTTTTCTCTGTCGCGTTCTCTCTACTTCTTGTTAATATGTATTATTAGTATGTAATTATTCTCATTATGAAAATTAGATTTTTTGCAACACAATATCATGTGGATTGCAAATATGTTACAGTTGGTCTTATTGATTATCCACCCACGATGAGTCTAATTATTTTGTTTATATTATTGGAAAAAATTTGTTTGTTGAACAATGAATTCCCATTTTACATGTGAATTTATGTTTTATGGAAATCCTATTGATGAGACATCAATGAAAAAATCACTCATTCAACTAGACAATTTGGTCTCTTACTTATGGTGAAAGACTAATTTTATGAAATTATGCTTACTATAAAGTTTTTAATGATTGTTTACCTTCTCTGTTTTTTCCCACAGTTTTTTCGTGTCCTTTCAAGCCTTTTGTGTATTTATCCTCATATGCCATCTAACTACTTGCTTATGCTCCCATAAGATTTTATGTCACCCGCAATAGTTTGTTAGATCACATTGAACACTTGGATGCCATCATTCTATCCTCTAGCTTCTAAATTTAGGTAATTGTCATACATTAGATACCATTACGAAAAGTAATATAATGTGTGGTTACCATAAATACGGTTGGCCCAAGAATCAGGGCTAGCTATGGCTAAAACTAAGGCAGTTTCACATCTATTTGGCCAAGGCCTGAGAATCAGGGTTTTTTGTGGCTAGAGGTAAGCAGTTGGACATCAATTTTAATCCCTTAAAAGCTTTGAAGAAAGAAATGGGTGTGGCAGAACATCGTACATCATGTAAAAAAGGAAGATATAGAGAGGGGATAAAAATTGGCATACGCAGTTTTGTTTTTAAAGGTGGTTTAGGTTAGCGTTAGTGTATAGGTGGATGGAAAAATAATTTGCCTAAGGTGGGATGTATCTAGCAATTATCAAGTTGTTTGAGATTAAATTGCGTTTAGATGTTTTTTGGGTTAATTTTTATTTTCTACAATGAGTTCTTACTCTTCAACTCCTCCCCATGAGGTTTTACAACTAAATCATGTACAAACTTATTATTAAAATATAGCTAACAAAAACATAATAGCAACACATAAAAAATGCAAACACATGAGAACCATAAATCATCTTGCAAACTTGTGGGGAAAATAATAGATTCATTATTTCTTGGGCCAAAAATTCATCATGCACTTATATACCCTACATTACATGAAAATATGACAGGTTATAGAAGCCTCAAACTCCTAAACCTCGAAGAATAGACTAGTTAATGACAATGCAAAATTAACGCTATCACTTTGTCAAATTTATCCTCACTATCCTAATAAAACCAACTAGTTGACATCTCATTAGCTCCATTTCACTTGCAAGGAGGGTAGCAATAGCTAGTATAAAGGTAGATTACACACATACAACTTGCTTAGCAATATTTCATGCAACAATGTTTGTTATAATGCACCATGCTTTCCATCAACCCTAGATTACAATCATACAACTAGCTCAATAGTGATACACGATTCTTTTGATTAACCTCCTTAGATATTGAATAAGTTTTTTTAATGTAATTATTAATTAATTTTAAATAGATGTGGTTCTTTAAATAATGATAATGTGTAGATAATAGTGAATATCTAGCATTTTTTGACTGGGTGAATAGAAATGCCTAAATAAGCAAAGGGGATTTCATACAAGTATTATTAATAATCATATTAAAGATTTAGTAGTTAAAATTATTTTATTTGAAAATTGGTGATGACCCCTACCATATTTTCTCAATACATTTTGAAAAGAGAAGTTGTAAATCCTAGTAATTTCAAGGGCTCTAAATATCTTAAAAATTGATTGTTATATTTCATATATTTTTTCAGAAATTACAAATGGTGTAGACATAATGATAAAAAGGAAAAAAAACAAATATATGTAATTATAGAGTTCAGGCTTCTGTGATCCATATCAAGTTTGAGAGAGATTCTTCGGCGAAAATCACATGAAATACCATTTGTCGACGCGTTTCGAACCAAATAGTGTGGTTCATCGTCAGGACAAGTTGAAGAAACAGATCTAGCTCAACATGCTAAATAGTCTGAGGGAGCCTCCAACAGCTAACTTAACCAACGGCTAGTTTGACTCTAGGACCGGGGTCAAAATTATTATATTAGTTTAATTAGTATAAAAATAAATAAATTATTATTGAGGGTATTTGGTTATTAAAAATTATAAGTTAATTAATAATTTAAAAGGAAATTTAGTTAAATAAATGACCTTATAATATATGAATAAGTTAAATGCCTAAATGAAAATATATAAAGTAATATATAAAATAATTTTATTTAAAAGTATTATTAAAAATTATAGGTTAATTAATAAATAAAAGGAAAATAAGTTGTATAAAGGACCTTATAATATCTTAATATAATAAAGAAAATCAAAGGATGTTATGTTAGTTAGGAAATTAGTTAAAAATATAAGTTGATTAGAATTTGAAAGGAAAAATTAGTTATATAAAGGACCTTATAATATAAAATATATATATAAATAATTGGAATGGGTGCCAATTTATAAGTATTATACAATATATAAAAATAATTGAAATGGGTGCCAATATATAAGTATTATCAAAAATATAAGCTAATTGGTATTAAAATGGAAAAATAGTCACAAAGGACCTTAAAATACCAGAAGAAATAGGCTGCTAGAAATAATAAATATGAGAAAATTAAATAAATAAGTAAAAGAAAGGAGAAAAAAAATAATGATGAGATCACATAAAGGACTTTAAAAATAAATCAATAATAAATAAATAAATCCGCGAATAAAAACTAATAAATAAATAAACAAAAATTAAAATTAAAATAAAAAGTGAAAAATAAATAAATAAAATAAATATAAAAATAAATTAGTTAATATTAAATAAATATAATAACAAACAATAAATAAATAAATAAATAATAATAATAATAATAATAATAATAATAATAATAAATATAATAAATAAATGAAAATAAAGATAAAAGTCAAAAAAACCCAAAGAGGACGGAAAAACGACTAGGAAGAGAGGGCAGGGACCCAACACCTACTGACTTTCCAACCATCCTCTCTATTGAGATTGCTTGGTCTCTTTTCAATCTCAAGCGCTTCCCTAAATTTTCGATGATGGAAATGCGAAACCTTAGCAATAACACTGGCCTCTTCAATACAAACATGATGATTGGTTTTCTCAACATGTTCAACTAAAGCAGAAGACTTAGCTCTCCTATGCTTAAGATCCGCTGCGTGCTCGCTAATCCTTTGATTAATGGAGTGACCAGTCTCCCCAATATAGGGGGTCCCACAGGAACAAGGGATCATATAAACGCCCTTCATATCCTTAGGGTCGATAGGATCCTTCACTAATCTGAGGGACATATGAATGGTGTTCAGGGGCCTAAAGGTCACAGGGATACTATGCCTCCTGAGAATCCTTCCAATTCTATCAGTGGTCCCCTGAACATACGGAAGATGGATGCCTGGAATTCGATCTTTCGGTTCTATTTTAGTCAGAGAATTCTTGGAAGCATTAAGGAAAGCCCTTTGACCCATGTATCTACTATAACCATTCTCCACAAAGACATCAAGCAGATGGGATTTTTCTTTCTCAAATCTCTTCCTGTCCAAGATCCTCAGGGCCTCAGTAGCAAGGGTATGTAGAAAAGCCATCTTTTGAGCCGGAAATGGTGGGAACTGGCATGAAGATACTGCTCCGTATGAATTTTCTTTCGAAAAAATCGATGGGCGAGGAACCATCATCATTCTTAGAAATAAGAATATCAAGGAATGGAAGGCATCCATCAACTTCCTGCTCCTTAGTGAACTTAATGGGGGGAAACCACTCATAATATCACATGGCAATGGAACGAACACTTGTGTTAGTGAATATTTTTGCATTAGTAACATATATCATAATATTGCGCTTTAAATATGTTGGGTACCTATAATACTAGTGATTACCCCATTACTATTATAGTTGTATCCCTTATTAATATTTTTGTGCCCCTATTGTCCCCATATTGTTATTATTGTGCCCCATAGAATCTCTCTATTGTTATTTTTGTGGCTTTATATTATTATTGCTAGGTTGGCTGGGTTATATTGTGACTCCTTAGACTCCTATATATAGAAAGGAGGTTTTCTCATTTGAATCATCCAAGAATTTTTCATTTGTGTAATGTAAAGGAGATTTCCCCCTCGAACAGGCTGAATTCTGAGGCGTTCAACTATCTTTTCTATCTTTTTGTGCGTTGGTTTCATAACATTTGCTATCAGAGCTTTGGATTTTTGGGTTTCGCTAGTCCAAATAGGTCATCATGGCATTTTTGCTATAAATTTTTTTATGCGATGTTTCAAAAGCTAAAAGAAAAAACCATTTAAGAAGAAATCACGCTGAACCTCGGGTCCAAATTTCATAGCTTTTTGGGCTATATTTGTGGAGATATGATCTGAGGAAGTTGGTATTTTTGCACACTCCTGAATTACATTCCAAATAGGTGACCTGGGGAAAATCGTCATAAATTTCTCTCTAAGAATTGGATTTAAATTTGATAAGAAGGTACAGAAAGAGGACAAACTATAGTTTCTTGTATATATTTTCAGAGCCAAAGGTCAAAACAATGACTCGTGGCACGTCGTACAAGTTTTCTCTACTGAACTAGTCTACAATCAGGTTACTATGGGAGATTTCGCATAACTCTTCCTTGGAGAATCCAATTTGGATCCGACTGGTAGCATTGGAAAGAGGACACAGAGGTCTACTGTAGGTCGCAATTTCAGAACTGGATGATCCAAAAGTATAGAGATACATCAGAGGCAATATCGAGCTCCTACAGAGTGAAAAACAGTGTGTAGATTTTTTTAAATTTTTGCCTAAACTTAGTTTGAAAATTTATTTTGAAGGAATTCAAAGGACATAGTAGAGCATTAGTATCGGTAACTGATGCCCCAAGGAAAGAAAATGCAAACATCTAGTAAGCAACCTAAAAACTCTGGCATGACTCGTGAAGAAGAGGAAGAAATGATACATGATATATCAAAATTACAAGACCAAGTGCAACAAATATCACTCTCAAAAAAGCTAACAGAAGCTAAGATAAATGGCATGGAATCTAAGATAAAGGGCGTGGAAGCTAATATGGATGATTTGAAGATAGATTTGAAGACAGATTTGAAGAGAGACATGGCAGATTTGAAGACAGACATGGTAGATTTGAAGAGAGTTTTGACAAATTCTCTACAAGAAATACTTACTAATGGTGAAAAGGTAGTAAATGAAACTCATGATGTGAATAAAAGAGATGTTAATCATGATTTTATAGACTCTAATGTGGGATCAAAGACCCACCATATTCCAAAAATCGATATGAGGAAGTTTGATGGCAAGGATCCCGCAACATGGATATTACGGATGGAGAAATTTTTCGATCTCAATAATGTGCAAAACACACAAAAGGTACGTATTGCAACTTTATATTTGGAACCAATGTATGGTATCAATGGCTTTTCTATTATAAACAAATTATCACTTGGTCAATTTTTACGGAAGAATTGACAGCACATTATGAGGATACAAAAAGCAACACTTTTTTTTAGCCAATTGATAAGTCTCAAACAAAAGGGTTCAATAATGGAGCACATTGAGGAGTTCCAAAAATTGAACATAAGGGTAAAAATATTCCAGAGGAGCATAGGATTGATGTGTTCATAGGGACTTTAAAGGATAATATCCAACATGATGTTCACCTTTGGGAACCTGATTCATTAGAGAAGGCATTCAGGTTAGCAAGAAAAATGGAAAGAAAAATTATGGCAACCAGGAAGCATACCACTCACAACTATAAAGATGGAAGTGTTGTTGCCCCTAGTCTTCCACAACCTATAAGGTTGACACCACAACAATTGGAAGAAAAAAGAGCAAAAAGGATTTGTTACAGTTGTGATAGCAAATACACTAAAGGTCATAAGTGTGCTGAGAAGAAATTATTCTACATAGATTGTGAAGAGGAAGAAGAAAAGGAGCAAGAAAGGTCAAAAGAAGAGGATATACTCCAAGAACAAAGCCTAGATAAATAAGAAATGAATCTGACCATATCTTGTAATGCATTGGCAGGAATTACCACTCCTCAAACCATCAAGATAGAAGGACAAATCAAGAAGAAAAAGGTAATAGTGTTGATTGATTCAGGAAGCACCCAAAATTTTATTCATTGTAAGGTAGCAAAAGAATTGAATTGCTTCTTATATGTAGCACCAAAGTGTCAAGTGATGGTTGCAAATGGAGGAACAATAAATTTCTTTGGAAAGTGCCATAATATCAAGCTATCCATGGGAGAATATGTATTGACTAGCCCAATGCTTTCCATTCCAATGGGAGGTGTTGATGTTATACTAGGAGTCCAATGACTACAATCCTTGGGTACAATAGCTTTTAATTTTGAAGAAATTTTCATGAAATGTTTTGTGGAAGGAAAGGAATTAAATTAAGGGGTATTGCAGGGAAACTGGGAAAAGTAATCATCTCTAACGGTATGACAAAGCTTCTAAAAAAGGAACAAAGAGGTGTAATTGTACAATTATATTCACTAGATGTTTCCACAATGGAATCATCTATTTCTCCAGATCTCCAAAAAGCCTTGGACAATCATTCCAAGGTATTTGAGACTCCCAAAGGTCTCCCACCTATTTGTGATCATGATCATGCTATTCATCTGATTCCAGGAAGTGCTTCTCCAAACATCAAGCCGTACAGATATCCCTATGCCCAAAAGAGTGAAATTGAACTTATGGTTGCAGAAATTCTAGAGGCTGGTATAATTCAACCGAGTGAAAGTTCTTTCTTTGCTCTAGTAGTATTGGTGCACAAGAAGGATGGATCATGCCGCATGTGTCCGGATTATAGAGAGCTCAACAAGATCACTATTAAAGATAAGTTTCCCATTCCTGTCATTGATGAATTACTAGATGAATTACATGGATCAATTTACTTCACCAAGTTGGATCTTCGTTCAATATATCATCAAATCAGAATGAAGACTGAAGACATTCCAAAAACAACATTTAGAGCTCATGAGGATCATTATGAATTTTTGGTCATGCCTTTTGGCCTTAACAATGCACCTTCAACATTTCAAGGTTTGATGAATTCCATTTTCAAACCATTTCTTAGAAATTTGTCTTAGTATTTTTTGATGATATACTAATCTATAGCAAGTCTTGGAAGGATCATGTTGAACATGTTGACAGGGTGCTACAACTATTGGATGAGAAACAATTATATGAAAAAGAATCCAAATGTTTCTTTGGAGTACAAGAGGTGGAATATCTGGGTCATATTGTATCTTATGAAGGAGTTAAGGTAGACCCTAGCAAAATTAAAGCCATTAAGGAATGGAAAATCCCCACATCCATAAAGCATCTGTGAGGATTTCTCGGGTTGACAGGTATTATCGCAAGTGTGTTAAGAATTATGGGAGAATAGCATCACCTCTAACAACATTATTGAAGAAAGATGCATTTTCATGGACTCAAGAAGCAACAAAGGCCTTCAAACATCTTAAAGAGGCAATGTGCCAAGCACCGGTCTTAGCTACACCGGATTTCACAAAAACCTTTATTGTGGAATGTGATGCTTCAGGAAATGGAATTGGTGCTGTTTTAATGCAAAATGAAAGACCCATTGCTTTTGAAATTCGTCCAATCAAGGGAAAGTTTTTACACAAAGCTATTTATGAGAAGGAAATGTTGGCAATACTCCATGCACTTAAGAAATGGTGACCCTACCTAATGGGAAGAAGACACTTCAAGGTAAAAACGGATCATGATAATCTAATACTTTTTAGAACAAAGATTATCCTTTGAAGAGCAACAAAAGTGGGTCACAAAGATGTTGGGTTATGACTTTGAAATCATCTACAAAAAAGGGAAGCAAAATGTGGTGGTAGATGCACTATCAAGAAAGGATGAGGATGTGGAAGCATTTTTTTGCGCCATTTATATTATCCAACCAGATTGGATAAACGAAGCAAGGGAGGAATGTAAGAATGACGAAGAAGTGTGGGCACTTATTTGAAAGTTACAACAAGATTCTAGTACGTCTGATACATTTAGCTAGCAAAATGATTCGTTATGGTACAAAGATCGATTATACCTCTGTAAGAATTCCCAACTCAAACAAAAGATTCTTATGGAATTGCACACTTCTCCCTTAGGAGGGCACTCAGGATTTTTAAAAACTTACCATAGGGTTAAGAAGGAATTTTTTTGGGATGGCCTTAAATTAGATATTCAAAAGTTTGTGGAAAAATGTTTGGTTTGCCAACAAAATAAAGTTAAAACAATTAAGACACCAGGTCTAATACAACCTTTATAGATTCAAAGCCAACGTTGGGAGGAGGTTTCAATGGATTTTATCACAGGTTTACCCAAGTCTAAGGGAAAGAGTGTCATCATGGTGATAGTTGACAGACTTACCAAGTATGCACACTTTTGTGCATTATCACATCCATTTAAAGCCAGTATAGTTTCTACTACATTTATGGAAACAATTCAAAAGCTACATGGAAACCCAAATATTATTGTAAGTGACAGAGATCCCATTTTCACTGGAAATTTTTGGACATAATTATTTTCTTGTCTTGGTACTCAATTAGCTCATAGTCATCTTATCATCCTCAATCTGATGGGCAAACTAAGATAGTAAACAAATGTTTGGAAGGATATCTCTGTTGCTTTGTATCTGATAAACAAACATAATGGGTCAAATGGTTGCCTCTGGCTGAATGGTGGTATAACACTTCCTTCCATACAGCAACAAAAATGACCCCATTTATGGCACTTTATGGATATCAGCTGCCATCCATCACATCATATTTAAGAGAAAATTCTAAGGTTCAAGTAGTGGAACATCACATCGAACATCAACAACAAGTCCTCCAACTCTTAAAGGATAATCTCGTGTTGGCACATAATAGAATGAAACAACATGCAGATCAACATCGCAGCGAAAGAAGTTTTGATGTAGGTGATGTGGTATTCCTACAGCTACAACCATATAAGCAAATGTCCCTCAAGCAAGCTAAGAAGGATAATAAATTATCACCAAAGTATTATGGTCCATACAAGGTGTTGCAAAAGATTGGTACTATGGCATACAAATTTGAGCTTCCTGAAACTTCTCGATTGCACCAAATTTTCCATGGTTCATGTTTAAAGAAGGTTATAGGTGACAAGCTCCCAGTTCAAACAATATTGCCAGAACTTAACAAGGAAGGAAAAATTATATTGGAATCGGAAGCAGCCACAGAAACAAGAACTCGACAGCTACGAAATCGATCAATTTCGGAGTATCTTATCAAGTGGAAGAACTTATCAGCTAAATATTCCACGTGGGAGGATGAGAATTTTATATAGAAGCATCCATAACTACTCAAGCATTAAAAAAAACACCTTTTTGAAGGAGAGGGGCATGTTGGGTACCTATAATACTAGTGATTACCCTATTACTATTGTAGTTGTATCCCTTATTAATATTTTTGTGCCCCTATTGTCCCCATATTGTTATTATTGTGCCTCATAGAATCCCTCTATTGTTATTTTTGTGGCTTTATATTATTATTGTTACGTCGGCTGGGTTATATTGTGACTCATTAGACTCCTATATATAGAAAAGAGGTTTTGTCATTTGAATCACCCAAGAATTGTCCATTTGTGTAATGTAGTAGAGGTTGCCCCCTCGAAGAGGATGAATTCTAAGGCGTTCAACTATCTTTTCTATCTTTTTGTTAGTTGGTTTCATAACAAAATATGTTATGAAATAGATTTTAAAAAGACATTCTAAAAAGTATTTTAAAACACAAAAGTTAAGACATGTTTATTAACATATGGTATACATGGTCATGGAAAATATATATGGAATAAGTTTATTGATCTTAGAAGGATTACAACGTGACACATTGACAAAATATGTAAATATGTTTTTTCTGGCTTTCTCATTATGACATATGCATTGTCCTTTTTTTGCATAGATCTCAAACGATAAGGAGAACAACAAAAGCAATCTTGGTAATAATGTGATGTGTGATATTGTTGTGAAGGTTTAGCCTTGCCATTCAACATTTCCATTGTGGGTGGTGGACCACGGTTTATTTGGTGGTGAAATTTATAATAAAGTGTAATCATATTTAGGTTATCAAATTTTTGAGGTTTTATTTCAAAGTACTTTCTTATGTTGTTTTCCTTCTAATCCCTCACAATGTTTTTGTCGTTTTTGAGTTGACAATTGTATTTCACAAATGACATTAAGTTAAACTATTTTTCTATCACTTCGTTCAACATTTTAAAATGTTGATATCATTTAACTTTTGCATGGGTATAATGAAAGATGTTTATAACAAAACAAAACAAATCTAACATCACTAATATGTCCATAATGAAAATTATGTTGAATAAAATAAAGTTAATTTCAATGCTTAAGGAAAGAATACAAATAACATTGAGTGAAAATATTGAATAATTTGCATCATGCATAGTATAGCTTTGCAAACATTTTGGTGCTCTTTTAGTTAATCTAAACATGATCACATCTATTCATGATGAATATGTATAATAGTTATAATTGAAAATCTATTTCAATAATTATAGCATTGTTTCACTCATCAACCATGACACATTATTTTATTTTTTTAATTAGTACTTATACTAGTGATAAAGATAGCAAAGTATTGAAACAATAACTTTCTTTTACTTGAAATTTTGAGTGATAATTGCACAATCGAAGTACTTCAAGCTAACATCGGCCATAAAGTGTTGATTCTTTTATAGATATTTTTAGATGCAGCCTCAAATATGTTTTCAATTTAAAATTAAAATAAATATATAATATGGGTTTTCCACCCATCATACAATTCTTGATAATTAATAAAATATTTCAAATTTCTATCATAGAAAAAATATCCTTTAAATTAAAAAAATTAATTGAATGATTATATTTACATCTCAAATATGGTTTTCAATAATATTTATATTATTTATATATTTTTAATATAGTTAATAACATTTTTTAATTTAAAAATTAAATTAATTAGCATATTCACATGATGCTTTTTATATTAATTGATTTTCTTTTTCAAAAGGAAAACCTATAACCAAACATTTTTCTTCAAATAAATTCATGTTTGAAATAAAATTAAATTGTTAAAACTAAAGTTATTTAGGGAATGTTTATTTTGGAATAGGGATTCAAGAATTTTAATTTAATTATCAATAATTATTAGGTGGATGGTAGTGATTTAACGTCCATAGAATATTATAAAATGTTCTTGGTAGTACACAAATCAAATGTTGAGATCTATTTCCAAAGTAGTTATGCCTTTTTCTCCCTTTTAGTTAAATTAATTAATTAAAAAACGGTCATATGAACAAGTGTCAGATGAAATGAGATTGTGGTTTTTTGGGCATGTGGTATTGATAAACCATGATATTGTAATAAAGACTATTTACAAATTAAGAATCTCCATGATAAAGTGGGGCGAATTTCCATGGTTAAGAATCTTGTTATATGTTTTTTGTTATTTAAAAATATTATAATAATTTTTTGTTTTGCACCTATCAACTCTATCTTCTATAAGAAAAAAAACTATATAAGAATTTTTCTTATAATACCCTAGAACATAATATTCATAATCTAAGGAATGAAGGTAATATCCTCTTGTTAGGAGACTTTAATGCTAGAAATGTTGTGAAGATAAATCCCTTATGCAAACATAAGTGATCTCTCTAGCCCTATGAGAGGGTCTAGCAACAAACCAAACAAATTAGTGCAAGATTTCCTAGTCTATGTTTGAAAATGAAAGTGAGAGAGAAACATACCTCACTTTGAAGTTAAGCGCTCAACCTTTGATGATGATCTCGATCCCTTAGCTTCTAGGCTCACTCCTTGCTATTCCTTACGTTCGAGTACCTGCAAG
Organism: Pinus tabuliformis; assembly: GCA_031772625.1. Classification (NCBI taxonomy): domain Eukaryota; kingdom Viridiplantae; phylum Streptophyta; class Pinopsida; order Pinales; family Pinaceae; genus Pinus; species Pinus tabuliformis. The sequence goes on along the minus strand of CM062807.1, from coordinate 1,124,936,208 downwards.
AGAGATCAAAAGAAAACAAGAGATACAAGAGCATACATAGTATAAGTCAAACACAAACTACATGACAAATCATGGAGCATCATGATAAATGTATAAATATTAATAGACTTATGGAAAGTAAACACCAGATGTATATATTAATGAATAAAAAGGGAAGCATACAAACATTTCCTTGATGTTGGCGACCTCCTTTTAGTGGATTTCCAAGTCCAAGCCAAGACTCTTCAATCACTCCTTCTCCTTAGATAGATGGGAAACATTTGGGCATAATTTCAACATAGGAATGTAGACAAGGAATGACCAACCTGTTGAGGAAAGTGAAGAACAGATTTATAGTGAGGGAGACAGAGTTAGAGATCCACCAAAGGGGTAAGAATGTCCTTATCTAAAAGGTAAGATCCATAAAGGTAGGATCAAGGGCTCTAAATGGGAGTAATCAACCATATCTTCATCCAACAACTACTATCTCGTTGTTCTCGAGGCTTATGGTAAGAGAATCTTCTGCTCCATTTTTGGAGAAACTACCTGAAGAGGACCATTGCAGATTTTCCTATCGATAGTCGCACTGCCAACGCTAGTCACTAGTTAGAGATAAGGTTACAAGCATGGATTTGCCAACTAAAAGTAGTGTTGGGCTTGCAAATAGGGTTTTTTGACAAGATCTTCCAGAATTACTTCTAGGCATTTCTTCTTCTTTAATTCAGGGTTGCTCTGATCAATGTTTTTCATGGTGAATTCATTGACAACTTTTGTTGTTGTACGACATCTTGGGAAAAGTTCGAAAACTTAGGGTACGAGACAAGGACTGTGACAAATTACTATATAACAAGAACTGCAACTAACCAAGTTATTATTCTAAGTAATGACTCCAACCCAAATCATATTTGGCTAGATGAGGACCTTATTTTAGCTAGTAGATTCAAAAGAAACTCTGAAGACCAAACCAAGAATTTATTTGGTACAAAGTTAATCAAGTTGTGTAGTTCCCAATATCTACAAACAAGAGCTCTGCTAGCGTTAGGGTTTTATCTTCTGCAGAATCCTCTATAAACCCTAATTTTCAACCATATTAAGTGTTTAGTCACTTTTTGTGTTAGATTTGATAGTATTTTTTCTGTTTCTACTGATTTTTCCTATGAACCCCCATAAATGAACCCCTTTTATAAGAAGGTTATGACTAGGAAGAATCAAGCAATTGATAGCGGTTTAGGAGTAGCTTGTAATAAGGAAACAATGAGGAGAATATAGTCCCAAGAGCCCAATGACAATCTCGGTTCAAAAGTAGATTCCTGCCACGAGCTACAATTAACCCTAAATTAGAGATTTGATTTGACACAATAGAGAGCCATATCTAGTTCAGGAAATATCATGCTCTCACTTGTAAATTTGTGGGGACTTGACCCATGAAGAAGGACCTGATGAAATGGATACAAATCAAATGACATCCAAAACATTTTATCAATCTAAAGTTGGGATTCAAAGGCTCTTTTATGGTTATTTTATATAGCCCAGAGGATAGATATTGGGTGTCAAAAAATGACCCTTATTTCTTTAATAATGTTGGATTTTTTATGTGATTTTAGGAAGAGAACTACAACCTAGAGAATGAGTGATTCTTAGTAGCGTGGTTTAGGTAAGATTGTTCTCGCTCCCTGAAAATTTTTGGGAACCTGTGATTCTTAAAAGTATTGGAATATAGATTTCTAAGTTTAACGGACGTGACCAATATATTTCATATGCCAAAATTTTTATGTATATGAATATATCCCAACTCATCCTAGAAACTATTGACCTCTCTTATCAATGCGAGGTATGGAAACAACCTTTAGACTATGAGCATGTGTTGTTTTGATGTCACCAGTCCCATGAGTATGAGAACCTATTCAGGAATTGCTCAATTACCAAAGTGAAGCAATATATGGAAACATAGAAAGCTAATTTGGAAAGATTTCAAATAGTCGTCACCAAATGGAGAAACTCTAGGAATTCATAGGTATCTACAAAGGTTAATCCGCACCTAGAGGAAAATAAGTTTATAGTGCTGTAGAACACCAATGGAGATATCAAGTTTCCTGATGATATTATGAACTCTTATTAGACTAGAGAAAAAATCCAACCTAGGGCCATTCCTAAATGAAAAGAAACTGAGGAGCCTATGAATGCCCCAGTCGTGGAGGAAACCCCATAGTAAGAACTAGTGGATATGGATGTCAACAAGGAAAAAAAGACCATTGACCATATAAAAGCTACTGGAATTTTTTTTGTGAGAATGAAGACACAAATATTTCACTGAGATTCTCGAACTCCAACTTCATCAATTTCAACATACATATATCAGTTCGAAGAATAAGAAAGAGATGGATAGTCGAGAGGTTGCATCATTAACCAAGGCTTTTGGAGTTCTAACAAAGAGCAGCCAGGATAAAGGGAAGCCACCAAAAGAAGCAAAAAAAAAGGGGTGGAGGTCAACCCAAGTGTTGATTCTAGCAATAAGAGAACACATGGTTAATTTTGGGTAGGTTATTTTTCTACCAGAGGTGTTTTCCTTTATTAAGCATCTTATCCAATGAAGATCATGTCTTAGAAAATTTATGGACTCAAAAACCAGGGTAAAAAAAGATATCTTAGAGAAATAATAAACAAGGAGAAACCTTCAATCTTCTTGATATAAGAAATAAAAATTTCTTGTGAAAAAATTCAAGCCATTACAAAATGCTACTGGAAATGATGTGAAGTAATGGTGATAGATGCCAAAGTTAGCACTAATGGATTGGATATACTTTGTAACCCCTTATAAGTGGCCTTTCAAGGAAACATGACTCTTCCTCATATTCTTTTTGGCCATTTTTAATATATAGGTTTGAAGGAAATGAGTTGCTTCATAGTTGTTTATGGAGCACACATTTTGGTGGAGACATTAGCCTTTTTAGCAAACATATAAACTATCCGATCCATTAATCAGGATGATATTTAGGTAGTTTAAGGGGACTTCAACTTAATCAAATCGATGTAGTGTTGTAGCATTTTTTGGTTTTGGTAAGTTAGTATCAATTAATCAAAAAATGAAATATATTTCAAAAAATGTTATGTTAGGATATGGAGAAAAAGAATATTAAATAAAAAATGTTAGGGATATTTGATGAATAAGTCCATATCAAATAAAATGTTAGAATAGATGCCCTAAAGAATGAAGGCAAAATAAAATGTTAGGTTAGAATGAACAGCTAAAATAATAAACTCTGAAAGTCTTGCAAATCCAAATGCCACTACTCTTAGTCAAGTTTTGTTTTGCAAATAAAAGTTGTGAGAAAATTATTTAAATGGCACACAATTTATACAATCCAATTGTACAATTTAATCATGATTGGATTTGGTTTAAATTATTTGTCAATAGGTAGCAAATAAAAGTGGCTCAACAATTTAATTTGAGCCAATGGAGGAAATAAGGGATAGAAGTAGATTCGTCGTTAAAAGGAAATATTGAGCTGCTAGTCCAAATGCACTTGGAGAAATAAGTGAGAAAATGTTAGGAAAGATAACGGTAGGTAGATATATGGGATATAATTGGAGCATGAAAGGATTTTATCCTAAGTTGTAACATTGGAAATGTGTGCATACAAGGATGGGTTTTAATTAACCATAAATTTTAAGCATCTATATTTTGTATATCCTAACTTCATTCATTCGCCCACAACACCAATTGTGACATCTGCCATAAAATCATGACCCCACCATCACTTTTCACTCCACTATGTTAAATCCCATTCATTTTATCTCACATCCCGCATACTCCCCCGAGATCTGATGGCCCATATCCCTCCTCGGCCCTCATTTGTTGTCCGAACTTTATCGGGGGGGGGGGGGGGGGTCTGAAGTGGGCAGTTTCTGAAACTGCTCTTCGAAACAACTTTTCCCCATCCTAGTCTTTAGGGACTTAAAATCCCAAAACGACTTACCTCCTAAATTTCTTCCCAAACGCAATTTATATTTGACTGTTACCGCCGCTCCTATCTCACTATCCACGTCCACTCCATCTCACTTCCTCCGTCAATTAGCTATCACCTATCCTTTATTCATTCAATTCGTAACTCCCACGAATTTATGTCCCAAAGTCCCATTTATTAATCCCATTGGGTAATTAATGAAGTTTTAACCATTCATTAAATATCCCTGCTCCATTTTTTCCATTATAAGCACTGTTCCTCCATGAAAACTATTACACAGTGCATTTCTGTAACTAAATTGATCACTGAAGATTTCCTCCTTACAACTCAATGACTGCTCAACACTTAAGCAGTTCCTTTTTCCTGTTCATAAGAGAGCCGACATCCAGGTCCACTTGTCTCTTTTCAGTCATACTGGTTTTATCATTATCACTCAGTTTCAAACTGATTTTTTTCATTTCCATCACTTTTAGTCTGCAATTCATTTGATAAGATGCCTCCTAAGGGAAAAGAAATTGCAAAAATCTAAAACCTTCTTATTCATCCACAAGTTGAGTTCCATCATACTCCTCTGGTCGACAGATATTGTAAAATCATTGAGTCTTCTTCTCAATTTGATTTATATGAAATTTATTGATGGATGGAAGATCAATTAATTGATTTGACAGATGAAATAGGAATTTGGGACTCCCACCTTCCTCACTACATTTTCCTTCAGATACACATAGCACCTAAAATTTTCAGGAAATGCCATTAATCCTATGATCCCACTCAAAGAGCAATCATTTCACCCATAGGAGAAATCCTTTGTTTGATCAATGCTAGGTCCATTGAAAAGATGTTGTAAGAACAATGTAAACTTTGAAACGGGAACTGATATTGTTACCCGTTTTGTAGAGATAGCAAAAAAGTGACCAGATTTTGAAAAGGGGTGATGCAGAACACACGTCTTTTTTAGAGCATAATTTTTGGCACTTTAATTTTTTTTATGTATCTAATGTTTTAGAATGGTAGTGATTTTCACGCTGATTTAAAAAAGTAGTAATTTTGCATCAGGCCATTTTCTTAAAAGACCTATTTTTTTTACTTTAAATTTTCTAACGTATGAAATGTAAATAATTATTTTCTAAATTTAATAATTTTTGAAGTGGTCTTCTTCTTCATATTTTCTTGCTTTTATTTTAATTTTTTTTTTTGTAGTGAGGTTTTTATTGTTTTGCATATTTAAAGAAGAAGGTCGATATTTTGAATTTTCGATATTCTACATATTTATACATCATTAATTAATATTTCAATCCAAATGAAATAATTGTCTCTAAAAAACAATAATTTTTAACAATTGACAAAAACATAACCATTTTTAACATAAATATAACTAAAAAAACTGCACGTTTTGATAATTTCTATAATTTTTTTGCTAGAGATGACATGTCAAAATCACAATTTTTATAGGAAATTTTTAACTAAAAATAGTTAAATAATAGTTTTTTTCGTGAATTTCATGTAAAAAAAATAATCACTATTTTTTTTCAAAATATAATGATTAACATAAAAATGAATGCCAAAATTACATAATACAAACAATGAACACATAACAATCTTAATTGAGTGCTTATTCTTCTCATAAAATGTCTAAGTCAAAACGTTACAAGTATAACTAACTAATAGTTTCCAAGAATGAGCTTGATTTCCAAGCATAACTTAAAATTAATCAGCAATGTCACGTAATCCAAACTCTTTATCCTTTGGAGTTTCATCATTGTCTTTTCCACAATATTTTCTGCTTCATTTTTCTCATTTTCCTCCTCTAATGGATCTTTGATGTCTACGAATCTCCCAATATATGCCTTTCCAACCATTCCATTTAATGTTGGTTGGGGTTCCTTTTCCTTTTTCTCCATTGTGATTCACTAAAGTCCCCTTTCTTCAACCCAATTTCTTTCATTGCATCTGGAAGAAATTGAAGAGCATTAATTCTTGCTAAATAAAATTGCATTGTATTGGATCTTTTTCAATGGAAATGAAATTTCTTCCTTTTTGAAGGTAGCATGTTAGTTTTGTACCTAATTATCAAGAAAAAATAAATAATGAAGTAAATTATTACAATGACGTATAAATTAATAAATAACATTATTGAAATTCAATTCCATATAATAAAACTTACCTAAGCCAGAAAATAAATCCAAAATCCAATCTCCTTCATTTGACTGTCACAAAGACATGGCTAACTCGAGCTCCTAAATAACTTTGGGTTACATTGTTTAGGTGCTTAAATGGCTCGATCGAGTGCTTAAAAAGGGCTCAATCAAGAAATCATTTTTTCCACCCAAATGTGTCATCTCTTGCCAAAAAGTGTAACCTAGCTCCATGCTTTCACCCTTACAAATTATGAATTTCTAACAATCTATATCCTAATTATTATTATTATCCAATTTTAAGGTCATAACCAAGCCAGACACCAAATTGGTGTATGAGACCCCCTTGTTTGTGGGATAAGAGACCCACCTCCATGCAACGATTTTATTATTATGTCTATGAATGCATACCTACTCTAACCCCTTCTAGTTTTTGAACCTGTGACCTCAGAGGAGGAAACACATGCTCTTAACCGTTAGGCCTATTCATGCTCTAAGAAAGTGGATTTGATTGGCTAAAGACAGTAATCTAGAAACTCACAATTATAACTCATGATCACAATATATAACACATGTAACACACCTATAAGATTACAAATTATGATAATATGTTTGAGAATACAAGCATAACTATTTCCTTTTATGCATCTCCAATGGGAATGTAATTATGAACTAGAACATTCATGCATGTTTTTTTTCCATTAAGACGTTCATGCAAGTTAGTAAATTGGTAGCAACAAAAAAATTGGATAAAGGACTTTGGTTAACTATTATGTAGTCAAAGAAATCATTTTTGGTTAAATCATGATCATTCATTATTTAAAATATAATCTTTAACTATATATAGGTTCAACACTTGAAAAAATCCTTAAAACTTTTTAACTAAAAATTTAAAACCTTTTAACTAAAAATTCACAATTGAAATTTAGTGTTCTAAATATTTTCGCTTTAGTGTTCTGAATGACATGGATTATTTAAACTTCACATCCAACTAAAGACCACTGAGAGCTTTTAATTTCCAAATAGATTGTCAAATGATGATTTTGGACTCTATAAAATATTATATTAATTTTTGGAAATTATCTTGATATCAGACAACTCATGGTGATGAAGGAAACAACCATAATAATTATTGTTGCCCATTGATAATAATTATTTCAAAATTAAACATCTTCCATGCATGTTGTCATGGGTAGTATCACGATAATGGAAAACTTTTCTCTAAATATTCATATATTTTTATCTTTAAGTTATTATATAGTTAATGTTCTCTTCAAATTAACCTTTGTGACAGCTATGCAAGATGTAGATATTGACTGAAACCAAGTTACTCTCTATGGGTATGAAGTAAAGAGAGATTAGTTAAAAAAAATTAGCATGTCATTGATAAAATGATGCTCAATGTGTGATGAATAAAGTGTTAGGTGGTATCCTTTGTTCAGAGTATCAAAATCACTAAAGTGCAATGTAGATAATGTTTGCAATTTTAAGGTATTAGATTTTAAATTATGAAAAAAGAAGTTTATAATCTCGTTATTAGTTGGTATTCATTTATTTAGCATTTGCTGGCGAGTTTTTGGCCTTCCCCATGCTGAAAAAAAAAGGGTTCAAACAAAAAAAACATCATCTTCTGTACTTTTCTTATCTTGTATTTATCATCTCCATCTGATAATTACAAATTCCAAGGCATGAAAAGGAAAAGATAGATAATTACAGATTCTGCTACTAAAACCGATAAATTTCTGTATCTGCTCGATGTATTTGTCTCCTCTGCACTTTAGGAGGCGAAGGAGATGTACACACGTGAATTCAATATACTTTGACTGACCATATGTAGGTCGGCGACAAGTCAGCATGGATATAAAAACTAATTATTTATAATACCAATGGTGTAAGGCTTATTTTCGATCTCCACAGTCAAGGGTTTTACACGGAAAGAAAGGCACTGTGGAATTGTGGGTACGCTGTTAGGAATATGGAGAGAAGGACGCTGAATAAGACAAAGGGAATAAGCTTCTATCCATTGTGAAGAAATGATCGAAAAGATTAAAAAAGATTGAAATGATCCAAAGGCATGGCACATTGGGCGATTCTGAGAATCGACCCACCACCCCCTGATTCTTAAAATCGACCCACCACCCATGTGGGTGGCTTCGGAGAATCGGGGGTGGTGGGTCGATTCTCAGAATCGCCCCATGTGCCATGCCTTTGGATCATTTCGATCTTTTTTAATCTTTTCGATCATTTCTTCACAATGGATAGATGTCAATCGAATCTCGTTGCTTGTATTTAGTGTAGTAAAATCTATACATCAATGGTGGCCGCTTTATCGCCTTGTCCAATATAAACTTCAGAGATTTTATTGGTATTAGAATTGTCCTTAATGTCGGAGTCAGCAGTAGATTTGCTGAAGAAATTAGGCCTCGAGCTTGTTGTTGGAAAAAGCATAGAGATTAGCAAAGCACAAATGATAATGGCATACACCACCCTGGCCGCCATGTTATTCAATAAATGTAGACACCTGTACTGTTTCAATGGAGTGGACAATACAAATGAAATTTGCTCTCTGCATGGAAGGATAATAAACCAATGGGTGATTGTGGTTTTCAACGCTTTTAGGCTCTTATGCTTTCCTTTGTCTCAGGGATGATCTGTTTTGCGATCGGAGATATCTGATATATGAATGTCTCAACGCAGTTGGGAGCTGTTAGATTTGTTACATGATTCTGAGTTAATGCTCTTAGATGACTGACTGAATGCTCTGAGGGATGTTTGTATTTGAACAGCGATTGCTGCTGAGAACACAAAATTAAGAAATTTGTGATCGAACTCCCGTTTTAGCTCAGGCTCCTGCTCCAGAACAGCTAAGTCATAAAGATGCGATACTTTGACGAAGTTAGTGGAAACTGGAAAGTAAGATGTAGCTAGATGGTTTCTTGATCTCTATTGTATCTGCACGCTAAAATGTTTCTGTAATGAAATATGTGAAACTTTGTAATGCAATAATATCTCAGGCGCACTTCGGAGAAACTCCGAACTAAATAAAATTGAATTGCATCTAACTGATAATGGGGATCACTGTATAGTTTCAGTGCACGCTGCTATTGTCTGCGAATGAGTCTAGACTCTCAAAAATGTTCAGCTTAAACAAATATTCCCTTCACTTTTTAAACAAATATGTTCAAAGAGTAATCTGTTGGGGATTTTTCTGGTAAAATCCCAAAAACAAACAAACTGAACACACACAGAGACGATGCTCTGTTTCTCTGCCACAGGATCTTTTGCATAGGGAAGCTTAAATTTTTTTTCTTGAGAATAGAGTATTACACACCCACACAAAAAGATTTGTATTCATTAAAATATAATGCCTGATACATATTCATCCTCTTTTACTGAGAGGGATTCACCAAAAATACATTCAGCCAACAAAAATAAAACTTCGTCTCCTCCTAAGAATTTACACTGCTAGTGTGTAAAAGCCCATTTTCATTTACTGCTGTAAAACCCTTTTACATTTACTCGTGTGAAAACTATTTTACTCATACTACTGTAAAACAAATTTTTACATATGCAGTAATAATAAAAAACATTATGTGCTCACACTCCTCGCACTGTTGTGCAATGTATATACTCTCTGCTTAAAAAAAACAACACATATAAAAACTTTCTACCAAAACATATGCGCTTCCCTCTGTTCTGTCTTTATGCACTGCTGTGCAATAACCTTGTTTTCTTTTGCTGCCGCCTGCTCTGATTTCATCCCATGTGCGAAATGTAAAATATTACATCCCTTAAACTTATGCGCTCCCCCTTGTTTTTCTTAGCTTGCACTGCTGTGCAAAAACCTTGGTTTTCGCTGCTGCTTCGTTTCTCAATGGTCAACGCAACAAAAACTTAACATATATAATATGTTGTAGAAATTTCTGTTTTCCCACCCCGGTTTTCAGTTTCTCCTTATTTCTCCCATACAGTTAAATGTCCTTTCCCATAACCATACATTTAACAAGATGAAAAAAATAAATTTTGCTGAAAACACAAATTCTGGAAATTTTACAGAATGCTGGAAATTGCAGAAATAAAAATCAGCAGTAAATAACAGCCATTAAAACACATTTAAACACTGAGATTTTTGGTCAATGTGACCCTGGAAAAACCCCCTACAACTCTTGGGGAAAACCAGTTTGAGAGCTCTTCCTTATTTCTGAAAATTGCCTTTTACAGTGAGAAATTTTCAGCAAAAAATCAGCAAGCAAATTTACAACTTATCTCTTTTCCTGTACTTCACAGCAAACTGGAAATTACAACAAACAGAACAGCAATAAATGTTGTACGGTCTCCTCGATTTTTCTGCCCACTTTCAACATTAAATGCTGTTGTATGGCCCTCGTTTTGGGTGCAGAAAAACCAGCAAACTGCTCCTCGATTTTTGTGCAAATCTCTCCTCGAAAATCGTGCCAAAATCTGCCTTTCACTGTGTGCTGAATCAACTGTACAAATCTGCTCAACTGCTGCCTTGGAATGTGTGCCAAGCTGTTGTCTCCTTCTCCTCCCTGCTCAGAAATATCTCTTGCTCTCCTTCTCCCAATCTGCTCATGAAAGAATTGAATCGAATGTGATCTTTTCCTCCTTTTCCTCCCTTAATATAACTCCAAATGACTTTTGGGTGATCAAGTGACTTTTGGGTGATCTCTAAATCCAATGGCTGAAAAAGATTTAGATCAATGGCTGAGATTAAATGCTCATTTAAATCTCACTTTTTATTTTTTAATTCACCCCACTTTAATAAAGACCCACTTAGTCATTTATTTCCAAAGTCATTTTTCCTTTCTAATTTTTCATTGACTTTATAAAAGTCACTTTAAAATTAGACTTAGTAACTTTATCACTTAAAGTCACTTTTAAATTAGATTTAACTTTATAAAATTATAAAGTCACTTTAGGAGAAAAATTAAATTCTTTTGGACACTTTTCCCTAGGCCAAAGATCAAACCCTAAGGGAACCACCTGTCCTCCGGTACCAAATTTCAACACTCCCTCTTACCGAGGAAGGTGTTCCTCACCACACCCATCTTGTCTCTGAAGTAGACATGCTTGCCCCGTGGTAAGGCTTTGGTAAGGATATCTAAAACCTGCTCATCAGTGGAAATATACTCAAGCTTCACAACTCCCTTCTAAACATAGTCTCTAATGAAATGATATCTAATCCCGATATGCTTTGATCTGTCATGAAATACTGGATTCTCCGTGAGTTTAGTGCAACTCTGGTTATCACAGTAAATCATTGAAGGTCTCAACGGCTGACCAAATAAGCCAAACAACATCTTGTGAAGCCAGGTAGCCTCAAAACTAGCTAGAATGGTTGCCATATACTCTGCTTCCGCTGAACTCAGTGCTACTGACTGCTGCTTCCAGTTGAACCATGACACTACATACTGAACCCAACCCAAAACAGCACCCTGAAGTGCTCTTCCTATCAGAAGCACAACCTGCCCAATCAGAATCAGTGTATCCTGCCAATCTCACTCCATCTCCTTGCCTGTAGTCCAGACCATAATCCACTGTCCCCTACAAGTATCGCAAAATGTGTTTCGCAGCCACCCAGTGAACCTTGCTAGGCTCACACATAAACTGACTCATCGTGTTGACTACAAAACAGATATCTGGTCTAGTGTTGACCAAATACATCAAGGAACTAATCAACTCCCTATACAATGTGGGATCCACCAACTCGGAATCCGAAGCATGAAGCTTCTTCCAGTTGGTGATCATCGGTGTCGACATGGGTCTACAATCCTCCATGTGGAATCTGCTAAGGATGTCCACAATATACTTCCCCTGCCCCAGGAAGAAATGCCCCTCCTCCTGCCACACCTCCAAACCCAAAAAGTAATGCATCAAGCTCATGTCCTTCATCTCAAACTCTGTTGCAAGATCTCTCTTGCAGTGCTCTATGAGTCTCTCTGCACCTGTAATGATCAATTCATCCACATACACCACCAGAATGAGAGGCTCCTCACCAATCACAATAAAGTAAAGGTTCGGATCTACCTCACTCTTTGTGAAACCCATCCCCTGCAAATATGTATCTATCCTGGAGTACCAAGCTCTGGGAGCTTGCTTCAGGCCATAAAGGGCCTTCTTCAGTCTGCACACATGGGACTCCTTCCCATGCACCTCAAAGCCCTGTGGCTGCTCAATGTACACCTCCTCCTGTATGAAGCCATTGAGAAATGTGGTCTTCACATCCATCTGGTGGATCTTCCAACCCATCTCTGCTGCTATCGATATAATGGAGCGGATCGAAGTATATCGAGCCACGGGAGCGAAGGTCTCCTCATAATCAACTCCCTCTACCTGGCAGAACCCTCTAGCCACAAACCTCGCTTTGAATTTCTCAATGCTGCCATCTGTAGCATGCTTTACCTTGTAAAGCCATCTGGAAGTAACCACGGATTTGCCCTCAGGCCTCGGCACCACCTCCCAAACATCATTCTTCATGATAGAAGAATACTCCTCCTGCATGGCCTCTCTCCAGACCTGCTGGCTAGCTGCCTCCTCATAGCTAGAAGGTTCAGAGTCAAGGATGCTGGTAACCATCGCCATATAGCTACAAAACCTCTCAGGTGGTCTACTCTCTCTGACCGGCCTCTTCGGCTCAGCAACAGATGTGGCATCTTTCAAGGTGTCCTAAAGCCACTTGGGCTTCCTCTTCCCTGAGCGCACTTCTCCCATCGGAGAATGAAACTCCTCCTCCTCATCATCATTAGGAGCCAGAAATCCTGACAGTCTGTCTGCTGTCCTCCTGCCTGCACCTGAACCTGTAGAAGCTGAGGCACTGTGTGAACTGTCCATCAATGGACTCCCTAGTGAACTGCTCTGTGAACTACTCTGCATGCTACCCGGAGCACAACCCCTCTGGCTCGGCGAGCCACTGCTCACTAACGGACCTGACATCCTCATAGATGTACCTCCGAATCCTCCTGATCCCTGCCCACTGGATCCCTGCGACTAACTCAACTGCTACTAAGGGTCTGGCTGATCCAGATACTCTAACTCTCGTGACCTCCTAAAGGCCCTGTCCTCCTCGAACTTCACATCCCGTCTGACAACAACTCTCCTCTGTGCAGGAATGTAAATCCGAAAGGGCTTTGAGGTCTCACTGTAGCCCACAAAGATACCCTTCTCTGTGGTGGGCTCTAGTTTGGTCCTCTTCTCCTTGGGTATATAGGAGTATGTAATGCATCCAAAGATATGAAGATGACCAATATCAGGCTTCTTCCCAGAGAAAGCCTCCTCCGGAGTCATGTGCCCCAAGGCACGATGCAGACTCCTGTTCTGCAAGTAAACAGTTGTGTTGCAGGCCTCTTCCCACAAGAACAATGGCAACCCCTGATCATGTAACATGGCTTTGGCAGCCCCTATGATGGATCTGTTCTTCCTCTCCGCAACCCCGTTCTGCTGGGGGTTGTAAGGAACAGTGAACTCCCTCCTAATGTCTGCCTCTGCACAATAGTCAACAAACTCTCCAAGGGTGTACTCTCCTCCATTGTCCGACCTCAAGGACTTGATCTTTCGACCTGTCTGAGTCTCCACAAGAGCTCTGAACTCCTGAAACCGCTTGAAGACCTCACTCTTGGTCTTCAAAAAATAAATCCAGGTCCTCCTGGAGTGATCATCAATGAATAAAACATATTACTCATATCCACTCAAGGAAACATGAGACATCCGACCGCTCACATCGGAATGAATCAAATCAAGTATCCCCGTCGCTCTGCTATCACTGCTGGGAAAAGGGGATTTGGCAAATTTTCCCATCGCACAACCTCTGCAAGTATCAAAGTGATCAGTACTAAAATTTGGAACACTTGTAGTGATCTCCCGCAATGTCCTCAAGGCTCCATGATACATATGTCCCATCCTGCAGTGCCAAATCTCACACAGCTCAGAACTGCTAGCTCTGCTGTCGGTACTACTGCTTAATGCCAAAAGGGGCTAGAATGCAAACTTGTACACCTTTGCATGGCGTACACCTATCACTCTAGCTGAATCAGCTGGAGTGCCCCTGGGATACATCAACACCTGTCCTCCCCTGAACAGTACCTCATATCCTCTGTCCTCCAAAGCTGAGACGGATATGAGGTTCTTCCTCATCCCTGCCACATAAAGAACCTCTGACACCTTCAAGGGAGGTTTGGACTCCCTTTGAAATGTCACTGTCCCCACCCCGACTGCTCTAACATCTCTGTCATCACCGAGTACTACCTCAATATCAGTGCCACTCTCTGAAAGCTCTAAGAAGTACTCACGGACTCCTGTCATATGATGTGAAGCCCCACTGTCTACATACCAAATACCTGAAGATGCTCCGCTAATCGAGGGAAAAGCATGCTCCCTCTGAACCTATGTGGCAGGTGATCCTGCACTAGAGGACTCACACGTAGTGAACGCAAACTCTTGGTCAAAACGACCAGCAAAGTCCTCAATCTCTGCTGAAGCTTCCACGTCTTGGTTCTTCCCCTTCTTATTCTTCTTCTCCGGACACACAACTGCATAGTGTCCCATCTTTTGACAATTCCAACACTTCACCTTGGAATAGTCCTTCTGTGTGTTCCCCTGTTTACCTTTACCTTTGCCTTTGCCCCCACCACTGCTTGTGGAAGCCTGCTTCTTCCCTTTGCCTTTCTTGCCTCCTGCCACCAGTGCTACATCCTCATCCTGCTCAACTGGCTTGGCTGCCCCAAGCTGACCTTTCCTGATCTCTGTCTGAATGCAATCATCCCAAAACCTCTCCCATGTGGGAAGGGTCTCACATGCACAAACCCCATCAGCAAAGTTCAACCATGAATGGGGGAGGCCATTCACTGCAATCCACACCAACTCAGTGGGTGGAATGGCCTCTCCAATCACTGCCAACTCATCTCTCACATTAG
Source organism: Pinus tabuliformis (assembly GCA_031772625.1). NCBI lineage: Eukaryota > Viridiplantae > Streptophyta > Pinopsida > Pinales > Pinaceae > Pinus > Pinus tabuliformis. The sequence goes on along the minus strand of CM062807.1, from coordinate 1,124,921,199 downwards.
TAATCTTTGTGAGATATCTAGTTGCACTATCATTACCCATCTTAATGTTCTTCAGCTTCTCCTTCAGGACCATCTTCCGGTTCTCATTGGTACTCTGGTAGAGATTGGACAATCTTGTCCACATCTCATGGGCATTGCTCTTTCCTCTCACATGAGGAATGCAATGGTCTTTGATTCCGTCTAGAATCAGCCTCTTACCCTTGTTGTTCTTTTTATTATAAGCTTTCAACTGAGTAGCATCAGTAGGCACAACAACAGGGTTCTGTGTGGTATGCACCATGATATCCCAGCCTTCTGCCTCCTCAAAGATACTTTGCATTCTCTCCTTCCAAACGCTGTAATTTATATGCCCATCCAGCCTATCCTCCACCCTCAATCCCAATGACATCCTACTGTCCTAAAACTGAAAATAAGCACTGCTGTAGTAAAGATAAAACCGCTGTTTATGAAAAAATCAGCTTGCTGGAATTTTCTGAGTGCAAAATCAGCAACTGTAATTTTTCCCTTTGCTGTTCCAAACTACCCTTCAGCACTCAAGCTTCGATACCATGTAGAAATTTATGTTTTCCCACCCCGGTTTTCAATTTCTCCTTATTTTCTCCCATATAGTTAAATGCCCTTTCCTATAACCATACATTTAACAAGCTTAAAAAAATAAATTTGTTGAAAACACAAATTCTGGAAATTTTACAGAATGCTGAAAATTGCAGAAATAAAAATCAGTAGTAATAAACAGCCATTAAAACACATTTAAACACTGAGATTTTTGGTCAATGTGACCCCGGAAAAACCCCCTACAACTCTTGGGGAAAACTAGTTTGAGAGCTCTTCTTTATTTCTGAAAATTGCCTTTTACAGTGAGAAATTTTCAACAAACAATTAGCCAGCAAATTTACAACTTATCTCTTTTCCCATGCTTCACAGCAAACTGGAAATTACTGTTGGAAATAATACTGAGAGGGGGGGTGAATTAGTATTATCAGATTCTTTTAACAAATCTTCCTTATTTACACTTTGAATTATTTTTTCATATCAGTACCATAAAATAATGAGCATGAACAAGAAAAACAGATAGTGACACCAAAGACCACCAGATATAAGGTGGAAACCCAATGTGGGTGAAAACCACCTGCTGCAATATGTCTCTATCTTCTTTCAAATTAGAAACTCCTTTTACAATGATTTTGTACTGGTGCAGTCCTTTACCAGTACACAGGCTGCAACCTGCGGAGAGCTACAACTCTCTCTCGTTTTCCAGTCTCTCCTGGAAGGGAGCTACAACCCCCTACTTCTTTTCTTACAAGGTCCACATTTCATGAATTTTCAAGCTGGATCCTTAAAGATCAAATGATCATCAAGTATATGTAAATTACAAAGTCAAATGCAGTAACCAGATCAACAATAACAGAACTAAACCCAGAACACCTTATCAACAGAAAAATTCAGTCAACAGAAGATCTTAAGACAGATATGCAGTTTTTCTTTCTCTGGCCTGCGTCGCTACGCACTTCACCTTCTTCTTCCCTGCGTATACCCGCAGAGAGCCTTCTGCTGCACCGCGTGGCCACGCACTGCTTCTTCTATCGCACTGCGTATAGTACGCACCCAGAGACACTATCGCGTCGCGTACTGCTACTGTAGCCACACAGTCATAGATATTATCACGCCGCGTACTTTTACTGTGCGTACACACCTGAACCTCTGTCACTCTGTGTACCCACACAGTTCTCCTTCTTTTTCTCTGCGTACCCACGCAGTGCCCCTTCTTCTGCTCTGCGTACCCACGCAGCTCTCCTGTTTTGCCTCTGCGTACCCACGCACTTGCACCGTTAATCACCTGCGTACCTCTGATTAGGGCCGAATTGGCAGTTCACCAGTGTGCTACAGTTAGTTAGATGCCCAGATCTAATCATCCGCTCGAGAGATCACCCTTCACAGATCGCTTTCAACTTCACTTTCATATAGATCAAGCTTTTAAAACAATAACCCAATATTTCAGATCTTAAGATAGTCAATTTTCAAAAGACACTTAGCCAAGTGATCTCCTTTGCTTTATATAGGCAAGCTCCTCCTAAAATCATGGATCAATACCATAGATAACCAATACAAGGGGCTCAAAAACATGGGGCTCAATAATAATAATAATATAAAACAATACCACGGGCCAAAACCATAGAATCAAGAGCGGTGGGCTAAATACCACGGGCCAAACATAGGAAACCCCACGTGAAAGTGCTTCTCTGCCTTGAAGTAAGTGAAACTAGGGGTACGCACCTTCTGAATGAGTGACCTGCGTGCGCGGACGCAGTCCCTTCACGGCGTACCTGCGGGTACGCACTTTTTGAACTATTCTCCTGCGTACTTCTTAATTTTCACCATTTTGAGAGCCTTTGCCACTTGAGGGTGTTTCCATCAAGTACAACATCTATAACATAGAGCCATACCAGAATCATAATGCCAAAAATCTCCCCCTTTGGACTTGATGGCAACCTCAAACTCTTCAACTTCATTCTCCCCCTTTGCCATCAAGGGCAAAGGGTTATGCTCCCCCTGAATATGAACCAGATCCGCAAAGAAGAACCATAATCCACCAAACACCATAAATGACCATGAAAGAGATAGAGACATATTGCAACTATATTCAGACCAGCATCCATGATCTCCTTCTGTACATCCTCCATAATGCCAACAATGCATTATATGCTCCCCCTGAACCTGTGCCATTCAATCTTCAACCAATCTGCAACCCAGCATATGTACGCATATACCCCAGATGAACCATGCGTACAACCATCAATCAGAAGAGTTTCAACAATAAGATGATGCATCAACAACCCCCAGCTTTTGCCTGAGGTATTCAAAAGTCTCCCTGGGCAATAGTTTGGTGAGTATATCAGCAACTTGTTCCTTAGAAGGAACATACTCCAACTTGACCTTCTGTTCAAGCACTTGTTCCTGGAGAAAATGATACTTGATTGGTATGTGTTTGGTTTTTGAATGCATGACAGGATTCTTTGAGATGTTGATTGCACTTGTGTTATCACATAAGATGGGGATAGGTGGTGTACAAGTGATTTGAAAATCCTGCAAAGTTTGCATCATCCAAAGGAGTTGAGTGCAACAAGATGCAACAACAACATATTCTGCTTCAGCTGTAGACAAGGCAATTGAACTCTGTTTCTTGCTGAACCAAGATACTAGTCTGGAACCCATAAAGAACGCACCACCACTTGTGCTTTTCCTGTCATCCACGCTTCCGGCCCAATCTGCATCTGTATAAGCATGAAGTGTGAGATCTGTATCTCTAGGATACCATAAGCCATAATTTTGAGTCCCTTGAATATATTTGAAAATTCTATTCACTGCCTGAAGATGAGTCTCCTTCGGATTTGCCTGAAATCTTCCAACTATTCCAACTGCATGCATGATGTCTGGTCGGGTACCTGTCAAATAAAGTAAACTTCCAATCATAGATTTGTAGGTTGGTTGATGCACTGCTGCAGATTCTTCATTTGCACTGAGGCTACATCCTGTGACCATGGGTGTACATACTGGTTTTGCATCTTCCATGCCATATTTCTTCAAAATCTGTTTGAGATACTTGGTTTGAGACAAAAAGATTCCTCCTTCTTTTTGTTGGATTTGCAAACCAAGAAAATATGACAATTATCCCAGCAAGGAAATTTCGAATTCTTTCTGCATCACCAAGGCAAAGCTTTGACTCATAGCTTCTTCATTGCAGCTGCCAAAGATAATGTCATCTACATACACAACAAGTATTAATAATTTGTCATTTTCAACTTTTATATAAAGATTGCTATCTGCTGATCCTTTTGAAAAACCTTGTTGATGAAAATATTTGTCCAAACGATAGTACCAAGCCCTTGGAGCTTGTTTGAGACCATAGAGAGCCTTTTTCAATCTGCATACAAGATTTGGATCATTTCCAAGAATGAACCCATCTGGCTGCTTAATGTATACTTCTTCTTCCAAGTCTCCATTCAGAAAGGTTGACTTAACGTCCATTTGAAATACTTTGAAGTTTTGAAAGCTTGAGAGAGCAAGGAACATTCGGATGGCCTCAAGTCTTGCAACAGGAGCAAAGGTTTCTTCAAAATCTATTCCTTCTTGCTGCGCATACCCTTTACAAACAAGTTTAGCCTTGTCTCTAATTACTTCTCCATTTTCATTCAATTTATTTTTGAAGACCCATTTTGTTCCGATAACATTCTTATCCTTTGGTCTAGGAACCAGCTCCCAAGTGTTGTTCTTTTCGATCTGCTCAAGTTCTTCATCCATTGCCTTAACCCAACACTCATCCTTGCATGCTTCTTTTACATTTTGCGGTTCAGTGGAAAAGAGCAATGCCAAATAGCTTGAAGCTTCTACAATTGTTCTTCTTGTTTGCACACCTGCTTCTTTCTGCCCCACAATCTGAGATTCTGGATGATTCTTCTGAACATATCTGGATGGAGTCTTCTCTTCTATTCTTGTCTGTTCCTCTGGTTCTTCTTGAGGTCCTCCTTCTACATCATTATGTCCTTGAGGGTAGCCTTCATCTTCTTCGATGTCTTCATGATGTACTTGCCTAGGAATGTATCCCTTCTCATCAACCACTACATCAATGTTGTAAACAATTCTGCCAAGTCTTTTATTGTAGCACTTGTATGCTTTGCTATGTGGAGAATAACCAAGAAGAATGCCTTCATCTGCTCTAGGTTCAAGTTTGCCAAGTTGCTCATCAGTATTCTTAATATAACATTTGCTCCCAAAGATTTTGAAGTGCTTTACCGAAGCAGTCTCACCACACCAGAGCTCATGAGGGGTTTGAGTGATGTTCACCCGGACATTTGTTTTGTTGAGAATAACAACCGTAGCATGTGCAGCTTCACCCTAGAAAGTTGCGGGAGTTCCTGACTCATCAAGCATAGAACGAGCCATTTGTTGGACTGTTCTGTTCATTCTTTCTACAACTCCATTTTGCTAAGGAGTTCTAGCTGTAGAGAATTCTCTTCTTATCCCATGTTCTTCATAGAAATCAAAAAATTCATTTAAGATAAACTCCCCACCTCTGTCGGATCTGAGGCACTTAATTTTGTATCTTGATTCATTTTCAACCAAGGCTTTGAAGGATTTGAATTTTTCGAATGCTTCATCTTTGTGCTTCATAAGTCCTAACCAGACAAACCTGGAGAAACCGTCAATGAATAATATCAAGTATTCTTCTCCTCGAGGTGTCCTTTTCCTCAATGGACCACATGTATCTGTATGAACTAGCTCAAGAGGCATGCTAGCTGATCCTTCCTTCTCTGGAAAGTTAGTTCTGGTTTGCTTTCCAAACTGACATGATTTGCATATGGTGTTGTCTGGAATTTTGATATCTGGAAGATCGCGAACTGCCTGATATCTGCATGCTTTCCTTATTTGTGAAAAGCTTAGATGCCCCAACCTCCGATGCCATAACCAGTGTTCATCAGCCTTGCTTAGATAGCATTGTTGTTGTCCTTCTTCAAATATGTATAGATTATTTTGAGTTCTTTTACCTTTGATTACTGTTTTACCTGTATCAAGATCACGAACAAGACATCCATTTGTTCTAAATATTACCTCGGTTCCTTGATCACACATCTGGCTGACACTTAGAAGGTTATGTTTCAATCCATCAACATACAAAACATTTCCAGCCTTGACCTTTTCTTTTAACTGAGCAATGCCTTTTCCTTTTATAGTTGCAGGAGTATCATTTCCAAAAGAAACTTTCTTTCCCTTTTCTAGAGCAGAATATGACTCAAGTTTTTCTTTATCACCTGTCATATGCTTCGAACATCCACTATCAATGTACCATAGATTTTCCTGTCCCTCTGCATAAAATGCTATCCCGCATCTTTATGTTTGTGGTTCCTTTATTCTCCATGTTTTGGTGCTTGAGGCTTGTTCCTTTGTCTGTTGAAACCTGCTCCTGCATTCAGAATCTTCATGACCAAAGTTATTGCAAATAGAACATTCAACCTCATTTTCAAGAGCCGAAAAGTTGTTATAGGTCCTTTTTGTAATCTCGGTCATACTTCTTTGTTTTTGAGCTTCTCTAGTCATGATTGTTTTATACGCAACACACGGAGCTGCTTTGTGACCAAAGTTATGGCAAGAAAAACATTGTCCATTGAAGAAACTTCTGCGGTTATCAAATCTACCAGCCAAATGATTGTAATTTCTATTGTCAACCATTCTTGAACCAAATTGAGAAGATTTTACCTGTGGCTGGTTGTAGCTTTTGTTCACCCTCAAGACAGATTGCCCCTGATAGTCTCTGTTTGCAATTCGTCCCTGCTTTACCTGATGGTCTCCATTGTGCTTCTACTCATCCCTTCTTTCTGCATCAAGATAACTTTTTGAGGTGGATGCTTGAGAAGTTTCTCCATTATAGCCCAGACCTGTCTTGTTTAGAGGAGAACGCTATACATTGATAATCTCATCCAAAGTTTCAGATCCTTTGACAAACTTAAGATTAATAGCTTTTGTTTTCTCAATCTCTTTTCTAAGACCAACAATTTCACCTTCTAATTTTTCAAGATGTTTTTCCTTTTCATCAATTTGAAATTGTAGAGTATCAAAGATCATATTCTTTTCTTCTATGCATCTCTTGAGTCTAGTAATTTCTTCATAAAGGCTATCCACATCTATAGCATCCATATAATCATCATCTTCAAATGCCATTAACAGTTTATAGTCATTACCTCGTTCATCTTCATCACTATTTGATAGACCATCATTATCTTCATGAGTGTAGTAGCTTTTCTTATTTGCACTCTGTTTCTTGTTCCATCTAGCAGGTTCCTTTCCTTTATCCTTATAAGGACATTTTGCAGCATAATGACCTACTCTTCCACAAGCAAAGCATTTAAAAGGTAGCTTACCTCTGAACCTTCTAGAACCCCTTTGAAGATTTCTGACAAAATTTGATTCTTCTTCTTCTTCTGGCACGTGACTTGCTTCATAATAATCTCCTTTGCCTGAAGCCTTGAAAGCAGCTTCTCTTCTGTCTGATGGACCTCCCTTTCTCATTTCATAAGCAGTTAGAATTCCGTGTAGCTGAGACATAGTAAGAATTCGTAGATTTTCCTTTTCTTCTATTGCAGACACTTTAGATTCAAACTTGGGGGACAACGATCTTAGAAATTTTTCAACCACAATAGCCTCTTTTATTTCTTCACCCAAGTTTTTCATGCAATTAACAATCTCATCTACCCGAAGAAAATAGTTAGCCACACTTTCATCATTATACATTCTGAGATTCTCATATTGGATCCTGAAGGTTTGAAGTTTAGCACGCTTTACCTGTTCATCTCCTTCGTAGCTCAAGACAATCTTGTCCCATATTTCTTTTGCAGATTTATATTGCATAACCTTCACGAATTCTATTTGAGATAAGCATCCTAGCAGAGTATTGAGTGCTTTAGCATTTGTTTCATATTTCTTCTTCTCGGCCGCATCTGTAGGAGTAGCTGAAGGAAAAGTGTAGCATGTATCTATGATATCCCAAACTTCTGTACCAAGAGATTGAAGATAGGTAGTAACTCTTACCTTCCAATAATTGAAATTTGTCCCATCAAAAATTGGTGGCCTGATTGATGCTTCCCTCTCGTAGTTGCTCATGATGAATGATCTTCCTTCAAGCGATCAAGCTTCTCTGAAGGATCTGATCTGATACCAATTGTTGGAAATAATACTGAGAGGTGGGGTGAATCAGTATTATCAAGTTCTTTTAACAAATATTCCTTATTTACACTTTGAATTATTTTTTCATATCAGTACCATAAAATAATGAGCATGAACAAGAAAAACAGATAGTCACACCAAAGAACACTAGATATAAGGTGGAAACCCAATGTGGGTGAAAACCACCTGCTGCAATATGTCTCTATCTTCTTTCAAATTAGAAACTCCTTTTACAATGATTTTGTACTGGTGCAGTCCTTTACTAGTACACAGGCTGCAACCTGCAGAGAGCTACAACTCTCTCTCGTTTTCCAGTCTCTCCTGGAAGGGAGCTATAACCCCCTACTTCTTTTCTTACAAGGTCCACTTTTCATGAGTTTTCAAGCTGGATCCTTAAACATCAAATGATCATCAAGTACATGTAAATTACACAGTCAACTGCAGTAACTAGATCAACAATAACAGAACTAAACCCAGAACACCTTATCAACAGAAAAATTCAGTCAACAAAAGATCTTAAGACAGATACACAGTTTTTCTTTCTCTGGCCTACGTCGCTACACACTTCACCTTTTGCTTCCCTGCGTATACCCGTAGAGAGCCTTTTGCTGCACCGCCTGCCCACGCACTGCTTCTTCTATCGCGCTGCGTACAGTACGCACCCAGAGACACTATCGCGTCGCGTACTGCTACTGTAGCCACGCAGTCATAGATACTATCACGTCGCATACTTTTACTGTGCTTACGCACCTGAACCTCTGTCGCTCTGTGTACCCATGCAGTTCTCCTTCTTCTGCTCTGCGTACCCACGTAGTGCCCCTCTTCTGCTCTGCGTACCCACGCAGCTCTCCTGTTTCGCCTCTGCGTACCCACGCACTTGCACCGTTAATCACCTGCGTACTTCTGATTAGGGCCGAATTGGCAGTTCACCAGTGTGCTACAGTTAGTCAGATACCCAGATCTGATCATGCGCTCGAGAGATCACCCTTCACAGATTCGCTTTCAACTTCACTTTCATATAGATCAAGCTTTTAAAACAATAACCCAATATTTCAGATCTTAAGATAGTCAATTTTCAAAAGACACTTAGCCAAGTGATCTCCTTTGCTTTATATAGGCAAGCTCCTCCTAAAATCATGGATCAATACCATAGATAACCAATACAAGGGGCCCAAAAACATGGGGCTCAATAATAATAATAATATAAAACAATACCACGGGCCAAAACCATAGAATCAAGAGCGGTGGGCTAAATACCACAGGCCAAACATAGGAAACCCCACATGAAAGCGCTTCTCTGCCTTGAAGTAAGTGAAACTGGGGGTACGCACCTTCTGAACGAGTGACCTGTGTGTGTGGACGCAATCCCTTCACGGCGTACCTGCGGGTACGCACTTTTTGAACTATTCTCCTGCGTACTTCTTAATTTTCACCATTTTGAGAGCCTTTGCCACTTGAGGGTGTTGCCATCAAGTACAACATCTATAACATAGAGCCATACCAGAATCATAATGCCAACAATTACAGCAAACGGGATAGCAATAAATGTTGTACGGTCTCCTCGATTTTCGTGCCCACTTTCAGCATTAAACGCTGCTATATGGCCCTCATTTTGCGTGTAGAAAAACCAACAAACTGCTCCTCGATTTTTGTGCAAACCTCTCCTCGAAAATCGTGCCAAAATCTGCCTTTCACTGTGTGTTGAATCATCTGTACAAATCTGCTCAACTGCTGCCTTGGAATGTGTGCCAAGCTGTTGTCTCCTTCTCCTCCCTGCTCAGAAATCTCTCTTGCTTTCTTACTCTCCTTCTCCCAATCTGCTCATGAAAGAATTGAATCGAATGTGATCTTTTCCTCCTTTTCCTCCCTTAATATAACTCCAAATGACTTTTGGGTGATCCAAGTGACTTTTGGGTGATCTCTAAATCCAATGGTTGAAATAGATTTAGATCAATGGCTGAGATTAAATGCTCATTTAAATCTCACTTTTTATTTTTTAATTCACCCCACTTTAATAAAGACCCACTTAGTCATTTATTTCCAAAGTCACTTTTCCTTTCTAATTTTTCATTGACTTTATAAAAGTCACTTTAAAATCAGACTTAGTAACTTTATCACTTAAAATCAATTTTAAATTAGATTTAACTTTATAAAACTATAAAGTAACTTAAAGAGAAAAATTAAATTCTTTTGGACACTTTTCCCTAGGCCAAAGATCAAAGCCTAAGGGAACCACCTGTCCTTCGGTACCAAATTTCAACATAGGTATGCCATACAAAAAAATATAATACATAAGAGCATATGCCCATACCTCCGACTTATAAAAAAAATTAAAACTAAAGACTCTTACCAATACTTCTATGGACACAATTAAAGCATTGAATTTCTTTACCGGCGGTCAACCAAACTTCAACTTTACTCCATGCAAGTATTTAATGCAGCTTCGAGTGCATGTTTAAATGATGGATGGCGGAGAACGAAGAACCCCATCGGACGGCTGGAATGAATATCGGAAGGCCCCTTGTTACCGAACTTTACATCCCGATATGGCAGGTGGTTTTGCAAAAAGTGCTGGACGCGTGGAGAAATTTCACTGGATCGGACTCGACTGTCCGGAAACCGCTTTCATGAAAAAGTTGTCCGAAATTTGTCAGGGGTTCGCTGAGCGGTTTTCTGCTGCCGTTGCTGTCCAACTCTCAGCGTCCGCAACCTCTGCCTGCAGTTGGAATTATACTTTCAACACTCCCCTTTAATTTCAACTGCTGTTACAAAAGAGTCTTCCTCACATAGAGGGATTCACTAAAATATTCTTCCTCACATAGAGGAATTCACCAACTGCTTCAGATGCAGTTCCACAACCAATCAAAAGAGTCTTCCTCTTAACAGAGGGATTCACCTGAGACTGTGCTGAAGAGCACCTTCCTCTTGACAGAGGGATTCACCAGTATATGTTGAAAAGCATCTTCCTCTTGATAGAGGGATTCTCCAACATGCCTTCTTCAGAGGCACTTTAATCTGTCTCTTACATTCATTTAGCACATACGCGCTGTAGCGTATTGCCTTTTGTTTTCTCAACAGAACAACTGCAAAGATTTCACGTTGTTGTGTTTTCTTTGCATTACATTTCACTTGCACTACTGCGCATTCCCTTCCTGTTGTTTTCACAATGAACAACAACCAAAACTTCACGTTGCTGCCTGCTCCCCTTCATTGATTACAATTGCACTGCTACTGTGTCTCACTTGCATTTCAGATGCAAACAACAAAAACTGCATTCATATGCGTTGCTGCACTTCTACCTTCTCTCTCAACAGCCAACCACAAAACTTGCATTACAATCCATATCTGCACTGTTGTGCATTTTTCCTTTTCTGCGCTCCTCTACGTTGTTGCGCCTACTCTGCTCTCTATCTTCAAAATTAGCACTGCTGAAGCACTGTTGTGTCTGCACTGCTGTGCTTTTTTCAAAAACAAAATACTCTGACTCTTCTGGAACAATTACTCTATCCCAGCTTACAAATTTTCACACTTATTGTAAAAAAAACTGACTGCACTGCTGTGCATTTCATTCTCTGTCTCAGCAAAAAAATTACACTACGCTACACATGTTTCCCTTTCTTTTGCTTCTTCGCACTGCTGTGCGTTTCATCACTTCCAAAAAAAATTCCATCTGCTGCATATTACACTCACTCTGCTGTGTGTTTAATTTCACTGCATTCTCAAACACTGGGGATTTAAGCTTTGCTGCGTTTTGCCCTCTTCTCATTACCACAAAAAAATTTACTTCTGTACACTGCTGCATGTTTTTCTTCCTTTTGTTTTCAAAATGGACAATAACCAAAAAACTTCATTGCACTTACATCCGCACTGCTGTGCGTAGAAACATTTCTTTTCACCGCGCTGCTGCACTTCACATTTCAACGCTGCCCCTTTTTCTTCTCCGCACTTCTGTGCATATTGCATTGCATATGTGATAAAAAGCAAAGCAAAAACATTACATTTTTCAACACCGGTGCGTATTACATTTCAGAGGGTTTAACAAAAAGATTTCATTTGTGCTCTGCTGCGCTGCAATACATCCTCCACGTAGTCTCCATGCCCTGCAGACTTTTTTTCTCTGCTTTTATGGCAGATTTAATTCCATATCTCTCCCTTATAAGAATATAATTCAGCAAGGATTTCATAAGAACCCATTCACCAATAGCTTCAGCAATAATGATCAAGAATTACAGGCTCCCCCTTAATGTATGCATTGTTTTCTTTCAGCAAACTTTTCTCAAAAGAAACTTAGATCAGCTTGAGAGCTCAAGGGACTTTCAGACTGTATTTCCTTCCTTCTCCATACTTGCGTAACTTTCTTCTTTTGCATGGGTCTAGCTTGCGTAGGAGCCCATGTTAAGTTACAATCACGTGCCATATGCCCAATGTTATGACACTTGAAACATTCTACATTGTTGATGAATAAGATTTCATGATTTCTTCCTATAAAATTGTTTCTTGGAGGTTGTTGGAGACCATAACATCTATCTCTATGAAATGCTCTACAGTCTTTTGCCATATGACCAAAGTTTGAACAAGAATAACAATAGCCAAAAAATGAACTTTGGTACTTGGGAGATGGAGGTTTCCTTGATGTGCTTCTGAAATCTTTCTGCCTTGAGATCCTTTGATGATAACCATTGCATCTTGCCTCTTTGACATCAGCTACATTTCTTCTTGGAGCTGGTTTTCTACTTGGAGTAGGATTTCCTCTATTGTAGCCTTCATTTTTCTCCTTCCCTTTGCTGGAACTAGGAGCATCACAATTTCTTTCTGCCTTTTTCACATCTCCTTTGCTTAAAGCATTTTCATTCTTGTTTGAGGGTTCACCTACATACCCAAGTCCTGATTTATCAGATGGAGATCTGTGATAGCTGAGCATGTCATCCAAGGCTTGAGAGCTCTTCATGATTTTGTTCATCCCTTCAAACTTTTTCCTGGGGAGGAAAATCTCTTCTTCTAATCTTTCACACTCATTATTATTCTTTGAAAGTTGTTCCTCAGTTTATTCTTTGCTACGAGTAGCTTCAACTGCTACTATTTTAAGAGAGATGATATCTGTCTTCATTTTGGAGATTTCTACTTGACTGCTCTCCATTTTCTTTTCAGCTCATTGTGCCTGCTTCCTGGCTTCTTGTAGTTCAGACTTAAGGGAAGAGACCTCTACCTTGTACTGTCCAATCTCTTCTACAAGCTTATTCACTCTCATGTGCCTTTGTTTAAGTTGATTTGATAACATATCTTCCTGCTTATTTGCTTTATTCAATTGATTTGTCATGGAGATGACTTCTTCATGATGCTTCCTCTTGCATTGATCAAGTTCCTTCTTAAGCTTGGCGAGCTCTTCATCCCTTTCTTTTACTTGAAGTTTGATGAGGTCAACCTTCTCACTTTCAACTTCTATGATGGGTTCAGAATTTTCTTCTGGATTGATGGTCATGGTCAGTGCTCCCTTTGCATGAAGCTCATGAAGTCTGTCCCATATATCCTTTGCTGATGAATATTTTCCTAGATTTTTCGTTACAAAATCAGGTAGTCCATCCAAGATTATTTCTTCTGCTTGTGCATTACACTCCTTGGATTCTCTATCCATCTTGCTATCATCAATCACTGATTCCCAAATTTCAATCCCTTGAGACTGTAAGACAGTCCTCATTTTTATTTCCCACATATCAAAATTTCCATTAAACCTTGAAGCCTCAAATAGATTGTCTTCTATTTTAGTAGAAGAGAGAGACACAACCTTAGAAGGATTGGAGACTTTCTTCTTTGAATTTGTCATTCTTAACTATACTCCAAAATACTTGATTGTGTTTTAAAATGACTCACGGTTTCTTCAACAGCAACACAGAAAATTAATCTGAGAAATACCTGAATCCTTTTGCCTGAGACTTCACACTGCTGGAGAAGCTTTTACTGCTGCAAAAGTCTTTCCTTCAGCTTCTTTGACACCTTCAAAGAGCCTAAGCCAGCTCTGATACCACTGTTGGGGATTTTTCTGGTAAAATCCCAAAAACAAACAAACTGAACACACATAGAGACAATGCTCTGTTTCTCTGCCACAAGATCTTTTGCACAGGGAAGCTTAAATTTTTTTTTCTTGAGAACAGAGTATTACACACCCACACAAAGAGATTTGTATTCATTAAAATATAATGCCTGATACATATTCATCCTCTTTTACTGAGAGGGATTCACCAAAAATACATTCAGCCAACAAAAATAAAACTCTGTCTCCTCCTGAGAATTTACACTGCTGGTGTGTAAAAACCCATTTTCATTTACTGTTGTAAAACCCTTTTACATTTACTGGTGTGAAAACTATTTTACTCATACTGCTGTAAAACAAATTTTTACATATGCATTAATAATAAAAAACATTATGTGCTCACACTCCTCGCACTGCTGTGAAATGTATATACTCTCTGCTTCAAAAAAAACAACGCATATAAAAAATTTCTACCAAAACATATGCGCTTCTCTCTGTTCTGTCTTTCTGCACTGCTGTGCAATAACCTTGTTTTCTTTTGCTGCTGCTTGCTCTGATTTCTTCCCATGTGCGAAATGTAAAATATTACATCCCTTAAACTTATGCGCTCCCCCTTGTTTTTCTTATCTTCCACTGTTGTGCAAAAACCTTGGTTTTCACTACTGCTTCGTTTTTCAATAGTCAACGCAACAAAAACTTAACATATATAATATGTATGCCATACAAAAAAATATAATACGTAAGAGCAGATGCCCATACCTTCGACTTATAAAAAAAAATTAAAACTAAAGACTCTTACCAATATTTCTAGGGACACAATTAAAGCATTGAATTTCTTTACCGGATATCAACCAAACTTCAACTTTACTCCACGCAAGTCTTTAATGCAGCTTCGAGTGCATGTTTAAATGATGGACGGCGGAGAACGAAGAACCCCATCGGACGGCTGGAATGAATATAGGAAGGCCCCTTGTTACCGAACTTTATGTCCCGATATGGCAGGTGGTTTTGCAAAAAGTGCTGGACCCGTGGAGAAATTTCACTGGATCGGACTCGACTGTCCGAAACCGCTTTCATGAAAAGTATGTCCGAAATTTGTCAGGGGTTTGGTGAGCAGTTTTCTGTTGCCGTTGTTGTCCAACTCTCGGCGTCCACAACCTCTGCCTACAGTTGGAATTATACTTTCAACATAATCTTGAGAAACCCGACAAAAACTGCATCTGCAGTTACATCGCATTTAGCTGTTGTTAGAGTTATATTTCAACATTATATTCAATTCATGGAAACATCTTATAGATATGTACACATATATCTTAATATCTATGTACATTTTATGATACTATTGGAACGTAGGAAAGCAATGTATAAAAGATTGTGAGAACTCAACTTGAATTTGTTTATGCCCTCAGAAAACAAGAAATCGGAAACACACGAGACAAACATTTTGCCAAAGGGGTACTACTATTGACAGCCATTGTCATAAAACCCCAAAGCCGAATTGCTGTGAATGGTAAAAGGAAGGTAGGTAGGTAATGCAACTTAAGCTGTTATTGAATCATTCATGCGCGAGAGGCTGTATTTACTTATTGCTGGATAATATAATACTATCCAGCGGATCATATTATAGTTCCATTTTACCCTGCCCGTTTTACTGCATTTTCATTGGTTCTACCCAAGTTGTACGCCATTTCACCCAGCATTCGTATTAAATCTATGCCTTTTTGTAACTTGTGAAATTGAATCCCCTCTTGCCTCTGTGTCAAGCCGTACAACCACCCAACTTTATAAAAGACTGGATCATTTCCACTAACATGTGAGAGGGACCTAGTAGGCTTTACTCAGCCAGACCATGAGAATTTGCAGCCAAAGCATGAATAAATAAAGGATAACCCTTTGCCTTGGCCTTCTTTGTTCAATTATTTTCTCCTTTAAAAAATTGGCATCTTGACAGTGCATCCAAATCAACTTTTAGGTCAACAATGCTCCGCGTCCAAAATTCCCAAGTATTTCAAGAACTCCACCTTTCTCGGAAAGTATAGAACGACTGTGAACCATCTATATACAAATAAAGGAAGAAATTATTAATTTTGATTAGTTTTACATAATTTTAAATTTGATGGTGCTTTATGAGATGAGATTTTTAAAAAATCAATGAGATGAGTTGTTAAACAAAATTAGATGAAAGTTCAGAGACTGGATCGATGGGTGGGTAATTTTTATTTATTTAAGCGAAGAGTTGACAAAGTAGCGAACCAGTGGATCGAGGTTGCCCTCGCTGCAAATAATTGGCAAGAAAAATAAAATACAACGAAATGAGTACATCATAAGGATACATGTCAATCTTTAGATCTCTAAATTTATATCCAGTGGATCATATTATATTACCCGCAACAAGTAAATACAGCCTCTCGCGCATTAATGATTCAATAATATGAAGAATTGAGGGAACTATAATATGATCCACTGGATAATATAATACTATCCAACAATAAGTAAATACAGCCTCTCGCGCATTAATGATTCAATAACAGCTTAAGTTGCATTACATACCTACCTTCCTTTTACCGTCCACAACAATTCGGCTTTGGGGTTTTATGACAATGGTTGTCAATAGTAGTACCCCTTTGGTAAAATGTCTGTCCCGTGTGTTTCTGATTTCTTGTTTTCTGTGGGGATAAACAAATTCAAGTTGATTTCTTACAGTCATTTATACATTGCTTTCCTACGTTCCAATAGTATCATAGAATGTACACAGATATTAAGGTATATGTGTGCATATCTGTAAGATGTGTCCACGAATTGAATATAACGTTGAAATATAACTCTAACAATAGCTAAATGCGATGTAAATGTAGATGCAGTTTTTTTCGAGTTTGTTGAAATCTAATTTCAACTACGCACCCAAAACCAGAGCAGCGCCGGATGCCTACTCAGCAGCGTGATGGATTGACCAGAATTCGGCACCGAATTTTCTCGGAGCGATTTGCCGACGGTGGAATATTCCAGCAAGGAGCTCCGATATAATATGGAGGCGACGCGAGTCACCCGCATGACATAAGCCAAAGTCACTTTCTCGGGCATTAAAGTCCTGCTGCAAACTGCCTTCCGATATCAATCTCCATCATCCGATCTCCTCGCGCGTCCTCAGCCGTCGATCGCGTAAGGTGCATACGGGCCTGCAGCAAATTAATCACATTGCGTGGAGTGTTTGTCCTATTGGTTGACCGCCGTAGGTGATGAAGTTAATGGAGTTAAATGTCTTTACGTAGATTTGGTGAAGTCTTTTAAATGGTTATGGGCACATACGTTTTATATGTTTTTTATATATGTTTTATATATGTTGTAAAAAAAATCTATGTGCTGTAGTTTTAGAGTGTAGTCCCTTCGTGCAACAGTTTTATGTATTGTGCCTGCGCACGGTGGAAGTGTGGTGGCTGCGTCCGTTATTGTTTTGGTATGTATGGAGCCTGCTCACAATATGTGTGTAGTGTTGTGCCTGCGCGCCTTGTAATTTTTTTTGTGGATTTTGTATGTAATGTTTTGAACGCACAGCAGTGCGGGATATCATAGATATGTATGAAACGCACAGCAGTGCGTGATGAGTTTAAGAATAGGGGTATAATGTTATGTCCGCCATTGAAAAAGCAGAGGTTGTTCATGGATTTGTTCTGAACGCACAGCAGTGCGAGAAAGCACAGAGAACAGGGCTGTAATGTCTGTCCACAAATGAAAAACACAGGAGTGTTTTGAAACTGTTTTGTAACCCCCACAGCAGTGAAAGACCAGGAATGAAGGAGACAGAGTTTCTCCAGTAAATCCCTCTCTGCGCAGAGGATAAATTTGTAAATAGTTTTATTTATATTTTAATCAATAGAAATGTTTTTATGGCTGTGTAATACTTTGTTCTGAGATTTTTTTTTAAAAGGTTTCCCTGTGCAAAAGGATCTTGGAACAGTGGAAACAGAGCATTGGCTCTGTGGTGTTTGTTTGTCTGGTTTTGGTATTTTCCCATTGAAAAATACCCAACAGTGGTATCAGAGCAGGCTTAGGCTCTTTAAAGAAGTTAAAGAAGTTGAAGGGAGAAGGTTGTTGCTGCAGCAAAACTTCTCAGGCAGACAAAAGACTCAAACAACAAAGGATTCAGGTATTCCAAAAGTTTTTTTATGTGTTGCTGAAGAAGCAGTGATTTGTTTTAAACATACAGTCAAGGATTTAAAGCCTAGATAAGAATGGCAAGGTCAAAGAAGAAAGCCTCCAAGCCTGTTAAAATTGTGTCTCCCTCCTCTACTAAACTAGAAGGCAATCTATTTGAAAGCATTGTATTTGAGGTTCCAAAGTTTGATGGAAACTTTGATGTATGGGAAATAATGATGAACGCTTTCCTAATGTCTGAGGGGATTAAAGTCTGGGAGTCAGTGATTGATGACAGCAAGATGGATAAAGAATCCATGGAGTATGATGCACAAGCAGCAAAGACTATCTTGGATGGACTGCCTGATTCTATAAAGAAGAATCTAGGGAAATATTCATCAGCAAAGGATATTTGGGACAGACTGCATGACCTTCATGCAAAGGGAGCACTGACCATGACAATGAGTCAAGAAGAACCCATCATAGAAGCTGAGAATGAAAAGCTTGACCTCATCAAGCTTCAAGTAAAAGAAAGGGATGAAGAGCTAGCCAAGCTCAAGAAGGAGCTTGATCAATGCAAGAAGAAACATCATGAAGAAGTCATATCCATGACAAATCAGCTGAATAGTGCAAAGAAGCAGGCAGATGCCTTGACAAGTCAACTTGAACAAAGACACAAGAAAGTGAATAAGCTTGTGGAAGAGATTGGACAGTACAAGGTAGAGGTCTCCTCCCTTAAGTCCGAACTACAAGAAGCCAGGAAGCAGACACAAGGAGCTGAAAAGAAAATGGAAAGCAGTCAAGCAGAAATCTCCAAAATGAAGACAGATATTATCTCCCTCAAAATAGTAGCAGCTGAAGCTACTCGTAGCAAGGAAGAAACTGAGGGACAACTAGCAAAGAAAAATAATGTATGTGAAAAGTTGGAAGAAGAGATTGTCCTCCTCAGGAAGAAGGTTGAAGGGATGAACAAGATCATGAAGAGCTCTCAAGCTCTGGATGACATGCTCAGCTATCACAGATCTCCATTTGATAAATCAGGACTTGGGTATGTAGGTGAACCCTCAAACAAGGATGAGGATGCTTTAAGCAAAGGAGATGTGAAGAAGCCAGAAAGAAGTTGTGAAGCTCCTAGTTCCAGCAAAGGCAAGGAGAAAAATGAAGGCTGCAATAGAAGAAATCCTACTCCAAGTATAAAATCAGCTTCAAGAAGAAATGTAGCTGATGTCAAAGAAGCAAGATGCAATGATTATCATCGAAGGATCTCAAGGCAGCAAGGCTTCAGAAGTACATCAAGGAAACCTCCATCTCCCAGGTACCAAAGTTCATTTTATGGTTATTGTTATGCTTGCTCAAACTTTGGTCATATGGCAAAAGACTGTAGAACATTTCATAAAGATAAATGTTGTGGTCTTCGACAACCTCCAAGAAACAATTTTGGAAGAAATCATGAAATGTTATTCATGAACAATGTAGAATGTTTCAAGTGTCATAACATTGGGCGTATGGCACGTGATTGTAACTTAACATGGGCTCTTACACAAGCTAGACCCATGCAAAAGAAGAAAGTTACACAAGTATGGAGAAGGAAGGAAAGGCAATCTGAAAACCCCTTGAACTCCCCAGTGGATCTAAATTTGTTTTGAGAAGAGTCTGCCAAAAGAAGACAAGCATACACTAAAGGGGAGCTTGAATTTTTTTTTGTTTGCTGAACTGTATTAACAGTCATTTGTTGATGGAGGATGTATTGCAGTGTAGCAGTTGCAAATGAAATCTTTGTTAATCCCTCTAAAAGGTAATATGCAACAGTGATGAAATCAACAATGTTTTTGCTTTGTGTTTATGCAATATGCACAGAAATGCATAAAGAAGAAAAGATGGCAGCACTGAAATGTAAAGAGAAGCAGCGAGATAAGAGAAAAATGCAAAGCATGGAGACCCTCACAACAGTAGGAAGACAGAACATAAAACAACAGTTTGGAATTTTTTTTGGAGCACATGGATTAGAATGAACAGCAGTTTTGAATTTTTGCATGGCAATGGAAGGTAGTTTCCTTCTATGTAATGTGAGAGAATATACTCACAGCAGAATGAGTGTAATGCACAACAGATGAAATGTTTTGTATTGGGAATGAAAATGCAAAGCAGTGAGAAGAAAATGAGAAGAAGGCAAAACGCACCAGAACGTAAATGCCCAGTGGCTGAGAATGCAATGAAATTTTTCACACAGCAGTGAAAAATGTAATGTTTTTTTTGTATGCAATGCAACATGCAAAGAAATGCATAAAGAAAAATAGGGACAACAGATTTTTAATGCACATGGGCGAATGATAATGTGTGGCAGCAGAAAAATGAAAGAAATTGCACAGCAGTGCATTGTGTAATTAAAAAAAATGAAACTGAAGATTGTGTGAAGCAAGGGTGTAAAAAGTAACAGCCCATGTTATTTTTGTGTGGAGAATGAAGTGCCAAGAGTATGGGCACAACAGTATGATGAAACAAAAGGCAGCGACAATGCAAATTGCAAAGGCAACACAACAACAAATAAAAACCCAGGGATGACAGTCTATGGTTATGGGTATGGAAAACAGTGAATATGAAAAATGCAGCAGCAAGAAGTTATGGACAGCAGCATGATGGCAAGAAGGAGAAGCACACAACAATGCAAATAAAAAAAATGCAGCAGCAAGAAGTTTTGAACAGCAGCACATGCAAAAGAAATTTTCCTTACAGCAGTAAAGGTAAATGTAATGAATTTGTTGTTCATTGAATTGAAATGCAATATATGCAACAGCAGTGAGTGTAAGAAATGTTTACACACAACAGTGTAAATTTGTAAATTGGGACAGTGTAATTGTTCCAGGAAAGACAGAGTATTTTGTCTTTGAAAAGTGCACAAGCAGTGCAAGTGTAGACACAGCAGTGTGGGATAGACACAGTAAAGAAGATGGCACAACAGTGCAGCAGAGAATATGCAGCAGCATAAAAGAACAATGTAATGAGTTTGCACACACAGCAGTGCAATGATTGTTTGTTTTGGAACTGCATTTGAAGCAGTCATTTGGTGAAACCCTCTATTAAAGAGGAAGATGCTTTTCAGCATAGTGTGGTAAATCCCTCTATCAAGAGGATGATGCTTTTCAGCATAGTGTGGTAAATCCCTCTATCAAGAGGATGATGCTTTTCAGCATAGTCACATGGTGAATCCCTCTGTCAAGAGGAAGGTGCTCTTCAGCACATTGTTATGGTGAATCCCTCTGTCATGAGGAAGGTGCTCTTAAGCACAGTTTCAGGTTAATCCCTCTATTAAGAGGAAGACAACTTTGATTGTTTGTGGAACTGCATCAGAAGCAGTTGGTGAATCCCTCCATGTGAGGAAGTGCTTGGGTATGTTTGAATGCCCAGCAGTTGAAATTAAAGGGGAGTGTTGAAATCTAATTTCAACTACGCACCCAAAACCAGAGCAGCGCCGGATGCCTACTCAGCAGCGCGGTGGATTGACCAGAATTCGGCACCGGAATTTTCTCGGAGCGATTTGCCGACGGCGGA
Organism: Pinus tabuliformis; assembly: GCA_031772625.1. Classification (NCBI taxonomy): domain Eukaryota; kingdom Viridiplantae; phylum Streptophyta; class Pinopsida; order Pinales; family Pinaceae; genus Pinus; species Pinus tabuliformis. The sequence continues at coordinate 1,124,899,775 of CM062807.1, read as the reverse complement.
ATATTCCGGCAAGGAGCTCCGATATAATATGGAGGCGACGCGTGTCACCCGCATGACATAAGCCAAAGTCACTTTCTCGGGCGTTAAAGTCCTGCTGCAAACTGCCTTCCGATATCAATCTCCGCCGTCCGATCTCCTCGCGCGTCCTCAGCTGTCGATCGCGTAAGGTGCATACGGGCCTGCAGCAAATTAATCACATTGCATGGAGTGTTTGTCCTATTGGTTGACCGTCGTAGGTGATGAAGTTAATGGATTTAAATGTCTTTACGTAGATTTGGTGAAGTCTTTTAAATGGTTATGGGCACATACGTTTTATATGTTTTTTATATGTTGTAAAAAAAATCTATGTGCTGTAGTTTTAGAGTGTAGTCCCTTCGTGCAGCAGTTTTATGCATTGTGCTTGCGCACGGTGGAAGTGTGGTGGCTGCGTCCGTTATTGTTTTGGTATGTATGGAGCCTGCTCACAATATGTGTGTAGTGTTGTGCCTGCGCGCCTTGTAATTTTTGTTGTGGATTTTGTATGTAATGTTTTGAACGCACAACAGTGCGGGATATCATAGATATGTATGAAATGCACAGCAGTGCGTGATGAGTTTAAGAATAGGGGTATAATGTTATGTCCACCATTGAAAAAGTAGAGGTTGTTCATGGATTTGTTCTGAACGCACAGCAGTGTGAGAAAGCACAGAGAACAGGGCTGTAATGTTTGTCCACAAATGAAAAACACAGGAGTGTTTTGAAACTGTTTTGTAACCCCCACAACAGTGAAAGACCAGGAATGAAGGAGACAGAGTTTCTCTAGTAAATCCCTCTCTGCGCAGAGGATAAATCTGTAAATAGTTTTATTTATATTTTAATCAATAGAAATGTTTTTATGGCTGTGTAATACTCTGTTCTGAGATTTTTTTTTAAAAGGTTTCCCTGTGCAAAAGGATCCTGGAACAGTGGAAACAGAGCATTGGCTCTGTGGTGTTTGTTTGTCTGGTTTTGGTATTTTCCCATTGAAAAATACCCAACAGAGTTTCACAAGATTACTCTTTGAACATATTTGTTTAAAAAGTGAAGGGAATATTTGTTTAAGTTGAACATTTTTGAGAGTCTAGACTCATTCACAAACAATAGCAGTGTGCACTGAAACTATATAGTGATCCCCATTATTGGTTAGATGCAATTCAATTTTATTTAGTTCAGAGTTTCTCCGAAGTGCACCTGAGATATTATTGCATTACAAAGTTTCACATATTTCATTACAGAAACATTTTAGCGTGCAGATACAATAGAGATCAAGAAACCATCTAGCTGCATCTTACTTTCCAGTTTCCACTAACTTCATCAAAGTATCACATCTTTACGACCTAGCTATTCTAGAGCAGGAGCCCGAGCTAAAACGGGAGTCCGATCACAAAGTTCTTAATTTTGCGTTCTCAGCGGCAATCATTGTTCGAATACAAACATCCCTCAGAGCATTTAGTCAGTCATCGAAAAGCATTGACTCAGAATCATGTAACAAATCTAAAAGCTCCCAACTGCGTTGAGACATTCATATATCAGATATCTCCGATTGCAAAGCAGATCAGCCCTGAGACAAAGGAAAGCATAAGAGCCTAAAATCATTGTCAACCAGTCACCCGTCAGTTTATTATCCTTCCGTGCAGAGAGCGGATTTTGTTTGTATTGTCCACTCCATTGAAACAGTACAGGTGTCTACGTTTATTGAATAACATGGCGATCAGGGTGGTGTATGCCATCATCATTTGCGCTTTGCTAATCTCTGTGCTTTTTCTGACAGCAAGCTCTAGGCCTAATTTCCTCAGGAAATCTACCGCTGACTTTCATTAAGGACAATTCTAATACCAATAACATCTCTGAAGTTTATATTGGATGAGGCGATAAAGCAGCCGCCATTGATGTATAGATTTTACTACAGTAAATTCAAGCAGCGAGATTCGATTTACATCTATCCATTTTAAAAAGATGATCGAAAAGATTAAAAAAAATCAAAATGATCATGGCTGGCGGGTCGATTCTGAGAATCGGGGGGTGGCGGGTTGATTCTCAGAATCGCCCCATGTGCCACGCCTTTGGATCATTTTGATTTTTTTTAATCTTTTCGATCATCTTTTCAAAATGAATAAAAGCTTATTCCCTTCGTCTTCTTTAATGTCTTTCTCTCCATCTTCCAAACAGGGTACCCACAATCCCAGTGTCTTTCTTTCCGTGTAAAGATACGACCCTCGACTGTGGAGATCGAAAATAAGCCTTACACTATCGGTATTATAAATAATTATTTTTATATCCATGCCGACCTACATACGGTTAGTCAACATATATTGAATTCACGTGTGTACATCTCCTTCGCCTCCTAAAGTGCAGAGGAGACAAATACACCAAGCAAATACAGAAATTTATTAGTTTTAGTAGCAAAATTTGTAATTATCTATCTTTTCATTTTCATGCTTTGGAATTTGTAATTATCAGATGGAGATGATAAATACAAATAAGCAAAGTACAGAAGATGATGTTCTTTTTGTTTGAGCCCTTTCTTTTCCGAATGGGGAAGGCCAAAAACTCGCTAGGAAATTTTAAATAAATGAATACCAACTAATAACGAGATTATAAACTTTTTTTTTCATAATTTAAAATCTAATACCTTAAAATTGCAAACATTATCTACATTGCACTTCAGTAATTTTGATACTCTGAACCAAGGATACCACCTAACACTTTATCCATGACACATCGTGCATCATTTTATCAATGCCATGCTAATTTTTTTTAACTAATCTCTCTTTTCTTCATACCCATAGAGAGTAACTTGGTTTCGGTCAATATCTACATCTTGCATAACTGTCACAAAGGTTAATTTGAAGAGAACATTAACTATATAATAATTTAAAGATAGAGAGTAACTTGGTTTCGGTCAATATCTACATCTTGCATAACTGTCACAAAGGTTAATTTGAAGAGAACATTAACTATATAATAACTTAAAGATAAAAATATATGAATATTTAGAGAAAAGTTTTCCATTATCGTGATACTACCCATGACAACATGCATGGAAGATGTTTAACTTTGAAATAATTATTATCAATGGGCAACAATAATTATTATGGTTGTTTGCCTTCATCACCATGAGTTGTTTGATATCAAGATAATTTCCAAAAATTAATATAATATTTTATAGAGTCTAAAATCATCATTTGACAATTTACTTGGAAATTAAAAGCTCTGAGAATGGTCTTTAGTTGGATGTGAAGTTTAAATAATCCATGGCATTTAGAACACTAAAGCGAAAATATTCAGAACACTAAATTTCAATTGTGAATTCTTAGTTAAAAAGTTTTAAATATTTAATTTAAAAGTTTTAAGGATTTTTGAAAGTGTTGAATCTATATATAGTTAAATATTATATTTTAAATAATGAATTATCATGATTTAACCAAAAATGATTTCTTTGACTACATAATAGTTAACCAAAGTTCTTTATCTAATTTTTTTGTTGCTGCCAATTTACTAACTTGCATGAATGTCTTAATGGAAGAAAAACATGCATGAATGTTCTAGTTTATAATTACATTCCCATTGGAGATGCATAAAAGGAAATAGTTATGCTTGTATTCTCAAACATATTATCATAATTTGTAATCTTACAAGTGTGTTACATGTATGTTATATATTGTGATCGTGAGTTATAATTGTGAGTTTCTAGATTACTATCTTTAGCTAATCAGATCCACCTTCTTAGAGCATGAATAGGCCTAATGGTTAAGAGCATGTGTTTCCTCCTAAGAGGTCATAGGTTCAAAAACCAGAAGGGGTTAGAGTAGGTATGCCTTCGTAGACATAATAATCAAATCATTGTGTGGAGGTGGGTCTCTTGTCCCACAAACAAGGGGGTCTCATACACCAATTTGGTGTCTGGCTTGGCTATGACGATAGAGATTCTGAAAAGGTTGTTACCAGAAGGAACAGTGTTGAGATGGGAGTTTGTTGAAACCAATGGTAGATCTAGAAGAATTTTGAAACCTGAAATGGTGGGCATGCATGTGGACTCAGATGGGGCACTAGTTGATGAAAGAGAAGAATATGGAACATCTTTGTCTGCATCCAGTCATTCATCTGAAGATGTGAATTCTGATGATGTGCAAGAAAATATGAGTGATTTTGAATAGTTGTCTAAGACAGTTTATATAAGTGATGTTTGCATCGTATCTTGAAATAAAATTTTTGATTTCCATATGGTGTTAAATCAGAAGTTATGAGTCATTTTTATGTTGTTTGATGATATGCCTTAGTTATGATAATTTTTATTGTTTAGAATATCTGCAATGAAACATTAAATTAGAGATATAATGTATGTTTTATTCAATATACAAATAACAACATTTTGATTCATTTAGTCATGTAATTTGTTCATAATGCCATGGTTTTTTAACTTTATTGTTGAAAAAATTCCAATTTCTTTTGTATCTATCATGTTATGGTTGAAAACGTGTTGAATTTATACTTAGGAAATAAAATTATTATTCTACCAAAAACATTAGTGTGTTTTTTTCCTCATAAACAACTGTTTTTTTACACATAAAAATTCGGTTTTACTAGCATTTTTTAAAATGTTGAAAATTGACCCTAAAAAAAAAATCATCGTTCTAGTATCAACATTTTTTCGTTTTTAAGGTTTTTTTACACGAAAATTTCATTTTCACAACTTGCAGAAGTTGTTTAGAATCTGTCCATTCGGGCAGTTGAAATTAAGAATTTCTAGGATGAACTGAAGGAATTAAAACACATGTAGGTAGTTGTAGACAGTTCACATGCAGCTGAGTTGCAGAGGACAAAAGGAAAAATTGAAGTTTTGTAGAAGGAAATCAAAGACGCTTACCTGGGAAACAAACTAGGTTTGGCAGAGGAGATTCTATGGGAAGAAATTGTTGAATCAGTCAAGGATATCTGGCCCTATACCAAGATAATCTTTGATCAAAAGGACCTGTTGGAGAAAGCTCAGGAAGTTGTTGAAATTATTTCTAAAGAGCTTGAGGACATGCCAGAAATTGCTTTTGAAATAATCAAGTTCCTAAATTCTAAAGAAGTTATGATCTTGAAGAATTGGGTATCAATGACAGGACAACAACTATGCTGGAAGTGAAGAAGATCAATACCAAGAAAAACCTCATCCTTCAGTTGGAGGAAAAATACAACAATGTTAATATCATAGTTCAAAGTTTTTGTTATTAGGTTAGAACCCTTGACCAGCAAGGGTTCTCCCTCTATGCTTGTGATAAATGACAAGTTAATTCCCATTGAAGATTATGTTCAAAATCTTTTAGAGGTAGGCACTAATGCAACTTCAGTTTCAAACACAAGAGGTGCATAAACACCAAGGCTTGTATTGAATGCACTCAAAGATTCCTTTTCCATTCTGGATGAAATCGGACATATATTTCAAGTAAAACCCACTTTTACTAAATATACAAAGATGCATGAAGTTTATAGAAGGGTAACTAAGTTATCTATCCCAGATAAGAAACATTGGGAAGATTTAATTGATTTACTTGACTAAAGGGTGATCAAACAACATTCAGTATTTTCAGCAACAATCATCACCAACTCTAATATTTTCAGTAATGGTCATCACCAGCTCAACAGTTCTCAGTTTTTCTAGCAACAGTCATCAACAACTCAACACCAAAATAGTGAAAAATTGACTATCAATTTATATTCCTGATTTTGTATTTATCTATTTTTGTAGAATAGTTTAAGATATTTTCTTAGTTTTAAGATTGTATAAATAACTCTCTTTCATGAGTTATTAAGGGTTTCACCCTTGAAGAATAATTTCTAGACACAAAATGTACTCGACCTTTTCTGAATCATTAATACAAAAGTAAAGGATTATTAATTCTAATTCATACAGTTTTGTTTTTCCTTTAAGCTTTTCCAGTTTTATTCATAGTGTTTTTCTTCATATTCTTATGTTTTACAGAGATAACTAGGTATGAATAATTGAGTTTCAATCTATTGCTATAAGCTTCTGAAGTGATCATCTATAAAGAGAATGAATTATATAAATTGTTTGTTTAATTAATTCCCTCTAAATCATAAAATCATGAGCAACTTTTGTAATATTTTGTTAAACCTTATGAACATAGTTTAAAGGTCTTCTAACTTATGATTATTTAATTTTCAATTTGAAGACTGCGATAGTCATATCATCTCTCTGTTTTTGCTCACTGCCATAAAAGCTATATCACTATGTGAATTTTAATAGCGGCCATCTGTTTAAATATTAATACTATTCAAAAAGGATAGGAATCATTGTTTTAAATTTGTTTCATACATTGGTCTTCCAAATTAAAACAAAACCCCCAAAACAAACATCTTATATGCTCTAGCATGATAGCTGACCATTATCATCTCAGAGATACAACATCAAACTGGTGCCGCTGTCGAGGACTCGAATTTCATTAAGTTTTCCTGGGTCAACGATATCAATCTTATTCCTTTAAGATGACTAAAGGTCTAGATATGTCAAAATACGTCACCTGGAGACTCCACTATGCCACACTGGTACCTTTTAAGCACACTGGATCCCATTCTAAATCTGATAAAGTTAATCCTCTATTAAATCTAGAAAGACTTCTGAGAAAGACCAGTTCCAAAAGAAGACATCAACCATCTTCTTCCACTTCAGCCTTTGTTGGGTCTTGAGAGTGTCATTCACTTCCATTACACTTTCACTATCATGTCCATTATATCACTTCCATTTCACCTTCATTTCACTACCATGTCACTACATTCATCTCACTCTCATTATCATTGGGTCACATTTATGTTTTTCCAAACTTTATTAATTCTTAGCATTTTTAAGTGAATTTGTGGTTAAAAATTAGAAAATAATGTGCATATGCTTATACCTAACAAGTGGGATGAGATTGTTGACATGTCTAGGTTAAAAGGAAGCTTCTAGAAGACATTTATGTGGCATCCTAAGGCCAAATTCGAATTTGAGTGGAGAGGATCATGGGATCATGAGGATATGTGTCACATTTCCTATTTGTATTGAAACTCTAAGAAGACATGTGTCTTATCATTTCCTATTTTGATTAGAACTCTAGAGGTATAGGGAGAGATTCATGGACTCTCATTAATGAGATGACTTCTCATCTTTTTGTATAAATAGGAGATCTCTCTGCTTTAGTAGGAAGCTTTGTAAACTTTTGTTAGCTCAACTTGTTGTACTTTGTAATTTTGAATAATTTGACTAAAGCTTTGAAGTTCCCAACATGGAAGGTGATGTGAAGTAGATGTCATGGAGCATATTAGAATGTAAGATAGAGTAGATTTTATTTTGTAGTTTTGCTTTGATTTCATTCAAGTATGTCATTTTATTGTTTTCAAGTTTAATAGTTTAGATTTTCCATTCATGCAAGTGTGTTCAACCGGTTGATTGTAGATTTATCTAACTGTGTAATCTATGCTTAGCAAAATAGTCCAAGAAAGTATTTTCCAATTGGTGCTTGGAGCATTAAAGCACATAGTAGATTAATTTTCCTTTACATGTTTTGTATTTGCTTTCCATTTCAAATTAACATAACTCACTGTGTTTCCTTCTCTGCATTTTTATGTTTAATTTTTCTTAGAATAATGAAGTATTTAATACCTCCAAATGCTATAACAAGGAGGTAGTTCTCCCAAAATTGTATAGCAAAGTGATAAAACACTTCATTTAGTTGTTATAGTAGATTAGTTGCAATATCACTTTCAGTCTTAGTCTTTATTTAAGTTTGTTGCAAATTCATTTTTAGTTTTAGAACAATGAAGTATTGAATCCTTCCAATTGCTATCACAAGGACATAGTTCTCCCAAAATTGTGTAGCAGAGTGACAAAACACTTAATTTAGTTACATGCTTTGTAATTGCTTTCCATTTCAAATAGCATTATCATTTTTTTTTTCATTTCATAGACATTTTGCCGGCTTAGATTAATCTAACTATTCAAAGTTTTGATTGTTTTTATCGAATGTTCATTTCCTTTTCTCCCTTATTTAGAAATTAGATTTTAACATTAAAAGTCATTAGATTTAGTTGACCATTAACATTTAGAGATTTTCATCTAGAAGCATAACTTTTCTTTCTTAGATTAATTTCCTTAAGCATAAGAAACAAAACCCCCAAAAACAACATAAACTATAAAACAACGAAGTAAGAAAAAGGTTAACTAAGCACATATAGTGCACCACACTTCATCAGTTCACGATACCCAGATTGATAATTTATGTAGATAAATTTAGGACACTAAATTGTCTAGACGTTTTGGCACCGTTGCTGAGGAAGTGTAATTAGGAGACCTTATTTCTTACATCTAAAAAAAAATAAAAAATCTCAAGTATGCTCTCCTCCTACACTTTGTGTGATCTGGAGGATCAGAAAAAAATTTGTTAGCATCAAACGAAGAAACCAACCACGTGGGCATCTCTGGAATTCTCTCGACATGGATTCTATCCTAGTCACCCAGCCCAAATTGATTAAAAAACTAGCTTAAGACCATAGTCAAAGTCCTATTTTCAAGGTCTACTACATTCACCTTGAAGCCTTTGTTGCCTGAAATTGAGAACCATTAATCATTTCTATAAAAATTCACAATTTCAAAAAACAAAAAACAAAACAAAACAACCAATGGTTATCTCCACTCCGAGAAAACCTGCATTCCTGTTTGCACTTTGGCCTTGAAACAAACCTATAAGAACATTTAAGAAAAAAAACAAATGTGCAAATTCAATAGATTGAGTTCAGAACCAAAGGATTCTATGCATTTCTGTATGATGATTATAATTGTTCAGTGGAATTTGTCAAGGCTCCTTTTCTGAATGGGAGGTTGCTTGTGAAATTTGTGTAATGAGCCACCCCATCCCAAACAAAAATGATTCCCAATCAGTACAAGTAATTCTACCTCAGAAGAAACTTGGACGCAAATCTAAAATGTATGTATTTTGTTGTTCTTATTAACATAATGTTGCTCCCAAAGGGAAGCACATTGCTTTTTTTTCGGCTGAGGCAGAAACAGATCAAATAGAGGTAGAATTGCAACTGGGAATAGCTCTTCTTGGACCTGTTGATGAGATGTTCTTTGAAACATATAATGAAATAATACACCACGGAGGCTAGATCACTGAGAACACACAACTGGCTCGTTCATTTGCTAGTGCTATTGTCTGTGCTGTGATTGCATCTAAAAAAATTTGAAATTGATTTTGCAAAAGACGTAATTGGAAAAAAAACACAGAACTGTAAAAAATGTCCAACTTTAAATGAAAATTCTGGCCAAATGAAAATGAATTATTTTTTCGGGAATAGGGTCAATTAGATAACCTAGAAACTATTTGGATAATTTCGTAACAGTTTGGGAAAAAATTTCGGTTCTCTGAAACCCATTTGACATGTTGTGTGAGGAAAAACGAATTTTATTAAATGAACATAGTGATGTTTGAACACGACATGCTTCAGGAACGTTGTTTGAACATGGCACGTTTCAGGAAGGAAAATTCGATTTGAAGAATAATTGTGACTGTGGAATTTAAACCATTTGGCAAATCTAAAGAGTCTAATACAAATCAAACCACGCCTTCTGTCTTTAATGCCAAACGATCTCATGATGAATGATGAATCTCTAGTTTTGACTCAACTGAACTTCTCCAGCACACCTATCAAACACTTTCCCGTGCATACACTCTGTTACCTCATACCAACACTCATTCTATTTTCATAACCCTGTGTATAATAGTCACTCTGTTTTCCACATATTTTACGTGTACAACCACTCCGTCTCATATACCCTGAAACACACTCTGTTTCCACGAATTCGATGCATACATCTACTCCATTTTTTTGTATACCTTAAATGTACAGTCGCTCTGTCTCATAGTTATTTTACTTCCATTTCACAATCATTTTTGTTTCTATTGCTATATACATAGTCCTCTTTTTCTCAGACAGTGAAGAAAGTTTTGAAAAATAGCAGAGAACAAAGGCTCATTATTGATTGATCCAGGTGCACCAGCAGTGGTCTTGGACTTTATTCTTGGTACTTGGCTGCATAAAATCCCTTTTCCAATAACTTAAATCAGAAAACTGATGTCTTGGCTATCTTTTAGCTATGGAACGCAGCCACATTTCACAGCTAATCGGTTGTTCTGTAACCATCTCCACGGTTTTGTAGGTTACAGGTGTCAAGAGAGGTAAATGACCACATGGGTAGCTTGGAAAACATGAGAGCATGGATCATATCCTATCCATATGGCCTAGATCGATGATGAGGACTTTGTTCAAAGGGAAGTCAACTATAGAAACCTATGGCTGTTCTGCAGCTACTTTCACTCCTTTGCAGGTTCCAAGTGTCAAGAAGGAAAAATGACTACATGGGTAGCTTGGAAAACATCAGGGCATGAATTTTGATTTGGTTCATTGTCTCAAAATGAAGAAACCATCACCATTTTCAAGGTGTGTGTTATCACTATGTCGTTGCATGTTCTTCCTAACTTCAAGGAGCAAAATGAAAAACAAAACCAAAGGTTCACAGGTAAAAAAAAATATTGAATCAATGAAATAAGTAGATTATTTACTCACTTTTCTGAAAGGTATTGATTAATTTTGGACTGATAATGAAAAATGGATAGCTAATTTTATGTTCAAGATTTTTAGCTACAGGAGCTAAACATCAATTCTACAACTGAAAAACCTCACTGTTCAAATCAGTCTAACTTTCTCATACAAAATCGAATTTTGACGATCTAAGTGTCGTTGGAAAGATATCAACGAGATCTACAGAATGAGAAATCCATCATCAAAGTTTGAAACAGTAAATAATGAAATAAATTTCTGAAAAGAAACAACAGTTAACTTGAGGCACTAATTCCGAAGCAGGTATAAATTCTTTTGGTTTTCCTTTGTGAATTTGTTTCATTAATACAAATTCTTAGTTTTGTGTGTAAATATCATAACTAGAGAGATTGATCACCTCTCTCTTTTGATAGTCTTACATTCCATTGCAGAAGAAGTATTAGTTTTTTTGCAGGTTCTTGGAGGAAGGACAAATGACTACAAGTGAATAGTGTCTCTCTTAAAGACCAATATGTTTCATAAGAGGATGATCAACAACAAAGAAGAAATATGCTAATGCAAAATCAGATCCAAACACTTTCAAAACTTTCAGACATTATTGTCCCCATTACATCCATACTTCATAATAAACCATTCACCTCATTTCCCTTCATATTTTCCATTTACATTCACATACACTTTCCATTACTTTTTGTCCACTCTTATCCCACAAATAAAAGTAGGAGGCTTAGTTACATGCTTATTGCTCATTTCCATTATTACTTTCCATTGCCATCTTCCATTTTATTTTTCTTTTTTCTTTTTTTCTTTTCTCACTTGTGGTTCACGAAAACCCGTGGTCACTGGGTAGCCCCTATGTCCACATGACTAATATCTAGGTCGACCCCACCCGAAGGGGATCAACACCCCTCAGCCATATTTACTTGATCTGATCCCAAGTGCTTTTGGGAATTGACCCTCTGACCTCCCGATTGGCGAGGCACTGATTTGACCAATTGAGCTAACTCTTGGGGTTCCGTATTCCATTTTCATTTTCCCTTTCCTATCATTTTCATTTCGCAAATAAACTCTGCTTCAATGAAAATTATTGAGTCCATAGTCCTTTGAGTCTAAGTTCCTTGAAAAACACCTTGAGGCTTGCATGCCTTAATGTCAAGTCCTCATACTGACCAACAATAGGAATACATTAATGTCCCTTGTTCATCAGATCTTCTAGGTGACTCGACAGTGGAAAATTTATTCATATCTAGCAAGATGTGTTTGGGAATCTTGACTCTCATTGTCATCAATGGTGAGAGTTCTTGTGTTGACTAGTGGCATCCATTAATGGCCACTAAGTCAACAATTTCTTGCTATGTTCGACAAACAAAACATCTATTCACATAGTAGGAATTGTGCCAATGAGTTTTGAAGACATGAAGACTATTATTTTCAGCATTTTGGAGTAGATTCAGCAAGTTTTAGTAGAAGCAATAAAAATTCATCTAGGCTCTCTTATCCATGACTCTTTTTGTCCAGCCACTTGAAGAAGATTATGATCAGAATTTTATAACCACCACACATACAACTCATCCATTTCCAAAGGGTAAGTTAAGGTACGTCATTTTCTAACTTTTTACAATAGAATTCCACAAAAATCTAGAATGATAATTGTTGGAAAAACATTTCTCTTCCTCATTTCATAAAGTTGCCAATACCATTAGTTGGGGCGGGAATACATTCATATTCATATCTTTCCATGTTCATATCATATTCAGAAGCCCACATACTTCCAAAATATATTAACTATTACATTATTATTATGAGCATACAATGGCTTTTCAAAAGTGCTTAAAGGATAATTGGATACAAACACAATCATGGTTGTCACATAAGAACCAACCATGATGCAATCCAATAAAGATATACTTTGCAATAATAATCAAATTATCATTACGCAAAGTTCAAAGATCAAAATTGAATGCAACAACAAAATATGGTTGTAACACAAGAACCAACCATGTTGCAATTCAAGTAAAACACTTTGCAGAAGTATGAAGTTATCAAATGATATCATGCAAAGTTAAGCTAAAGCTCACGGATCAAAAGAATTAATGTAATATATTGCATGAGGACATGTCATAGCTTTAGCTGGGGGTATGTTGAGTCTTGAAAGTGTCATTCACTTCCATTACACTTTCACTATCATGTCCATTTCACCTTCATTTCACTACCATGTCACTACATTCATCTCACTCTCATTATCATTGGGTCACATTTATGCTTTTCCAAACTTGATTAATTCTTAGAATTTTCAAGTGAATTTGTGGTTAAAAATTAGAAAATAATGTGCATATGCTTATACCTAACAAGTGGGATGAGATTGTTGACATGTCTAGGTCAAAAGGAAGCTTCTAGAAGTCCTTTATGTGGCATCCTAAGGCCAAATTCGAATTTGAGTGGAGAGGATCATGGGATCATGAGGATATGTGTCACATTTCCTATTTGTATTGAAACTCTAAGAAGACATGTGTCTTATCATTTCCTATTTTGGTTAGAACTCTAGAGGTATATGGAGAGATTCATGGACTCTCATTAATGAAATGACTTCTCATTTTTTTATATAAATAGGAGATCTCTCTCCTTTAGTAGGAAGCTTTGTAAAATTTTGTTAGCTCAACTTGTTGTACTTTGTAATTTTGAATAATTTGACTAAAGCTTTGAAGTTCCCAACATGGAAGGAGATGTGAAGTAGATGTCATGGAGCATATTAGAATGTAAGATAGAGTAGATTTTATTTTGTAGTTTTGCTTTGATTTCATTCAAGTATGTCATTTTATTGTTTTCAAGTTTAATCCATTCATCAAAGTTTAATTCATGCAAGTGTGTTCAACTAGTTGATTGTAGATTTATCTAACTGTGTAATATATGCTTAGCAAAAGAGTCCAAGAAAGTATTTTCCATTTGGTGCTTGGAGCATTAGAGCACATAGTAGATTAGTTTTCCTTTACATGTTTTTTATTTGCTTTCTCTTTCAAATTAGCATATCTCATTATGTTTCCTTCTCTACATTTTTATGTTTAATTTTTCTTAGAATAATGAAGTATTGAATGCCTCCAAATGCTATCACAAGGAGGTAGTTCTCCCAAAATTGTATGGAAAAATGATAAAACACTTCATTTAGTTGTTATAGTAGATTAGTTGTAATTTCACTTTCATTCTTAGTCTTTCATTTAAGTTTGTTGCAAATTCATTTTTAGTTTTAGAACAATGAAGTATTGAATCCTTCCAATTGCTATCACAAGGAGGTCGTTCTCCCAAAATTGTGTAGCAAAGTGACAAAACACTTCATTTAGTTACATGCTTTGTATTTTCTTTCCATTTCAAATAGCATTATCATTTTTACTTTCATTTCATAGACATTTTGCCGGCTTAGATTAATCTAATTGTTAAGGGTTTTGATTTGTTTTTATCTAATGTTCATTTCTTTTTCTCCCTTCTCTAGAAATTATATTTTAACATTAAAAGTCATTAGATTTAGTTGACCATTAACATTTAGAGATTTTGATCTAGAAGCATAATTTTTCTTTCCTAGATTAATTTCCTTAAGCATAAGAAACAAAACCCCCAAAAACAACATAAACTATAAAACAACGAAGTAAGAAAAAGGTTAACTAAGCACATATAGTGCACCACACTTCATCAGTTTACGATACCCGGATTGATAATTTATGTAGAGCAATTTAGGACACTAAATTGAGTAGACAACCTTGCACACTAAAGATATAATACAATTTTATCCCTATAGTAACATTCCATGTAATATAGATTACACTCACTAATCACCTAGGGTTACTGAGCTTTTAGACAGGGGAGAATCAACTTTTCTTATTCATTCAATTGAATCTCATCCAGAACCCCCACTTCCACCAAGATCACCTAAATCTGAGTCTGACCTGGGTGTTCATTTACCTGAATACAAACCTACAGACTTTATATCCCCTACTACTTATTCATTTCATTCCACTTCTGAACAACCTGAATCTTCTACTTCCAAGTAACCTAAAGGGACCTTTACTATATATTGAAATCCACTCTTTGAAACAAAAGAGGATATTCAATCTCAGGTACACAAGTTGGTTATTAAGACTCCTCTGAAATCATTCAGGATGTCTCCTCCTTCTCTATCTCCTCCTTCTTCGCCTCCACATAGTAATTCACCCCCTCTATCACCATCTTCCTCTTCTTTATCATCATCTTCACAGACATCTCATACATACTCTTTTACTATGGCATTCCAAGCCATTGTACATGCAAGATATGCAACTTTAGTTTTACCTCCAGTCCTTGATTCTTTCCCTAAAGGATATTTGAAACACTTCCCTAGGTATAATGGAGAAACTAGTCCCTCACTTGAGGACCATCTTCAAGCATTTCTAGACTTTGAAGATAACATGAACATAGAACAAGAGAATGTTTACATGAGGTTGTTTGTTCAGTCTCTTGTGGGAAATGTGAGAACTTGGTTTAGGCAATTACCTGTAAATGCCATTAGAAATTGGGAAGAACTTACAAATATATTTAAAAATCAATGCGGAGTGAAGAAAGATGCTCTTTAATTTTTGATTGAGTTTGAATAACTTAAAAGAAAGTTTGGTGAACCTGTTTATGATTTTATCAAAAATTTCAACAAACTTTATCATAAGATGTCCCCTGATTACAAACCCCTTGTAACAGCAACCAAATCTAGGTTTTCAAAAGCTTTTGAAGATGATTTTTCTGTAATGTTAAGAGAAAGAACTTCAAGGACTCTTGAAGATATGCAAAGTAATTCTATAGAGGTGGAAGCAAAAAGGGCTACCTCAGCCACTTTAAAATCTAAAGAGGAAAACACACAAAGAAAACTTAAAACCAGTCAAGAGGCCTCTACTTCTTCTAAGATTAAAACTAAAGATTCTAAAATAGATGAAATAACTTCAGTTCTTAGAAATATATCCAATAGAATTTCTAAGATTGAGACTCAACCTAGGACAGTTCAAAAAACAGTTATTCGACCCCAAAATCAAAATCAAGGTCAATACAAAAGAAATCCACAATTAAAAATTCTTCAAATACCTAGTAATGATCAATAGGTTCCAACTCCTTTACTGATAGATGATTAGCAACCTAATGACAATACTATGACTATCACTGAAGACATTAATAATATGGATACATCCTCTAGTCATACTATTATTATTCCTCTCTCACAACAAAAACAGGTTCAAGAAGATCAAAACTCCTCACAGGTTTCTAAATATCACACCTTATTTGAATTCCTAATTGCAGAGTTGAACAAAAGATATGATCTTAGGCCTAGACATGGCCCTAGAAGACCTCCTAAGGAACTTCCAATAATTGAACCTTGTACCAAAGTTGTTGAAACTCAAACAACTATTATTCGACCATTAAATCAGTTATTTGATTCAACTCAAATTGAGAAAATCATTTTAACTGCATTTAATGTTGAAAAGGAGTTAGATAAAGTCAAAATCCCAATACCACTTTCATAACTTTCCAAAAGCCCTGGATATAAAAATCAAGTCTCCAAATGGATACAAAACACCTCGGTTGATGTTGAAAGTGATATTATTAGTCTTCAATATGAAAAAACAACAATTGTCTTTGGTCCTAGCTCAGATATGATAGATGAGATAGTACCCCATTTCTATGTGACTCTTAAGACAAATGATTCCATGATATACAATTGTATGCTTGATTTTGCAGCATCACATAATCTCATGCCAAAAGCTATCATGGACCATTTAAAACTTGGCATAACTAGATCCTATTATGATTTCTACACCTTTGATTCCAAAAGGGTGCCTTGTTTAGGCTTGATTAAGGATTTAGTAGTCACCCTTGCACAAATCCCAGTGAAAAGTGTAGTGTTAGATATAGTTGTCACAGATATCCCTCCCAAATTTGGAATAGCTCCTTTCAAGGTCTTGCTGTGCCAAATTAGGGGGAACTCTTCAGATGGATATGTCTTATGCCACTATTCCAGTTTATGGGGGAGAACAACTAAGATTGTATAGAGAGGTAATATTTGTGCACACTGTTTGCAAAACAAATCAACCAAGGAACCATCCCATTTATGCAGTTGATCAAGATTTTGGCTGTTTTCAACTCTCTTCAAACCAAACACATGAATCTCAAGTAAAAATGGAAGATGTAATTGAAAGTCTTGTACCAAATCAAACTGATGTATGGAAGCTATTATTTGATGGTTCTTGTACAAAGGATGGAACAGGATCCAGGGTAGTATTAATCTCACCAAAAATAGAAAAAATTACACAATCATGCAAACTTTATTTTGAAGTTACAAATAATGTGACTGAACATGAAGCTTTCCTTTTAGGACTGCAATTAGCCAAGAGCTTATAGGTTTAAAACTTGAGCATTTTCACTGACTCGGAGCTCATTGTTAAACAAGTAAGAAATATTTGCCAAACCAAACATCCTAATCTTAGATCTTATCGAAATGAGGTTTGGGATTCAGTTGAAAATTTCCTTAATTCTTTTAATTTGACTTATATTCCAAGAGATCAGAATATTCATGCAAATTCCCTAATTGTTTCTGCTAGTTCATTTAAAATTCTTGATCAAAATAATGTGCTTTATCAAATACAAGTCAAATGTAGGTGATCCATCCCAGACAATTTAAAATACTGGAAGATATTTGAAGATGATGAACAATTAAAATATTTTCTGCAGGTCATAGATGAATTTTCAGTTCTACAAATTGATGAAGATAGAACAGAAACAAAAGAGAATACAAATGAAAATGATACTTTAAATTTCAATTCAAAAATTTCTAATCATGATATCATACAATTAGCTAACAATTTTATTCCCAAAAGTCTCATTCCTTTAGAGAAATTGTTTGAGTAAAATGATGTTAGCAGAAACCGATAGTCAATTTCTCCACAAGATGACATAGAGGAAGTAAATATTGGAACAAATAATGACATTAAGAACATAAAGATCTGTGCATCCTTGGATCCTGAAAAATACAAGGATGTTTTTGCATGGACCTATGTTGATCTAAAGACTTATGACACTTCACTAATACAACATAAGATTCCTTTAAAACCAGAAGCAAAACCTTATCAACAAAAACTTAGGAGGATTAATCCAACTCTTCTACCTACTTTAGAAAAGGAAATTAAGAAAATGCTAGATGCCTAGATTATTCTCCCTCTTAGATACTCTAATTGGGTTGCTAATTTAGTTCCTATGAGAAAGAAGAATGGAGAAATCAGACTTTGTGTGGACTTTAGGAATTTGAACAAAGCAGTTAAAAGATAACTATCCTTTACCCAAAATGGATCAGTTACCTCAAATGGTTTCAAGAGCACAAATACTTTCCATGCTTGATGGTTTTTTAGGTTACAATCAGATAAATGTTGATCCAGCAGACAGAGAGAAGATAACCTTTACTACACCCTGGGTACATTTATGTATTCTAGAATTCCCTTTGGCTTATCCAATGCTGGAGCAACATTTCAGAGAGATATGGACATAGCTTTTGTGGGTTAGGTAAACAAATTTGTAGTCATTTATCTTGATGACATAACTGTTTTTTCTAATTATGATCAAAAACATCTAAAGCACTTGATGAAGGTTTTTGATAGTTGTAGGAAATTTGGAATATCCTTGAATCCTAAAAAGTATATGTTTGCTATCAAAGAAGGATAAATGCTAGGCCATATAATGTCAAAGGAAGGAGTGGTGATCGATCCCAAACATGTATCTACCATTAAAACACTATCATTACCTAGAGATAAGAAGGATATTCAAGCTTTTCTAGGCAAGATTAATTTTTTAAGGAGATTCATCCCGAATTATGCTGAAATTGTAAAAGACATAACTGATATGCTCCAAAAGGACCATGAAGTTAAATGGACAGTGTCTTCCATATATGCATTTGATCAGATCAAGAAGGCTATCTCTGAAGCCCCAACCTTGGCTAGTCCTAATTATACCAAACCATTCAGTATCTTTTCCTTTGCCTCTGAAACAACCCTTGCTGCTATTTTATTACAAATGAATGAAGATTCCCATGACAAATCTATACCCTTTTTTAGTAAGGTTATGAGAGATACCGAGCTTAAGTATGACATAATTGAGAAGCAAGCCTATGCCCTTATACAAGCCATGAAATCATTCTGGATGTATGTCCTACATTCCCCTATTACTGCTTATGTTCCTAAAAGTGTTGTGAAGATTGTTTTAACCCAACTTGACACTAATGGGAAGAGAGATAGATGGATTACTCAAATACTGGAGTTTGATCTAACTATCAAAACTACAAAGCTAGTAAAGGGTCAAGGATTAACTAAGCTTCTAGCTGAATCCAACTGTAAAGTGCTCGTAATCAATTCTGTTTTGGAAATACAAGGGAAGAACCCACAAGAACCTTTTGTTCTTGTAGAAGGGGAGAATTCACAAGAACCTTCTGTTCTTGCAGAAGGGGAGAATCCAAAAGAACCTTCCAAAAATTTGAATGAGGAGAATCCACAAGAACCTTCCTTTCATCCTAAAGAAAATAACCCACAAGAACCTTTACCTTCAAATCGGATCATCCCTTACACATTGATGACAAATTTCTTTCTTCAAATTGGAATCAAGATATTTTAAATTTCTTGATCCATTTTGAATGTCTAGCATCATTTTCCAAAAGTCAATGTAAAGCTTTCAAATTGAAAGTAGTCAAATACTGCATCATAAATGCAAATCTATACTGGAAGGACCCACTAAATATCTTATTATTATGTTTAACAAAATCAGAGACTAAAGGAATCATTGATCAGTTTCACATAGGATTTTGTGGAGGACGTTATGCTTGGAGAGAAACAACATATAATATATTAAGGACATGATTTTATTGGCCCACATTGTTCTTACAAGTAGGAGCAAAGGTTAGAAGTTGTGTTCCCTGTCAGATGTTTGCTGGTAAGCAAAAACTAGTATCTCTTCCACTGATCCCAACAATAGTCTCAGCATCTTTTCTCCAATGGGGATTAGATTTTATTGGAGGGATTCATCCTACTTCAAGTAATCAACATAGATGGATCCTCAATACAACAAACTATTTCACTAAATGGGTGGAAGCTATTCCAGTAAGAAATGTTACTGATTTAGTAGTAATCAAATTCATTGAAGAAAACATCTTATCTAGGTTTGGTTTCCCAACACAAATTGTTACTGATAATGCAACAAAATTTTCTAGTGTTAAAATGATTGAGTTTTTCCAGAAATATTAGATTTTTTTATATCATTCAACTCCATATTACCCTCAAGGTAATGGTCTTGTAGAATCTTGAAATAAAAGTCTGGTAAAGGTGATAAAAAAGACTTTAGCAGATCATAAAAAGCGCTGGTACTCTCATCTAATTTATGTAGTATGGGAAAACATAATTACTCCAAATCGATCTACTGGAAAATCTCCTTCTCAGTTATTCTATGGGAAAGATGCAATCTTCCCTACCAACTTGGCCTTCCCTGTTTTAAAATTCCTGCAGGATTCAACTGATGAACCTGATGATTTTTCAAGGAGAATGAATCATATTATTGAACTAAATGTAAACATATATGAAGATCAATATAAATAGAAAAAGTATTAGAATAAGATGAAGAGCGTGTTTGATAAAAGATCCAGGGAAAGGGACTTCAAGGAGGGTGATCTAGTTTTAAGATGAGATTCCAGAAGAGAATACAAGGGAAAACATGGCAAGTTTGATAACTTGTGGTTTGGACCATTGGCTATTGTTGAAGTAAAGGGAAACAACACTTTTGTGCTAAAAAATATGGAGGGACTATATTCCACTTATCATGTTAATGGAAGGTTTCTAAAGCATTACATTTAGTATTGAGAAGTTGGAGTAGATTTCATTACTGGCATTGTAAAAAATCCAGTTTATTTTACTTTTCAAGCTGTCAGTGTGATTTTTTTACAGCAAAGACTCCATAGCACTAGGAGAAGGCACATGGATCTGCAGGTTCTTTGCATTATACAAGAGAAAGCAATCCCCAGTTGGAGCCGATGTTGTAGCATTTTTTGGTTTTGGTAAGTTAGTATCAATTAGTCAAAAAATGAAAATATATTTCAAAAAATGTTAAGTTAGGATATGGACAAAAATAATACTAAATAAAAAATGTTAGGGATATTTGATGAATGAGTCCATATCAAATAAAATGTTAGAATAGATGCCCTAAAGAATGAAGGAAAAAATAAAATGTTAGGTTAGAAAGAACAACAAAAAATAATAAACTTTGAAAGTGTTGCAAATCCAAATGCCACTACTCTTAGTCTAGTTTTGTTTTGCAAATAAAAGTTGTGAGTAGATTGTTTAAATGGCACACAGTTTATACAATCCAATTGTATAATTTAATCATGATTGGATTTGGTTTAAGTTATTTGTCAATATGTAGCAAATAAAAGTGGCTCAACAGTTTAATCTCAGCCAATGGAGGAAATAAGGGATAGAATTAGATTAGTCATTACAAGGAAATATTGAGTTGCTAGTCTAAATGCACTTGGAGAAATATGTGAGAAAAAGTTAGTAAGGATGAGGGTAGACATATGAGATATAATTGAAGCATGAAAGGATTTTATCCTAAGCTGTAACATTGGAAATATGTGCATACAGAGATGGGTTTTAATTAACCATAAATTTTAAGCACCCATGTTATTCTGTATATCCTAACTTCATTCATTCCCCCACAACACCAATTTTCACATTTGCCATAAAATCGTGACCCCACCATCACTTTCCACTCCATTATGTTAAATCCCATTCATTTTATCTCACATCCCACATACTCCCCCGATATCTGATGACCCACATCCCTCCTCGGCCCTCATTTTCCAGCCAAACATTATCGTCGGGGGGGGGTCTGAAGTGGGCATTTTTTGAAACTGCCCTCCGAAACAACTTTTCTCCGTCCTAGTCTTTCAGGACTTAAAATCCCAAAAGGACTTACTACCTGAAGTTGCTCCCAAATGCAGTTGACCGTTATTGCCGCTCCTACGTCACTATCCATGTTCACTCCATGTCACTTCCTCCATCCAATCAGCTGTCGCATATCCGTTATTCATTCAATTCGTAACTCCCACAAATTTATGTCCTGAAGACCCATTTATTAATCCCATTGGGTAATTAATGAAGTTTTAACCATTCATTAAAGAACACCACTCCATTTTTTCCATTATAAGCCCCGTTCCTCTATGAAAACTGTTACACAGTGCATTTCTGTAACTAAATTGATCACTGAAGATTTCCTCCTTACAACCCAATGACCATTCAATGCTTAAGCAGTTCCTTTGTCCTGTTCCGAAGGGACCAAAAATTTAGGTCCACTTGTCTCTTTTCAATCATATTGGTTTTACTGTTATCACTCAGTTTCAAACTGACTTTTTCCATTTCCATCACTTTCAGTCTGCAATTCATTTGATAATATGCCTCCTAAGGGAAAATAATTTGTAGAAATCCCAAACCCTCTTATTCATCCACAAGTTGAATTCCATCATATTCCTCTGGTTGACAGAGAATGTAAAATCATTAAGTCTTCTTCTCAATTTATTTATATGAAATTTACTGTTGGATGGAGGATCAATTAATTGATTAGACAAATGAAATAGGTGTTTGGGAATCCCACCTTCCCCACTACATTTTCCCTCAGATACATAGAGCACCATAATTTTTCAGGAAATGCCATGAATCCTATGATCCCACTCAAAGAGCAATCATTTCACCCACAGGAGAAATCTTCTGTTTCATCAATGCTGGGTCCATTGAAAACATGTTACAAGCCCCAACTATTGCACCAACCCATCCTTTTTCTCATGAAAGCCTAATAGAAGCTTATCAAAAGCTATATTTCAATAGATAGTCCTCTACCTAAAAGAAACCCTCCCTATGATTCATCCATGTTCCCAGACAGAACCAAGAAAATCACTACCATTCTGTCTTATCTGCTTGGTTACAATTCTGATCAATATGTTAATGAAGCCATCTTAGGTTTCCTGTCTATCCTTTCTGCTAATTCCAAACCTACTATTATTTATAACTACAACCAATTCCTAGCTGAAACCATACATGAGCAATTTGTCCAGTTTAACAATGAAGAAGTATTCAAGTATGATTCAATACTTGTATACATTTTTATATATTTTCAAGGAGATAAATTTCCATTCACCTTACAAAAGCTAGATGAGGAAGGCAACCAATAATCAGTGATCTTTTGGACTTCAATGGGAATGAAGGAGAAAGAATAATTTACATATAAATAGTTCATAGAATTGTTTATTCATCCAGATGTTGAAAATGCAACAAGATGATGGAGCTTAGTGAAAAGAAGTCGCCTTCATTAAGTGGGTCCACAGGCTATTTTTGGTGCAAAGTCTATTTTTAGACTATGTCTATTTTTAGACATATGGATCATGGTCTATGAGTTACAGGATGCTATTTATGGATGATTGATCATGTTGGTAAAATAGATGGACCTCTATTTTTAGACATATGGGCGGAGTCTATTTTTAGACTGCCCGTCAAAAAATAGAACAGTCGAATATTATTAGCTCTTAATAATATTTGGACTATAAACATTATCTTATCCTCTTGCAACACTTCAGTTCGAGCTACGAATGTGGCACATGCAACTGCCAGAAGGAAATACACTTTTCCTATGGGTTAGTTGAGCTATTGCATGATGGACTTCAGTTAGAACTCAAGTGATTGAGTTTGGTGGAGTTGATTGAGGAGTTGATGGAGTTGTGTTCGATTTGACTTAGTTGAACTAGTTGTATTTAGTCTAACTGACAAATACACTGGTGATGAGTGGTGTGAATTAATTATTAATTAATTCACTAATTATTAACTCATAAATCAACTAAAGAATACATCAGTTAACTCAGTGTATGGACAGTTTAGTGGAGAGAAGGGTTAGAGGTGGGTGAAAGGGTGAGACTACTATCAGTTGTGACTATAGTTGTGCATGAGATTTGCACAATCATGGATTGAGATTGCCAATGAGGATTGCGAAGTACAAGCCAAGGGAATTCAAACTTGGATTGGATCTATTCTCAACTTGGATTTCGCAGTAGAGGCAGGCAAAAAGTGGAGGAGATTTGAACCTATGACTTGTTCAGATCTGAGCTAGTTTGTGTGTAGCATGTGGAGATAGTACTAAGTACTTGTGAGGAGTATTGTACTATGTATTGTTAGATAGTTGGGGGTTTTCAGTTGTATTCTTTCCCCATTACATACTATGTTGATATGTGTGATTGATGTTTCAATGTGTGCATGCGATTGTTTTTTAATTCTGCAAATTGATGATCAATGGTAGAGGAGGTTATGTATTATGCATGCATTCTGAAAATAGTGTATAATCAGGATAATCTCTGTGAATAAGTGTTATATTATTCAAATTTATACATGGTATCAGATCAGGTTGATCATCAGATCTATTATTCCGAAAGTGATTACATTTTGTTTCTTTAGGCAAAGTCTGTAATTGGGCCAGGTAGCCTCTGGATTCATCCTTCTTTTGGAAGGTGAGATATCCGGTAAATGCCCATACAGTCAATCTATTTACGAGAAATACTTTGTTCTCACGAATTTTAGATCAGAAGCGGTTTAGTTTTGAGCTGGTGGAATTAAAATTTGCAGCAGTGTTTTCTTGGTGTCGAACTTGAAATGTCTTTCAACGGATTGTGATTGGAGTATGCCCTTGAAGGCAGCTCGAATTATATTGCATGTAAAGACAGGATGGAAGCGGTATTAGATGACAATGGGTTGAAGGAGTTCATAAATGCTGAAGTCCCAAAGCCTACTGATGCTGCTCAAGTTGAGGCTTGGCAAAAGAAGACAGCAAAGTGTCGAAGGATTCTGTTGGAGGGTGTGAAGGATCACATTGTATCCACCTTGCATGGAAAGGCTTCTCCATACTTGATGTGGAAAGTGTTGAAAGATTTATTCTAAAGCAAGAGCGACCAAAGGAAGTTGGTGCTCGAGGATACACTCAGAAACATTAAGAGTGAGAAAGGAGACAGTTTGCCCAAGTATCTCACGGAGTTCACCCAATGCCGAGATGAGCTAGGAAGTGTGTGGGTGACTGTCGATGATGTGGACTTGGTGAGCTTGTCTCTCCTTGGTCTTTCAAAGAGTTGGCATTCCTATCAAGACTCTGTCAATGGTCAGGAGAAATTGCTAGGATGGGAGAGACATTGGTATGATCTCGTGCAAGAGGAGATCAGGCGAAATACCAGGGATGGATCTTCATCAAAGGCATCTGATGAAGAAAATTGCACTTTGGCTGCCAAAGCAAAGAAGGGGAAGAGAAAGAAAGCTTCTCATTCTGGTACAAAAGGCAAGAAGCAGGACATTTCCAACGGGAAGTTCTTTCACTGTCACCATCACGGACATTATGCCACAAATTGTCTACAGAAGAAGAAAAATAAGCAAGTTGTTTGATCTGCAGCGGGAGAGGCCTTAGCCTCGTAGTTTGAGCTAGATTTTTTGCTGATGACATGCTTTGTATCAAGTGTGATGGGATTGGTATGGTTCTTGGATAGTGGTGCGTCTTTTCACATGACAGGAGATCGAGATTTGTTTTCTGATCTGGATGAGAAATATCTTGGAGTGCACATCGAGATGGGTGATGATGGTAGATACAGTGCGACCAATATTGGCACCATTTCCTTTTGAGAGGGAGTCTGGTAAACCCTTCGTATTGAAGGAAGTGATGCATGTTCCAGGATTGAAGAAGAATCTATCTCTGTGGCGATGTTAGAAGACAAGGGATATGATGTTGTCTTCAGCGAGGGAAAGGCTTTCCTGCGCAGTAAGACAACTGGAGAAACCCGGAAGATAGGGGTTCGAGTCAAGAACCTTTATCAACTGCATGTAGATGGCTGTGCAGCAATGGCATGCAAGGTAGAAGGAGTGGTGAGCTGAGATGATGGCAAGCTGTGGCACCAGAGATTGGGCCACCTTCACCATGGAGCTTTGAAGATACTGCAGCAGATTTCTACTGGGCTTCCTAAAGGCACTCTTGCACAGTGAGATCAGTGCAAGGGGTGTACTTTGGGAAAATTTGTGAAATCCACCTTTCACAAGAAGGATATTCGCGCCACGACGATCCTTGAGAGAATTCACACAAATGTGTGTGGACCTTTCTCAGTACCTTCAACAACAAAGCACAAGTACTATGTGATCTTTGTTGATGATTTCTCTCGAAAGTGTTGGATCTTCTTCATGCAGAAGAAGAGCGAGACATACTCAAAGTTCTGTGAGTTCAAAGCACTGGTCGAGAAGGAATTGGGGAAGAAGGTGAAGGCTCTTAGGAGCAACAATGGTGGTGAATTCATCTCTGGCGATTTCAAGGACTTTTGAAGCGTAGAAGGGATTCGAAGAGAGCTCATAGCTCCCCATAATCCACAGCAGAACGGGGTTACTGAGCGGAAGAAAAGAATGATCGTGGGTGTTGCATGGGCGATGTTGCATGATCAAGGCCTACCCCTTCACTTGTGGGTGGAGGCATGCAATACTGCAATATATGTGCAGAACCATTGTCCTCACAAGATACTTGGCATGAGTACACCCGAGGAGGCTTATTCTGGTAAAAGGCCTGATATTTCCCATTTGAGGATTTTTGGTTCTCCTGTTTACATGCATGTGACAAAGGATACCAGGAAGAAGCTGGAGCCGACCGCAGAGGTTGGGATATTTGTGGGGTACATTGATATGCCCCACAACTATCGTGTGTATTGCCAGACAGTCGCAAGACTGTTGTGCGACGAGATATCAAATTTCAGGAGGAGAAAGCCATGAAGTGTTCACTTGAGAGGGAGCCACACTTGCATGCAGATGGGGAGCTATTAGTTCCTAAGGATGAGCTTCAGGATGTGGATCAGCCACAAGATGAAGTTCATGGAGTGGAAGAGACCACTCATGCAGTGCCAACCATCAGAGGGTGAAAGCACACTGCAGAAGTTGAGTGACTGGCTCGAGATGTAGAGAAGGTTGTAGGACCACCTACACCGTAGCACAAACAGAGACAGTCACCTAATCGGTACACTGGATACATGGCTCTTCTGAGAAAATGTGTCGTGATTGAGCCATCCTCTTTCAAGGAAGCTGTGGAGGATCCCGCATGCTAGATGCAATGGTGGAAGAGTATGATTCGATTGTAGAAAACAGTGCATGGGAGATTGTCCCAAGACCGGAGGGGAAATCAGTAGTGGGTTTGAGATGGATCTACAAAGTGAAGCAGGCAGCTGACGGGAGTGTGGAGAAGTACAAGGCAAGATTTTTTTCCCGAGGCTTCTCACAGATAGAGGGGATCAATTATGAGGAGACCTTTGCACTCGTTGCAAGGTATTCTTCCATACAAACGATTCTTGCTCTCTCAACGCAGATGGGGTGGCACATCCATCAAATGGATGTGAAGACTGCATTCCTCAATGGAGTCATTGAGGAGGAGGTGTACATAGAGCAGCCTGAAGGTTTCGAGATCTTCAGCAGTGAGTCGAATGTGTGCAGGCTCAAGAGAGCATTGTATGGGTTGAAATAAGCACCTCGTGCTTGGTACACACAGATAGACAATTATTTCACCGGACTTGGATTCTTCGAGAGTGAGGCAGATCCTAACCTATACCAGATTGTGGTGGAGGGTACGTTGCTGATCATTGTACTTTATGTAGATGATTTGATTTTGATGGGAAATGAGTTGTTGGTACTTTCATGCAAGGAGGATCTTGCTAGAGAGTTTGAGATGAAGGACTTGGGCCTCCTTCATTATTTCCTGGGATTGGAAATTTGGCAGCACAGTGATGGACTATTTTTTTTCTCAGGGTAAGTATGCCTGGGAGATACTAGAGAAGTTCAACATGCATGGCTGCAAGCCTGTTGATACTCCTCTTCCTGGAGGTTGGAGGAAGGAGGATGCTACTTTAGTGGAGGTAGTGGATGCCACTGCTTATCGATAGTTGGTGGGGTCGCTTATATATCTGGTCAATACACGACCCGATATATGCTATGCTGTTAACCAGCTTTCACAAGCTATGGTTAAGCCAACCAAGCTCTTCTGGAAAGCAGGCAAGCATGTATTTCGTTATCTCACAGGCAAATCGGGATATGGATTGTGGTAAATACAGGAGGATGGGGTGAAGTTATGTGGCTTCACGGATGCAGATTGGGCAGGTAGCCCAACGGGTAGAAAGAGCACATCTGGAGGGATCTTCAGTATCGGGTCGACAACAGTTTCTTGGTACAGCAGGAAGCAAAGATCCTTGGCACTCATTTCAGCAGAGGCCGAGTATATGGCAGCAAGTTTGGCTGCATGCGAGGCTATATGGATGAGGAAGATCCTGGTCGGGTTGTTCGGGTCACACTTGGAGCCTACTGTGATTTATTGTGATAACCAAAGTTGCATTAAACTCTCGTCTAATCCAGTATTTCATGATAGATCCAAGCACATTGACATCAGGTACCATCATATCAGAGATTATGTGCAGTGGAGAATCATGTTACTCTCATACATTCCCACGGAGGATCAGGATGCTGATATCTTGATGAAGGCGCTCACGAGGAGCAAATTCGAATACCACAGAGGTAGGATAGGGGTTGCAGATAATCCATATCTTGTTGAGAGGGGGTGTTGAAAATGCAACAATATTATGGAGCTTAGTGAAAAGAAGTCACCTTCACTAAGTGGGCCCGCAGGCTATTTTTGGCGCAAAGTCTATTTTTAGACTATGTCTATTTTTAGACATATGGATCATGGTCTATGAGTTGCAGGATGCTATTTATGGATGATTGGTCATGCTGGTAAAAATAGATGGACCTCTATTTTTAGACATATGGGCGGAGTCTATTTTTAGACTGCCCATCAAAAAATAGAACAGTCGAATATTATTAGCTCTTAATAATATTTGGACTATAAACATTATCTTTTCCTCTTGCAACACTTCAGTTTGAGCTACGAATGTGGCACATGCAACTGCCAAAAGGAAATACACTTTTCCTATGGGTTAGTTGAGCTATTGCATGATGGACTTCAGTTATAACTCAAGTGATTGAGTTTGGTGGAGTTGATTGAGGAGTTGATGGAGTTGTGTTTAGTTTGACTTAGTTGAACTAGTTGTATCTAGTCTAACTAACAAATACACTAGTGATGAGTGGTGTGAATTAATTATTAATTAATTCACTAATTATTAACTCATAAATCAACTAAAGAATACATCAGTTAACTTAGTGCATGGACAGTTCAGTGGAGACAAGTGTTAGAGGTGGGTGAAAGGGTGAGACTACTATCAGTTGTGACTATAGTTGTGCATGAGATTTGCACAATCATGGATTGAGATTGCCAATGAGGATTGCGCAGTACAAGCCAAGGGAATTTGAACTTGGATTGGATCTATTCTCAACTTGGATTGCGCAATAGAGGCAGGCAAACAATGGAGGAGATTTGAACCTATGACTTGTTCAGATCTGAGCTAGTTTGTGTGTAGCATGTGGAGATAGTATTGAATACATGTGAGGAGTATTGTACTATGTATTGTTACATGTTCTCTATCATTATAATATACAGATAGTTGGGGGTTTTCAGTTGTATGCTTTCCCCATTACATACTATGTTGATATGTGTGATTGATGTTTCAATGTGCGCATGCGATTATTTTTTAATTCTGCAAATTGATGATCAATGGTAGAGGAGGTTATGTATTATGCATGCATTCTGCAAATAACGTATAATCAGGATAATCTCTGTGAATAAGTGTTATATTATTCAAATTTCTACACCAGCTATTAGTCTTATGAGCATCACTCCAGTACTAAGAATTAGTGATGAAAATGTGAAAGTGTTGTAGGTGGTTGATCAAGCCACAACAGGAGATTGGTATCTTTACCAAAACTATATAGAAATCAGGGTTTATGGCTGTGAGCTTCCACCCTACAAAATTCCCAAGTACCACCCCATTAGAATATTTGCACTGGAACATATTATGCAGAGGTTAAATGCAGATGAAGTACATTTTCTGGCAGCAAAGAAGAAATCACAATTCGAGCTAAAAGACCATGTTGGTCCATTCATCTACAACACTAGAGCAGCAGGAGAAGAAGCAGATAGGTTGTTAAAGGAAATGAAGTTTGGTCTCAGTTTCACTTGGTATTATGACCAAATGGGAGTGATTTATAAACTCAGGGTTGAAAATAAGTTGACTGCATATCACCACACAACCAGGTCTGAAATAGAGCAATATTAAAATTAGTTGGAATGGAAAGAGAACACCCTTCAAGAAGCTGAAGAGTAGGCAATTTATACTTCAAATGTACAAACTCCACTTGCATAGGAAAAGACAACTAAACAAGGAAGGGAAGAACAGTCATCCCCTACAACTGAAGCATCAAGCCATGGCTTTAGGATTGTGCATAGAAAGAAGAGACCTAGGATCTCTGTGATTGTTGGTGCAACAAATGAGTCTCAGAAAACAACATTTGATGGACCTGGAGAGACTTTTCTCTATACACAATCTGGTGGATAGTCTACCCAGTCCCCAACTCATTCCACTACTTCTCTGGAACAACAGGTAATTCAGAGCAGTGGAAGCATTCAGAAGGACAAGGAGGAGGACATCTTTCATGTTTTCAGTGATATTAAAAAGAAGAATGAAGAATTGAAATTGAACACCTATACTTGACAATTCTGGAAACATTCCTCCAGCTCTCAAGCCGGACTTCTTTCAGTATTTGACTCTGAGAAGGGAAAGATGCAGATGGCTTTCCTGCAAGCCCAAATTCCACAACCCAGGACCCATGCACGTTATCAGAAGAAATCCTCATTTGCATTTAATGTAAAGGATGTGCATCCAATTGATCAAATTGAGATGCACAAACAAAATCACCATATGATTTCTTCCACTTTAACTTGTACTGCCATGAGTTTGTCAAAGTTGCAGGTCACCTTGGCCAATGCACAGTCACAACTCAAGTTAGAAAAGGTTTCCTCACTGGCAAAGGATACCGAAATCAAATCCTTGGAAGATCTGGAGCTGAGGATGGGATATGATCCCTCAAATATAGTTGTCGCAGAAAAAATTATCAAGAAGAAAAATACTGGGCTCTCAGCATTAAGGAAGCAACTCAAACTGCCAACTTTTGAGGACCCAATGACCAACAAATTGATGAAATCGAGACTTAGAAATCAGACATGATGAAGCTTATCATAGAACAAAATCTGCAAATAAAACAAATGGAGGGAAAAATGGAAAAATTGGTCAAAGAGAAAGAGGAGGCTGTGAAGAAGACTCAAATTGCAATTGATGTAGTTCCTCTTTTAGCAATCTCAATAACCAGAGTTTCTAATTTAGGCACAACACCAACTACAGGTACAACAGAAGGATATGAAAAACTTACAAAAGTTGTTCAGAATTTGTCCATTCAGACAGTTGAAATTAAGAAGTTGCAGGATGAACTAAACGAATTAAAACACATGTAGGTGGTTGTAGACAGTTCACATGCAGCTGAGTTGCAGAGGACAAAAAGTCAAATTGAATTTTTGCAGAAGGAAATCAAAGAGTCTTACCTTGGAAACAAACTAGGTTTGGAAAAGGAGATTTTATGGGAACAAATTACTGAATTAGTCAAGGATATCTGGCCCTATATAAAGATAATCTTTGATCAAAAGGACCTATTGGAGAAAGCTCAAGAAGCTGTTGAAACTATTTCTAAATATCTTGAGGACATGCCAGAAATTACTTCTGAAATAATCAAGTTCTTGAATTCTAAAGACAGCTATGAGCTTGAAGAATTAGGTATAAATGACAGGACAACAACTATACTAGAAGTGAAGAAGATCATTACCAAGAAAAACCTCATCCTTCAGTTGGAGGAAAAATGCAACAATGTTAATATCGTAGTTCAAAGATTTTTTTAGTAGGTTATAACCCTTGACCAACAAGGGATTTCCCTTTATGCTTGTGATAAATGAAAAGTTAATGCCCATTTAATATTATGTTCAAAAGCTTATAGAGTTAGGCACTAATGCAGCTTCAGTTTCAAACATAAGAGGTGCAGCAACACCAAGGGTTGTACTGAATGCAACCAGAGTTCCTTTTTGATTTTGGATGAAATCAAACATGTATTTCCAGTAAAACCCACTTTTACTAAATATACAGAGATGGATGAAGTGTATAGAAGGGTAACTAAGTTATCTATCCGAGATAAGAAACGCTAGGAAGAATTAACTGATTTACTTGACTAAAGGGTGATAAAAAAACATTCATTATTTTCAGCAATAGTCATCACCAGCTCTAGTATTTTCAGCAATGGTCATCATCAGCTCAACAGTTCTCAGTTTTTCCAGCAACAATCATTAACAACTCAGCACCAAAATAGTGACAAATCGACTATCAGTTTATATTCCTGATTTTGTATTTATCTATTTTTGTAAAATAGTTTAAGATATTTTCTCAGTTTTAAGATTGTATAAATAACTCTCTTTCACGATTTATTAAGGGTTTCACCCTTGAAGAAGAATTTCTAGACACTAAATGTACTCAACTTTTTCTGAATCATTAATACAAAAGCAAAGTATTCTAAATTCTGATTCATACATTATCATTTTTCTTGTAAGTTTTTCCAGTTTCATTCACAATGTTTTTCTTCATATTCTTATGTTTTATAGAGATAACTAGGTAGGAGTAATTGAGTTTCAATCTATTCCTATAAGCTTCTGAAGTGGTTATCTATAAAGAGAATGAATTATATAAACTGTTTGTTTAATTAATTCCCTCTAAATCATAAAATCATCAACAACTTTTGTAAGCTTAAGTATATTTTGCTAAACCTTCTGAACATAGTTTAAAGGTTTTTTAACTTATGATTATTTAATTATCAATTTGAAGACTGTGACAGTCATATCATCTGTCTTTTTCTGCTCGCCACAATACAAGCTATATCACTGTGTGAATTTTAATAGAAGCCCTCTGTTTAAATATTAATACTATTCAAAAAGGTTAGGCATCACTATTTTAAATCTGTTTAAAACATTGGTCCTCCAAATTAAAACAAAACCCCCAAAACAAACATCTTAGATGCTCTGGCATGATAGCTGACCATTATCATGTCAGAGATAAAACTTGTAGGAGAAAAATGAGGGGATAAGGAGGTTACGTTCAGAGCCACAATTGTTTCTTGACCTTATGAATGACCTCCAGGTGGCATATGTATGTAATAACAATGTGTTCTATACCTGGAGAAACTAGAGAGGGGGGAAAAATCAAGTTTCTATTTGGTTAGATCATGTTTTGGTGTTTGAAGTATTATTGGGTAAGGGCCTCTTTGTGGAAGCAACTATTATCCCAACCTTCGAATACGACCATTAACGAATCCATTTGGAGTTGGACCTAAAGGAAATCTCTCATAATCATACTTTTAGTTTTGAGAATTTGTGGTTATAGGATCCTGAATTCTTGGATAATGTTAGAGGATGGTAGAATGAGATACAATTCATGGGATCAATCAGATGCACACTTTCCATTTGAAATTAAAAGAACTCAAGTTGAAAATCTAAGATTGGAATTGGAAAGATTTTGGGAATATCTAAACTGAGAAATAGGTTTTGGAAAGTAGGATGCATTAGATATAACAACAAATAATCCTTAATGACCAATCTGAAAATATGATTTAGGAAGAGGGACTTACCCTAAGTAGAGAAGAAAACAAGAGTAAATCTTATGGAAACAAAATTCCAGGGTGTAATGGTTGACAAAAGGAGAACATAATACTAATTTATTTCATAAGTTCATGATCAAGCATCGACATAATAACGATATTTTCTCACTTTCTTCACAAGATGAGAATCACTTGGTCCAACACAAAAATATCAAGTAGGAACTGATATTTTATTACCAATCCCTCCTCTTAGATCCCATTCCAAATAGGGAAGTCTCTATCCATTGTATACCATCTCATATTCCCAGACTTATCATCCCAGAACATAATGATGCCCAAATGAGGGAGGTTACTTTTGAGGAAGTGGAAGAGGTGGTTATGGCGATGCCTAGGAACAAATCTCTTGGCCTTGATGGATTTGCCATGGAATTTTTCCAGGCCTGTTGGCCTTTCCTTAGCCATGAAGTTCAAGATCTAGTGGAGGAATCTCGTCGAAATGAACATGTATGGTCTGGTCTCAATGCCACCTTTATTACGTTAATTACCATGGAGGGTGGATCCAATGATCCAAATGGTTTCTCCCAATTTCCTTTTGTAATGCGATATATATATATATATATATATATATATATATATATATATATATATATATATATATATATATATATATAGATATTTTCCTTATTGATATTGATAGTTAACCACTATTACACAACATTTTTCATTGTTCGTGTACTCCCCATTCCATGATCCCGGAGGACCTCTGCAGTGAACCCTACATGATTTCTCATCATGAAGAAACTCCCATTGTTTCCCTCTTCATGAACAAAACAATTCCCTTTTACATCATTTCCAAAAAATCTTTTGTTTTTCCTAGTTTACAAGACAGGCGTTAATGACCCGTGTCCTCCTCATGCCGATATGCAGGGATTACAACTGTCCCTAGCACCGATCGGAGAAACTGAGCCTTTTCCCAGTCATGCCGATCCTCTTTTGGAAAGTTTTTTAAATATGGAGCCAAAGCTTCTAGCTCTAGAAGCTTCGTAACAAAAGTTTGGTAGATGGTTAGGTTGGATGGAGCTAAGGAGGTTAGTTTGGAGTCCTTTCCCCTATTAGGATGGAACTACCTCATGAGATAAGACCTTATCCCATGAGAAGAGGAACCATCTCCTCTCCATCCAAGCTATATAAACCTCTCTTCTTCCCAAGCACAAACTAGTCCTAATTAAGTTCTGGTTGAGATTTTGATTTTGGAGTAATAAGCAAGTTATTCATAGTTTGTAGCTCTCTAGTTTGTGTATATGGGAGAATTGTGAGTTTGGTTTTGTGTGAAGACTAAACGGAAGAGCCTTAAGACTACCATTTTTTGGGCCATCCATGGAATTCTATCAAAAGTGTGTGGGAACCTGGATATGTCAGAGGAGAATGACAACGTCAAGGCATCAGTTGTAATCTCTTCTTGATCTAATATAAATGCAACTATCGATTAATTTCCTACATGAAGTGTTTATTTTCATCTTTATCGCTTAATTTTTCTTTACCTATTAAGTAGGCTAAATACAAGTTGTGCATTATTACATTTGTTGTTTGTTGTTGTTTACTTGTTTCAGGTGTTCAAAGAAGGAAACAGGAGATAGACGGAGCGAGGAAGAATGATCATCATCAAACAAAATAACGTGCTAAGAGGTAGGCCCTCTTATTTGATTCTAGCTTAAGGAGATTTTCCATAGATTCTTTGTTTGTGGCTATACCTTCTCTCTCGGGCTAGAGGAACTGTTTGTGTTTGCACATAGAATTATACCTACACCACAAATTGGCGACTCCACTGGGGATCCAATCCTTTCGTTTTCTTGTTTTTAGTTTCATGGTTTTGAGTGAACCTTTATAGTATCACCATTTCCCTTTAGTTATGTCTGCTTTGCCTTGTTTACTGCTTTGGGTTTGAAATCTACAGTCGCAAGTCTAGTCTTAGCCTTTGAATTTTTTTTATTTTTCCTTGCATCCTCAGCTAACACGCTTTTTTCGTTGACAGTCACGCCGAGCAACGTGATTTACTCAAAAACAGTTGCACCGAGCAATGCGATTTACTCAAAAATAGTCACGTCGACCCCCTTTTGGCACTTGTTGTCAGTTAGGCAGTCGCACCGATGCCTATAGGTGAAGATTAGGGTTCACCCTAGATCTCGACCAATGTGTCTTACTCTCTTTCTTTCTGCCTTTTTGCTTGTTTAGACAGTATTCTCCCTCACTAGAAAGCTTCATTTGACTTGGTTTATTTTCTTGTTGACTTGCCTTCTTTTCACTTGGTTTCTTGAGTCCTTGGATGGTTTATAGCCCTAGGGCATCCAGGTTGTCATCCATTCAGCTGACTATGAACTCAGTGAGTCAAGTTTTTGGTGAATTTAGTCCTTGCATTTTGTTTGTAGTCCTCTTATTTCTTTGGTCTCCATCACACAAGTTTGAAAAGTTTTGTTTGCTTGTTTAAACGTCTCTTTTTCAGCATATATCACATTCCTTGTCTTGTTTTTGGTAGAGTCATTGCGTCATTAGTTTGGAGGAAATTCTCTTTTGTGTCTTTTCACTTTCTTGAGTATCGATTGTCTCGTAAATTTTTTCATTGAAGTGTCTTATGAAAGATTCAGATTGTCATTTCATCAAAAGTACATAACTCTAGTTTGTTTCATCAATATGTTATGTTAGTTAGCATCATTGAAAGCTAGAGTTTCATTTGCATTTGAAAAGAAAAAGAATTCCCTTTACTTTTGAGAGGACTGTTTGAAGTGCAATTGTTAGGAAATAGGAATTGGAAAGAGTTTTGTCATTAGTTTATTTTCAAAAGGTAAATTAGTGGAAAAATCATTTTACTTTCAATTCCTTGGTTGCTTTCATTTGAATGTGTTTTTGACCCTCTCTAGTGTAGACAAATCATTGAATTGAAAGATTCTTGTCTCATTTAGCTGCATATAGGATCTTTCAATTCACATCACTAAGGCCTGAAAATCGAGACATAATTCAAGATAAACTCTAAAATGAACTCAATTAACCTAAGGCACATTTCAAACCTAATGATCAAATCTAGAAGGTCTAGGCTAGAGACATGTTCCGACATCTTAAAACCTAACAATTGTCATTCGCTTCGGCACTAGATATCACTAGTATGAACTTGTGCTCCCCATACTATCATGTATATAAAGGGAGAACCCACTAGGCTACAATCCTTTATCCATAGGAAGCCGAGTCTGTTGCCTTCTAAATGTGATACACTGAACACAACATTTGGGGAGATTTCTTGCCCGTACTTTTTGGTTCGCCGGGAGGTATTTTGTAGTTCATGGATACATGGTAATTCTTGTTACCAAGATCATCCTAAGTAGTCATTTGATAATTTTGACTCATTAAAATTAAAATATCATCTGAGCACTTTTCCTTTCGAGCTCGTTTTGAATCGAAATTGATAGAGTCATCTTTGTTCCTCAACTCTTAAAACAAGAAAGAGCACCCGTTTATTTATCCATCTTAAAAAATTGTTGCCCACCATCTCATAACATCATGTTAGTATTTTCTAGACCAAATCATGAGTATTCCTTTTAAGTACATTGTAAAGCCTTGAAATTTGTCTCTCTTTTTCATGTTAATTGAGACGACATCATCGTGGTTTAAATATCTGGTTCGCCTAATTCCTCTTCCTCTCCTCTGTCTGAAAGATTGTCAGAGGAGCCTTTTCCTAAATTACCGCAGTCACTTGAGGACCAAGGTGTTGAACTTGGAATTCTTCTGAGCATTCAACATTTTTCATCTCGTCCTCCACCTCCCTCAGACACTGGGTCACCTTTTGATATTGGCTCGGAATCTCCAGACAATCCTGTCTAGATTCCTGAGAGTTCGCTAACTCCTAAAGGTCATCTTGGACTGGCTATATATCCTTCAAATCCTTTGTTTGACCATGTTGTGATATCACCTTAGCGTCTATACATGATGTATGATTAGGTGAGTATTCCTTTGGAATTATCCCCTCGAACATATTTGGTCGTTCGTCGTCACTTGTTTCCACCCATGGAATCCTAAGGCAAAATTCTAGTCTCCTCTCCAGGTCACTCGGAGGTTTCCACTCCCCACACTATCGAAGAGGAAGAAGGTAAATTTCCTCCTGAAGGGTTCCCCTACACGTGAAGCATTCCCATCAGTGTTTATAGGGATTTGCCAACTAATTATGTGACTTTAGCATAGTTGGTCTTAGGTACACCTAGTGCCTCATCGATTTATCATAACCCTATTTGGGCATTTGTTGCTATTCCTACCATAGGTCCATTCATTTGGAACCGACCTCCCAATGGACAATGATTTCTGCAGTTACTTCCGTCCCAGTGCAACCCACTGTTCCAAACCCTCTTGTCTCATCAGTCCAAGTCACCCATCTGGTACAACCGACGGTCTCGAGTCATGTTTTTGTCAGTCCTTCGGTCCCTCCAGTAAGTGCATAGGCTATGCCACCACCTGGGGGGTAGAATCTGAATTTTTCTATGGTTCCAGGCACAACTAATATGAGTATCTCATAAGCTCACATAGTTGGGATGAACCGGCATTCTTCTCGTGCTATTCAAAACCTTGCTAGTCCTACTGGATCAAGCAATGTCTAGTACCAATAGGTCCAAAATCCCGTTGGTCCATCTGGGTCAAACAATTTTCAATATCAGCAGCCTTATGAGGCTCATATTTAGTACCAAACTCCTTAAGTTCCATATGATTCCCAAGGAATGGTTAATCCACCTTACGTCCTTCAGCCTAGACAATACGTTCACCCTGGCCTGACCACCATTCCCAGTGGCTATGGCTAGATACAATTCAGAAATTTTCAAGGTTTTAATCTGGGAACTGTTCAAGTACCCTTGAATTGGCAAGGACAACCTCTACAACAACAAGGGAAACCTTCGTTGCAACAAGTGCCATCCATACAGCAGGAGGGGTAGACTATGTAGCAGCAAGGACAACTGCAACAGCCGTAGGGGCAACCCTCGCAGTAGTTGAAACAAACGATGTAGATGCAAATGTAGTATGCTCAACAAACCTCCCAACCTATGTCTTCGTAAGGCCAACCTCTGTAGCCACAGGGATAGCTTTTGCAACTACAAGGTCAACCCTTGCAGTAGTAGGGCCAACTTAGAAAACAACAACCTTCATATACATATCAACGGGGTCAATGTTTGTAAGGACAAAGTCAGGTTCAAGTCCTGCAGCAGCAGTCCCAAAATCCTAATGTCCAAGGGAAACAAGTTCAAAATCCTTTTGTCTAGGGGCAGTAGGTCCAAAATCCCTATGTCCAAGGGAAGCAAGTGAAAAATCCTTGTGTCCAAGGGCAACAAGTCCAAAATCATTTTGTTCAAGGACAACAAGTTCAAAACCCGTATGTCCAGGGGAAACAGGTTCAAAATCCGTATGTCCAAGGTCAACAGGCTCAAAAACCTTTTAACCCGCATGTTTCTTATCAGCAACCTATATTTGGACAGTTTGAAGGCTTTCAAGGTTAGAATCCTCCCTATGGGCAAGGTAACCAATAGTGGGGTCAAAATAAAATGCCATATGGACAAAACCCTCCACTATGGAGACAAAATACTTACCAGCAGGGATGGGCTCCTCCGGTTGGACCTGCTTATCAACCTCCAATGCCTTTCAATACTCAATTTTCATTCTTGGCTACACTAGAGTTGCCAAATGTGTCTCGAATCATGAATGATCCAATTCTTCATTCGGCATACTGGTCTTTGGTCCCATCCAAGATCTTGAGCGATTGTCCGAAGTTCGATGGGAAAGCGAAAGAATATCCTCAAGCCCATGTGATCACATATCACCTTTGGTTTTCTTCGAATTCTTATGTTAATGATTATATTGATCTCCGTATTTTCCAATGAACTCTCACAGGCGCTGCAACCAAGTGGTACATCAAGCTTCCTCAAAGTACTTATCATGACTTCAACTCTTTAGCCATGGCTTTCCTCACGCATTTCCAATTATCGGTTCACTATGAAATCGACACCTATTTTATTACATTTCTCAAGAAAAATACTACAAACCACATCTCTGATCACATCCATGAATGGAGACGTAGGCGTCACCTGATCAAGTTCGAGATTGTTGATTGGTTCACCAAATCAATCTTCGCTCCAATTGCTCGTGATATCGCTATGGGTGGGTGCATTACGGAGGAGAAAGCCATTTCTTGTGCCTAATACTTAGATCTCATTTACTCTCAGTCTGGAACTTTGTATGAGTTATTACCCGATGCTCTGAGGCCATCATCCGATCCAACGACATCGAAGTCATAGTCTACACCTCTTTCAAATGGAGTAATTGGTTTAGTGTCCCAGGCCCCTACAAAATATTCTTCCAAACAGAAGTCGATCTCAAACACTTCTTCCAATAGTCCCTCTCAAAATTCACCTGGCTCTGGTAAAACCTTAGAGGTTCACGATGTTTAGTCTACCACAGTGGAAAAATCGTCAAAAGGTAAGAAGAAAGGCAAATGCAAGGGTAAAGCCGATGCCCCAAAATAGGGTCCTCCTAAGTCGTCTGTTGCTGATGCTTCTCAAGGAAAGCCTAAGTATCCATGCCCCATTTTTTAAGAGGATCACTATACTAAGGACTACCCCCGATGGTCCAAAGTTAGTCATTTGCTCAAAGGGACCCTAGCTATCCTAAAAGAGTCATTTCCGTCTCAGCAGACTCAAATGGTAGACCAGCCTGAATCTTCTGCTTCCTCAGGTTCACAAGTGTTCATGAGGAGTACACCCATTAATGTAGCTACTAGATCAAAAGATCATCAGACTCCTACCCTGACAACAAGGAAAGAGAAAGAAGCCACCCCTTCATCTTCTACCCCATCATGTTTTGGTCCTCTCCATATAGAGCGACCTAATCCTCATTTTGCCATTTGACCAACTTCTCGAGGTGTGCTATGAAAGTCCTCATACAAGCCCAACACTTGATCCGCTCAACATTATAATATTGTTGAGGATTTTGGCTCAGGCACCATGAGCTATGTCTAGTCTCAAGGTAATTCAAAGCTGCTTATCCCAACGAAAATCATTACTGTCGGCTACTGGGGGTATTGATCCTACTGATTTGAATCTTATATATTTTGATCTAGAAAACCATGTTCCGCGTCTACCTCATCATATTGCCTTTCTCATTCAGGTGATCATAAATGAGAAAACCATTCATAGGACTGTCATTGATGAAGGTGCCTCTACCTGCATCACGTCAGTCACTTGTTGGAAGGAAATTGGTTCTCCTACTCTAAACCAGTCCCCTAACACTTTGGAAGCTTTCGACGGGCATGATTTGCAACCATTCGGTGTCTTACCCAACCTTGCCATTACCTTGGAGGGCAAGACAGTACATGTCGAAGTAGAGATCGTTGACACTAATCTCAATTGTAATATTCTACTTGGATGGAGTTGGACCCATTCCATGCATGTTGTAGCCTCCTCCTTGTTCCACATTATTCATTTTCCCCATCAAGGGAAGATAGTCATAGTTGACCAATTGTCCTTCTTTGCCTTTTCCTCCTCGGATGACAATGTTTTATATGTCAAGCACACCAGTGCTCCTTATGAGAGTGTGGGGGCGGGGCTTTTTAAAGATACTGCTTTGATGGGAATTTTTCCACTCCCACCTCCTCATGTTGCCTCTGTCAACATGATCTCAGTCAAATATGATCCTTGGGTCATACCTTCACCAGATCTTGTTGATACATGGGGTGAGGTTATGTTGCTCAGTCCTGCCAAAATTAATTATGTGGAGATTGCTTTGGCCTCAATTTTGGTATCCTCTGACACTTTTGTTCCGAGAGCGTCACTCGACGTGTATTCTCAATCCTCATCGCTTGGTTCTTCAGAATCCCTTGATCCCTTAGCCAATACTTTTCTTTTTGACGAGAGTATCATGGAAGTAATGTCTTTGGAGGAGGTACCTTGGGATGACACTCATCATCATTCCTCGTTCTTGCTGATCCCGACAGTCATGTCTACGTGTCTCAAGGAGTTCTCTTCTCAGTTCCCTTCTCTACCATTTCAGATGCTGATCATGACTCATGAAGTTTGGTCAGAAGGAGACATGGGTAATATTACCCAAACGAGGCCAATTGATATTTTTGTCCGGCCTGGTGTTGTTGAAAATTCCCATATCGAGGTAACTTGTTATCTAAATGAGATCAAGCTTTAAAATCGTCTATTCCAAAAATTCTGAGATGTGTTTGCATGGTCATATGACGAAATGCCTGACATTGGACCTAGTATAGTCGTGCATGAAATACTAACTTATCCTCATGCAAAGCCCGTTCGCTAACGGCTCTGCCCAGTGCATCCTAGAAAAGCGACCACCATGAAGGGTGAAGTTGAAAAACTTTTCAAAGATGGATTTATTTATCTAATCCCTCTTACAAATTGGGTGTCAAATATAGTACTGGTGACAAAGAAGCAAGGCACAATCCGCATTTGCATTGATTACCGTGATCTCAATTGTGTCTGTCCAAAGGATAACTACCCGACTCTCTTCATTGATCAAATCATTGATGAATGTGCTGGGAGCGAAATCTTTTCCTTTATTGATGGTTTTTTTGGTTACAACCAAATTAACATTGCACCGGCTGATTAAGACAAGACAAATTTTATTTGTCCATTGGGTACTTTCGCATACAAAAATCTCCCCTTTGTCCTAAAAAATGTTGGGGCTACATTTCAAAGAGCGATGTCTTATGCCTTCCATCACATTCTAAACATTGTTAAACCTTACTTGTATGACCTTCCCACTCATTCTCATAAGCGTCATGATCACCTTGATAATCTCCGGTACGTTTTTCTTCGTTGTAGACACTACAACATCCGGTTGAATCCGCATAAATGTGTCTTCTACATCGAACATGGATGACTCCTTAGCTTTATTGTCTCTAAGGAAGGCATTCACCTTGATCCTCTTAAAGTTGAGGCCATTGTAAATTCACCCCCTCCATCTTCGTTGCACCAACTGTAGAGCCTACAAGGAAAAGCCAATTTCCTCCATCGTTTCAGACCGAATTATGTTAAGCTAGCTTTCGGGTACACCCGGTTGCTCAAGCAAGGAACGTCGTTTGTTTGGGATGATTCTTCCCAAAATACTTTCAATTATCTTAAGGCTATTCTCATAAATGTTGCTTTGTTGCATCCCTTGGATTATCATCGAGATTACTTCCTCTATCTAGCTATAGCCTCCTTTACCATCGCTATGGTGTTGGTACAAGGTAATGATGAAGGCAATGAACATGTTATTTACTACCTATTGAGGCCCCAAAAATCGTTGCATCAACATTGGGGGATAACCATCCGATCCGGACCTTAATACAACTCCTTTTCCGTTTGGGATGATGGCTCCAACTGGATATAATGGGACCAGTTTCCCAATAATGAATAAAAAGGGATGGATGAGTAATTGGTTATCTAATGAATGGATGACTTAATCTAAGAGGAAAAAATAACAAATACAAAGGACTATTCTGTCCCGGGAAGCTTCTATTCTTAAGTGCAACGTTTGATAATATTTGTTCATCAAAAATCATATAGATGATTCTATTCAATAAACATATACATTCATTCATAAAATAATTGCTTTGTTCAAATAGTTGAACAAAGTAATTAATAAAACGTTTTTACACTTATATTTTTATATTACTGATACATATATGAGTAAAAGGAAAGCATACTGTAAACATACAATAGTGGAAAGCATAAAGAATGCTGTTAAAAACACATACATATATTCAATAATAGCAAGAGTAATCAAATGACAATTCATGTAAAAATGAATTGAGACATAGATAGTAGTACCATATGAGCTGCAAATCATTCCCAATATCAATCGAAATTTGAATTCCTTCTTCCAATTCGGAAATACTTTTAAATAAAGGCAGTAGTGCACATCCAGATAAAAGCTTCGTTATCAAAATTGGA
This sequence comes from Pinus tabuliformis, assembly GCA_031772625.1. Taxonomy (NCBI): domain Eukaryota; kingdom Viridiplantae; phylum Streptophyta; class Pinopsida; order Pinales; family Pinaceae; genus Pinus; species Pinus tabuliformis. The sequence goes on along the minus strand of CM062807.1, from coordinate 1,124,856,475 downwards.
ATAATTGGTCCAATCTTTATAAAAAATATATACCTCAAGTGCAGTAGTGCAACTTCAGGTTTTAGTCATATGCAAAAACTTACGACCCTTTCTAAATACATGAAAGGGTCTATAAATACTTAATTAAACTAACTAACTACAAAATTAAAATGCTACTTAATTGGTACACTTGATCTTGAATATTTTCTTCAAAGCAATCTGGCAATCGGCAGCATGAATCATCACTCTGGTTGTTTGCCTTTCGACCTAAGTTGGCAAATTGCTAGCATTGGTTCCACTTCTTGAGGGCGGCTGAGACGAGAATTAAGTTGAGCAGCATAGGTGGAACCTTGTATATCGGGAATGATACACCCGATTGCATCTGTTATGCACTTGAGGGTGGCTCTCTAGCTGTATGGTTTTACCAGGAATAAAAAATAGGTGTCCCAAGTTAAATTGTTAATGCTTGCAATTAATCTCCCATTCTTCTCCAACTCTTGTTGACATGATTGCTCCAATGTTTTAGCCGATAGTAATTTACCCGAAGACTCATGCTTGTGTTTTGCTGGGTTTTGTCTCCACTCCCGTATAGGCTCTGATCCAATGTCATTTTCATCTTTGAATTTCTCCAGAAAAGATTTGTTATACTTCTTCTCTATTACGGGCAAATTGTACATTTGTCTCAAATCATTGGGTTGAAATGAGTCGAACACTCTTCTGTCAGTAGTGCAAAATTTTCTGTTTGTAATTGGGATTTCCTCAATTGCCCATCTTACCACATCTGTATATGGGAGAATTTTCTCCCGAGGTGCTATCCAGTGTAGATAAGAATCAGCTAAATCCTTTAGAGTAGCATCGGACTTCTGGGTTGAGCCTGCTGTAGCTTGTGTTGTTGTCACCTGAGGTTCTTCAGCCTCAACCAAATTATAAATACTTAGCCAAGTAGTTTTTCCGAGACCAAGACACGTGGTGTCCGAGATCAATCCCTTTTTACTAGGCCCTATATCGGCAGTTTGTTGTCCTGTTACTGTGGAAGCTGAAGCTGTTCCAGATTTCTTAGATTTCTTCCCCATTTGGCCTGAATTTGTTATTTTGGAGGAGCTTTGCACAAGAGATAAAATGAACATAATGTGGAGAATAGGTGGCGCAAACCAAATATGAATGAATTATATTATTCAATGCATAATGGAGGATTAACATAAGGTGGCTGTGAATACAATCTCTGATGAGATTTTGGCCTTACTGCTCCATTAAATCGTCGTTCGAACTTGTCAATCATTTAAATGCTCATTATATCGTTTATTGGCCGAATAATTCATTTAGGCATGGCTTTGATGTTTTGGCGGTTGGGCGTAAGTGAATTTCTATCGGGAAGAGAAAGGCCTTTGATACTAATCAATAATAATATATCCTAGCCTTCTGAATCCTTTTTGAAAGTTGCGCCTAGCTTTATCGTAATCGGTGATCGGGAGAATGCTTAAGTCATTATATTGGTGTCCTTTCAGAATCCCTGATCACTGATAACGATATCGCCATTTGCATCTGGCGTTAAAAAGAAGACTTTTAGATATATTGCGATACATTTCCCGATCGCCGATAGCGATATCGCATCGGAGCAAAAAGAGGGGCTTTTTGTTATGATGATTTGCATTCCCGATATCCGATAGTTAATCACTCAATGTCACATCGAGGAAAACCAATGGGTCGTTGTCATGCATCCTTTGTCATTGCGATATGCGATCTTGCGATTGCTTTATCGCGATAATAAAGGGTTATTTACTTTTTATTATTATGCATTTTCTCAAAAGGGTTTATGATGTTTTTCATTTCTTTTCGGACCTTTTGAGGAATAATAAAGTGATACCAATGTATTCTAAAAGGGACCCACTTCAAATTATAATTTTGAAAAAGAGCATAAAATTTTTATGAAATGGGGGGTTGTTGTACATCACAACAATTAGCGATTCACTGGGAGAAATAGTTATCTCTGAGAAATATTGAAATATTTAAACTTTCTTTGAATAGGAATCTTATTAAAGAGGAAAATTCTAATATAACTAGGTATACATACATTCTGAATAAAATAAGAGCTATTTTGATAATTTCTTCTCTTGTTTAAATTAGATACATTCTAAGTGATAAATTGGCCTCTATTAGTTGATAATGATAAAACAGAAAACCTTTCCAACTTAGCCTTTTTAATTGACTCTTTTGTCACAGGTAGAGCCTCTACGGCCAGCAAATGTTCATAGTTTCGACAGGGATACCTTTTAACCATTTGACTGTCCATTATCCCATCCATTTTAGAGTATGATTAAAAGAATGAATACAAAACATGTTTTCTTTCTTGTTTGCTTTTCTATTATTTTGTAAGATAAAAAGCCATTGTCCTGGTTTGGTGGCCAGCTATTTGACAATGCCATTCACTGGTAGTAATTTAACTGAACAAGCTGGCTCGTGATGAGACCCCTTGTTTTATAATTATAAGTCATTACCCTGTTTTAGTATGCAGTATTGGCAATGTCGGTCATGGTAAGCAAGCTTGTAATAAGACCCCTTCTCTTTTATATCAAATATTTTAGAATTACACTCTGAGTAATCATAAACTTGGATGAATGGGATGGACAATTTTCTCCTTAAGAGAGAATGGATGACAAGGTAAGAGTTGAAGATGCTAAGATTGAATTAGTTTTTTGTTTTGATATTGATAACCTTTTTTGTGGCCAATTTGAAAACCTTAAAATGATTTACAATACTTCTAAATCTTGAGAAGATTACACAAAAATGAAACGAGGTTTCAGAATGTGAATATACCTGATTTCCTAAAAATTGTCCCTTTTGTTTAAGGCTTTTATTTTAAAAGTAAATATCAAAATTACTTCTTTGAGCAACTTTTTAAATATAGCAAATGACAATGGAAGTTACCTTACAACTTTATTTCTTAATGGTCCTACAAACTACAAATTCTGTTGAACTAAAAAGGGAGAAGGGGTTACCTCCTCAATTGAAGAATTTCTTTAAGATAAGGCCATTAACAGGAAGAGAATATCTCTTACCTGATAAATCTTGTAATATGAATGTTGAATGGCTTATCTTCTCGCAGATCTGAAATGGTCCAAGCCACATTTTCTTGAACTTGGTGTGTTTTTCTTTATCCTCATGGGCTTTGTCCCATTTCAGAACTAGATCACCAACCTGCAACTATTTTGAACTAGATGATATTGAATCAAAAGATGACTTGATAATTTTCTGATGTTTTGCATGAGTAATGTTGGCCTTTTCCCTTTCTTCTTCTAATTTTAAGATTTGATCATGTCTAAATTGAATAGAAGAAGAGGGGCTTTCTTCGATAAATTGAACTAGGGCTAGAGAAGGGAGCATAAGATTAGTTGGTAGCACAACTTCTTTCCCATATACAAGGTTGAATGGAGAAGTACCTATGGAAACCTTTTGTGTTATTCTATCAGCCCATAGTGCAAATATTAAAGATTTGTGCCAGTTTTTATGATTCTGTTCAATAGTTTGCTTAATATAGATTCTGCTAAACCATTACCTTGAGGATAGTAATTTGTAGAATATTTTAGTTTAAACCCTCTTTTAATAGCGAACTCAAACATGGCATTTCCAGAGAAATAAGATGCATTATCGAAAACAAGAGCATTTGGGACACCAAACCTGGTAATGATGAATTGATCTATGAATTCCATAACTACCTCAGAATTTGTTGTCTTTAAAGGAATTGCTTCAACCCACCTAGTAAAGTAATCAGTGGCAGTAAGGATATACTTATGCTATTTGGATGAATGTGGAGTGATTTCTCCAATTATGTCCAATCCCCATTACTCAAATGGTTGTTCAATGTTGACTGGTTGCAAAGGGAAAGCTGGCTTTCTTTGTCTTCCACTAGAAGTTTGGCAACTTTGGCATTTCCTTACATATTCATGAGCATCTCTGAACAAGGTGGGCCAATAGTATCCAGCATGAATGATTTTGTGGGTTGTTGTGTCAGCTCCAAAATGTCCTCCTGCTAGTCCATCATGTAGTTCCTGCAAAACCTTTTGTGCTTCAGGTTTTTCTAGGCATCTTAATAAAATCGAATCATAATTTTGCCTAAAAAGTACATCATCAATGATTGTGAAGTTTTTTCTTTTAATCTAATGGCCCGTTTGTTTTTATAAGACAGGTTAGGAGGTGCATATCCATTTTTCAAATAAAAGATCAAGTCTACATGTTGCGATTCAGAATCAGTAATGCTTATCTGGTTGATTTCTTCAATATGTTCTGTATCACCTGGTTCTTGAATATTGGATGCTCCTGCTAATAACCTGCAAAAACCTTGGCCTCTAACAATCTTTGCTGGTTTAATTTCTAAGTCATATTATTGAAGTGTTGTAACCCAGTTTGCCCTTTTTTCTCCTACTTCTCTTTGAATTAGTAATTTCCTTACTGTAGGAAAAGGAACTATAACTTTTGTATGGGCTTTTAAAAGGAAGGGTCTGTAATGTTTGACAGCTTTATACACAGCAAAAGCTTGTTTTTCAACTTCGGAATAATTTAGTTCAGCACCCTGCAGATTTGAACTATAAAATGAGATCGGTGCTTCCAAGTTGTGATCATTAATCTGAGTGAGAAATGCTGGATAAGATGAATTGGATGCGATAGTGTGCAATATGAAATGATTAGAAAAATTAGGGGTGTTTAAAGCGGGGGCATTAATTATTGATTGTTTGATTGAATCAAATGCTTTCCTTTCTGCAAATCCCCATCTAAACACTGAATTTTTCTTAATCATGGTTTGTAAAGGCAAAATGATATGAGAAAAATCAGGAACAAATCTCTTGACAAAGTTAATTTGACCTAAAAATGATTGCATGGATTTTTTGTTATGAGGAAATGGAATTTTAGAAAGTTCTTTAATCCTATCCGGATCAATGTAACTACCATTTTTGGAAACAACAAAACCCAACAACTTTCCTTGATTAAGAGCAAAGAAGGATTTTTTGGGATTGAGTGAAATACCATATCTCCTACAGCGTTGAAAGATCTGATTCAAATCATGCAAGTGGTTGGATCTTTTTTTGGAAAATACAATTATATCATCTAAATAGACAACTACTGTTTTGTTGATCAATCCTTTGAAGGCTATATCCATAGATCTTTGGAACGTAGCTCTTGTGTTAATAAGCCCAAAAGGCATTTTCTGATAAGCGTAAGTTCCCCATTTTGTTCTGAAGGTAGTTTTGAGTCTGTCATCAGGATGGACCAAAATTTGGTTATATCCTGAAAAACCATCTAAAAAGGACATTAACTCAGAACCTGCTACTGATTGGAGTATCTACTCCATGGTAGGTAATGGGAAATTATCGTTTTGTCTTGCCTTATTGAGATTCCTGAAATCTATACAAATCCTGATGTCACCATTTTTCTTCCTAACAGGCACCATATTGGAAACCCAGATTGAGTGCCGAACGGGAAAAATAATCTTAGCTTTCAAGAGTTTATTAAGTTCTGATTTTATTTGACTCTCTAATTTTGGATGTATTTTCCTCAACTTTTCTTGAACTGGTTTTTGTTCGAAAAGCATTGGAATGGTATGTTGGATGATGGATGTATTATATGTTTTTAAATCATCATATTTCCAAGCGAAGACATGTTTATTTTTTCTTAATAATCTAATGAACGCTATTCTTTCTTTCACAGAAAGTCCTAATCCCAAATTAATGTTTTGAGGATTCTGCTCAGTGCCTAGATTTATCAATTCAAATCTTAAAGTGGAACTTTGGAACTTTGCATTGGTTACTTGTTTAAACCTATCTTTAATATCATAGAGATCCTCAAGTTTAACCACAGGTTTTGGAATTGAGTTTTCTTCGTGCTTTTCTTTCATCTGAAGATCATGCTCGCTTTCCTCAATGACTTGATCATTATAGGACTTATCAGAAGTTAAGAAGTTTAAGATATCTTCATCGTGATTGAACACTCGCCAATTGGTGATATTGTCAGGGACTGATGGTATAAAAATTAACTCTACTGAAAATCTATCTGGGGTATAATCTTCGGAAGGTAGGAGTTTGGAAGCAACATTGGCTAGCAAGTCAGCTGCTGAATTCTGAGACCTAGGGATGGGAGAAATATTGAATGCTAAAAATTGAGAGGTGAGTTCTTGTACCAGCGACTGATAATGTTTGAGATGGCTAGAAAGACAATGAATTGTATTTCTTACCTGTTTAATAACAATTTCTGAATCACCAAACACTTTCAAATATTGAACGTTGAGGCCAATTGCTTTTTATAGTCCTTGAACTAAGGCTTCGTATTCAGCTGTATTATTGGTGCATTCAAATTCCAACTTGCAGGACAACATTGTTTTCTCTCCTTGAGGGCTAACCAAAATACATCCTGCTCCTGAGCCTTCGCTAGACTTAGACCCATCAAAATATAGTGACCAAAATGAAGAATTATCAACAATTTTATTTACAGTTTCTTCAGTAACATTAAAACATCTTGATTTATCTGTTTGTGAAAAGTTTTCAATTTGAGAAGTAAAATTGTTTACTGAGAAAGGAGATGGTTGGGTAGTGAAGTTGCCAAAGAATGATTCAGATGGATAATTCCCCAAGATATTGTTATTAAATGCTATTGGTTGATTCTCTTGTTCAAATTTTGTAACTATATGGGTCATGTGTTTCTCCCGATCGATTTTTATTTGATTTGGCTTTCCCTTGTAGGGTAGCCACATATGGGACCAATCCCTACTCAAAATTAAACCATAGAATTCAGGTATATCAGCGATTAGGATATTAATTCTTTGGACTACTCGTGGATCTGCTGATAACCTAATAGTTACAGAATTAATTTCCCCTAATACCTGGACTTTAGTTCTATCTAACTGCACAATGTGAATTGCAGACTTTTGGGGTTCAATGTTCAGTTTAGAACAAACTGAAGCTGGCATTATATTAGAGGATGCCCCTGAATCTATCAAACAATTGTGTAAGTTTTGATTATAAATTTCATAGGTTAAGAGGAAAGGAGGAGTATGTGAATTTGATCTGTCTCCAATTAGAATCGTGTCAGTAGCTTCAATCCTATCAGAAGGTGGTTGACCTGAATCATTCGTAGCTTTAGCACTAGGAAGAGGTGAAGAAGGAACTGCATTCAGTTCCTTAAGAAGCAATTTCTACTGATGTTTTAATTTGCTAAGTTAAAACATGGTGATGTTTGCCTTAGTATTCTTCATATCATCAACAATATTGTAATCCATTGACTCCGATGCTGCCAACATTTTAGATGTTGAAGGCATATTTGAGGATAATGGTTGGTTTTGAGGTACTGTCATAGCCGGCTTCTTTGTGGATACCTTTTCCTTTGTAGTAGTAGCACCTGCACTCCTTTTCTTTGAACTTGCCTGGACAGGTTCAGGAGCGCTTTTACTCTTAGTAGTCACAGGAAAATCTTCTTGTTCATTTTCCGTATCAGAATTAGGTAATATGAAGTCCCACATTCCATGGCATTCAACAACTTCCTCTTCTTCGATTTCCTCGAATGGTGAAATTGGTTCATCTTCTTCTTCTTCTTCAGGATCTGAATATGCATTAGATATAACATTTGGTGGTTTTGATTCAGGTTTCTTGAAATTTCTAAATGGCCTTTTTGTTGAGGTTTCAGCTACTTGTTTTTTATTTCAACCATTTCATTTGACATAGTCTTGAGGACCTTTTGTAGACCCTCCATATCATATGGATCTTTAGGGGTTTTCTTCTTTGAATCATCTTTAAAAGAAACTTTTTTGGATTTTCTATCTTCAAGAGTAGCTTTCTTTTCTAGAGCATTAATACGTTTCTCCACAGCAAGTGCTTCTTTCATATTTTCAGCTAAAGTTGGTTTTCCAGCTCTGTCTACAAAAATGGCTATATTTGAAGGAAGAGCTGTTATATACCATTCGCTCCTGATTTTCTCACTTGGTTTGGAGGCTGTGGGAATCTTATTTAAGAGTTTATTGAATTGTGAGTTAAATTATTTAATCGGTTCTTTATGCTCTATCCTAAGATTGGAGAGATCATTGATCAGTGTCGCTAAAGATCTATCATCTCCATACTTAGTCAGAAATTGCTCCTGGAAAATGTTCCAACTGGTAATGGATCCAGAGGGTAGGGAAAAATACCAAGATCCCGCTGATCCTTGCAAAGTATAAGGGAAAAGCCTAACAACAACATCTTCCTCTGCTACTCCTTTCATATTAACTGATAACATGAAGTTATTAATATGTTCTTCAGCTTGTGTTCCGGATTCTGGATTAAACTTGGGTAGCCACTTTTCAGGAGAATCAGGCAATGCATGTAATGGTGCAGGCATTCTGACTGCACCAGGATTATTCCATGGATCGGCTATTGAAACACCAGTAGTGGATGAGGTTGATGAAATTCCAGATGTTTGAGAAGGAATTGATATTGAGGATTGAGCAGGTTGGGATGTTGAAGATCCTAATCCCTGATGAACAACAATATGTAATGAGGGAGTGGATGGCTGACTTCACACTAGGGAAGATGAGATGGAAGATGTTGATGAGAATGTTTCACTATCAGATCCTTCAGTATTCTTTTTTTCTCTTTTTCTCTTAGGTAAGGGCAACTCAGTAGGTTCAATACCGAGTTTTCCGCTCTGAAGTCTGGTGAGAGGGTGAGGTAGATTGAATTGCGAAGTTTCACTGCTTTGAGATACCTAAGATTTCTGTGGTGATATCGAGAAGACTTGAAGTTTATGGATGAGTCACTGAAATTCAGGGGAATCAGGACTTAATCTTTCTAGAGTATTGTGGGTTTGAGTAGTAGTAGTTGATTCCTCTTCTTCTCGCTTGGATATTGGAGAACCAGCATGCAATTGGGAAGTACGAGGTGATGTGGAGGGAGATTTACTCTCAGAATGGTCTGTAGATTTAGGTTTGCTTGCCATTCACAGTTCATGGCCCTCCTTCTAGCGCCAAAAATGTTGAGGCCCCGAAAATCGTTGCATCAACATTGGGGGATAACCATCCAGTCCGGACCTTAATACAACTCCTTTTCCATTTGGGATGATGGCTCTGACTGGATATAATGGGACCAGTTTCCCAATAATGAATAAAAAGGGATGGATGAGTGATTGGTTATCTAATGAATGGATGACTTAATCTAAGAGGCAAAAATAACAAATACAAAGGACTATTCTATCCCGGGAAGCTTCTATTCTTAAGTGCAATGTTTGATAATCTTTGTTCATCAAAAAGCATATAGATGATTCTATTCAATAAACATAGACATTCATTCATAAAATAATTTCTTTGTTCAAATAGTTGAACAAAGTAATTAATAAAACGTTGTTACACTTATCTTTTTATATTACTGATACATATATGAGTAAAAGGAAAGCATACTGTAAACATCCAATAGTGGAAAGCATAAAGAATGCTGTCAAAAACACATACATATATTCAATAATAGCAAGAGTAATCAAATGACAATTCATGTAAAAATGAATTGAGACATAGATAGTAGTACCATATGAGCTGCAAATCATTCCCAATATCAATTGCAATTTGAATTCTTTCTTCGGATTCGGAAATACTTTTAAATAAAGGCAGTAGTGCACATCCACATAAAAGCTTCGTTATCAAAATTGGAATAATTGGTCGAGTCTTTATAAAAATTATATACCTCAAGTGTAGTAGTGCAACTTCAGGTTTTAAATCATATACAAAAACTTACGACCCTTTCTAAATACATGAAAGGGTCTATACATACTTAATTAAACTAACTAACTACAAAATTAAAATGCTACTTAATTGGTACACTTGATCTTGAATATTTTCTTCAAAGCAATCTAGCAATTGGCAGCATGAATCATCACTCTGGTTGTTTTCCTTTCGACCTGAGTTGGAAAATTGCTAGCATTGGTTCCACTTCTTGAGGGCGGCTGAGACAAGAATTAAGTTGAGTAGCATAGGTGGCATCTTGTATATCGGAAATGATACACCCAATTGCATCTGTTAGGCACTTGAGGGCGGCTCTCTGGTTGTATGGTTTTACCAGGAATAACCAATAGGTGTCCCAAGTTAAACCGTTAATGCCTGCGATCAATCTCCCATTCTTCTCCAGCTCTTGTTGACATGATTTCTCCAATGTTTTAGCCGATAGTAATTTACCCGAAGACTCATGCTTGTGTTTTACTGGGTTTTGTCTCCACTCTCGCATAGGCTCTGATTCAATGTCATTTTCATCTCTGAATTTCTCCAGAAAAGCTTTGTTATACTTCTTCTCTGGTACGGGAAAATGGTACATTTGTCTCAAATCATCGGGTTGAAATGAGTCGAACACTTTTCCGTCAGTAGTGCAAAATGTTATGTTTCTAATTGGGATTTCCTCAATTGCCCATCTTACCACATCTGTATATGGGAGAATTTTCTCCCGAGGTGCTATCCAGTGTAGATAAGAATCAGCTAAATCCTTTAGAGTAGCATCGGACTTCCGAGTTGAGCCTGTTGTAGCTTGTGTTGTTGTCACCTGAGGTTCTTCGGCCTCAACCAAATTATAAATACTCAGCCAAGTAGTTTTTCCAAGACCAAGACATGTGGTGTTTGAGATCAATCCCTTTTTACTAAGTCCTGTATCGGCAGTTTGTTGTCCTGTTACTGCGGAAGCTGAAGCTGTTCCATATTTCTTAGATTTCTTCCCCATTTGGCTTGAATTTGTTGTTTCGCAGGAGCTCTACACGAGAGATAAAATGAATGTAATGCAGAGAATAGGTGGCGCAAACCAAATATGAATGAATTATATTAATCAATGCATAATGGAGGATTAACATAAGGTGGCCGCGAATAAAATCTCTGATGAGATTTTGGCCTTACTACTCCATTAAATGGTCGTTCAAACCTGTCAATCATTTAAATGCTCATTATATCGTTTATTGGCCGAATAATTCACTTAGGCATGGCTTTGATGTTTTGGTGGTTGGGTGTAAGTAAATTTATATCGGGAAGAGAAAGGCCTTTAATACTAATCAATCATAATATATCCTGGCCTTATGAATCCTTTTTGAAAGTTGCGCCTAGATTTATCACAATCGGCGATCGGGGGAATGCTTAAGTCGTTATATTGGTGTCCTTTCGGAATCCCCGATCACCGATAGAGATATCGTCAATTCGCATCGGGCATTAAAATGAAGACTTTTAGATATATGGCGATATATTTCCCGATCGCCGATAGCGATATCGCATCGAAGCAAAGAGAGGGGCTTTTTGTTATGATCGTTTGCATTCCCGATATCCGATAGTTAATCGCTCAATCTCGCAGTGGGGAAAACCAATGGGTTGTTGTCATGCATCCTTTGTAATTGCGATATGCGATCTTGCGATTGCTTTATCGCGATAATAAAGGGTTATTTACTTTTTATTATTATGCGTTTTCTCAAAAGGGTTTATGATGTTTTTTATTTCTTTTCGGACCTTTTGAGGAATAATAAAGTGATACCAATTTATTCTAAAAGGGACCCATTTCATATTATAATTTTGAAAAAGAGCATAAAAATTTTATGAAATGGGGGGTTGTTGTACATCACAACACTACCTCATTTGGAATCTCCTCGACATTGAGACACGTTATGCTCATGTCGAGAAGTTGTCTTTGGACGACGTTACATGCTACCACTGTGATTTCTGAATGCAACCCCATGACCTACATCTTGACTCATCAGTTGCTGGGGGGAAAGTATTCTAAATGGATTTTCATCCTTCAAGAATTCGATTTTGTGTTTACTACTACCAAATCTAAGAAATCACAGGTTTTTGCAGAGTTAATTTTCTCCCTTCCGTCTGTGCCTTTTCCTATTGGTGCCAATGAGTAGCTTACAGACGAGACTCTTTTCTTGATTAGCACCCTTGACCCATGATATGGTGATATCATTATGTATCTCCAAACATCCATGTTCTGGTTTGCATTGACCAAGGATGGTTGCTGACGTATTCAGCATCAATCCCAACCCTACCATATTAGTGGAGATACTTTATACCTTGTTGGTGTCAATTTAGTTGTTCGTCGTTGTCTTACTCTAGAAGAATATGAGAGATTTTTGAATGACTGTCATTCTGGACATGTGGTGGTCATATGCCTGTATATGCTACTGCTAAAAAAATCCTTTGCGCTGGTTATTTCCGGCCCTCCATATTCAAGGATTGCAAACTTGTTATTCGCAAATGTCATGAGTGCCAAATTTACCAGCGAAAGACGTGAGCCCCACCCGCTCACCTACACCCTGTTATTACTGTTGGTCCTTTTGTCAAATGTGTCATTGACTATATGACATGTAACCCTCGTTTGACTAGGGGGCATGGTTATATTATCATTGTTGTGGATTATTTCACCACATGGACTAAAGCGATGCATACATACTCTGCAGATAGTAAAATGATGGCTCAATTTATATTCAATCACGTTATTTCCAGGTTTGGCATGCCTCAGGCCAATGTCACTGACCATGGCTCTCATTTTCGAGATTACATGATGGTTGAGTTGACCTCTATGTTGGGTTTGTGCCATGATGGTTCAACCCTATATTACCCATGGGTAAATGGCCAAGTTGAAGTTCTGAACAAAGTCTTGGTTACAATGCTTCAGCGTAACATTGGGATGCAAAAGTCAAATTGGCATCTCATTCTCTTTTCATCTCTGTGGGCTTACCGAACCTCAACCAAGGACGCAATTGGTTTCACATCATTCCATCTAGTCTACAGTCTAGAAGCAACGTTACCAATTGAGTGTGAAATCCCTTCACTCAAGCTAGTTGTTGAACTTCTCCCCAAAACTTCGCCTCAAGAAGAACGCTTCTTATACTTAGAATGATTAGATGAAACTTTCTGTCTTGTTGCTTTGGTCATCAAATCACAAAAGAAGCAGGTGAAGTCCCATTTCGATCAGTTGGTCTCCACTCGTGTGTTTTTTGAAGGAAACTTGGTTTTACTGTATGATCGGGCTACTTATCAGTTGGGGGCAGGTAAGTTCAAACCCATGTGACATGGGCCCTACATTGTTAAACGTGTGTTACAGAAAGGGGCCTATGAGCTAATAAATTATGAGGGAAATCCTCTAGACAAGCCCCAAAATGGGCTTTATCTAAAAAAGTACTATGCTTAGGTCATCTTGCATGGTTACTTGTGCACATTAGTGTGTCATTCATTTTTGTGTAGTGTAGTTTGGTGTGTTGGTTTTCAATCAACTTTCCTGTTTGCTATATTTTTCCTGCTTTGCAGATGTCTGTGACTCCTCACATTGGTTTCGCTGATGGTGCTTGCCTTAGTACCTGGCATCTATCCTTCGTGGCATGGGCCATTTATGACCCCCATGGTGAGTCGATTGATCTTCAAGGTATTTATTTAGGTCGCACAACTAATAACATTGTTGAGTACAATGAAGTTATCGAATTGTTGTCAGAATCGATCGTTCTTGACATTCAGGAAATAGTTGTCAACCTGGATTCACAGCTTGTCATCCTTCAACTCAACAGGAAATATTTTGTCAGAAACCCTTATATATTGAGAATGTATCTACGTATTCGTCTACTAGAGAGAAATTTTGATTACATTACATATCATCATATTCCTAGACATATGAATACATTGATAGATGCATTAGCTAATTATGTGTTGGATAGAAATTTACGAAACATGTGAAAATTTAAAATAAATCATTTGTACCATAGTAAGAAAGGAGATATAGCATATATATATATATATATATATATATATATATATATATATATGTTAATAATGTTTGATACATAAAAACCCCAGAAAATAATATGTGTGTTCAAATAAAATTTGTGGCTTGCAGGCCTCATATATTAGTGGTTTACAGGCCTCAAAATGTAGAATGCTAGGCCTAGGAACTAATCAGAATGATGATCATGGTAACATGTGACTACTCGTGCTACATGAGTCAGCAATCGACGAATTCGATCAGATACCCGCACTGTGTGCCTCTGATATTGGCGTAGGATGTCTCCCACCTGGGCATACTCTGGGATACCATGACTTGACCCCTTGAGGTTCCTCGCGATCTCCTCCTCGTTTCCACCTCCTTCCTGATAAGAGAAACATCGAACTAGTGAGGGACATGCCTGGAAATCGGGGACATCTTGGCATGACGCTCAGGTCCAACATTTGCATTGATAAAACGACATGACATAAACACATATATTTCAAAAACAATTAAAAATTAAAAATTAAAAATTGTTTGTTTTTTACCTTCATTCTCAAATTCCTCCCCCTCTAGGAGCGGCATATATGGATCTCCGCAGAAGTCGCTCCACTACAATCAGTTGTCATCATAGCCATGAGAAAAAGGTGGGATTATAAGACCTTTGTTTTCCCCTCGTAACCCTGGGCATCAACTCGCTCCAACAGACCATCCATGGGTCTCGTGGCATCGAAAGATCCACCTCAGTCAACTAGTATTGGAACATCACAACCCACTCCAGGAAAAAGGTCACTAGCATAGACCCAAAGAAAAACTGCTTTAGGTTTCCTGCCTTAGCTTTTGATAGCTGGCACTTCATGTTGATTTTCACAGATCTTGCCCAGTTAAAAATAGTGCGTGTTGTGCACTTGATAATATATAGAAACTTTGACTTGTTAGTCTCATGCAGTGCTTGAGACCCAACCACTCTATTAATGGTCAATAGTAACACTATGAACACAAGATCTTGCACAATCGCAATCTTGATCTTGCCACTTTTGGATTTGAGAGATTTTGGGAAATGTTCGGCAAGTATCATGGACACACTTTCCCCAATTGACCTTGACCCATATAGATTGACTGGTTCCCCTCTCCATGATAGTCTTGTGATGAAATAAATGTCTGAAGTTTCCAACTCCAACTTTTGGTCACTGATGATGAAAATTTCCTAATTCACATCCCAAAGACTAATCAGATACCTTAGCAATTTAGGTTGAGCCCACATCCTTGGTGTGAGAAAGAACTTGAGGAGAACATAGTTTCTCAAAGCCTCCAAGCAATTTGGATCAGCTATTGCTTGAGTGTCAATATCCTCATGCTCGCATTCTTTCCAATCCACCATTTTCAATGATTTTCTTCCTGCAAAAACCATTTAATCGAGTCAATAATCACCTTTTGACATAAAAGTTTGGATTCAAAACGGTCAAATTGAGCAAAAGCACGATTTTTCTTTACTCATGGTGCTAACGTTACTATTTTAAAAGCATTTGCACTGACAACGCGCTTGGTGGTTTCCTTAACCACCGATCACGAGGATCCATGCCTAAAAATCGAACTGACCGAGGGTGAACTTTTTTTTCCAAAATCTACCCATGAAATCGAAAAAATGGACAAAAACAGGTAAAAACAGTATGAAAATGGAGCTTAAGGTCTTGGCTCTTACCTACAGCTGACGGCTTGGAAAATTACCTCCTGAATCTCCCGCAATCTACTCCAGAAAAATTAGGGCACAAATAAGTAAAAATCTCTTCACACAAAAGTAAAATGGTAGATGGTAAAAATAATTACCTTTTCCCCATTTTATTCATTTTTCATGAAATAATAGGGTTCTTGAGTATTTTTTACCTATTTTGCCTCAGAAATTGGATAATGCATTTACCTTTTTTGTGCAGCGACATGTGACAGATTCTCGATGATGGTACTGGAGTCACATTTTAGCTCTTTTATCGACTCATAAAACTCAAATGAACAGATTGCCGAGTATTTTTCTTTTCTAACTTGTTAAAGAGAATAAAATGGGGGGTCCACTTTCATCTCTTTTCCGACCTTTTAAACACGAAAATATTGTCGAGATTTTGTCGTTTTGAACTCATTAAAGGATGAGAAACATCGTTTACCCAGTATACGTTTACCCATTTTTTCAGGTTCGGATGAACTATTTATGAAAAAGGTAATCCTTGAGTGAAATGATCAAGCGGTTCTCTCAAGTATTGTTTTGTACGTTTTCGGGCTCGACAGACACAAATGTACGAAAAGTGACCATGTGGAGTTTTATTTTCCGTGTCTTTTTCAAACTCTCTAAACATGAAAAAGATACTGAGTTACACCTTTGTCGGACTCATTAAAACATTAAACGACATCGGATTCGTCACCATGATGAATGTGAGCTTATCCTTCCTAGGGCTAATTAAAATTACTACATCAGATTCATTCGAAGGATGAACTTCCAATGCAAGCATATTCTATTCCATTCACGCTTGCAATAAAAAAATAATTGGGGTACCTGCCAGAAGTGGTGGGGGAAAAATGGGAAATTATAACAGTTGTGTCGGTAGCTCATTCTTGAACATGACACTCTCTATTTCATGTCGGGTTGGGATATCCTCACTTCATCGTTGAATTTCCTGGGTTGGGACGTTCATTTTTCCTTCCATTTGATTCTTTCCAAACTTCGGAATTGTGTCGCCAATATGTTCAAGAGTTTTCCTTCTACAGTTACACTTACCCCTAATTCTCTGCAATCATTGTCATCCCTTTGTCTCGTGTTGATGATGTGGGATACATCATGGCCCTCCTTCAACATGGTCACTTCCTGTTGACTTCAACTCATTATTCAGGAAGTTGACTGAGAGGCTCCCTTCTAGTACCTTATAGCTTGTGTTAGAGTTGGTCTTGTCAGTCCTCCATCAAAGATCAAAACTCTTTCTGCATTTCATTTTTAAGTGTCTCACTCCGTTCACTCAGTGGCATTCCACTAGGGGCATGCCATAACGTGACAGAAGGGCCTTATCATTCATTCCCCTCTTGTCTTGTACCTGTTGGCTTAGGTCTTTTCATCAATGTTTATTAAAGTCCATGACAGTCAAGGTGTTACACTAAAATTTGTCACCATGACTATTTGCAGTCAGTATGGCTCCATCAATAACCATACTGTCCTCCTTGGCAAGTCTTATACCTCTGCTCCTCATGTCAAACTCCAAAAAAGAGAGAAAGCCTTTAAAAATCAATATAACTCCGGTTCCACACTTTCTCTTACTCTTACCTGCGTGTACGCACCTCAAGTACATAATACCTGCGTACTTGTACGCTCTGTCTGTAAAGGGGTGGGTGCGTACCCCTGTAAAAGTCAAAAGGTGCAAGTTTTACTTCAAAAAACTTACTTGCGGTCGATTCTAGAGCATTCTAGAAGATGGTTTGACGTGTACTGAGCGCCTCCAGATGGTTCATGCATCCCAATGAAAGAGGAACTTATCCCATGAAGAGGGGAGCTATCCCTTTGAAAGAGGGGCTTATCCCATTGATGGTGGACATGTTTAACTTCCTCCAAAGCATTATAAATACAGGCATTGAACCAGAGGGAAGGGAGGTTGAAAGTTGAAAATTCCTAAGGGTAGATGGTGCTGAAATTATGACTCCATTATAGAGCTTGAGAGGAGAGATCCCATTCCTTTCTTAGCTTCATTTGGAAGTGGGTGAGCTGATAAAAGTAGAGGAGAACTCTTGCTGGACCCTGAGAGGGACCTACACAACACCAAGGCACTGGTTTTAAGGTTTCTTTTGTTTCCAATTAATACAATTAAGTTCATTTTTCTCAACAAGTTGTTATATATAATTTGTTTCATAAACTCCTTGGTATTTATGATGAATATGTTTTATTATATGAGTTATTCAGGTGCTATGTAATCGTTTGCTTGTTAGTGAATGCAGGCTTCAAGGAGAAGGAGCTCATCTGGATCGAAGAGGCTTGGCTACTACAAACAGTGTTGGACTAGAGGTAAGCCTTAAACACCTGGTTGCTTTTATTTTAAATGCATATTTAGGGAAAGATAGTGCTTGATTGTTTTGTATGTCACTAGAAAAGCCTTGTTTTCTAGGGAGGTCGGTTTTGTTCACAAAATTGACTCTTTTCGCATGACACAAGGTTTGATCTTTTAATGGGCAGGAGTCACTTCGGTCATTAAGTCTATGGATTGGTCATTTGGTCTTCAAACAAGGTCCAATAAAGCCAGCAAGGCTAGAGGGAGGCTCTTATAAATTTTTGATTCAAAGATTTTCATCGTCATATCGACAGATTGCAACTGCTCTTCAAAACTCTGTTTTGAAGAAAAGTCAACAATTTATCATTTGTAAAAAAATTCAAAAGTTTCTCGGTGTATTTCTCCAAGCGCAGCCATGGTTTCCTGAGCCAAATTCCATGTCGGATACCCCTGCAAAAAATCGCCAAAAAATTTCATCATTTTAGTCAAAGAAATCAAAAAGAAGTGTGAAAAGAAGAACTGTATTAATTGTGAAAAAGTGCCAAAGTGAAAACATTACAAAATGGGTTTTGGAAGAAGGAAAAATCAAATCCAACTCTTGCAACACATTTCTCCAAGTTATATAAATCATTTGGGTCAAGTTACATTCATAAATCTCATATCAAAGTCGAGTTGGGAGGTTGGAGACCAAACTGCTGTTTGGAAAGGCTGGACTGTGTAAAGAAAGGGAGCGCAGGCACAGGTGGAGTAGTGCAGCGCACATAGGGAGCACGGCGCACTGGGCACGAATGCACAGTGTTAAACAACATAGGCGCAACGCACATAGAGGGTGCAATGCATAGGTGGAGTAGCGCGGCCCATATGCACAGAAGCCCGATTTTGCTCAAAATTTGAAACCAATCGCCTTCAATCCTTTGGATTTGCCAGATTTCAACACATCAAAAAGGGAAATTCAAGCACATTTCATACACAACAGTCATCTTGTCTTCAGGGTATTTTGTATAGCAGTCATGGCATATGAGCATTCATCGAATTATGAGGTAGAAACCCAAAGTGACTCTCCCTTGGAAGAACAGGGACCCTGGAGGCCTCATAAAAGTGGCAGACATGTTACAGAGGAACCTACCACCCTTACAGAATTGCAGGCCTACCCTCTTGCTATGTCATGTTTTCAACATTAGTAATGCTATGAGTTTTGTCAAAAGGTGGCAAGTGTACAATTTCATCATGATTTGGCTCGTCTTTTTGTGCTGCACTTGCATGGAGATCAAGTTATCTTGACTCGTGTCACCTTCACACTTACACCAGAATCCGTCTCATTGGCAACCGGTATACCGAACATTGGCGAACCATGGCATAAGAAAAAGAAGATTGACCAGTAGCATTATGAGCCATACATCAAAACCAGTTTCTTAAGGCATCTCAAGAGAGTGTTCCCATTCCGATATCTGAAAGACGAATATGCTCAACTAATGAGATTGATTATGAAATATTTCAGTTGTGAGGGGTGATTCTCTCGTCTTTATTCTTATCACATCAGGTTTCTCATGCATTTCACCAGGGTACGGATGATGAACATTTTGTATTTCATTTTCCAGAATATAGAGAGGATGACCACCTTTATACAGCGCAAAACACCTCAGCAGCAACTTAATAGTGTCTATCATTTTGCTCTTATTAAGATTTTAGTGGTTCATCAGCTTGGATTGTAGGGCATCACTTGGGATGATTTCATCTCGTGTGATTTCTTCAGAGCTTCATAGAGAGTAATAGAGGTTAAGCATGAGGGTGAACCTTCTCATCGGTATGAGTGCCATGAGACTGCTAGTGTGTCGGTTTTCATCACATACCAGAGGGGTGCTAGACATTTGTTTGCAGTAGCAAAGCGAGTGTTATCTCCACCCGAGGTGGAAGAGGCCTTGCTTCCGACATCAGCACTACAGGTACAGGATAGAGGTAAGGAGCCAATGCATGATGAAGGGCCTTCAGGTAAGCCATCAGGTGAATGAGAGACCGAATTCGTTATCCTTCATGATGATGATACAAATACAGATCCTCATAGTGCACAACTTAAAGAGATCATCCAGGAGAAGCAAGCAGAGATTCAAGCCTTGTCCCTTGATTTGGAAAGAGCCCAATGGAACATGAATTATATAGAGTAGAGGAACAAACAACTTGAGTATCAACAAGTGATCATGGAGTTAGAAAACATTCGTGAGCATCGCCAAGCTGCACAAAGAAGAAGAGTTGAGCTCACGTCATTGGAGCAAGAGATTAATGAGGATCGGGAAGCCAATCTCGAGAGAGTCAACATGCACTTAGAGAGGCTAATGGAAAAGGCTGACAAGGACCATGCATTGCTAAGACACATGTCTTTCCACTACATGGCACGAAACAAAGTGTGCAAGGCCCGAATCAGGAATTTGAAGGCAAAATTGAGGAAGGCAATCAAGAAGAAAAAGAGGCAAAGGGAGCTCGATTGGCTTAATATATTGGTCAAAGCCTCTTTGGGCCAACATAACACTTGATAAGGAAGCTCCAGCCCAAATTTCAAGAAATTTGGGGCATTTTTGGTGTTTTTGGAAATTTTTGTGCAAAAAACAGGGTTTTTCTCCCTGTGCGTCGCGCCACCTGGCACGCGCTTACAATAGGGAGCTCCAAATGACAAAAGGTTTGAATTTTTGGATTTTCCATGGAAAATCATTACTTTTGGTGCATTTCCCAGAAGTTTGGGCCAGTGTTGAGTCCTTAGGAGGTCAAAAACACCCAAAAAATGATCTCTCTGCCCCTATTTTGACACACAGGAAGGAGTCTTGGCAGATTGCAGTTTTGGAGGGGCAAATGGGCACCAAATTCACAAATTCCACTTGTGTTGGAGATTAGACAGGTAGGGCTTTCCAACAAGAACACTTGGGCAGAATTTGGACTTCGTAAAGGGCCTCAAAACTAGCTCCAAAGTAGCACAACGCATACAGTTTTTGGTGCAGTGCACAGACACCCAAAGGCCAAAATCACGCTCGCTTCGCGAAATTTCGATTCGCAATTTTCTCCAAGTGGGCCCGCTCATTTGCAATAAATTTCTCCCAGAATCAAAGGCAAAGTTTAAAAATAATTTTTGGCTTCTATCCAATTGGCCAAATGAAGGCGAACAACCACCCACAAAATCTATGCTCATCTTTGCTTTTTTCTAATTGGTCTTCATAGCAAACTGAATGTAACTATTGATGGTTGGCTCTTCATTGCCTGGGTTGATCAACCTTCCCATGTCAAAACTTATCTATTGTATTGAGATTCATTTTGTAAAGGGTTGGAATTTCTGGGAAACTGTGGGAGATAAACCCAGTCACTCACTATACATTTTAACAGAGAATTAATGAAAGATTGCAGCTCTGGTTCATGAGATTCCTGTGGCGTGAGTTTAGAAAATGTATCTTCTTCATGTTTCATATGTATTTCATTACGTTTCATCTTTTCATTCATATTCGTTTCCAGTGAAAGCTTTCTAAGTAAAAAGGTAGAATTCACTGTGCTACTCTGCCTTGGGATAGTTTTCACATTCTATGTTTTCTTCTGTTGAAAAGGATTCAGGTATTTATGCCCTTTTCACACTCTTAAACAATCTCTCCACTTCATGTTATGTCGAATCTAATTGCTAGACTTTCCGCCTGTCTTGCCTCATGAAATAATCTGCGTCTTTGAGTTAAATTCTCTGCTCATGCTGTTCCTTGGCCCCACACATCCCAGAAAACTCAGTCATTCTTCAAATATCTCCACCAGATTTATTTACCTAACCTAAAATCAGTATCCATTTTTGCGTCATCTCAGACCCTATTGTTTATTTTCCTGAGTGTGACCCGGAGAGAGCCCTCTCCTGTTCTGGTAGGGCTAGCTACCAGACTAAGTGTGGTTTGTGGTTACCCTGAATTTTGTCTTCCTTCAACCTAAGGAAAATTTAGGTGCTAACAGCTTGTATGCCTTAATGGAAAGTTCTTTGAACTCAATGAAAAGTTCACATCATTGGCTTTCGATCAGGTGATTTCACAGGTGTTCGACTTTCGTTCCTTTATTCACGTTCTGTGAATTGTGCTGCTTGTACCTTGAGAACCATTGTCATTATTGGTGGTTTCTCTCACGCTTGTTAATAGTTCGCGTCATTGACTGGTAATCAAGAGATTTTCTAGCATGTTCGACATCAACACATCTTTTCACATGTTAGAATTTGTACTTTGATCGGGTCGTGTTAGAGCACAAGACCCTAGGCTCAAATAACAAGCATCCAAGTTGCAAGATGATGTGACATGATTGTGCTGATATACATGTCTCTTTCAGATGGATGGTTGTGACCATACCATAAGCTATCATATGTGATCCTTCTCATTATTGGATGGCTGCAACCATACCTTGCTTTTGAAATGATCCTCTTTATTGGATGGTTGCCTCCATGCTTGGATCCATTCACATGATCATTCTCTGGATGGCTACGTCCATACCACGATTCATGTATGATTTGACAGAGTTTTCAGTATGGTATATGTATCTGTACTTGATTATAGGTTTTTTGATGACGAACTTCGATTCCCCACAATGGTTCATAAAGCATTTCACCCTTCACTCTAGTCCATCCTTCATGCTTTAGGGGGCATATGTTACATGACATTTTGTCACTATCCCTATACTCCCCGTTCCATGATCTTGGAGGACCTCTACAGTGAAGCCTACATGATTTCCCATCATGAAGAAACTCCCATTGTTTCCCTCTTCATGAACAGAACAATTCCCTTTTGCATAATTTCCCAAAAATCCTCTATTTTTCCCAGTTTACAAGACCGGCACTAATGACCTGTGTCCTCCTTGTGCCGATATGCAAGGATTACAATATTGTCCCTAACACTGATCGGAGAGACTTAGCCTTTTCCCAGTCACATTGATCCTCTTTTGGAAAATTTTTAAATATGGAGCCAAAGCTTCTAGCTCTAGAAGCTTTGTAATGGAAGTCTAGTAGATGGTTAGGCCAGATGGAGCCGAGGAGGTCAGTTTGGGCTCCTTTCCTCTATTAGGATGGAGCTACCTCAAGATATAAGACCTTATCCCATGAGAAGAGGAATCATCTCCCCTCCATCCAAGCTATATAAACCTCTCTTCTTCCCAAGCACAAGCTAGTCCTAGTTAAGTTATGGTTGAGATTTTGATTTTGGAGTAATCAACAAGTTATTCATAGTTTGTAGCTCTCTAGTTTGTGCATAAGGTAGAATTGTGAGTTTTTTTTGGTGTGAAGACTAAAGGGAAGAGCCTTAAGACTACCATTGTTGGGGCCATCCATGGAATGCTAGCGGAAGTGTGTGGGAACCCGAATATGTTAGAGGAGAATGACAACATCAAGACATCAATTGTAATCTCTTCTTGATCTAATATAAATGCAATTATCGATTAATTTCCTACATGAAGTGTTTATTTGAATCTTTATGGCTTAATGTTTCTTGACCTGTTAAGTAGGTTGAATACAAGTTGTACATTATTATGTTTGTTGTTTACTGTTCTTTACTTGTTTCAGGTGTTTGAAGAAGGAAATGGGAGATAGCCAGAGCGAGGAAGCAACATCATCATCAAACAGAATAGTGTACTAAGAGGTAGGCCCTCTTATTTGATTCTAGCTTAAGGATATTTTCCATAGATTGTTTGTTTGTGGCTAGAACTACTCTCTCGGGCTAGAGGAATTTTTTGTGTCTGCACTTAGAATTATACCTGCACCACAGCCACCTTAAGCCGCTCCTAATGAATATTATTTCCATAGAACATAATGGTTTTGTGGAAGGTAGACAAATCTTAGATGGGATAATCATTGCCCAGGAGATTATCTATTCCTTGAAGAAAACAAAGAGAGCAAGAATGTTGACCAAACTTGAATTCTCTAAGGCTTATGATTGGCTTAATTAGAAATATATTATGTCCACCCTTAGGGCATTTTATTTCTCTTTATCCCGGTAGCTAAAGGCCTATGTATATTTCTGAAAAATACAGAGCATCAGGCTACTCTTCAAGGTCTCAAGATTTATGGTAATGACTTAACCATTACACACCAATTTTTTTTTGTTAATATGCTAATCTTTTCCTTGCCAATAGTGAAGGAAGCTTTGAATCTGAAATCTATTATGAGTGCCTTCATAGAGGCCTTTGGGACCTTGATTATTGCGTAAAAATATAATATTTTCATATTTAATATATGTGGAGTGGTTCAATGTCATTTGGCTTGCCTCTTGGAATTCATAATAAACTACCTCACATCCATCTATTTGGGTGCAACCCTAGTGGAAACGTTTATGAGGTTAGTCTATTGGATAAGCATTTTACAAAGGATTACAAATAAATTGGACAATTGGGTATTCTAATCCTTGAACATGGAGTGTTGACTAGTTCTTCTCAAATTAGTGTTAATAGCCCTTCTATTTTATCAAGTGTCTAATATGATTTCCCCCAAAGTGATTCTCAAATCCATTTCTTATCTGTTCAAAGACTTTCTTTGTAGTGAGTGAACAAGGAAAAGAAGTGGCCTTTGGTAGCATAGGATATAATTCGTATTCTAAAATTTGTGGGGGCTCTAGGATTAAGGGATATAGAAACATTGAATAATGTATTAAGACCCAAAGTATGGTGGCAATGGTCATAGGCGAGAACTGAATTGTGGAAAGACATATAAAATATGGCCAATCCTTTTCCCAAGTTGATAAATAGCATAAAAATGACTCCACCCTTGGGTATTCCATTTGGAACCTAGCCTAGAACGATCAAAATCTAATCAATGCCATGCTTTTTGGGAAACTTAAGATGGAAAATTAGCATTTATCTGGAAGGATTCATAACAAAAACTGCCACATTTGGGGGATTGAGTAGATTACAATATCTAGAAATCTATACCACTAGTTAGCAATGTAATACTGTGGTAGAGTTTTGGAAGCCAATCCAACACTCTACCCTGTGGAGAGAATGAAAATTGGTCGAGGACTAGCCTCCCATCCATCTTTTTCCTCCTAGCCCCGCCTAGCCAAAGAGCTTCAAAGTTGAAAATTTTCCATATCTCAGGACCATGATAAGCTCAAGTGGGGATATCAGCCAAGAGGCATGTTTACTTTGAAGAAGGCTAATACTCTTGTAGCGGGACATCAAGATTTGAATCGAGACACCATTTCGAGGAAAATTTGAACACACAATATTTGGCCCAAGGTAGCCCATTTTCTTTGGTTGGTAGGCCAACAAAGAATCGTCACTTGGGATTATATAAGGAGGAAATGATATTTAGGTCCCTCATTTTTCCCACTTTGTAGGAACTAAGAGGAATCTATGGAGTATACACTAAATACTTTCCGTCATGCATACCAAGTATGTGGAAATCTACATAACACTTTCAAGCCCTTTGATCGTAATGCAGATAGTATTGTGGAAACCATATAGTAATTAAGACCTGGTATTAGCACCAATCCAGTGGTTAACGTAGTTTGGATATTAGTTTCAAGCATTATCTTGTGGGCATTATTGAAAGATTCAACGAATCTTTCAATAAGAATCCACAATGGTATATTCTCTCTAGATATGTATGAATCTTCAAATAAGAATCCACAATGGTATATTCTCTCTAGATATGTATTAGACAAAAGATAAGGGAGACAATCCTCAATGAGCTTTGGTCCCAAGATAACTAGAGGGTGAGCCCCCAGAAGGCCAATACTCTATCTATGATAGATATTTCTCCTTCCATGATTTTTTCCCGACCCTCCGAGCCCCCTCGTTTTGGAGTATCATCTCCTTAAGTTTCCATCCCACCCCTAGTGGGCTTTATTAAATTGAATTTTTATGGGGCTTTGAAAGGAAATCCTAGACAAGGGGGCTTTGGTGGAATTTTCTATCATTGGGGTTATAGATTCTTAATGGTATATGCAGTGCATTGTTGTTTTACAAGCAATAAATGGAAAAATTCCTAGTACTAGAGAGACAGTTAATGGTGGATATTGAGATGGGTGTCTTAAAGCTTCAAATTGACGAAGACTCTCAGTTGATAATTGACACTGTTAAGAAGATTTTGAATGGATCTTGAGTGGAGGAAATCTCAAAAATTTGGAGATTGGAGCTTGTTATTTCCTGTGTTTATTCGCTTCTTATGTGTTTTCCTCTCATTCAAGATGTTATCGTAATAAAGTGACAAAACTTTTATCTAATTTGGTTTTCAAAAATAGTAATATTAATTTTAATGAATCTTGGACATATGGACAATAAACCAACCATAAATATTCTTTACAATCCATTGTGGATGTGGATAACCATCCCCAATTGGGGTGATAGTCCACTTGGGAAGAGGGATTTGGAGGAGTGCTCCACGCCTCACCTTCTCCCACTGCAATTAATGGGGGGGAGGTGTGGCATGTTGATCTGAATTGGAGCAGATTATTAATGTTGTGCTAATTCCCCATTCAGAAATAAACCCAAGATTCTCATCATTTTCTTTTCAAGTGCTTAAGGATTCAAAAACGTTTTGAATTAACATATTCCCATGAGAGTTTCTTATGTAAATGTTATAAACAATTTAACATTAAAAAAAAAAAACCAACCATATGCTCAACAATAGCAATATAACAATAGTGGACACCAATATACAACACACAACAAGCACATGATAAAGGAGTTCACCCCTCTTGGGCTACGTCTCCTTGGTCTAGCTTCCAATGGCTTGGGCCTCTCTATTATACTCAAATTACATCAAAGTGTGTTTACAATGCTCAAATGCCTCTGTAACCTGTCTCCACGAGTTCAGAATAATAAAAAAATGGCTATCTAGCCTCCTTTTTGCATTCAATTTGGATAAGAACTGAAGGAGTTATGACTTCTCCCAGTTTATCAACTAATTGTTCCACAAAATGCTCCAAAACTAACGAAAACCCCTTCTGCGCTCCAAAATTCACTAAGGAAGCGAATTTTTTTCCGCACCGCGGGCCATATCGCAATTGCAATCGGCTAAGCTGTGGGCTCTTATCACTGCAAAATATTGCGATGCAGGGTTACGAACCCGACGAGATATTAAACTAGAACTTATAAAACTCCCGCATCTAGAATCCTCCCGCTCATCGCAATCAGTGAGTTTGGGAGGGCGCAAGGTCTTGTTTACCTGAAAAAAGGTTGTGATTGTGATATCATGGACCCACCAGAGTATTAAACTGTAGCATATAACATTATTTTGTCTGGGGTCTTTCATATTTGGGACTTAACTTGTGCCGCGGTCGATTCCATGGTAGATTTTAGGGGCAAATTTTAGCCCAAGGGTGAAATTTAAGGGGTTTTGCATTTTAGAAGGGTGAATTTTTTTATAAAACACCCATTTCATATCGTTAGCCCAACTTTTATTTAAAAAATAAATATTTTTTTTCATTTTAGCCCAAAAAAGAAGGCGGATAAACCATTCAAAGGGTCATTTGGCACGTTTCGCCTGGTTTGGAAGATTATATTCCCTTACAATCGCTCGATTTTCTGCTTTGCAATGTTAATTTGTTTTCAATCGCCCATTTTCTAGTTTTTCTGGTTTGGGAGGTTGGATTTGGTCCAAATTGGTGATCGCCTTGATTATTTGGTTTTCAAATGGAGGGAAAGGGTGATTCGGTGAATGGCTCGCTTTTTTCAAATCATCGATGGCAAGGCTTCCAATTTTCTCTCCAGGAAACATCAACGTTTTACAACATCATCAACCCACATGATAAGAAGACTTTGCATATCACCAAAAATTACAATGAATAGAGGAAAATGGAATTACAAGAGAATGAAGAAATTGAGTGTATCTGCAATCGCTCAGCCTTTAACGGGCTCCCTAGATTCATCACCTTCTAGCAATATTTCCAAGGGAGCTCTGAGAATAAGCAGTGATGAGGAACAACAAGGAGATGGGGGTAACCATAAATTCAATTGGTTTTCGCATTGGTATGTTGTAACCCCAAAATATGATTTGGATAAGAGGATGTCTCATGCATTCATTGTTATGGGCATTAACATTGTTGTTTGTGGGACAAAAGTAGCCAAGCTTGGAAAGTTTTTGATGACAATTGTCCTCGTAGAAGGGTTCCTCTATCTAGAGGAAGGATAGTTGAAGACAGGGATTTGCAATGTAGTTATCATGGTTGGTGCTTTGGCCCCAAGGGAGACTGCACATACATTCCACAAGCACCATCTGACGGACCTCTAGTATTGTACTCATTGCTTAGATTCCACTATAAAGTTAATACATTCCTCTCCTTACATTGAACAATATAGAATTGAGAAAATTGCTTATATTGTGAACAGGGTTTCAATGTGCCAAGAGTTGTGGTTTGTAGAAAATGGCCTAATAATCAATTAAGACTAAATATAAATTATTCTATCTCTGATCTATATCTGAATTTGCAAATTCTTGTCTAGCAAGTGTCGATGAATAATGAAATATTACTGATAATGATACGAGAGATCCTTATTGTTGTAGCAGAAGAACATACATAGATAATGAGACAAATGAGAAGCTAAGATTGTCTTGCCCATTAACCTCTAAGAAGGCTAATACAAACCACAAATCAATGATCCACGCAAGGGGACTTGTACAAGGATATGCAAGTCTTGTCCCTCCCGTCTTGGCTTCACGGGAATGCTTTGTCATGCTCAGCACCATGTCTTAATGCTGATTTTGTGATGTGTGATGAGGAATTTGTAATATGGGATAGTTTGATCATAAACTCAATCGTTAAAATATAATATAACCCGTTTTCCTTGATGTGTTATTGGCTTTTGAGTCCACCATGGCGTTTTTCTCATGAAGGAAATGATATGAATTCACCTTTTCAAATTCAACTATAGTTTTTATTGATTCTTTCCAAAATGGAAGACAAACGAGGGTCTATAGGATTAGAGTTGAATAGCATATGCTAAATAATTAGGCAAGAGTCTCCTAACACAATGAGATTTTGGATTTGAAACTCTTGGCCAGAGTGAGTCCTTGCAAGAGAGAATAGGCTTCAACTCTGTTGTTTGACATGATGCCAAAGTTATCTGGCTATTGAAATATTATTGTCAAAAGTTAGAAGATGGACAAGAGGGTGCCTCATGCATTCATTGTTATGGGCCTTGACATCGTTGCTTGATGGGACATACGTAGTCAGGCTTGGAAAGTTTTTGATGACAATTATCCTCATATAAGGGCTCCTCTGTCTGAAGGAAGGATAGTTGAAGATGGGGATTTGCAATGCAGTTATCATGGTTGGTGCTTTGGCCCCAAGGGAGACTGCTCATACATTCCACAATCACCATTTGACGGACCTCCAATATTGTACTCATTGCTTAGATTCCACTATAAAGTTAAAACATTCCTCTCCTTGCATTGAAAAATCTAGAATTGTGAAAATTTCTTATACTGTGAATAGGGCTTTCAATGTGCCAAGATTTGTAGTTTGTAGAAAATGACCTAATAGTCAATTAAGACTAAATATTAATTATCCTATCTCTCATCTATATCTAAATTTGCAAATTCTTGTGTAGCAATTGTTGATGAATAATGAAATATTATTGATAATGATACCAGAGATCCTTATTGATGTAGCAGAAAAATATACATAGAGAATGAGACAGACGAGAAGCTGAGATTGTCTTGCCCATTAACCTCTAAGAAGGTTAATACAAACCACAAATCAGTTATCCACACAAGGGGACTTGTACATGAATATGGAAGTCTCATCCCTCCTGTCTTGGCTTCATGGGAATGGTTTTTCATGCTCAGGACCATGTCTTAATGCTAATGTTGTGACATGTGATGATGAATTTGTAATATGGGATAGTTTTATCATAAGCTCAATCAACCAATATTAATTTGGATACTTTATGATTCTCTTATAGTTACTACAACTGTGTACATATGCTTTCAGTAAGGTATTTTCTCAGAGACACTACTATTGTATATTTTGTTAGTAACAACATACATGTGAATTCCCCAAGAAATATCAATAGTCAAGGAAAACTAAGACCATTATGATATAGTTATGTGTAAGGTGTAATTACCAAATGAGGACAGGTTCAGGATGTTTTAAATTTTTGGATTGGGACTAGATCTTATTGTACTAAGTAATTGGTTTCCATTCTCTCTAGGATGAGCAAACCAAAACATTTTCAAAGTAGTTAGAGCTATTTTTGAAGTTTTTCCAAACATTTCTTTATAGTTTGACTATGGAATTAGTTTTTTAATTGTTATTTTCCACGATTTTCTCTAATCGACTTAAATTATTTTTTCCCTTTTATTTTTGTATATCTAATGGAGGAAGTTAAGATTCAAATAGTATGGTTAGTTGAGCCATGCTACACCACATATTCCCTTGCATTATTATGTATGTAGTGATGTCAACAAATGAAGATACTAGTGTTGTGATGAAAAGAATCACTGATGGAGCCTATGATTACTTCATTAAGTCTATAACGTTAGAGGAGATAAGAAACAGTTGGCAACATGTCGTGCATATATGGGGTAGAGAATATTTCAACGTTGACTTGGTAGAATGTGAGGATTGTGAAATAAGTGATTCACCAGACACCTCTTCCAAAAGGAGGAAGGATACTAGTGGTGGGGAATTGTTTGATGAGGTTACAGGTGACATTACTTGTATTAAGAGGGCATGGGTTTACTCGAGCATGCAACTTCTTCAACAATTTGTTTCTACAGTGGATCGGTTGGGAATAGATAGTAAGTTTGTACTTACTTAACATGCCTTAACCTAGCAGTGAGAGGATATGTAGCATTCACAAACTACAATATGCATGATGCAAGTGTTTCTTTTCAGCTCCTTTAGTGTTCAGATGAACAAAAAGGAACTAGATGCAAAAACAATCAATCAATCATTTTGCAATAAACGAAGACTTTAAGATAGTTCCTTTTTCAAAGAAATGAATACTTTACAACACTTTCTTTTTAGAAAATACTAATCAATTGTAAACTAACTTTGACAATGACTTTATAATGATAAAGAAATCCCTTAAGAAACATTAAGCAATCAAGGTCAAAGTAGGGCTAGAAGAGGAAATATAAATTGATTCCAAAACCATAACAATCATTGATCTTTCAGCAAACAACTTCAAAAGAAAAAATGGAAAAATCCAAGCCAAAGATGGGTTTTTAACCTAAGGAGGATCAGCACAGCCCTGAATGGGACGGTGCACTTCAGTGCACTATCCCTAAGCCAAGTGTGCACTGTAGCACACTGTGTCAAGACCAACCCTGCGCTGGTGCCAGAGAACCATTTCAAGAGACACTCAAACACAGTTTTTGACCAAAAAACACTTCAAAAAGGTTGAAATAAGATCAATGGAGTCAAGTAAAGTCTACTAGGGTGTACTAGCATGAGGATAAACTACTTGAAATAATGGTCATTCCCCAGTGGATTTGCCAATTTGTTATGTGGAATTTGCAGCTATGGATAAACACATTTTCCCTAGGTGGGTAGCTACGCCTAGAACAACAGAAAGAAAGAACAAGGGACCTACCTGTTATCTTTTTCCTCCCTTTGTCTCCTTTGAATTGTTCCTGTCGCTCCTCCTTCAACTGAATCCACTAGATCAGTACTCGTAATCATAAAAAGAGGGAAAAAAAAACCAATCAAAGCAAATGATCTATCTATTATAAGCAAATGGAATCGAAAGCATTTACAAATATAATCATCATACATAAAGACAAGAATATGGGAAAAGGTGTAAACAACTTTATTAAAAGTAGAAGGAAGAGTTACAACCAAGAAGTCTGATCCCAAGTCACTCATCCATCTTGAGTCATATCCTTCATCACACCAAAAGCACACTAATCTAGTAGCGTAACATTACTTGATTATGATCTCAAACCTCAAACCAACAATATTTCCTTACAATATTCAAAGCCTAGCCCCTGATCACTATGATTAGTGCTCAATTTATAAGGAAATGGAGGTGGTTTTGTCATAAATGAGGGTATTGAATGGCTTTCCAACTTTGAATTTGGTTTCCATGGAGCAAGTGATGAGAGGATAGGAGGTTATTTGGTTCATTTCCTATCCAATTTCGAGCTCATAGGAGAGGATAAGAGGTGGGAATATTGTAGAATGGTCTACAATGAAGGAATATTCCCAGAACCCTATGAAGATTTCTCTCAATCTCGTCCATTGCAGGTAAAAGTGTGCATAAATGCACTAAAATGCACCCTTGCATGGGCCTACCTACACTAAAGTGCATTTACCCCTGACCAAGGTTGTGCTGGTCCCTCAAGGAGGCAATTTTGGAGGGCTTTAGGCTAGGAATCTCCTAGGAAAGAAGGCATTCAGTGTAGTGACTTCTCTAGGGAATGTAGCAACTAAATTAGGTTTTGATGAGCCCTAATAGCACTCATTTGAATGTTGGGAGTGAAATGCCCAAATGGATCTATAACAGCTACCCCCTAAAGCATGAAGTCAAAAATGATAATGTCGAGTTATATGCTTTATGATGTGATGAGGAGGTTTTGAAGTGGATGGTGACCTGCATCAATTACAATACATGATAATGATATTTTGGATTTTCCATGAATTTCTGAGGGAAGGCATACCCATGTTCAGCATATAAACTTTTCATTACATGTACATAAATTAGATAGTCGTCTACAGATATAGACCCATGATAACATGATCATCTGTGTAAAAGCATCATACAAATGATTTAGTACTCTACTGAAATCACAGCCTGGATGGATTAAACAAGATCTGGGGTCTTCTATCTCATTCAATCATTTGCTTAAGTACGAGTTTAACCATGTGAATATATGATCTGAAGTCAAACATGGGAAGACACCATTAGATTACCAGCCAATGATGTAAGCTGTTAACAAATGCGAGAGAAATCACCGATAATGATAATGATCCTCAAGGTACTGCAGCACATTCTGCATGGTGTGAATAGATGTTTTGATGTCGAACACCATACAAAGTCTTTCGGTTGAAGGCCAGTGATGTCAACCTATCACCGAAAGCGACAAGCTTGCCATTGATGTATGCAAGTCTCAAGGCACTAGAAGGGTGTTTCTAAGTCAACTTCTTGGATAATGTGCTGATGTCGACAAGAAGAAACTCATCACAGGAGGGCCTTGATGTATCCCACATCAACGACACGAAGCGAGTGTAATGATTTTTTGGAGATAGAATGTGACTGATAACACAAGGTTTAGGAACGACAGTCATGAAAATGAAGGTTTATGAGTGTTTCAAAGGATGAATTTTATCTGAGTGACTTCTCTTGAACATGTCAGTGACACTGAATGAATTGGCAGCATTGACCCAAAACCAAAGTAATGGATGATGTGATAGACCATAGGTATGATAACCATCAATAAAATAACCCAACCCAAGTAGTCACAAAGATTGAAACTGTCGTGTTCAAGAGCGACCTACTACCAAAAAGTGGGTTACCCCTTTTCCCATTTTCCCCAGTCATTGTTGACCAATATCTCTTTATTTTTATCAAGCTTGAGGAGGATAACATATTCTTCTTGTATAATTCCAACCTTTAGGTGAATCCATCGCTATGTGATGTTTTAACAAGTCTAGTGAAGGTGAAACTCAGTCTTGTCGTGATCAACAAGTTTGTCACTATTTGATGTTTTAACAAGTTTAACGACAATGATAACTTGTGTTAGGCCCCTATAATACTAGTGATTCCCCCATTAATATTGTCATTGTATCCCTTATTGTTATTATTGTGCCCCTATTGTCCCCATGTTGTTATTAGTATGCCCCAAAGAAACTCACTATTGTTATTTTTGTGCCCTTATGTTATTACTATTATGTCAGCTTGGTTATATTGTGACCCCTTAGGCTCCTATATATAGAAGGGAGGTTTAGTCATTTGTATCATCCAATAATTTTTCATTTGTATAATGTAAAGGAGGTTTCCCCCTCGAAGAGGCTAAATTCTAAGGTGTTGATCTATCTTTTCTATCTTTTTGTGAGCTAGTTTCCTATCATTTGGTATTAGAGCTTTGGATTCTAGGGTTTCGCTTCTCCAAACAGGTCATCGTGGTATTTTCGCTATAAATGTTTTTCTGTCACGTTTCAGAAGCTACAAAAACAAACCCATTTGAGCCAAAATCATTCTGCACTTCGGATCTGAATGTAAAAGCTTGTCTCGCTATATTTGCGAAGATATGATCTCAGAAACTTAGGGTTTTTGCAGACTCCTGAATTACATTCCAAACAGGTGACCTGGGGAAAATCATCATAACTTTTCTTTTGAGCATCAGACTGAAATTTCCTAAGAATTTTCAAAAATAGAACGGCCTTTAGTTTTTTGCGTATCAGTTTCAATTACTAAGGTCGAAAAAGTGACACGTGGCACTTCGTACAAGTTCACTCTACTGAACTAGTCTATAATCAGGTCATTGTGGGAGCTTTGGCATAACTCTTCCTTAGAGAATCCAATCTTAATAAGACTTGTGGGGTTAGAAAGATGACTCAAAGGTCTACTGTAGGATGAGATTTTAGATATTCAAGATCCCCAGTTACAGAGATACAACAGATTGAATATTTAGCTCTTACAAAGTGAAAAAAAGGTGTGTAGTTTTTTCTTTTAATTTTGCATAACATTGGTTTGAAAAATTAGTTTGAAGGAAGTCAAAGGGAATAGTGAAGAATTATTAGCATTAATTAATGCCCCGAAGAAAGAAAATGGAATCACCTTGTAAGCAACCTGAAATCTCTAGCATGACTCATGAAGAAGAGGAAGAAATGCAACTTGATATATAAAAATTACAAGACCAAGTACAACAAGTTTCACTCACACTAAAGGTAAATGAAGTCAATATGAATGGCGTGGAAGCTAATATGAATGGCATGAAAGTTAATATGGATGGTGTGGAAGCTAAGATGAATGGCATAGATGCTAAGATGAATGGCATGGATGATAAGATGGAAGAATTGAAGATAAATTTGAATAAGTTGCTACAAGAAATGGTCACTAATGGTGAAAGGGTAGTAAAGGAAACTGACGATGAGAACAAAAGAAATGTTAATCATGATTCATAGACTCTAATTTTGGATTGAAGACCCACCATGTTCCAAAAATCGACATGACGAAGTTTGATGGCAAGGATCCCGGAACATGGATACTACCGATGGAGCAATGTTTCAATCTCCATAATGTGCAAAACACAAAAATGGTACGTATTGCAACTTTATATTTGGAACCAAATCAGTTTGTATGGTATCGATGGCTTTGTTCTCGTAAACAAATTGACACTTGGGCAATTTTTACAAAAGAAATGATAGCACATTATGAGGATACAGAAAGAAATGCCTTTTTTATCCAATTGATAAAGCTCAAACAAAAGGGTTCAATGATGGAGCACATTGAGGACTTCAAAAAATTGAACATAAGGGTAAAAGATATTCTAGAGGAGCATAGGATTGATGTATTCATAGGTACTTTAAAGGATAATATCCAACATGAGGTTCACCTTTGGGAACCTTATTCATTATAGAAAGCGTTCTGTTAGCAAGAAAAATGGAAAGCAAAATTATGGCAACCAGGAAACCTACCACTCACAACTATAAAGATGGAAGAGTTGTTGCCCCTAGCCTTCCACAACCTACAATGTTGACACCACAACAATTGGAAGAAAAAAGAGCAAAAGGGCGTTGTTATAGTTGTGATATAAAATACACTAAAGGTCATAAGTGCGCTGAGAAGAAATTATTCTACGTATATTGTGAAGAGGAGGAACAAAAAGAACAAGAAATGTCAAAAGAAGAGGATATACTCCAGGAACAAACCCTAGATAAAGAATAACTTAATCCGACCATATCTTGTAATGGATTGGGTGGAATTACAACTCCTCAAACTATCAAGATAGAAGGACATATCAAGAAGAAAAAGGTAATAGTGTTGATTGATTCAGGAAGTACCTATAATTTTATTCATTGTAAGATAACAAAGGAATTGAATTGCTTCCTATATCCATCACCTGAGTGTCAAGTGATGGTTGCAAGTGGAGGAACCATAAATTGCTTCGGAAGTTCCATAATATCAAGCTATCCATGGGAGAATATGTATTGAATATCCCAATGCTTTCCATTCCAATGGGTAGTGCTGATGTTGTACTATGAGTCCAATGGCTACAATCCTTGGGTATAATAGATTTTCATTTTCAAGAACTTTTCATGAAATTTTGTGCAAAAGGAAATGAAGTTGAATTAAGGGGTATTGCAGGGAAACCAGGAAATACAACCAGCTCTAAGTGTATGACAAAGCTTCTAAAGAAGGAACAATGAGGTGTAATTGCACAATTATGTTTGCTAGAGGTTCCCACGTTGAAATCATTTATTTCTCTAGATTCCCAAAACGTTTTGGATAATCATTCCAAGGTATTTGAGACTCCCAAAGGTCTCCGACCTATTCATGATCGTGATCATGCTATTTATTTGATTCCAGGAAGTGTTCCTCCAAACATCAGGCCGTACATATATCCCTATGCCCAAAAGAGTGAAATTGAATGTATGGTTGCAAAAATGTTAGAGGCTGGTATATTTAAACCTAGTCAAAGTTTTTTCTCTGCTCCAGCAGTATTGGTGCACAAGAAGGATGGATCATGGTGCATGTGTTTGGATTATAGGGAGCTCAACAAGCTCACTATTAAAGATAAATTTCCCATTCCTGTCATTGATGAATTATTGGATGAATTGCATGGATAAATTTACTTCACCAAGTTGGATCTTCATTCAGGATATCATCAAATCAGAATGAAGACTAAAGACATTCCGAAAAAAAGTTTGGAACTCATGAGTGCCATTATGAATTTTCGGTCATAACGTTTGGCCTTACCAATGCACCTTATACATTTCAAGGTTTTATGAATTCCATTTTCAAATCCTTCCTTAGAAAAGTTGTGTTAGTATTTTTTGATGATATACTAATCTACAGAAAGTCTTGGAAGGATCATGTTGAACATGTTGACAGGGTGCTCAAACTATTGGAGGAGAAACAGTTATATGC
Source organism: Pinus tabuliformis (assembly GCA_031772625.1). Lineage (NCBI taxonomy): Eukaryota > Viridiplantae > Streptophyta > Pinopsida > Pinales > Pinaceae > Pinus > Pinus tabuliformis. Next base: position 1,124,819,736 of record CM062807.1, on the reverse strand, counting down.
AAAAAGCTCCAAATGTTTCTTTGGAGTACAAGATGTCGAATATCTGGGAAATATTGTATCTCATGAAGGTGTTAAGGTAGACCCTAGCAAAATTAAAGCCATTAAGGAATGGAAAATCCCCACATCCATAAAGCATCTGCAAGGATTTCTCGGGTTGACAGGGTATTATCGCAAGTTTGAAGAATTATGGGAGAATAGTAGCACCTCTACAACATTATTGAAGAAAGATGCATTTTCATGGACTCCAAAAGCAACAAAGGCCTTCGAGCACCTTAAAGAGGAAATGTGCCAAGCATCGGTCTTAGCTACGCTAGACTTCACAAAAACCTTTATTGTGGAATGTGATGCTTTAGGAAATGGAATTGGTGTTGTTTTAATGCAAGATGAAAGACCCATTGCTTTCGAAAGTCATCCAATCAAGGGAAAGTATTTACACAAATCTATTTATGAGAAGGAAATGTTGGCAATACTACATTCACTTAAGAAATGGCGACCCTACCTAATGGGAAGACACTTCAAGGTAAAAACGGATCATGATAGTCTTAAATAATTTTTAGAACAAAGATTATCCTTTGAAGAGAAACAAATATGGGTCACAAAGATGTTGGGTTATGACTTTGAAATCATCTACAAAAAAGGGAAGCAAAATGTTGTGGCAGATGCACTTTCAAGAAAGGATGAGGACGTGGAAGCATTGTTGTGCGCCATTTCTATTATCCAACCAGATTGGATAAACAAAGCAAGGGAGGAATGGAAGAATGATGAAGAAGTGTGGGCACTTATTCAAAAGTTACAACAAGATCCTAGTACATATGATACATTTAGTTGGAAAAATGATTCGTTATGGTACAAAGATCGCTTATACCTATGTAAGAATTCCCAACTCGAACAAAACATTCTTATGGAATTTCACACTTCTCCCTTAGAATGGCACTTAGGATTTTTAAAAACTTACCACAGGGTTAAGAAGGAATTTTTTTGGGATGGCCTTAAATTGGATATTAAAACGTTTGTGGCTGAATGTTTGGTTTTCCAACAAAATAAAGTTGAAACAATTAATACCCCAGGTCTATTACAACCTTTATCCATTCAAAGCCAATGTTGGGAGGAGGTTTCAATGGATTTTATCACAGGTTTACCCAAGTCCGAAGGAAAGAGTGTCATCATGGTGGTAGTTGAAAGACTTACCAAGTATGCACACTTTTGTGCATTATCACATCCATTTAAATCCAATACAGTTTCTACTGCATTTATGGAAACAATTCAAAAGATACATGGAAACCCAAAGATTATTGTAAGTGACAGAGATCCCATTCTCACTGGAAATTTTTGGACAAAATTATTTTCTTGTCTCGGTACTTAGTTAGCTCATAGCTCATCTTATCATCCTCAATTTGATGGGAAAACTGAGATAGTAAACAAATGTTTGGAAGGATATCTTCGTTGCTTTGTATTTGATAAATAGACACAATGGGTCAAATGGTTGCCTCTAGCTGAATGGTGGTATAACACTTCTTTCCATACTGTAACAAAAATGACCCCATTTATGGCACTTTATGGATATCATCCACCATCCTTAACATCATATTTAAGATAAAATTCTAAGGTTCAAGCAGTAGAACATCACATCGAGCATCAACAATAAGTTCTCCAACTCTTAAACGATAACCTCACGTTGGCGTAGAATAGAATGAAACAATAGGCAGATCAACATCACAGTGAAAGAAGTTTTGATGTAGGTGACTGGGTATTCCTACAGCTACAACCATATAAAAAAATGTCCCTCAAGCAAGCTAAGAAGGATAATAAATTATCACCAAAGTATTATGGTCTATACAAGGTGTTGCAAAAGATTAGCACTATGGCATACAAATTGGAGCTTCCTGCGGCTTCCCGAGTGCACCCAGTTTTCTATGTTTCATGTTTAAAGAAGGCTATAAGTGACAAGCTCCCAATTCAAACAATATTTCCAGAACTTGATGAGGAAGGAAAAATCCTACTGGAACCGGAAGCAGTCACAGAAGTAAGAACTCGACAACTACGAAATTTATCAATTTCAGAGTATCTCATCAAGTGGAAGAACTTATCCCCTGAAGATTACACATGGGAGGATGAGAATTTTATACAGAAGCATCTAGAACTACTCAAGTGTTGAGGACAATTCTTTTCGGAAGGAGAGGAGCATGTTAGGCCCATATAATACTAGTGATTCCCCCATTACTATTGTCATTGTATCCCTTATTGTTATTATTATGCCCCTATTGTCTCCATATTGTTATTAGTATGCCCCATAGAAACCCACTATTGTTATTTTTGTTCCCTTATGTTATTACTGTTATGTCGGCTTGATTATATTATGACCCCTTAGACTCCTATATATAGAATTGAGGTTAAGTCATTTGTATCATCCAAGAATTGTTGATTTGTTTAATGTAAAGGAGGTTTCCCCCTCGAAGAGGTTGAATTCTAAGGTATTGATCTATCTTTTCTATCTTTTTGTGAGTTGGTTTCCTAAAAACTCGGTCCTTTTCATGTTTAGAGAGTTTGAAAAGGGACAAAAAGGAAAATCCACAAGTTATTTTTCGTAGATTTGTCTCTCAAGTCCAAAAAAGTGTAAAATAATACGAGAGAGAACCTATTGACCATGTTTGATCAATGTATTCCTTTTTCGTAAATAATCTATCTCAGTTCAAAAAAGGGTTAAACTTATACTGAGTAGATGTCGTTTCCAATCCATTAACGAGTTGAAAAGGACAAGCGCTCGACAATATTTTCATATTTCGAGAGTCTGAAAAGAGCTTAAAGAGGACTCCACTTAGAGGAATGAGTGGTGTCTAGGATAACAACTAGTTCTGGTGATGTTGGAACTTCTCAAAACATGTTGATTTATGTGAAGAGGCTAGCTAATAATACCACTCATTGCAGTTGTTCCTCAAAAATGGGTAGAACAACCAAGTGAAATCGTATGATCAGCCAAGAAGATAGTGACAATGGAAGGAGAAAAACCAAGGCTCATCTGACAGAAGAGGCTGATAGAATGGAAATCACGAGGGTTAAAATGGAGATGGGTTCATTTTTACACAATCTTGAACCATAGGGAACTATGCTTGGATTCAGTTTCATGTTTACACAAGCTTGAAATGAAAAACTATGCTTGGATTTAGTTTCATGTTTACACAAGCTTGAAATGAAAAACTATGCTTGGATTCAGTTTCATTTTTACACAAGCTTGAAATGAAAAACTATGCTTGGATTGGTTTACATGCCCCCAGCATGATGACTCAATTCTAGGTGCATGCCCCCCAAGCTTCATTGCATTCACCTAAGTAGACTACTCATGGCTATCAGGTGGATGGAATGAAGGTTCATTTATGAGATCAAGTGAAAGACTCGACTGGGATTTTACGAGATCTAATCAAAGACTCGAATTGGAACTTTGCTCCAGGGGACCTTGTTTCATTTTTTAATGAGCTTGACACAAGACAAGGAACTCTGCTCAGATTCCTTGTTTCATTTTTTAACGAGCTTGACACAAGACAAGGAACTATGCTCTGGGACCTGTTTCATTTTTTAATGAGGTTGAAACAGTAAAATAACTATCCTCATATTCCATGTTTCATTTTTAATGAGGTTAACACAAGACAAGGAAATATCCTCACATTCCTTGTTTCATTTTTTAAACGAGGTTGACACAAGAGAACGAACTATCCTCGTACCCTTGTTTCATTTTTTTACCAAGGTTGACACAAGACAAGGAACTATCCTCCTAACCTTTGTTTCATTTTCTAATGAGGTTGACACAAGACAAGGAACACTCCTTAGATTCATTGTTTCATTTTTTAATAAGGTTGACACAAGAATAGGAACTATCCACATATTCTTTGTTTCATTTTTTAACGAGGTTGACACAAGACAAGGAACTATCCTCATATTCCTTGTTCACGACCCATAATAGGTCATGAATTCAAGAGGTTCTCATCAAATGGGAGAATAATACTCTGGAAGGGATCACTAAAGAGATCTGGTTCCAATGCCCCCAGTATATAATGTACAACATCACAAAATTGATCGTCAGTTGATGTAGGCATGGAACATGTTGCCACATAATTGACCCATGGCGAGGATGATACCATTGGGACAAAAAAGACCATTTAGGGAGGATGGTTGACTGGAAGCCATATTTGGACCGAGAAATGAAAGCTAGTCAACGGTGACAAGTTTTCCTTCATGCGGGAAACACATCACTCGAAAGAGTGTTGAAACAATAGCTCCCGTGTCATAAACATATCCATGCCCAAGAAGTAAATTGTAATCTAAAGGGCTTGGGACTACCATCACATTGAGATAAACAATTTTTCCTCCGAAAGTAATAGGCAACTAAGGAAGGATCCTTAATGGTTGACTGGTTCCTCTATTAAAAGCCAATAGATTCTGGGTAGTAGGCACAAGTGGCAGGTAATTGAGCGATTTCCAAGCAGTGGAGTAAAGGATACTCACAGATGCACCTTCATCTATAATCATGCCTGGTACAGTCATATTACAAACCTGTACTATGATCTAGAAAGACGCATAAGAAGGAAGACGACATCCTGCTAGTCGATTCCAATCAAAGGAAGTGACCAGACTACTTAGAGGGGGTACCGTAAGAACAAGAGTATTATCCCCTTGGGTTACGAGAGCGGGAGGATTTTCCTCCTATCTTGATGGAATAAGAGGATTACCCCCAAGCTCATTGGAATATGAATAAATGAAAAGAACCTAAGTGGTATCATACTCACTCTCTATGGGAAAGGTACGATTAATTGAAGATGAAATCAGGTCAACTATTTTCTTGACCTGTGATTAGTTAGGTATAGACTCATGAGATTCACATTTAGAGAGAGAGGGTTTGACTGACGGTTGGTCTGGGCCAGTCGCTTCATCAACTAGTGAAGGATTAAGGGAGAGTCCCCTGTAACCAGATGGAAGTTGATGTGGAGAAGCAGGACGGTTATCCAACACATTTTTGGCTTCATCTAGATAGGGACAAAGGTTAATGGGGTGATTCCCTTCACATAACCTACAGGAAAAATTAACTTTACCCTTATTTCCATGAACTTTACTACCACTAGTTGATGGTGTGTCACTAGCATGATCTCCAAAAGTTGATGACACTAGATGATGTGAATGAGAATACCATTCTTCTAAGATCTGAGGAATACGAGAACAAATTAAAAGAATATGGTCTCCCGTACAAAGTTTGAAAGGATATTGAAGTTTGTGAGGCTTATCGAATAGTTTCTCCTCAGAAGTTGCATTCGAAGCAATGGTTGCTTGGTTGCCCCACTACTGAATTTGCTTCTTCTTCTTCTTCTTTCCTTTCTTCTTATTCTTAGCCACCTGGTTACTAGTACTAATAATTTCACCAGGCAAAGAGGAAGAAGGGGAGGAAGAAACAACAGAAAAAGAAGGCAAAGGGTCAACCTCAGGATCAACTGGAGGTTGATTTTGTCTAGTTTTAGGAATATCAACTTGTGGGTCCAAGCAGGTTGAGAACAACCATACTGGAAAACTAATGGTAAGTCTCGAAAGGGACAATGTAGCCATATAAGGAGCACCAACATTTCCGAAAGGAGGAAAAGTACTAGGATTCCCCTCAAAAGGAATTCATTGATCGATGGACTCCAGAGTTGTTGCCATATGTCTCAACCTAAGATCAACTAAGAAGTGACGTGGAGGATGTTGTCCGTGATCAATTAATTTTATTTTAATCAAAATAACATAACAAAACAAAAGAGGGATAATCTAGGCAAAGGGATTACCAAGTAACTGTGAACTACAAAATACCTCCCGGTGAACCGAGAAGTACGAGCAAGCAATCTCCCTGAATGTTGTGTTCAGTGTATCACAGTGCACAATGTGGCCGACTCGGTTACCTAACGATGGATAGAAACCTAATGTAGTCCTCCCATATATACCCAAAAGTACGTGGAGGCCCAATCCGTGTTAGCGCCGTTTAATACGAAACTGCACAGTGAGAGAATTCCTTTATACTTTACGTATTGTAACACCAAACTATATACCTGAAAGTACGTGGACGAGCCACGATATACTTATGTACGTGGAATGAGGTATCACACTCGGAATGTATCACAGACAAGTTAGCAATAGTTGTTATGTTTAACGACACCAGAACACGTCTTTAGCCTAGACCTTTAAATGTTATGCGTTAAGTTACAATGCTCCATTAGGTTAATTGAGATAACTTTTAAGTTGATCTTGTTAAGAATTTACCTTTCAAGGTTCACCACGCGATGTATGTTTGCAATTCCTAGAATGCAACTAACATGAGAAACATTCTTTCATTCAATTAACAATGAAAATCATAGCTAGTAAGGGATAGAGCAATCAGATCTTTGACAAAGAGTAAAGAGCACACCTAATGCAATTTCCCTAGATATTCCTATCAAGCATTCACAAACTACAATATGCACGATGAAGGTTTTTCTTTTCAGTTCCTTTAGTGTTTAGATGAACAAAAATGAACTAGATGCACAAACAATCAAACCAATCTTTTTGCAAGAAACGAAGACTTTACGAGAGTTCCTTTTTCAAAGAAATGAAGACTTTACTACACTTTCTTTTTAGAAATGACTAATCAAATGTAAAATAAATTTGAAAATGAGTTGATAATGACAAAGAAATCCCTTGAGAAACATTAAACAATCAAGGTCAAAGTAGGGTTAGAAGAGGAAATAAAAATTGATTTCAAAACCATAACAATCATTGATCTTTCAGCAAACAACTTCATAAGAAAATTTTAAAAATCCAAGCCAAAGGTGGGTTTTTAACCTAAGGAGGATTAGCACAGCCCTGAATGGGAGATAGTGCACTTCAGTGCACTGTCCCTAAGCCAAGGGTGCACTACAACGCACTGTGTCAAGACCAAGCCTGCGCTGGTGCTAGAGAGCCATTTCAAGGGACATTCAAACATAGTTTTTGACCAAAAATACACTTCAAAAAGGCTGAAATAAGATCAATGGAGGCAAGTAAAGTCTACTAGGGTATACTAGGATGAGGATAAATGACTCTTAATGATGGTCGTTCCCCGGCGGAGTCGCCAATTTGTCATGTGGAAGTTGCATCTATGGATAAACAAATTTTCCCTAGGTGGGTAGCTACACTTAGAACAACAGAAAGAAAGAGTTTAACCTTTTCCTATGATAGATAGATAAGACAAGGGAACTACTTGTTATATTTCACCTCCCTTTGTCTCCTTGGAATTTTTCTCATCGCTCCTCGAACTGAATCTGCTCAATCAATACCTGAAATCATAAACAAAGGAGAAAAAACCAATCAAAGCAAACGATCTATCTACTATAAGAAAATGGAATTGAAAGAATTTACACATATAATCATCATACATAAAGACAAGAATATGCGAAAAGGTGTAAACATCTTTATTAGAAGTAGAAGGAAGAGTTAAAACCAAAGAAGTCTGATGCCATGTCACTCATCCATATTGAGTTCCATCCTTCATCACACCAAAAGCACACCAATCCAACATCATAATATTACTTGATTATGATCTCAAACCTCAAACCAACAGTATTTCCTTACAATCTTCAAATTATAGCCCCTGATCACTACGATGAGTGCTCAATTTATAAGGAAATGGAGGTGGTTTTGTCATAAATGAGGGTATTGAATGGCTTTCCAATTTTGGAGTTGGTTTCCATAGAGGAAGGGATGAGAGGATAGGAGGTTATTTGATTCATTCCCTATCCAATTTCAAGCTCATATGAGAGGATAAGAGGTGGAAATCTTCTAGAATGGTCTAGAATAAAGAAATATTCCCAAAACCATATGAAGATTTCAGTCAATCTCACCTAGTGCAAGTCAAAGTGGGCCTAAGTGCATTGAAATGCACCCTTGCATGGGCCTACCTACACTGAAGTGCATTTACCCCTGACCAAGGTTGTGCTGGTCCCTCGAGGAGGCATTTCTGGAGGGCTTCAGGCCAGGAAACTCTCAGGAAAGAAGGCATTCAATGTACTGACTTGTCTAGGGCATGTAGCAAGTGAATTAGGGTTTGATGAGCCCTAATAGTACTGATCTGAATGTTGGGAGTGATGTGCCCAAATGGATTTGTAACACAGTGCAGTCTTGATTTTTGGACAGTGTGTGGAGGTTTCCTTGTAAATTTTTCAAGGATTGAAAATCTTATTTGAAAGAGTAATTACTTGTGTGTATGTGAAATTATTTTTTATGCTTCTTCTATTTATTTTTTAGCTAGTGTGTGATCGAAGCTATGGTCTGAAATTTAATTTCAACAATCTACTTGTTCTTTTGATTGATATCATAAGGAAATTAGTCATGTTTAAAGAAAGATGTGGTTATCAATTAGGAATTAGTACTTTTTAGTGCTTGTTTCCTTTTGAGGCTTTGATGATTTATAGAAAATACATCAAGAAAGGTACTGAAGAAATTACAAAAAATAGATAGAAGCAAGGATAATTGTTAAAACACCTTGAATTTACCACTTGAAGCATAGAGGAAAAGGAGAAAATGTAGCTTTGGATTGACTATTATTTTAGGCAAAAATTGCTTATTCCTAACCTTCATTAGTGCTTGGAAGTCACTAATGCACATAAAGCATGCAACATCCACTGTCTCAAGTTGGAATCTTGTGCCATTATAAATATGAATCAATTTTCCATCATCTCAAGGTGTCCAAATGTAGCGTACTAATACATCTAGCAGAACTATTCAGTCTAGTACAATTCCATTCATAATATTATTCCCTTGAAGCTTATTGCAAAGTAACAATGTGAATTGGTAACTAGAGCTCCCTTGTAGCACTGCAGGGGGGAAGAAAAAGATGGCATAGGTTTTGAGACAGCGATGACCTACCTTTTTTGGGATGGTGGATATCTCATGTGCTACCACTTTAATGAATTCGTATCAATTAGTTTCTAGAAGCATTTGTTTATTTGTTTTAAGGATTATATTTATGTTCTCCATTCACCAACTCAATAACAAGGGGCTATAAAATTTTGAAGACAATTAAGTTGAAAATTTGCATGGCTCAAAAGATTGCTTTCCTATTGGAATGTATTTAGAGATCTCTTATTTCCTCACACAGATTGCAATTTCAATGTCCTATGTGTGGAAAATATATTGATAATAAGAATTCCCTTCCATCTAACAATAGGAAGATTAAGGCAAAGCAGTTTGTAAGCAACTCACATATGCATGATAAAAATACAAAGAGAAAATTAGATAATAATTCAAATGAATATGGTGAGAATTTCATAAGAGCTAAACATGACTCTAATATATTTTTTGGTGATTAGAATAAAATGATAAATAATCTTTGACATATGCTTATAGTGATGATGTGGAAAATGATAGATAGTTTTTTCAATGTGAATTTTATGGTAGAAAACAAAGGGGATCCTAAGGTTTTGTTGACGGTGCTAGATCCGCCAACATTAAGGGGATCACGCCGGTATGAAGTCCCAACTAGACCTCACACCATTTGGTGTGGGAGTCCCATCTGGTACGATGGCCCAGTTGCCATTATCTTAAGGATTTGCCTCAACTCTTGCTTGTCAGCACAAGAGAGTGGTCTGGTTTGTCTTTGAGAAGTGAGGTTCGTGTGCCAATTGAGTGTATGTGTCACTTGTGTCGATGGTTCTTTCACTTTAGAGGGAGAGGGTGGGAGTGAGTCCCAAGTTGGTTGGAATGAAGTCCTAACTTGACTAGGAACACAGAAAACAACAGGACGTGCACAACTTCCTGAGGAGCAGTCCACAAGGATGCGATAGTCATAACACACAAGTAAGATAACACGTACAACACTCACCGGATGAGTCCACATGAGTGCAACTGTTGTTACAACAAGTTTTATGTGAAAGGTCTGTCTGATGTCCGGGAGAGTAATCTACATATGCTAGACAACATTAACAACATATAAAACACATTTCCATTAATAGATTGTGTATTACAACAAGTGAAATAGTTCAAATGTAGAACACAGGTTAAAGCAACATGCATCACAAGTGTTAAAGATTAGTCTGACAATAGTTACAATACATGTGTGAAAATGTGTTGGCCTGTTAGCAGGCTTCTGAATTAAGCAGAAGTTCCAAGACACATCGTTACACCATATATCACTAACCTCGTGTGAGGGGCATTGGAGCCACTACTTAGTCCTCAAAGGAAATATTACAGACTCTCTTGGGTACATGGGCGGAGTTGAGGTGAACAAGTACTTTGCATGTACAAATGAGGAGGTATTTATAGCCAAGGGTAAAACTGACCCTTGTGGCTGTTCGACTACCCTCATGACTGTTTGACTTCCATGAATTTTTGTCTTTACATTACTCTTTGTACAACAATTGGGTATCTTGGAATTCCACGGTACATTACATTAATTGACAACATGGCCCATAGTAGAGATGTGGACGACATGACTGATGACACGACTCGACATGATAGTGTTGGTATATTTGTGCTACTGCTGAAGTGCATGTCGAGCTGCAGTGTTGCTGGGTAAAGGATGTCTTCATGGTGTGTCACAAATTCACCTCTACATGGAAAAGTTCACAGAGTCTTCGATGGTCGTTGGTTCACTTGATGTTGCTTTGGCACGTTGCATCTTTCTTGTATGTTGGAAGGCTTGACATGCTCATGTATTCGTGAAAGGTGCACGTTTGTTCGTTCTTCTGTCCGTGAGCACATCTTGCATGTTTTCTCATCCGTCCATCTGCAAACACATATTTGCATGATCATCCATTCACAATAACATCTCTTCACATGCGTAGTTTGTTCGTCCATTGGTGAACCTGTCCTTCTGCATGTGCTCTCTTTTTTCATCCCATTTTTCGTCACGCCATGTTTATTGTTGTACCTGTACATGCAATCACTCATGAAGAGATGACATCAAATCCAAAAAACATCCTAGTCTACCATGACACATGATCATCTCAGATGAAGGTGACCAGGAGAGGTAATAAGATTGCGAGGTGGGATGATGGCTCCGGGCACTGCTAATGAAAACTGCGCAAGAGTCACTAGATTATGAACATGGGCAATTTGATTCGATAGTGACCATCTTCGAGGTCTAGCTCGGCTGGAAGGAAAAATTGCCCAAATTTTGGGAGGAACAGTCTGGGATGTAGAAAGGAAAGGTAGACAAAATCTGTGCATTTTTTAGAATGAGCAGGCAGCAGGGGCTTGACAGCCAAATTTGTGATTTTCTTGGAGGAAAAGGCTGGGCTACAGGGCAAATTGGCAGACAGGATTTAAGAAATTTTCCATAGGAATGGGTCAGGAGCTTGGAAGCCAACACTATGCAATTCCTCGAGGGAACTGGTAGCTAGCTGCTGGGTCACTAGCAGCAAAAATTGCGTAATTCCTGAGGTGAACTGGCAATCAGCTGTTGGCAACAGAAACTGCACTGAGGTTGGGAGGTTAGCCTCCTGATCATGTCTACGAAATTTCTGAGCTAAGCAGATTGTTGGGAAGCAGAGGGCCTTCTCATGAAGACTGCGCAATTTTTTGGATGAGCAGCTGGTCGACTGTCAGAAGGACTGGTTGGAAAAAATACGCAATTTTTTGAGGGAGACAGGGAAGGGCATTGGGTGTCTGTCCAGCCTGTCTGCACAATTTTCCCAGCTAGCAGAGCAGGAAAGGTCTGTAGCCTCTGTGCAAATTTTGAGGGGAATGAGTCTCAGGGTGGCTACCAGGTCAAATCCTCTGATTGACCAACTTGAAGGCTGATTGATATGCTTGTGGGCAGCGCAACTTGAAATGACTTCCTTGGTGCTTCTGCATTTTTATGGGTGACTATTGATCGATTCAATGGCAGGGTGATGGTATGGCTGGCAGAGGGGAGTCTAGTCATTGAAACTTTAGTAGAATAACTAAGTGTGTGAATAAGTGAAATATTCACATGTGATCTTGCAAACACACACCAATCTGACTTGACGATGAGATGACCCTAACTATCCAGAACACATGCTCAACATTATTGACTGACGATGTGAGCAACACTTATGATTGATCATTCATCGACTCTAACAATGCTTGTGCGACAGTGAGTATTACTATGTCTGTGAGTGCGACCGATTCTTTTATGGAGAACACAACATGTACACATGAAGTGAAGACCTTAAGCATGACCAGAACATGGTCACAAGCATGACTTCGATACCAACATGCAAAAACTTTGGATGAAATGAACAAGCAAGGAAGATGCAAAGACTCACATGGGTTCATAGAGTGAACCCAAGTGTGTGCAGTCATCAAGCAAAACTCTCAAGGGAGGCTCCGAAATTGGGTGCAGGCCAAAATTTTTGGAGGGTGGTTGTAGTTGCTACAACACTTGGTGACACAATGGTAGAACTCTAGCTTATTTGTTTTGGTTCATTGATAGTACATGGCCTTGGTCTCTCAGGGAGTATTGAATCGTTGTGTAGTTACTTCGGCTTCCCCAGTTACCCCATGGACATACATGGTTGGCCTTTTGCCAACCTAGTGAAATACAATCAAAAGTTCAGCATGATCACAGTGTTTCGAATATGGGAAGGATAGTTTATCTCAAGAGTTTAAAATTTTCAAAGTATAAGTTTTCATCTCTGGTTTTGCTCTGCTACTAGCAGGCCTAGATAATACCTCGGTGGAGTCACACTGGAACACATACATTTCTCCACTACCAGTGGGCCTGGTCAGTACCCTAGTGGAGTTGCATGCTTCACTACTTTGGGCATGAAGCCTTTCTCTTCTTTCGCCTTTGTATTTTTCAAGAGGGGTCCCAAATTATTGAGAGCCGAATAGGTTGTTCCTTCAGTGAAGTGTGTAAGACCTCTAACATAGGTTTGCTCATTTAGATTTTCCCCTTCTCCATTTCTACTAGTTAGATGAGCTTGAACACACAAAGTAGAAGGTTGAGTATAGATATGGGGCTTCCCAGTGTGTACAGAGGTTCATGGTTGGACCAAAACTTCCCTTGCAAACGATTCATATTTTCCGTCAAGACTTCATCGGCCGAACATTATAACCAAGCATAGAGAAGATGGACACAATACTAGCCAAGTGCTGCAGTGTCACAAGTCTCTTCAAATTTTAGCCACATACTCTATTCAAAGGACAAAACGTAGTAGTTGGCAACACTTATTTCTGGAAACAAAAATAGTAATATATGAAGAAAAAAAGATGAACGTAAACAAAAATAGAAAGCAGAACAAACAAAGTGAAGCAGAAGCAGAAGTTAAAGCGAAATAAAATCGAGTAAGAAAACATGCAAAGCAAGAAAGCAAACAAGCATGCAAGCAAGCAAACTAAAAGCAACCACTACTTCTACTCCTAATCTAATGGTGCATGGGCCTGATCACATGAAGTGATATTTCCAATGCGTCCACTAATGCATTGGTTGACTCATGTTGGTGAAGGCTTGGTCCACAAGCAACCCAGCTGTTTGAACCAACAAATGTGAAAGATATAACAATGAAAAAAAACATTGTTGGCTTATTGGGGCCTGACCTAGGTTCATAGTTAAGTCAGCCAAACAAATCTCGATACTACTAGCCCTTTTGGCAACAGTCCATGGAGTGCAGACTGAGGTCTCACCCAAAGTAGTATGGGAGAGTTCTAGAACTAAGTTTCTGCACCCTGGAGATGTCTGATGAGTTCAAGTGGTCTACTTTTCGACCCTGTGTGCAAGTCACTTTGTGCACTTTCTCGTACCTCGCAGTATGATATACTACATTTGTGCAGCCCTATTCAGGGGTTGAATGTTGCGCTTCTGCGTTACTACCCAAGGGCTTACTGTTATTCTAATGTTAGTTTATTATCTTAGCCTACTTGCTTGCTTTAAGTTATACTTAACAATATAAACCATTCATACAAGTGCACACAGTAAAAATAAACAATATATTTGCAAATTATATCAATCATTCATTAACTTAAGAATAGATACATAGAATTATGATGAAACTTCTCTTTATTAATTCCTTCCTTGGTTACAGACTCAACTCCGCCCTACGCACTCAATTGCAGGAGTCCACACACTCAGCTATGGACTACTAGGCCTCTGCACACTCAGCTGCAGAGCCTTCTCCTACTCTACAACCCAAAGACACACTTAGTCACTTAGACTCTTCCTATCTCTCCTACTTCCTTCTTCTCACTTAGAGCCTCACTCTATTTATACAATCCCATGGTCCATGGACCATGGGTAGGTCTATCCAGTTGAAATTACATTACAAAACTAGGGTAGACAACCCTGTGACTCAATCATACATTTCGCGCTTTGGCTAATAATTTGCGGATATTTACAACATGAATGTGTCAAAACTTGGGCTTTGAGGCCCAAAACATGACTTTGGGGGATTCCATGCCCAACAGGCCCCCAACACAAACATCATGACTCACCCTTGAGTCACTCTATCGGTATGGCGATCTTTGCAAGGAGTCCCTCCAATTGTTCTCGAACCGCACGAAGGTCAACAATGCACTGAGCTACTGCTTGTTGGATCTGCTACATGCATTCTTTCAAGACCTCTATGTCTGGGGTGTTCTCTACATTAATGTGTGTATCTCCTATATGTGCTTGAGCTTTCCTTCGATGTTTGTCATGATAGTGAAAGCCTCATCGATCCAAGACTGGACGCGTGCTTTTAGAACTACCTCCTTATGTCGTGCTGCATCCACCGGCTCCTTCAGTGCCTTAGCTTGCTGCATCCTCACAAACCACTGGGTGAGGACCATTATTTGCGCAGCTCCTCGGACACTGTCATATTGTTGTTGGAGTTCTTATGCCTCTATCTCTAAGCACTGGATGTTGGGTTCCTCCCACAGAGTTGTGAGGACCTCAAGTGCTTCTTCCAACATCCTATTGCAGTCTCGCATTGCACCTCCAATTTCCTCCAATCCTACTATGATAGCGTTAGCGTGCTGTTCTATGAATTATGGGGTAGTGGATGGATGTGCCTTTAACCGTAGCTCGTCGATATGAAGATTCAGCTCCAGCTAAACCTTTGTCATTTCTTCCCTAGCCTCGCAGACTCCTATTGCTAACCTGTGGATCCGCATCTCCACTGGTGGATGTGCTGGGATGGCCAGCTCCGAGACACTTCGACAAGCATCATCTACCACCTATGATTTTGTGACACCAATTCATCGCGTTGCAAGTTGAGTTGTTCCATATTTATCTTCTGCTCATTGAGGACTTGGAGCGCGTGGCTCTCCCTAGCGCATAGCTCTGCTGTTGTCCCATCCAGCAATAGGTATAATGTCTTGCACAGAAGGGTAGCTAGATTAACACCGAGACCTTTCATCATGCTAACCACATACCTGTCGGCCTCATTTTATGTCACTAGAGCACCTTTCGGCAACACTATTTTGTTCTCCATTCGCGCACACAACATATGCTCTGCTGTTGAGGATCCTACTACGAGTTTGGTAGAAAGGGTACCAACCTGAGGGGGGCGTGCTTGTAACTCCTGAAACTGTGCACTGAGGGCTCCCAAAATAGTCTGGTGCTCCTGCATGAAATCATGAAGAGCCTCATTTGTGACATTGCACACCATCTCACCGATGTCATGCAGATCACCTTCGGTTAGGTTGATCAGGTCAATGGCCAATTTTGAGGCATTGACCTTCTTCCTCAATCCTTCTTGCTCTATTGGGTGTTGGCGCTTCAACTGTGTGGACGTGGTCCATGGGTCTGCGCCTCCTCCTTTTATTTATGCTTTCTTTGCAGCCTGTACTTGTGAAGGCATTGCTTAGCCCTCACCCACCTTCGCAACTACTTCCTATGCTACTATTGCTGTTGCAGCATTTTCTTGCTCGTCTGCCTTTTGTTCCACTTCCTGCGGTGCCCGCACCTTGGCTGTTGTTGTTTCCTTCTACTTTTTCTTAGCTAATTGTGCGATGTGCAGCTTGGCATCGTCTTTCTTCTTCTGTGTTGCCACCCTCTCGAGTTCAGCAAGATCTGGGGTGTGCTATTCTGGAGGCCATGCCTCCAAGGCAGTGAAAATGGTGTCATCAATGGCTACAAAGGGTAGCTTTGTCCACTGCTTTGTCGAATCCTTTCACACCCTGATATATACGTTGTGCATGTCTACCTTAAATTCTACAAATCTCTGTAGACTTTTGTACACCGTGGGCAACAAGTGTGGCTTACAGTTGATCCATATGCAGATGTTCATCTCCATGAGAACCTAAAAGATCTCGCTATCATGTATCCTGGTAGCATCCTTCGTGGCCTAGAGCGAAGCGTAATTCACGGCCTCCTGTAGTTCTCTCTCAATTATGGCGAATTGACTGTCCTTCGACAATTCCCGTACTACAAGCACTATGGATAGCAACAACCACGCATAGTGGAAGGTTTTACCCTAGTCTTGAACTTTGCGATAATTCTCTAAGAATTCCATGCAAAGGAATTCAGACCAAATAAACTAGACCCCTTCCGCACACTACTCGGCCAGTGCGACCATTGGTGCAGGTACTTCGTCTGTGCAACACTTCCACGTAACTTTTCCTGTGAGGATTTGGGTTGCTACATGAACTGGTTTGTCCTTGATGTTAGTGATGGTGTAGTCCCTCTTCTTCTTTTCTAGCTTGTGCATCATCTTCATGGCCTTCGCGATGGCCAAATCACTACCCTTTCCTTCCGATATGGTCGCGAGGTCCTTTCCTTTATATGGGAGCCGAGAGATGCGATGAATCAGGTCTGACATGATGGCGATGGGCTCCTGCAACCATAAATACCCATCATGCACCAAAAATAGCAGTTGCCTGATGACGAAAATGGTTATTGGCGCACGGTGGAAATGCGGCACCCATAGTAAGTTCAGCATCTCGGCCTTTTCCACACCACACAACCACTTCTGCGGCTCTAATATCATCACCATCCCTGCAATGTTCTTCTTCATGAGATTTATGGTCTCAAGGTGAGGGAACTTCTTGCAGTCACCGAGGTCTCAATCTTCAAATTTCATGGTTGGCACGTGGCTGAAGTGCGTGCTTTCAAACATAATTCCATCTGGGAGGAGTGGGGTCTAGAGGGAACTCTTGGTCTCATCCAGGTCCTTGGGAACTTTGGCCTTCCCTTTTCATGGGGGGACATAGGCAGGCAATTTTGTCGCAGAGTGCATAGGTTTAATATCCACCTCCATGCCTTCATCTTCTTCCTCTATGATGATAAGGGCCTATAAATCTTCTTCTTCCTCATCTGTTTCTATCGTGACAACTTTCCCCTTCTCTTCCATCGACAGTTTACTACGTAGCGGGTTCTGTAGGGACACGCATACTGGAGCCATTGCTTGTTTATCCTTCTTGTGTCTTAGCGTACACAGTGATTTTTGGATCTTTGCCACAATCCCGACACCTTCTGGAACATCCTCCACAGTTAGGGCCTGCGCGGCCTCGCTGACGGTCACCTCTTCTATTCCTAGACCATCCTTAGTGGTTGTCATTGTAGTTATGCAACAATCTATCACATGCGAATTTAGGGGCTTAATCAATGCTCAGCTCACAATACTCAGGGCTCTTCTCAATCACTCAATTCACAAATGACCAAGTGTTGTTTGCTGGGAAGCCCTTTGTATTTTATAGCACTTTTTGAATTCA
The DNA here is from genome assembly GCA_031772625.1 of Pinus tabuliformis. NCBI lineage: Eukaryota > Viridiplantae > Streptophyta > Pinopsida > Pinales > Pinaceae > Pinus > Pinus tabuliformis. The sequence continues at coordinate 1,124,802,117 of CM062807.1, read as the reverse complement.
AATTCGACCATTCACCCCAATTCCAGTTCATTAATGCTTTCTTGGTGGCAGATTTTCCTAAATCTTGCCCATAAATTGCATCTTAAATGCCTGCCACCCACTCCATTTGGCCTCAAGTTGACCACCCCATCATGAATAGTGACTTCAATGGTCACTTTCTTGCCAACTCGCGTAGCAGCGTGGCCCCCCATGCGTAGTCGCGGACCTTGTGACTCTCTACTTCTGCGCATGTCCAACATCGCATAGCTCTCGGGAAGAATATTTTATAGTCCCACACTCTTTTCCAGATACCCGAAGCACTAAGATTGTCCTTCCCTTGGCTAGTCAGGTGGTCGCACCACCTGTGTAGGGTTTCATCCTCTCCTTTGTCATGGTTCCTGGAGAATCACCACCTTGTATTGTTACGGTCGGCATTGTGCACTTCACCATTTGCAATGCGCTACCCTAGTCACTATGCTTAGCAATATGCAGTCCAAGCCAAGGCATCAGACTTATCAATTCGTGGCAATAGGCCTTAACCCTATCATCGGGATCTCAAGCACCCTGTCTTACCAGCCTGGCCTTTTTGCCAAGAAAATATTTTGTGGTTTTGTCCTCCATCTTCTTGACCTCCACGTCCATCAAAGCACTTTTCTTTCTTAACCACACCCTTTCTTCTTCTAGTTTGTGGAGTCTAAGGTTTCCTTGTTGGATTTCTTCCTCAAGGCCCATGTGTTCTGTTTCTTGTGGCTATGTGATCCCTCCTTTCTGGGCTTCACAAACCATCATATCGATGCGTGCTACCGTGCACAGTCTAGGTTTCACATGCTTCATAGTGATTACAGCATCTACTTCATACTTTAGCTCTGGAAGTTCCTACACAGTCGGTGTTTTGCACATGGCCCTATAAGCCCATAGACCCAGTGGTGCGTGCAGGTCCCAGTCAGTGCGCTTTACATGGTGGACTGTGTTCAGTACTTCGCATACTTTTTTAAAGGCTTCCACGTGGATACTCTTCAGCACGCTTGGTCTTATCATACCTCCTAGTCTTTGTTCACATCATTGTCTTACCCACTCTTGTTTGTTGGTCATGTTTCCTATCGCGAGGATGATGTGTGTTCGTGCAGGTTGCACACCATACGTTTGTACCCATCTGGAGAGGTGGGCACACAAGCTATTTCATCCATAATACCTAACTTTCATCAACATTTCAGGCTTTTAAAACTACATGTGTATCATCCTTCTGCATTCACACCAGTCCTCTAAACTTATTTGATGTCTACTCCACCATCTTGAGGGCATAGCATGTAGTGCTCATTTCAGAGCATCAAAACGCTATTGTTCTGATACTTCTCTTTCAAATTTGTTCAGTAAATCATCCACCTCACTCAACCCATCATACATAGGCAGATCCCTTACCTATGTTGTCATGCATTGCAGCGACCTTGTCATGATGTTGCAATTGAGCGTGGTTACCTCGTGTAAATGGTTCAGCCATCGTTCCATCTCCTCATCCGAATCTGAGGTGCAAGAGCTTTCGCGCTCCCACGAAATCCTTCCATCTGCTGTTGGATTCACCCAGTCCTGCTCCCAAGCAGTTATCTTGTAGATACATTCTAGATCGGCATCACTGTCGTAGTCACACACTCGCTTTGTGTAGCACAATCCTTTCACAGGGTCTAAAGGTACCACTATGCATAGTGACTTTTTCTCAAAAATCATCTTGCGCTTCTTTAGATGTATCACTTCATTCATGTCAGTAGCCCAGTCTATTCCCAATAGCGTGGGATAGGGATTGTTGTCATCAACAATCTCTATCACTTCGAAATTTGTAAGCGCTCTCGCACCTTCGATATCCACCATTATTCCTAGCAATATTCCCATGGGCAAGATATTTTGTTGGTTCTCCATTCGCAATTGAATAGGAGACCATTGCAATGCGGGCCTGACCATGCGCTCCCATGTCTGCTTTGGCAGGATGTTTGCATCCAATCCTAGATCCAAAATCACTTGATCCATTTCATATTCCCCGATCTACGCAGTCAATCTCATCTCCCTTCCTGTTCGCGTTGTGTGCTTCCTGAGCTTCCAGACTAGGCGTGGTTCTCCTAGCGCTGTCCCAACACATCTAGTGATGAGTTCTTGTAGTCCCTTCACAACTTTGTTGTGGCATAGCAACTTCATACATGTCTCCAAAAAGGTAGTGAGCATTGATGGGTCCATTTCTGGTTCCAGTTTGTCTTTACTTCCTAAAGTGGAGGCCTCTGTGAAGCTCTTCTTAGCTTCCATGAATGTCTATTTAGTGCACTCTAAATCAAATTCTTGTTCCTTTGTTGGAGCCTTACGAACCCAAGCACTCTCTTCAGGTTGCTTGCCTTTGTCATCTCCTATCGTAATACCACTTTGGAGCATGATGTTTACATTCGGGTCTTCCTCGCGCAGCTTAGACCTCATCATTTGCAGGTTCTGAGTCGGGGGAGGTTGGAGCGCTCCTTTATCACGCAACATTGCTATCAGCGTGGGATAGTCCTCCATCTCATGATCAAACTAGGTACAATATAAGCATGATGGTCTCGTTGGATTTGTACAATCACGAGCATAATGCCCTGGTCCTCTGCAATTGTAACAGATTAGTTGTCTGCGACCTCTTCCTGGTCCCATTCCACCTCGACCTCATCTGTGCCCCTGAAATCCAGTGTGCGCCATCCCTGCATTTTGATCAAGGACCCGTGTTTTGGCCTAAACTTTGTAGGTAGGAATCTAATCCATCATCAGTTCATGACTTCTATAGGTGCGCTCATCGTGGTGTGCTAACCTGCAGAAATTATAGAACAACTGTTGGGACCTCTGCATATAGTTCTGTAATAGATGGCAGTTATATGTAGCATGCATTCCTCCTATTTGACAAATTGTGCACCATAATGCAGGTTCCGTGCTCGGTTCTACTTGGGCCTCTGGTCTTATGGCATTGGTCACCCTCCTGCCAAGTAGTTCACGAATACTGGACAATGGTCATTGTCATTTCCCTATCCTTTACACTTTATGCGCCATACCTCCTCACGCGCTTCTGAGTGAGCCATCTTGTCTTGTTTCAAACTCTACATTTCAAGGCACAAGTTTTTCAACTGCGCATGGATCTATTGGATTCCCAAGTTAGGATCTTGTATTAGAGTCTCATGCAGTGTCATTGTGATCTCCAAAGCCTCAGCCTAAGTGGATAGCTTCTGTTGTGATAGCGTGTTCCTTAGATGCGGCGTTAGCAAAGCTACAAACCATGTGCGGTGTTGCCCATCCGTCAAGGTCATGTTGGCTTCACAAATCATACACTTCAGTCTTTGATCTAGCTCCCATGGGGTCTCACCTGGAAGCATCGTGATCTCCTTAAATCCAATAATCGACTGTCTCTTATTTTGGCTTGCTAAATTCCCTGTTTAGCACAACTTGGATATCCATGATCCTTGCGTTTAAATTGTCATTAGAATGCTTAATGTACCATATCAGTGCATGATCCTGCAAAGCACTCACCAGCATTTCCTTCTTTATATTGTCATCTATGACTCCTTGCACTTCCCGTACAACCTTTACCACGAACCAAAACTAGTACAGATCTTTGTTCCCTACTCCTTTAAATGCTGACAACTTTATCGCACTTGCCATATTGAACTATGGTGGTGGTAGAGGTGGTGTGGGAAAAGATGGGGGTGAAGATGGTGAAACTAGTGGTTGGTGTAGGTGGGGGTGGTATGCACAAAATTCGCAGCCTTATCAGATTGCTTGCACTTCTTGGTGAAACTTTCGTGAGCTCCTCCTCACTTTCCCGTGGAGGTGAAATCAAGGGACTAGTCTCTAATTCTGTGCTACCTTCATTTTTGTAGATCCTCCCACTTTGCATAGCCCCAAACATCAATTTATTCACATAACCCACTTTTCACACAGTAGCATTTTAATCTATGTGTTCAAAGGTTTAACATACTTACCTCGTGGTCCCTTGAGGAAGTGTCATTCCACCTCGCTATAGATGACTGAAGTATCTACCACGAACTCAGTGATAAACCCTCCTATAATTAGATCGAGCCAATGGTCCACAACGTGTGCGATCTTATCTTCTAATTCTTCCAGTCTGCACACTAACTTTGGAATCCACACAATGGGTTTGTCAAGCCTACACCTTCCTTGGCTATCTGCTAGCTTCATGATCCACTTGTACAACTTAGAGGGGAAGGATGTAAAGAAAATTTCATGGATTTTCGTATATAAGTAGAAATCTAACCACTCTTCCTTTGATAACTGCAGATTCCTATTTTCCTACGGCGCGAACTCTTGAATCTTTTTGTCCAACCACTCTTCAATTCCTTTATTTGTCAGATTCTAGTGATACGACATTAGACATATCTTATGCAGATCCCAGTCTTGGCAATGGAACCATTTCTTGGCTTATTGGGGCTTGACCCAAGTTCAAAGTTAAGTCAGCGAAACAAATCTCGGTACTACTAGCCCTTTTGGCAATAGTCCATGAAGTGCAGACTGAGGTTTCACTTGAAGTAGTATGGGAGGGTGCTAGAACCAGGTTTCTGCACCCTGGAGATGTTTGATGAGTTCAAATGGTCCATAATTCAACCCTGTGTGCAAGTCGCTTCGCGCACTTTCCCGTACCTCACAACCTGATATACTGCCTTCATGCAGTGCTACTCAGGGGTTGAACGCTATGCTTCCGCATTACTACTCAAGGCCTTACTGTTATTCCAATGTTAGTTGAATATTTTAGCCTACTTGCTTACTTTAAGTTATACTTAACAATATAAACCATTCATACAGGTGCACACAGTAAATAAGCAGTATATTTGCAAATTAGATCAATGTTGGGTATGGAATCCCTCGAAGGCATGTTTTGGGGCTCAAAGCCCAAGTTTTGACCCTAGTCACAGGGTTGTCCACCCTAGCCTTGTAAATGTAATGTCAGCCTACCCATGGTCCGCGGACCATGGGATTATATAAATAAAGCGAGGCTCTAAGTGTAAAATATAACCAATGAAGCAGCGATGAATAAGAAAGAAAGAAGAGAAGATAGAGTCGAAGTAGCTAACTGTGTCTTGGGTCGTAGAGTAGGAGAAGGCTCTGAAGCTGAGTGCGCAGAGGCCTAGTAGTCCACATCTGAGTGCATAGACCCCTGTAGCTAAGTGTGCCGGGCGGAGCTGAGTCTATAACCACAGAAGAGATTAATAAAGAGAAGATTTATCATACTTTTGTGTATTTGTTCTTGGGTTAATGCACATTTTATGTGAATTAAAAATATATTATTTATTTACTGTGCGCACCTATCTGAATGACTTATATTGCTAGCTATAACTTAATGCATACAAGTAAGCTAATTTAATCAACTAACAGTGAGATACTCGTAAGGACTTCGGTAATAACAACATTCGGCCCCTGAATAGGGTTGTGCAAAGGCAACATCTTAGGCTACGAGGTGTGGGAAAGTGCGCATAGCGACGTGCGCACAGAGCCGAACAGTGGACCAATTGAACTCATCAGACATTTCCAGGGTGCAGAAACCTGGTTCTAGCACACTCCCATACTACTTCGGGTGAGACCTCAATCCGAGCTCCGTAGACTGTTGTCGAAAGATCCAATAGTACCATGATTTGTTTGGCTAAATCACCTCTGAACCTGGGTCAGGCCCCAATAAGCCAACAAATGGTTCCGTTTCCGGGACCAGGATCTGCATAAGAGATTTCTAATGTCATGTCATTGGAATCCAACAAAGAAAGAAATTGAAGGGTGGTTGGATAGAAAGATTCACGAGTTCGTGGCGTAGGAAAATAGGAATCTGCGAGTATGAAAGGAACAATGGTTAGAGCACTACTTATATACGGAAATCCACAAAATTTTCTTTGCATCCTTCCCCTCTGAATTGTATGAGCGGATCGCAAAGCTAGCAGACAATCAGGGAAGGTGTAAGCTCGACAGACCTATTGTGTGGACTCCAGAGATGGTGCGCAGACTAGAAGCATCAGAAGATAAGATCATGTTCGATCAAATTATAGGAGGGTTTATCATTGAGTTCACGGTATATACGTCAGCTAGCTACAATGGGATGGAACGACGCTTCCTCAAAGGACTACGAGGTACGTACATTAAATCTTTGAACACTTGGATTAAAATGCTACTATGTGAAAAGCATGTTATGCAAATACATTAATGTTTGGGGCTATGCGAAGTGGGAGGATCTATAGAAATGAAGTTAGTGAAGAATTGGAGACTAATCCCTTGATTTCACCTCCACAGGAGAGTGAGGAGGATCTTGCAAAAGTTTCACCAAGGAGTGCGATCACCCTGATAAGACAGCGAATTCCACGCATACCACCCCCACCTACACCACCACCAGTTTCACCATCTTCACCCCCGTCTTTGGCCACACCACTTCTACCACCACCACAGTTCAATATGGCAAACGCATTAAAATTTCCAGTGTTCAAAGGAGTAGGGAATGAAGATCCAGACCAATTTTGGTTCATGGTAAAGGTTGTATGGGAAGCACAAGGAGCCATGGATGACAATATAAAAGGTTGTATGGGAAGCACAAGGAGCCATGGATAACAATATAAAGAAGGCAACGCTGGTGAGCGCATTACAGGATCGCACACTAATGTGGTAAATTAAGCATTCCAATCACAATCCAAACATTGAGATCGCGGATATCCAAGCTGCGCTAAACAGGGAATTTAGCAGGGCAAGGTCAGAGACACAGTCGATTATTGCATTTAAGGAAATCATGATTCTTCCAACCAAGACCCCCTGGGAACTAGATCAGAGACTGAAGTGTATGATTCGTGAAGCCAATATGACCTTGACAGATAGGCAACGACACGCATGGTTTGTAGCATCACTAACATCGCATCTAAGGACCGCGTTGGCACAACAAAAGCTATCAACTCAGCCCGAGGCCTTGGAAATTGCAATGAGACTGCACGAGACCCTGATACAAGATCCTAATTTAGGAGTCCAACAGATCCATGCATAGTTGAAAAAATTGTGTCTTGAGATGCAAAGCCTGAAACAAGACAGGACGACTCGCCCAGAAGGGTGCATGGAGGTATGGTGCATAAAGTACAAAGGTCAGGGACATGACAAGGACCATTGTCTAGTCCTCATGAACTACCTAGCGGGCAGAGGGCCAATGCCATTGAGACCAAAGGCACAAGCAAGAATGAGCGCGGCGCCTACATTATGGTGCATTATTTGTTAGATAGGAGGGAAGAATGCTACAGATAACCGTCATCTATTACAGAAGTATACTTAGACATCCTAGTAGTTGTTCTATAATTTCTGCACGTCAGTAGGCCATGATGAGCGTACCTGTAGAAGTGATGAACTGCAAATGGATTAGACTCCTACCTATAGGGTTCAGACCGAAATGCGAGCCCTTGATCTAAATGCAAGGAAGGTGTGCATTGGATTTCCAGGGTGTGGACGAGGTCGAGGTGGAATGGGACAAGGAAGGGGTCGCGGATAGTTGATCTGTTACAATTGTGGAGGGCCGGAGCATTATGCTCATGATTGTACAAATCCAACAAGATCATCATGTTTATATTGTACCCAGCTTGACCACGAGATAGAGGACTGCCCCACACTGATAGCGAGGTTAAGCGATAAAGGGTCACTTTAACCTTCCCTGATGCAGAACCTGCAAATGATGAGGTCTGAGCAACATGAGGAGGACCCGGATGTAAACATCGTGCTCTGAAGTGATATCACGATAGGAGATTGTTATAGCTCCAAATCTCACTCTTATGGTTTGTGATGCTACACTCATGGCCTAGGGCAACCCCTCCTTCCAGACCTGGTCCTAAAATTTAAAAAACAGTGTTTTATTCCCTATACACGACATTGTCCTGAGTTAAACGAGTGTACACGCGGGTCTGTGTATACCCAACCCGCGTGTATGTATTAAAACACTTAAAAAAATAAATAATTCCTTATTTTCGGGCGGAGCTCGCGGGTTTTACGTGCTAATCACCTGTTAGTGCCCATGGCCCAACTGTTCCCAACCAACTCCTAACTAAAAAACTACTTTGGAGATGGTATAAAAAGACATCAAAGGGAAGGCCTAAGGGAGAGAGAAAAGAGAGCAAGATTATTATGCTGAGATTTTCCCCTTAGACCAGGTCTGAAGTCCTTGGTGCTTTCTGCACTTCCCCCATTTTGCATAGGAAACCCTTGTTTCCATGTGTATTGGTGATCATTCATCCTTTATGTCATCATTGAGTAAGACTTGGAAGGAGCTCTTGTTGGAGGCTTGAGGCTGGAACGAATCCGGGAGGAAGCTTTGCTTGGAGCCTGCTGAAGGTGTTAAGGTGATATCTTTCCGTTATATGTACTTTACTTGCCTTTATATATAAACAAACACGTCTTGGTTCCCGAAACAATCTTTCTTTATGCTTATGAGATTCTTGTTTTGAATTCTTATGCAAGTGGTTACTTAAAGATTTTTATAACTAACTTTATAGCATGAAGATGGTTTATACATAAGTATTTGTACAGGTACTGTTGTGTTCTTTGATTTTCTTGTCTTACAGGTCAAAGGAAGAGGAAGGGAACTCCAAAAAGGGTTTGGATCCTAAAGGCCTTCTCGAACGTAGGACCTTAGGTACGTACCCTTAACATTATAATTTGCTTAAAGTAAAGATAATGGCTGTGTGTGTGTTTCTTTGAATAAGCAATTTTTACTCTGGTAGAGTCTTAGCCCAAAGGACCCTAGGGGTATTTTCCCTTCAACCAGAATTGGTGACTCCGCTGGGGACAACACTCTTGTTGTTCCTAGTTTGGGTAGTCTTCAAGCCAATCAAGGCTCAGCCCCTCTGTTTGTTGGCTCTGACTGTCTGATCTGTTCTTGAACTTTAAGCTTTTACAGTTTTTTCAGTCTGTGTTTTTTATTTTTCTTGAAAACCTTCAGATACACTCTTTTTCTAGATTACAGAAGCGTATATATGCAAGTTTCACTAACTGAACCCGCGTATACGCAGGTTTCCTTAGTTACAGTCGCGTGTACACGCACTCTGCACATTACTGCAGGCGCGTATATTATATAAATTTCAAGATTCATAAATCTTCTTTTTGCTGAATGTCTGTCTGGTGGTTTGGGTTAGTTTGAAGAAGTCATTTTCCAGTAACATTTCTCTATTTAACAGGGGGCATCTTGTTTTGAACTCTCTCTAGTTATAAGGGGTACTAGTCTTGTTTTCGTTGATTGCAAGCGTCATTGTTTTTGGCACACAAGATTTCTGATTAAGAATCTTGACTGCTCTGTTTTGGCGGAGTAGGAAGATTGGATTCAATCTTTGTGTTCATTTTGTTTTGATGACACTTTTGTTTGCTCAGCGAAATCATTTTTGTGACCATTTGCTCCTTTGTTTCGGGGAAATTGTTTGTTATCATTTTCTTGAAACTTGTCTTTGGGTCTTTTGAACTTTCATTGTTGCTTTTGATTACCAAGAGCGATTTCAAACACATTTATTTTTGTTGGGTTTTCATCATTTGAAAGGTGTCAATTCACAAAAGTGTTTGGTTTCCTGTTTGTCAATCATTGGTGTCAGTATTTTTGAGAGCTTTCATTTGAAAAAGGCTTTTTGGTTTGATTGAAAGAAAATCTTTTGAAAGTTTTGAGTTTCGCTTTCTTAAACTTGCTTTTCATTTGATTTCCTTTTTTGCGAAGTGAAAGTGCTTTGTGTTTATCTTACAACTTGCTTTTATTGTTTGGACGAAATGATTGGTAACACATCATCTTCTATCTAAGCATTTTAGTGGCAAGACAAATTTGATAAGTGAGCAACTTTCCTTCTTCGTTTTTAGAGTAGTCTCTAAATCTTGCATCCACATATAGTTTTTGCATTAGGATAGATTTGCATCTCTTTTTAGGAATATATAGTTTTGTTAGTTTTTGTGAGTGTGGAGTCTGAAAAGAAAAAGAAAAATTTGTTTATATTAGAAGTGCCTCTGAACCTCATAGAAATTGCTCTTCATCGAAAACAAAAAGTGCATGTGCATGTAGCTAAGTTTTATTAATTTCTTTTGCGTCCATAAAACACCACAAGTTTCATCTCCATTACCTTGTGACTTAAAGAACAACCTAATAAAATCAAGCGCTTAATTAAAATCCACTAGAACTTTTTGTTTTAGTCAGTTACACCAACAAGTTTAGGATTTTAGGGCCTCGGATTAGGCGAGTGGAGAGTTAACTCTCCAAGGCCACATAAAACATCAAACATAAGAGTCTGAATAACGAGAGAAAATCCAATAGCGTTAGGGAGACCAGGAAAGCTCCGGATCTAGGAGTTAAGCACGAGGGTCTGTAAAGACAGGGAAGAGAGATACCCCCTCTCCTACTTGTCCGAACTTACCTCACGACTGTTCCGCCTGGCTTCTGCGACGAGTTGCTACCCATAGTTGCCTCTCCTAGGGATCTGCACAGGTGGCTGCGGAGGGGAATCCCGTGGCACCTGAGGTTGACGTTGCATCACTCTCGACAGTACTACTGGAGGGCACCCTTGCGAAGCTTGGGGGCTTGCACCGGCGTAGGCTGTTGTTAGGAGGTCAGTGTAACTTCCTATGTTACCTTCACTGATAAGACTGGGCCGTCATTATCCCAGACTATTTTCGGAAGGCCCCTGACTCCACTTTCTTGTATTTTGGTGTCCAGTCCTCATCACCCGGAGCGGAAATACTTGGAAGTTGTTTGACTGGCTGATATCTTTAGGGACTTTATAGTGTGTGCTCTTTGTTCCTTGTATATAGTTGGCTTTAGGTATTTTTGTCTAGTCACATTTGGACTTTATGTTCTGAGTGACTGGTTTACTACTCCACTGATCGTGAAAGGTTTTTGGTCGTTCTTTCAGAAGTTGTGGAGTTGCCTCCTCAAGGGAAAAGGTTTTGATTGCTTATCCATATTCCTTGAAAAGTTATTTCTATATTCCCGTAGGGGAAGGGTCTTTGGATCAATTTGATATGGCCAGTATTCGTGTGGAAACCAACCAAGGTGCCCTCCCAAAAGGGGATCCTTGTGCTCTTCCTTTCTTTGGAAACGTTGGTACTCCCTTGATGGCCACTTTGAATATTCCTGGGTTGAATATTGGACTACCCATTTGGTTGTGGTCCACTCCGAATATTCCAAATGCTCTTGAGGCTTCTGAGTTGAATTCTTTATTTCAAGGGCATCACATGGGTGCTAATTGTTCATCTTCTCTCAAAGAGAAATCTGGGGTTCCTTCTCCTCCTCCTTCTTGTCACAAGAAATCTAAAAAGAGGAGAAAAAGGAAGTTAAAGAAGAAGAATAATTCTATCCTTTCATCTTCAACCTCTGCGAGTCATGTTGGAGATGAGTCTTCAGCCGCTGCAAGTCATGCTGGGGGCACAAGTCTAGTCACTGCAAGTCACACTAGCACTTCATCTTCAACCTCTGCGAGTCATGTTGAAGATGAGTCTTCAGCCGCTGCAAGTCATGCTGGGGGCACAACTCTAGTCATTGTAGATCATACTAGCACTTCATCATCAACCTCTGCGAGTCATATTGAAGATGAGTCTTCAGCCACTGCAAGTCATGCTGGGGGCATGATTCTAGTCACGGCGAGTCATACTAGCAAAGAGTCACCGACCTCTGCAAGTCATGTTCAGGACTCTCTGCAAACCACTGCTAGTCAAGTTAGCGGAATGGAGGTTGATAAGAAACCTAGACGTAGAAGTTTTAAACCTAAGTTCCCTTGTAAGATATGCAAGGGAGACCATCTTACTCATTTATGCCTTGGTATTCCAGAGGTTAAAAAGATATGGTCCGAGTCTGAAAGTTCTTCTACTCCTAGATCTGATATGGTTTCTCATCAATCCCATCAACCATTGGTTGAAAATGTGGTAAAGCCAGTGCAATCGTTGGCCAATTACACTCCTCTTTTGGGGGGTGAAGTGCCTAACAAAAGAGTCTGTTTGATCTCTAGTACAGAGTCTTCTAGTATATGGGGCATTTCGGTTTCTTCGAATGTTCCCCCTCCAAGTGCTAAGAGTGTTTCCTTTGATTGGGATAGTCTTGTTGAGCCTCATCTTCCTTCCGTTGTACCTTTCCAAATGAAGGTCATAGTTAATTCCACAAATGTCTATCGATGTATGGTGGATGAAGGATCCTCTACAAGTATTATATCCTCTTTGAATTGGAAAGCTTTGGGTTCCCCAAAGTTGTTGACAACTCAGAGTCAGTTGTTAGCCTATGATAGAAGACCTGGTGAATCTATGGGTGTTCTTCCTCAATTGCCTATCACTTTAAGTGGGAAGACTATTTTAATCGATATGATGGTGGTTGATAGCCCTTTAGAATTTAATATGCTACTTGGGCGTGATTATGTCTATGCTATGAATGCTGTGGTGTCTTCACTCTTTCGAGTAATGTGCTTTCCTCATAACGGGAATATTGTCACTATTGATTAGTTTGCATCTCATAATCACCACCCTAATTCGACTTTACTGCAGAATGCCCCTTGGTTTGTTCCAAGTGTTCAAGTAGACTCTACCCCGCCACGGGTCAATTATGTGGCATTGAATCCTCAATGTTCAATCACTTCTAAGAAGGATCCTTTGACGTATTATTCTCCTTCTTGGGACTTGGTCCCGACAGTTGACCAAGAGATTCATCCTATAGGGACATGGGACCCTTTAATTCCCTCTTTTGATTCTTGTAGTTCTCATGATTTCTTAGAACTTGCTTTGCCTTCACAGGAGGAACTCTTTGAAGCCATGAGTTATGAATACCAAAGGAGTCCTTGGTCCGATCCCTGCAAGGGGTTTTTCCAGAAGAACTATTATACGTAAGCCGCCAGGCTGCGCGATCCCCTGTACCATATTGTATATATGAGGTACGCATTTTCAAGTTTTGTATTCTATAACACAAAGATCTTATATGAGGTTTATATATGGGATGTATTAACTTCGTGCCTAGTGTTCCTATTTATGTTTACAGAACTTGGAAGATGTCTCCTTTGGAAGTTTATGGTTGGTCCGTTCTGACAGGTATTGGTTCTCGAAACTGGCATATAGGTTAGGTTTTTCCACCTGCATTGTGCACTTATCAGTTTCCTTTCCCATTTTGGCCTTAGGATCGACCCCACCAAGTTATGATGCGGAACCTTCTCATTGCTTAGAAGTATCATGACTTGAGTTGTAGAGCCTACCTTATCATGGGTGCCCTAGTTAGTACCTTGTTGTCACTTGGCACTCATGCAGATTTTTTGTCCTTTTGTTCGGGACTCCTCTATAGTCCCGCCATGACTTATGCGTTGAAGACTCATTCCTCTTAGATTCTCTGCTTTGTTCTGGCCATATACCCTAGAGGCTCCTTTGTGTTGAGTTGTACTACTGCATTGCATGTTGACCATTTGCACCTGTTGGCCTAGAGCCGGCTTCACTTGGACTCGTGTTTAAGCCAACTTTTGACCATGACGTCTGCAAAATCAACCTTCCATACCTTTGACTTCTGCGACTTGACACACCTTGACCCATGGAAGGAACATACCTTTGAGTGTCACCGACCAGTTTTCACCTCCTTGCATTGAGCATAGGAACTTTCCTTTCCCAGGAACTAGATCATCTGTTTCACCAACACTCGTTCTTTCCACTGTACCATAGCATTCTTTTATTCTTTTTCTCGCTTATCAGAAAAAGACAAAAAAATTAAATATTTCAAAAAAGAGCGGGAATAGGGGCATTATTTCCATTTATTGTTGGCAGCTAGAGTCAGTCGTGTCGCCCTTGAACAAAGCACTCAAAACAAAGTCTCCTCCGCATGGGTGGGATTTAGTTTGACTTAGGTACGCCATAACCTTGTTATTGAGTCAGTTCTCCCCCGATTGGTTATCTCTTCCAATCATATGGAGGGTTCGTTCATGCCTCCTGCATGGCGAACTTATACAGAGTCATCATATGCTGCCACATAGTCACATTGAGTCGTGCTTTTGTTCAAGGGAAGTTAGCCTGAGTCGGCCTTTCTGCGGTGTCTCTTGACTCACTTTCAGTCGGCCATCCCTGGTTGTCAGTGTCATGTCCATCATCACATTAGTTATATTGGTCCTTTACTCGTGCCGGTTTGAGAAGGTCCCCATTGACTTCTTGCTGGCGGCTCTTGTCCTTATCGACGACGACACCTTGCTCTGAGGACAGGCCTAGAGTCGCACCCTGGCCCTATTTTCATTATTGATAGTTCACCTTGTGCTCAACATCGATCAGTATCATGGGTCTTTGACTGAGCGGTTTCCCTTGTGTTCGACATCAGCATACATTATCACACATTGGGATTCGTGCAGTACCTTGGTTTCCATTTGACCCTATTGGTGGATACCTCGCCTCTATGTCAGCTTTCATTATTGGTTGGTTCAGAGGGTTTCTGTCGTGCACTAGCCACATCTTGTGTACGCCGGAAACGTACTTCGGTTGGGTTACTACATCTTTTTTCGTCCGATTCCTTCCACATTATTGGCCTACGGGTTACACTCGCGCTAGATTGATGGAGGATGCCTTAATGCCTTCCTTCTAGCGGATATTTCCCTATCGACTTCGACTCATTGCTCTGGGGCAAAGATCTAGAGTCCATTTGGCAGTACCTTGGGTTTGCAGTCATTAGTGGCAGATCCATCGCTATTGACAGTGGGAAACCATCATTGTCTCCTGATCGATAGATTCTTACAGGTGTTCGACCTCAGCTCATCTATTCACACTTGTTAGATTGTACTGGGTACCTTGACGCTCATTATCATTATCGGTGAGTAGTCTCGCGTTTGTTAATGGTATACATCAATGACCGGTAATCAAACGATTTCTCACATGGTTGACTTTAGATCATTTATTCCCATGGTGTAGAAATGTACCACGGCGGTCGGTGAAGACCTCAGGTTGTATCAGCATTCATTGGTTCACTTGACAGTTGCTCCTGTTGCTGCTAGTTGATACCACTCCACCTTATATGTTGTAGTCAGTCACGGCGACATTTTATATGCTGGCACCTGAGTTTGCAGTGTAGTACCATCCTATTCCATCATGTTCAGTTGGTACCTTTTGGGATCAGTCTTTGATATCAGTGATCCGTTGCATCTTTCAGCATCATTAACAGTCTTATATGAGATATTCAGACATGTACTTGCTCATTATGATCAGATGATCCATTATGTATCTTCCAGTCCTGTATACTTGTATACTTAGTGGATCCACTTGTACTTGATATGTGGACATGCTTTACTTTTTCTGAGCATGGGTATGCCCACCTCAGACAGTGTTTCTTTCTGATCTCCTTTTGGTGGCTTGGCAGGCTGAATTCTAGTGCAGTCCTCCTCGGTTTTTTGACAGAGTTCCTTTCCATGTACTTACATAATATATTTCGGCCATCATGTTCCCCTTCTGACCTCATATATTAGGGGGCATCTGTTATAGCTCCAAATCTCACTCTTATGGTTTGTGATGCTGCACTCATGGCCTAGGGCAACCCCTCCTTCCAGACCTGGTACTAAAATTTAAAAAACAATGTTTTATTCCCTATACGCGACATTGCCCTGAGTTAAACGCGTGTACACGCGGGTCTGTGTATACCCAACTCACGTGTATGTATTAAAACACTTAAAAAAATAAATAATTCCTTATTTTCGGATGGAGATCACGGGTTTTACCTGCTGATCACCTGTTAGTGCCCGTGGCCCAACTTTTCCCAACCAACTCCTAACTAAAAAACTACTTTGGAGATGGTATAAAAAGACATCAAAGGGAAGGCCTAAGGGAGAGAGAAAAGAGAGCAAGATTATTATGCTGAGATTTTCCCCTTAGACCAGGTGTGAAGTCCTTGGTGCTTTCTACACTTCCCCCATTTTGCATAGGAAACCCTTGTTTCCATGTGTATTGGTGATCATTCATCCTTTATGTCATCATTGAGTAAGACTTGGAAGGAGCTCTTGTTGGAGGCTTGAGGCTGGAACGAATCCGGGAGGAAGCTTTGCTTGGTGCCTGCTGAAGGTGTTTAGGTGATATCTTTCCATTATAGGTACTTTACTTGCCTTTATATATAAAGAAACACATCTTGGTTCCCGAAACAATCTTTCTTTATGCTTATGAGATTCTTGTTTTGAATTCTTATGCAAGTGGTTACTTAAAGATTTTTATAACTAACTTTATAGCATGAAGATGGTTTATACATAAGTATTTGTACAGGTACTGTTGTGTTCTTTGAATTGCTTGTCTTACAGGTCAAAGGAAGAGGAAGGGAACTCCAAGAAGGGTTTGGACCCTAAAAGCCTTCTCGAACGTAGGACCTTAGGTACGTACCCTTAACATTAGAATTTGCTTAAAGTAAAGATAATGGCTGTGTGTTTGTTTCTTTGAATAAGCACTTTTCAGTCTGGTAGAGTCTTAGCCCAAAGGACCCTAGGGGTATTTTCCCTTCAACCAGAATTGGCGACTCCGCTGGGGACAACACTCTTGTTATTCCTAGTTTGGGTAGTCTTCAAGCCAATCAAGGCTCAGCCCCTTTGTTTGTTGGCTCTTACTGTCTGATCTGTTCTTGAACTTTAAGCTTTTCCAGTTTTTTCAGTCTGTGTTTTTTATTTTTCTTGAAAACCTTCAGATACGCTCTTTTTCTGGATTACAGAAGTGTATATACGCAAGTTGCACTAAGTGAACCCGCGTATACGCAGGTTTCCTTAGTTACAGTCGTGTGTACACGCACTCTGCACATTACTGCAGGCGCGTATATTATATAAATTTCAAGATTCATAAATTTTCTTTTTGCTGAATGTCTGTCTGGTGGTTTGGGTCAGTTTGAAGCAGTCATTTTCCAGTAACAGTTCTCTGTTTAACAGGGGCATCTTGTTCTGAACTCTCTCTAGTTATAAGGGGTACTAGTCTTGTTTTCATTGATTGCAAGTGTCATTGTTTTTGGCACACAAGATTTCTGATTAAGAATCTTGACTACTCTGTTTTGGCGGAGTAGGAAGATTGGATTCAATCTTTGTGTTCATTTTGTTTTGATAACACTTTTGTTTGCTTAGCGAAATCATTTTTGTGACCATTTGCTCCTTTGTTTCGGGGAAATTGTTTGTTATCATTTTCTTGAAACTTGTCTTTGGGTCTTTTGAACTTTCATTGCTGCTTTTGATTACCAAGAGCGATTTCAAACACATTTATTTTTGTTGGGTTTTCATCATTTGAAAGGTGTCAATTCACAAAAGTGTTTGGTTGCCTGTTTATCAATCATTGGTGTCAGTATTTTTGAGAGCTTTCATTTGAAAAAGACTTTTTGGTTTGATTGAAAGAAAATCTTTTGAAAGTTTTTAGTTTCGCTTTCTTAAACTTGCTTTTCATTTGATTTCCTTTTTTGCGAAGTGAAAGTGCTTTGTGTTTATCTTACAACTTGTTTTTATTGTTTGGACAAAATGATTGGTAACACATCATCTTCTATCTAAGCATTTTAGTGGCAAGACAAATTTGATAAGTGAGCAACTTTCCTTCTTTGTTTTTAGAGTAGTCTTTAAATATTGCATCCACATATAGTTTTTGCATTAGGATAGATTTGCATCTCTTTTTAGGCATATATAGTTTTGTTAGTTTTTGTGAGTGTGGAGTCTGAAAAGAAAAAGAAAATTTTGTTTATATTAGAAGTGCCTCTGAACCTCATAGAAATTGCTCTTCATCGAAAACAAAAAGTGCATGTGCATGTAGCTAAGTTTTATTAATTTCTTTTGCGTCCATAAAACACCACAAGTTTCATCTCCATTACCTTGTGACTTAAAGAACAGCCTAATAAAATCAAGCGCTTAATTAAAATCCACTAGAACTTTTTGTTTTAGTCAGTTACACCAACAAGTTTAGGATTTTAGGGCCTCGGATTAGGCGAGTGGAGAGTTAACTCTCCAAGGCCACATAAAACGTCAAACATAAGAGTCTGAATAACGAGAGAAAATCCAATAGCGTTAGGGAGACCAGGAAAGCTCTGGATCTGGGAGTTAAGCACGAGGGTCTGTAAAGACAGGGAAGAGAGATACCCCCTCTCCTACTTGTCCGAACTTACCTCACGACTGTTCCGCCTGGCTTCTGCGACGAGTTGGTACCATAGTTACCTCTCCTAGGGATCTGCACAGGTGGCTGCGGAGGGGAATCCCGTGGCACCTGAGGTTAATGTTGCATCACTCTCAACAGTACTACTGGAGGGCACCCTTGTGAAGCTTGGGGGCTTGCACCGGCGTAGGCTGTTATTAGGAGGTCAGCGTAACTTCCTCTGTTACCTTCGCTGATAGGACTGGGCCGTCATTATCCCAGACTATTTTCGGAAGGCCCCTGACTCCACTTTCTTGTATTTTGGTGTCCGGTCCTCATCACCTGGAGTGGAAATACTTGGAAGTTGTTTGACTGGCTGATATCTTTAGGGACTTTATAGTGTGTGCTCTTTGTTCCTTGTCTATAGTTGGATTTAGGTATTTTTGTCTAGTCACGTTTGGACTTTATGTTCTGAGTGACTGGTTTACCACTCCATCGATCGTGAAAGGTTTTTGGTCGTTCTTTCAGAAGTTGTGGAGTTGCCTCCTCAAGGGCAAAGGTTTTGATTGCTTATCCATATTCCTTGAAAAGTTATTTCTATATTCCCGTAGGGGAAGGGTCTTTGGATCAATTTGATATGGCCAGTATTCGTGTGGAAACCAACCAAGGTGCCCTCCCAAAAGGGGATCCTTGTGCTTTTCCTTTCTTTGGAAACATTGGTACTCCCTTGATGGCCACTTTGAATATTCCTGCGTTGAATGTTGGACTACCCGTTTGGTTGTGGTCCACTCCGAATATTCCAAATGCTCTTGAAGCTTCTCATTTGAATGCTTTATTTCAAGGGCATCACATGGGTGCTAATTGTTCATCTTCTCTCAAAGAGAAATCTGGGGTTCCTTCTCCTCCTCCTTCTTGTCACAAGAAATCTAAAAAGAGGAGAAAAAGGAAGTCAAAGAAGAAGAATAATTCTATCCTTTCATCTTCAACCTCTGCGAGTCATGTTGGAGATGAGTCTTCAGCCGCTGCAAGTCATGCTGGGGGCACAAGTCTAGTCCCTGCAAGTCACACTAGCACTTCATCTTCAACCTCTGCGAGTCATGTTGAAGATGAGTCTTCAGCCGCTGCAAGTCATGCTGGGGGCACAACTCTAGTCATTGTAGATCATACTATCACTTCATCATCAACCTCTGCGAGTCATGTTGAAGATGAGTCTTTAGCCGCTGCAAGTCATGTTGGGGGCATGAGTCTAGTCACGGCGAGTCATACTAGCAAAGAGTCACCGACCTCTGCAAGTCATGTTCAGGACTCTCTGCAAACCACTGCTAGTCAAGTTAGCGGAATGGAGGTTGATAAGAAACCTAGACGTAGAAGTTTTAAACCTAAGTTCCCTTGTAAGATATGCAAGGGAGACCATCTTACTCATTTATGCCCTGGTATTCCAGAGGTTAAAAAGATATGGTCCGAGTCTGAAAGTACTTCTACTCCTAGATCTGATATGGTTTCTCATCAATCCCATCAACCATTGGTTGAAAATGTGGTAAAGCCAGTGCAATCGCTGGCCGATTACACTCCTCTTTTGGGGCGTGAAGTGCCTAACAAAAGAGTCTGTTTGATCTCTAGTACAGAGTCTTCTAGTATAGGGGGCATTCCGGTTTCTTCGAATGTTCCCCCTCCAAGCGCTAAGAGTGTTTCCTTTGATTGGGATAGTCTTGTTGAGCCTCGTCTTCCTTCCGCTGTACCTTTCCAAATAAAGGTCAGAGTTAATTCCACAAATGTCTATCGATGTATGGTGGATGAAGGATCCTCTACAAGTATTATATCCTCTTTGAATTGGAAATCTTTGGGTTCCCCAAAGTTTTTGACAGCTCAGAGTCAGTTGTTAGCCTATGATAGAAGACCTGGTGAATCTATGGGTGTTCTTACTCAATTGCCTATCACTTTAGGTGGGACGACTGTTTTAATCGATATGATGGTGGTTGATAGCCCTTTAGACTTTAATATGCTACTTGGGCGTGATTATGTCTATGCTATGAATGTTGTGGTGTCTTCACTCTTTCGAGTAATGTGCTTTCCTCATAACGGGAATATTGTCACTATTGATCAGCTTGCATCTGATAATCACCACCCTAATTCGACTTTACTGCAGAATGCCCCTTGGTTTGTTCCAAGTGTTCAAGTAGACTCTACCCCGCCACGAGTCAATTATGTGGCATTGAATCCTCAATGTTCAATCGCTTCTAAGAAGGATCCTTTGACTTATTATTCTCCTTCTTTGGACTTGGTCCCGGCAGTTGACCAAGAGATTCATCCTATAGGGACATGGGACCCTTTAATTCCCTCTTTTGATTCTTGTAGTTCTCATGATTTCTTAGAACTTGCTTTGCCTTCACAGGAGGAATTCTTTGAAGCCATGAGTTATGACTACCAAAGGAGTCCTTGGTCCGATCCCTGCAAGGGGTTTGTCCAGAAGAACTATTATACGTAAGACGCCAGGCTGCGTGATCCCCTGTACCATATTGTATATATGAGATACGCATTTTCAAGTTTTGTATTCTATAACACAAAGATCTTATATGAAGTTTATATATGGGATGTATTAACTTCGTGTCTAGTGTTCCTATTTATGTTTACAGAACTTGGAAGATGTCTCCTTTGGAAGTTTATGGTTGGTCCGTTCTGACAGGTATTGGTTCTCGAAACTGGCATATAGGTTAGGTTTTTCCGCCTGCATTGTGCACTTATCAGTTTCCTTTTCCATTTTGGCCTTAGGATCGACCCCACCAAGTTATGATGCGGAACCTTCTCATTTCTTAGAAGTATCATGACTTGAGTGGTAGAGCCTACCTTATCATGGGTGCCCTAGTTAGTACCTTGTTGTCACTTGGCACTCATGCAGATTTTTTGTCCTTAGGTTCGGGAGTCCTCTGTAGTCCCGCCATGACTTATGCGTTGAAGACTCATTCCTCTTAGCTTCTCCGCTTCGTTGTGGCCATATACCCTAGAGGCTCCTTTGTGTTGAGTTATACTACTACATTGCATGTTGACCATTTGCACCTGTTGGCCTAGAGCCAGCTTCACTTGGACTCGTGTTTAAGCCAACTTTTGACCATGACGTCTGCAAAATCAACCTTGCATACCTTTGACTTCTGCAACTTGACACACCTTGACCCGTGGAAGGAACATACCTTTGAGTGTCACCGACCAGTTTTCACCTCCCTGCATTGAGCATAGGAACGCTCCTTTCTCAGGAACTAGATCATATGTTTCACCAACACTCGTTCTTTCCACTGTACCATAGCATTCTTTTATTCTTTTTCAGCTTATTAGAAAAAGACAAAAAAAATAAATATTTCAAAAAAGAGCGGGAACAGGGACATTATTTCCATTTATTGTTGGCAGCTAGAGTCAGTCGTGTCGCCCTTGAACAAAGCACTCAAAACAAAGTCTCCTCTGCATGGGTGGGATTTAGTTTGACTTAGGTACGCCATAACCTTGTTATTGAGTCAGTTCTCCCCCGATTGGTTATCTCTTCCAATCATATGGAGGGTTCGTTCGTGCCTCCTGCATGGCGAACTTATACAGAGTCATCATATGCTGCCACATAGTCACATTGAGTCGTGCTTTTGTTCAAGGGCAGTTAGCCTGAGTCAGCCTTTCTCTGGTGTCTCTTGACTCATTTTCAGTCGGCCATCCCTGGTTGTCAGTGTCATGTCCATCATCACATCAGTTATATTGGTCCTTTACTCGTGCTGGTTTGAGAAGGTCCCCATTGACTTCTTGCTGGCCGCTCTTGTCCTTATCGACGACGACACCTTGCTCTGAGGACAGGCCTAGAGCCGCACCCTGGCCCTATTTTCATTATTGACAGGTCACCTTGTGCTCAGCATCGATCAGTATCATGGGTCTTTGACTGAGTGGTTTCCCTTGTGTTCGACATCAGCATATATTATCACACATTGGGATTCGTGCAGTACCTTGGTTTCCATTTGACGCTATTGGTGGATACCTTGCCTCTGTGTCAGCTTTCATTATTGGTTGGTTCAGAGGGTTTCTGTCGTGCGCTAGCCACATCTTGTGTATGCCGTAAACGTACTTCGGTTGGGTTACTACATCTTTTTTCATCCGATTCCTTCCACATTATTGGCCTACGAGTTACACTCGCGCTAGATTGATGGAGGATGCCTTAATGCCTTCCTTCTAGCAGATCTTTCCCTATCGACTTCGACTCAGTGCTCTGGGGCAAAGATCTAGAGTCCATTTGGCAGTACCTTGGGGTTTGCAGTCATTAGTGGCAGATCCTTCGCTATCGACAGTGGGAAACCATCATTGTCTCCTGATCGATAGATTCTTACAGGTGTTCGACTTCAGCTCATCTATTCGCACTTTTTAGATTGTACTGGGTACCTTGACGCTCATTATCATTATCGGTGAGTAGTCTCGCGTTTGTTAACGGTATACATCAATGACCGGTAATCAAACGATTTCTCACATGGTCGACTTCAGATCATTTATTCCCATGGTGTAGAAATGTACCACGGCGGTCGGTGAAGACCTCAGGTTGTATCAGCATTCATTGGTTCACTTGACAGTTGCTCCTGTTGCTGCTAGTTGATACCACTCCACCTTATATGTTGCAGTCAGTCACGGCGACATTTTATATGCTGGCACTTGAGTTTGCAGTGTAGTAGCATCCTATTCCATCATGTTCAGTTGGTACCTTTTGGGATCAGCCTTTGATATCAGTGATCCGTTGCATCTTTCAGCATCATTGACAGTCTTATATGTGATATTCAGACATGTACTTGCTCATTATGATCAGATGATCCATTATGTATATTCCAATCCTGTATACTTGTATACTTAGTGGATCCGCTTGTATTTGATATGCGTACATGCTTTACTTTTTCTGAGCATGGGTATGCCCGCCTCAGACAGTGTTTCTTTCTGATCTCCTTTTGGTGGCTTGGCAGGCTGAATTCTGGTGCAGTCCTCCTCGGTTTTTCGACAGAGTTCCTTTCCATGTACTTACATAATATATTTCAGCCATCATGTTCCCCTTCTGACCTCATATATTAGGGGGCATCTGTTATAGTTCCAAATCTCACTCTTATGGTTTGTGATGCTGCACTCATGGCCTAATGCAACCCCTCCTTCCAGACCTGGTCCTAAAATTTAAAAAACAACGTTTTATTCCCTATACGCGACATTGCCCTGAGTTAAACGCGTGTACACGCGGGTCTGTGTATACCCAACCCGCGTGTATGTATTAAAACACTTAAAAAAATAAATAATTCCTTATTTTCGGGCGGAGATCGCGGGTTTTACCTGCTGATCACCTGTTAGTGCCCGTGGCCCAACTGTTCCCAACCAACTCCTAACTAAAAAACTACTTTGGAGATGGTATAAAAAGACATCAAAGGGAAGGCCTAAGGGAGAGAGAAAAGAGAGCAAGATTATTATGCTGAGATTTTCCCCTTAGACCAGGTCTGAAGTCCTTGGTGCTTTCTGCACTTCCCCCATTTTGCATAGGAAACCATTGTTTCCATGTTTATTGGTGATCATTCATCCTTTATGTCATCATTGAGTAAGACTTGAAAGGAGCTCTTGTTGGAGGCTTGAGGCTGGAACGAATCCGGGAGGAAGCTTTGCTTGGAGCCTGCTGAAGGTGTTCAGGTGATATCTTTCCATTATATGTACTTTACCTGCCTTTATATATAAAGAAACACGTCTTGGTTCCCGAAACAATCTTTCTTTATGCTTATGAGATTCTTGTTTTGAATTCTTATGCAAGTGGTTACTTAAAGATTTTTATAACTAACTTTATAGCATGAAGATGGTTTATACATAAGTATTTGTACAGGTACTGTTATGTTCTTTGATTTGCTTGTCTTACAGGTCAAAGGAAGAGGAAGGGAACTCCAAGAAGGGTTTGGACCCTAAAGGCCTTCTCGAACGTAGGACCTTAGGTACGTACCCTTAACATTAGAATTTGCTTAAAGTAAAGATAATGGCTGTTTGTGTGTTTCTTTGAATAAGCAATTTTCAGTCTGGTAAAGTCTTAGCCCAAAGGACCCTAGGGGTATTTTCCCTTCAACCAGAGATGACAAGGGAAATTAGTCCGAAGAGAGTGCCTGGGTTCATAAGGCTCCAACAAAGGAACCAAAGTTCGATTTGGAGTGCACAAAGGAGACATTCATGGAAGCTAAGAAGAGCTTCACAGAGGCCTCCACTTTAGGTAGTAAAGACAAGCTAGAACCCGATATGGACCAATCAATGCTCACTACCTTTCTGGAGACATGCATGAAGCTACTGCACGACAACAAAGCATTGAAGGGGCTGCAAGAACTCATCACTAGATGTACAAGACCTGGACAACTGCGCGTAGTTCAGAAGCTCAGAAAGCACACAATGTGGACAGGAAGGGAAATGAGATTGACTGCGCAAATCGGGGAATACGAAATGGATCAAGTGATTTTAGATCTAGGATCAGACGTGAATGTTCTGTCAAAGTAAACCTGGGAGCACATGGGCAGGCCCGTATTGCAATGGTCTCCTATTCAATAGTGAATGGTGAATCAACAAAAGATCCTATCGATGGGAAGATTGCAGGGAATAATGGTAGATATCGAAGGTGTGAGCACGCTTGCAAATTTTGAAGTGATAGATATCATTGATGGTAGAAATCCCTATCCCGTGATACTAGGAATAGATTGGGCCACTGATATGAATGGAGTGATAAATCTAAAGAAGCGCAAGATGATTTTTGAGAAAATATCACTGCGCATAGTGGTACCTTTAGACCCTGCAAAAGGATCACGCTACATAGAGTCGGTGCGGGACTGTGATAGTGACGACGTTCTAGACTCTATCTACAAGATAACCATGCAAGAGTAGGATTGGGTGAATCCAGCAACAGATGAAAAGATTTCGTGGGAGCGCGAAAGCTCCTACACCTCAGATTTGGACGAGGAGACAGAGAGATGGCGGAACCAGTTACATGAGGTAACCACGCCCAACTGCAACATGATGATAAGGTCACTACGCTGTGTGGCAACATGGGCAAGAGATCTGCCTATGTATGATGGACTAATTGCAGTAGATGATTTCATATACAAATTTGAATGAGAAGTGCTGAAACAATAACAGTTCAACACTCTGAAATGGGCACTGTGCGCTATGCCCGCAAGGTGGTGGGGTATGTATCAAAGAAGTTTTGAGAACTGGCGCAACTGCAGAAGAATGATGCGCATGCAGTTTGGAAAGCCTCAGATGTGATGAAAGATGAATATGATGGATGAAACAACCTGCATACCCACCTCTCCAGATGAGTATAGGCATATGGTACACAACCTGCACGAACACACACCATCCTCGTGATAAGAAACAAGACCAACAAGAAGAAATGGCCAAGACAAGGAAGTGAACGATGAAGTATGATAAGACCAAGCACACCAAAGATTATCCATAGGGAAGCCTTTGAGAAAGTGTGCAAAGAACTGAACGCGGTCCACCATGTGAAACGCACTAACTGGGACCTGTGCATACCAATGCTTCTATGGGCTTATATGACCATGTGCAAAAACCTGACCACGCGAGCACTTTCGGAGCTGAGGTATCAAGTAGAGGCTGTAATCCCTGTGGAGCATGCGAAGCCTAGTTCGCGCATAACAGAACTCGTAGATATGACGGTTCGTGAAGCCCGGAAAGAAGGAATCACATAGCCACAAAAAACAGAACACATTTGACTTGAGGAAGAAATCCGACAAGGAAACTTTAAACTCCATGAACTTGAAAAAGAAAGGGTACAATTAAGGAAGAAAAGCGCTTTGATGGACGCAGAGGTCAAGAAGCTGGAAGACAAGATAAAGGAAGCATTTCTCTTCGAAAACCCTAGGATGGTAAGGCAAGGTGCCTATGATCACAGTGACAAGTTTGAGAACTATCATCGTGAACTGGTTAGTCTGCTGCCTTGGCTTGGACTACATATCGCCAAGCGTAGTGACCAGGGTGGTGTGTTGCAAGTAGTGAAGTGCGCAATGCCAACCACAACAATCGAAAGTGAGGATTCTCCGCGAACCATGGTGGAGGACGGGATGGAGCCCCACACGGATGGTGCAGCCACCTGAAAAGCCGCAGGAAAGACAGTCTTAGTGTTCCAGGTAGTTGGAAGGGAGCATGGCACTATAAACTATTTTTCCTAGGAGTTGCGCGATATTGGTGATGTGTGCAAAACCAGAGAGTCACAAGGTCCGCAGCCACACACGAAGGGTTGTGCTACTGCGCGGGTTGGTCGGAAGGTGACCATTCAAGTCACTATTCACGATTGGATGCTCAACTTGAGGCCAAATGGAGCGGGCGGCGAGAATTTAAGACGTGATTTATGGGCAAGAATTGGGAAAATCTTCGCTAAGAAAGCATTAATGGACCAAAATTGGGGGGAACGGTCGAATTCGAATTCAAAAGGTGCTATACAACACAAAGGTCTTCCCAGCAAACAACACTTGGTCATTTGTGAATTGAGCCATTGAGCAGAGCCCTGCGCATTAAGAGCTAAGTGATAATTAAGCCCCCAAATTCAGGAGTGACAAAATACAGCCTAGATACGATGAAAACAACTAAGGATGGTTTGGGCATAGAAGAGGTAACCTCCAGCGAGGCTGCACAGGCCCTAACTATGGAAGGTGTTCTAGAAGGCACTAGGGTTGTGACAGAAATCCGCAAATCACCGTGTATTCCAAGTCCAAAGAAGGATAAACAAGCAATGGCCCTCGTATGCATGTCCCCAAGGAACCTGCTGCGCAACAAGCTATCGATGGCAAAGAAAGGGAAAGTTGTCACGATAGAAATAGATGAGGAAGAAGAATATTTGAAGGCCCTTATCATTGCAGAGGAAGAAGACGAAGACATAGAGGAGGATATTCCACCTACACACTCTACGACAAAACTACCCGCATATGTCCCTCTGTGGAAAGGGAAGACCAAAGTGCCAAAGGACCTGGACGAACCAAAGAGTTCACTCTAGAACCCGCTCCTCCTAGACAACAATGTGTTTGAAGACATGCACCTAGGCCGTGTGCCAACCATGAAGTTTGAAGATTGGGACCTCGCTAACTACGAGAAGTTACCTCACCTGGAGACTGAAAACCTCATGAAGCAGAACACTGTGGGGGTGGTGACAACATTAGAGTTGCAAAAGTGGCTACATGGTGTGGAAAAGGCTGGGTTGCTGAACATACTATGGGTGTCACATTTCCACCAAGCACCATCACCATTTTCGTCATCAGGCAGCTGCTCTTCCTGGTGCATGATGGGTATTTATAGTTGGAGGATCCTATCCCCATCATGGTAGACCTAATTGACCGCATTTCCCGGCTCCCCTGCAAAGGAAAGGACCCCGCGACCATAGCTAAAGGAAAGGGTAGTGATTTGGCCCTTGCGGAGACCATGAAAACAAAGTATAAGCTGGAAAAGAAGAAGAGTGGCTACGCCATCTTCAGCATCAAGGATAAAGTAATCCACATAGCCACCCAGATCCTTGTAGGAAAAGTTATGCGAAAGTGTTGTGTCGATGAGGCACCAGCGCCGGTGGTCGTACTAGCCGAGCAGTGCATGGAGGGGGTCCAGTTCAATTGGTCCGACTTCCTCTACGAGGAATTTTTGAAAAATTGTCGCAAAGCGCAGGAGCAGGGTAAAACCTTCCACCATGTGTGGTTGTTGCTATCCATAGTGCTCATAGCGGGCAAACTACTGGAGGAAATTCAATTCCCCAACATTGATAGAGAATTACCATCAGCCGTGAAGTATGCTTTGATCTGGGCCATGAAGGATGGGAAACGGATACACGACACCAAGATATTCTGGGTACTCATGGAGATGAACATCTAGATGTGGATCAACTAGAAGCCGCACCTATCACCCATGACGTACAACAGTCTATATAGTTTTGCAGACTTTAAGGATGATATGCACAACATTTTTATAAGGGTGCGTGAGGATATGGTGAAGAAATGGATGAAGCTACCTTTTGTAGACACTGACATCACCATTTTTACTGTCTCGAAGACATGGCCCCTAGAATGGCACACCCTAGATCAAGAAGAACTCGAAAGGGCAGTAGTATAGAAGAAGAAGGACGATGCCAACCTGCGTGTCACACAGTTGGCTGAGAAAAGGCAGAAGGAAACAACAACAACTGAGGTAAGGGTAGCATGGGAAGTGGCACAGAATGCCGCCGATTAGAAAAAGGTCGTAGAAGCAACATCAACAGCCAAGGAGGCAAAGGAAACAACTGCATAGGTGGAAGAGGGCCAAACAATGTCCTCGTAGGGGTAGGAGGCAGAGGAAGCAGAAACAACATAAGGGAGTGCGGACCCAAGGATCACATCCACACAGCTGAAGTGCCCACACACGTTAGAGAAAGTAGGACCAAGGAAGAAGGTCAAGGCCTCGAAATTAGCCATTGACCCGATCACCTTAATCAAAGGTGATCTGCATGACATCAACGAGATGGTTCGCGATGTCACAAATTAGGCTCTTCAAGATTTTATGCAAGAGCACTAGACTGTGTTGGGGGCCCTCAAAGCATAGCTGTAGAAGTTACAGGTGCGTCCCCCTCAGGTGGGTACCATTTCCACCCACTTCGCAGCAGGATCCTTGATAGCAGAGCAGATGCTGTGCGCATGGATGGAAAACACAATAGTGTTGCCGGAAGGGGCACTAGTAGTAGTGAATGAAGCTGATAGTTTTTGGGTTAACATGATGAAAGGCCTTGAACTTAATTTGGCTGCTCTTCCGCGTGAGACACTGTATCTGCTATAGGATGGGATAACGGTAGAGCTGCACGCTAGGGAGAGCCGCATGATCCAATTCCTCGGTGACCAAACGATAAACATGGAACAGCTCAGCTTGTAGCGCAACGAATTGGTTTCGCAAAATTAACAATTGGTGTAGGTGGTAGATGATGCTTACTGATGCATCTCAGAGTTAGCCATCCCTGCAGATCTACCAGTGGAGGTGCGGATCCACAGGTTGGAAACCGAAGTCCACAAGGATAGGGAAGAAACGACCAAGGTTCAG
The DNA here is from genome assembly GCA_031772625.1 of Pinus tabuliformis. Taxonomy (NCBI): domain Eukaryota; kingdom Viridiplantae; phylum Streptophyta; class Pinopsida; order Pinales; family Pinaceae; genus Pinus; species Pinus tabuliformis. Next base: position 1,124,773,017 of record CM062807.1, on the reverse strand, counting down.
TTGGAGCTGAATCTTCAGATCGTCGAGCTACAGTTAAAGGCGCAGCCCTCCACTCCCCCAGAAGTCAGAGAATAGTGCATTGGCACTATCATAGTGGGATTGGAGGAAATGGGAAGTGTAGTGCGAGACTGCACCAGTATGCTTGAAGACACACTTGAGGTTCTCACGACTCTGCAGGAGGATCCCAACATCCAGTGCTTGGAAACAAAAGCACAAGAACTCCAGCAGCAATATAGAAGTGTCCAAGGAACTGCACAGACAGTGGTCCTTACCCAATGGCTTGCGAGGATGCAACATGCTAAGGCACTAAAGGAGTAGGTTGACGCGGCACGACACAAGGAGGCAGTTCTCAAAGCACGCATTCAACCTTAGATTGACAAGGCCTTCCCTATCACAGCAAATATTGAAGGAAATCTCACACACATACAGGGGATGCACACACAAATGCAGAGAAGCATGCCGGACATAGATGTCTCAGAACAGTGGATGCAGCAAATTCAATAAGCAGCGGCTTAGTGCGCTACGGACATCACAACCATTCGAGAACAGTTATAGGGCCTCCGGGCCAAGATCACCACACCGATAGAGTGACTTAAGGGCTAGTCACGATGTTTGTGTTGGGGGCCTGTTAGGCATGGAATCCCCCCAAGGCATGTTTTGGGGTTCAAACCCCAAGTTTTGACATAATATTGTTGTAATGTCTCCGCAAATTGTGGGCGTGGAGTACAAAATGTATGATAAAGTCATAGGGTTATCCGCCCTAGTCTTGTAAATGCAATTTCGGCCTACCCATGGTCCGCAAACCATGGGATTGTATAGATAGAGCGAGGATCTAAGTGTAAAAGATAACCAATGAAGCAGCGAGGAATAAGAAAGAAAGAAGAGAAGATAGAGTCGAAGTAGCTAACTGTGTCTTGGGTCGAAGAGTAGGAGAAGGATTTGCAACTGAGTGTGCAGAGGCCTAGTAGTCCTCAGCTGAGTGCACGAACCCTTGTAGTTGAGTGCGCAGGCCAGAGTCGAGTTTGTAACCAAAGAAGAGATTAATAAAGAGAATATTTATCATACTTCTGTGTATTTGTTCTTGGGTTAATGCATGCTTTATGTGAATTGCAAATATACTGTTTATTTATTGCATGCACCTATCTGAAGGATTTATATTGCTAAGTATAACTTAACACATACAAGTAATCTAAGTTAATAAAATAACAGTGTTATACTCGTAAGGACTTGGGTAATAACAGTGTTCGACCCTCGAGTAGGGTTGCACGAAGGCAGCATCTTAGGTTGCGAGGTGTGGGAAAGTGTGCGTAGTGACATCCGTGCAGAGCTAAATAGCGGACCACTTGAACTCATCAGACATGTCCAGGGTGCGGAAACCTATTTCTAGAACCCTCCCATACTACTTCGAGTGAGACCTCAGTCCGCGCTCCGTGGACCATTGCCGAAAGAGCCAATAGTACTGGGATTTGTTTGGCTAAATCACCTATGAACCTGGGTCAGGCCCCAATAAGCCAACAATCAATCATTCATTAACTCAAGAATAGATACACAAAATTATGATAAAACTTCTCTTTATTAATTCCTTCCTTAGTTACAGACTCGACTCTACCCTGCACACTCAGCTGCAGGGGTTTGCGCACTCAGTTGTAGACTACTAGGCCTCTGCGCACTCAGCTATAGAGCCTTCTCTTACTCTATGTCCCAAAGACACACTTAGTCACTTAGACTCTTCCTATCTCTCCTACTTCCTTCTTCTCACTTAGAGCCTCGCTCTATTTATACAATCCCATGGTCCGCAGACCATGGGTAGGTCTATCCAGCCGACATTACATTACAAAGCTAGGGTGGACAACCCTATGACTCTATCATACATTTCACGCTTCGCGCCTGCAATTCGTGGACTTTTACAACAAGAATGGGTCAAAAATTAGGCTTTGAGCCCCAAAACATGCTTTGGGGGGGATTCCATGCCCAACAAACACACTCCAAGCTTACAAGCATCCACATAACAAAAATGAGTGAAACTGCATGTCATGCACTCTGTGGACTTGCCATGGTGTTGTGCTACACTGTGTGAGGATGTTGAGTGTATGCATTCCCTTGACTATGATATGCAAGCAAATGTGAGAAAGGTAGACCACTTACGTTGCGCAAGTGTGCTTGTTGTGTAAGATTCCTCCAATGCATGAGTGATGATTCTGTAATTCGAGTGGAGGAAGTAAAATATGAGTGTTAGATTGATCTTGAGTGCATACAGATGAGCGATGAGGAGCCTTGAGTGTTTGAAAAATTTCCTGATTAGAATTGAAACCAACCTTAGGACAACGAGTGCCTGACATAACCATTAGCTTGGGCTAACGTGCCTCGACATTCTATGGGGTTTTGACTTCAATGACAGATGGATCTGCATAGACCAGTGGCTTAGAATGATTAATAATGAGTGAATCAACATTTTGATCAAATGTTAAGGTGAAGAGATCATGAAAACAAAGATCAAAAAATTCAAGATGTTGGTCGACATCCTCATTGTTTGATGAATCACACAGAGGGGTAGATGAGAAGGACGAATGTTCACCCTCTACGTTTCCAAAAAGAGCAGATGATAGATCAAGTGGATTTTCAATAAATGATTAGTCATCTCTGTTGTTGGATGATGGGATGACATATGGTGTTTCTTACGAAATATCAACAATGGGTGCATCCATGGATAGAGATACACATCAAAAAACAAGGATGGCAGGATCAACAAGGATTCTAGGAAAAAATGAAGGAGGTATAGACAAACAGGGATGGTCCCCTACTACTGGTGGATGTTCAAGCTCCCTGTCATGCTCTTCATGAATTCCTATGCATGTTGGTTGTACAACACCAACTCCATTGATATATCGATCCTCATTCAAAACAAGTGTAGAGTCCAGAATGGAAGAACACAAGACGGTGTCATCCAAAAGATGATCAAAATATGAAGACAAAAGTTGAGGTACAAAATACATGCGATGGGGCATGGGACTCACAACCAACTCTGTGCAAAAATCAGAAGGAGCGATGTCAGGAGATCGTGACAGTTCAAAAATTGTGTGTTCATGCTCTTTGGCATCACTCTATAGTGGTGGAGCTGTTTGATGAAGGGACGTCGGAAAGTCACTTGTGACAGCAATCGTGTCCATCTGTGATTGAACAACTCCATCACTGAAGAATTTTTAGAGGGGTTTTAGCTTGAACTTCTTCTTGGGATGAGAAAATTTCTTAAGACAGTACTCGAATCGGTCCCAAAGATAGAAAAACTTCATCTAGCTCTTAAGAGCTTGAAAATGAAAATCACGCAAGCGCTGCCAAAAGACTATAGGCGATTCATGTGAAGCCTTCCGTTGTTGTAACAGTTTTTGGTCAAGATGTTCTGGATCAAAATGATAGAAAGTGTTTTCAATGAGATCATAGAAGTGCTCAAGTGAGTGCACATTGTCAGCCGGCAGGCTGTGTAGCCACGAATGTGGAGATTCACAAAGTGTGTGTGCAAGCAACAAACTAGCATGTTCATTAGAACATCCATCTTCCTTATGAAGCATGGAAAGAAAGTCATGTAAGAAATCAGGCCAGGCCACTTCACCTTCACCATCATACGTGTAAGTGGACAAGTAATCGAAAACTCCCTCGTGATGGTGACATCTTCGGGATTCAAAAAACATCACGGAGGGAGAAGAGTGCAAGACTCCATGATAGATATGAAAAGGCTCAAAACATTATGAAAGTACACAGCTTGTCATCTGGCCCTCCTTCTAGCACCAGAAATGTTGATGGTGCTGGATCTGCCAACATTCAGGGGATCACATCGGTATGAAGTCCCAACTAGACCTCACACTGTTTGGTGTGGGAGTCCCATCTGGTATGATGGCCTAATTGCCATTATCTTAAGGATTTGCCTCAACTCTTGCTTGTCATCACAGGAGAGTGGTCTACTTTGTCTTCAAGAAGTGAGGTTCACGTGCCTGGTGAGTGTAAGTGTCACTTGTGTCAATGGTTCTTTCACTATAGAGGGAGAGGGTGGGAGTGAGTCCCAAGTTGGTTGGGATGAAGTTCCAACTTGGCTAGGAACACACAACACAACATGACGTGCACAACTTCTGGAGGAGCAGTCCAAATGGATGTGGCAGTCACAACACACAAGTAAGATAACACGTACAACACTAAATGGATGAGCCCACATGAGTGCAACATTTTTTAAATCAAGTTTTATGTGAAAGGCATGTCTGATGTCCGGGAGAGTAGTCTACACGGGCAAGACAACATTAACAACATATACAACAAATTTCTATTAATAGATTATGTATTACAACAAGTGAAATAGTTCAAATGTAGAACACAGGTTAAAGAAACATGCATCACAAGTGTTAAAGATTAGTCTTACAACAATTACAATACATGTGTGAAAATGTGCTAGCCTGTTAGCAGGCTTCTGAATTAAGCAAAAGTTCCAAAACAGATCATTACACCATACATCACTAACCCCGTGTAAGAGGCATTTGAGCCACTACTTACTCCTCAAAAGAAAGATTACAGACTCTCTTGGCTATGTGGGAGGAGCTAGGGTGAAAAAGTCATTTGCATGTACAAATGAGTGGGTATTTATAGCCAAGGGTGAAATTGACCCTTGTGGATGTTCGATTACCCTCATGACTATTTCACTTCCATGACTTTTCGACTTTACATGACACATTGTACAACAAGTGGGTGTCTTGGACTTCCATGTTAATTACATTGATTGACAACATGGCCCACAATAGTGATGTGGATGACATGACTCATGACACGACTTGACATTATAGTGTTAGTACATTCATGCTGCTGCTGGAGTGCATGTCAAGCTACAGTGTTGTTGGGTGATGGATGTCTTCATGGTGTGTCATAGCTTCACCTCTGCATGGCAAAGTGCACAGAGTCTTCGTGTTGGGTGTGGAGCCTGATTATCTTCTATAGTACCGGCATATTGGACCCCAGCGTTGCCGCCCGTAAAATAATCGCTGTCGTGGGGGCCCCCGAAGCTAAAAACAGCTGTAAAATTGCCTTGTAAAAGTATAGTAATTTCTAGTCAATCTGGGTCGTTCATTAGGCAGATGAACTGACGGTAGAACTTATGTTTAGTTTAGGGTTTTTTGCCCTAGAAGGCAACCCCTCTCTTTATATGAGGGCATTGTATTTGAGGTTGTGAGATAGATGTGTATTCGGTGAGAGAGAAACATAGAGGTGAGATTGTGAGAGAAAACAGAGGATATTACAGTGGTTTTGCTGTAGGTTGTATCTCTTCATTTTTCTGGATAATAAAAAGGAAGGACTGGCTGTTCGGGGTGGACGTAGCCCAAACTGGGTGAACCACGTATATCTGTGTCTCTCTCGTTTTGTGCATTTTATGTGTTTATATTTCTACAATATTATATGTGTTCCATTGCTCCGTAATATATAATTTTCTAACAACTGGTATCAGAGCCGAAGGTCTATTTGGCTGATAAACTCGCAGGAAAGAAGGGTTCCTGGTTTGAGTGGGAGCAATGGCGGAAGATGGTAAGTTTAGGGTCGAGAAATTTAACGGCCAAAACTTCTCGCTGTGGAAGATGCAGATGGAAGATTATCTGTATCAGAAAGATCTATATCTACCATTGGGCGGAAAAACAAAGATGCCGACAGGTATGAAAGACGAAGAATGGAACCTTCTCGATAGAAAGGCACTCGGAACAATACGGTTGTGCCTTGCTGTGTCAGTCGCCTTCAACATTTCGAAGGAAACCACGACAGAGGGTTTGATGCAGACGTTGTCGAAACTATATGAAAAACCCTCGGCCTCAAACAAGGTATTTCTTATGAAACGGTTATTTAATATGAATATGTCGGAAAGTGGATCTGTTGCAAACCATTTAAATGATTTTAATACAGTTACAAGCCAGTTAAGTTCTGTAGGGGTAAACTTTGATGATGAAGTTAGAGCTCTGTTATTCTTGTGCTCATTACCAGAAAGTTGGAATGGTTTGGTAATGTCCATTAGTAACTCCGTTTCTGGATCTAGTACTTTAAAGTTTGATGATGTTGTCGGTGCTATCCTTAGTGAGGAAATGCGACGGAAAAGCTCCGGTGAGACATCGGGAAATGCTTCGAGTGCAGAGTCTAGAGGAAGAAAAATGAAAAGAGGAAAGAGCTCAGGATATCGCAGTAAATCAAGGAAAGGCAGATCCAAGTCCAGATCGGGGATAGTGTGCTGGAAATGTGGAAAGAAAGGACACCTAAAGAAATACTATAGATCTCGGAAGGGAAAAGAAGGAGATGCACAGCAAGAAAACAATCATGAAGCAAATGTGACAGGTGAGGTGTTACAAGATGCTTTGATTCTTTCTTTTGAAATTATTACTGATTCCTGGGTGGTAGATTCATGGGCTTCATTCCATGCCACACCTAATAAGAAATACTTTCATGACTATGTTCAAGGAGATTTTGGACAAGTTCGTTTGGGTGATGATAAACCCTGTAAAATCGTTGGAATGGGTAAGGTTCTTGTAAAACAGCAGAATGGAAACCAATGGCTATTAAAGGAGGTAAGCCATGTTCCAGATCTAAAGAAAAATATGATTTCAACAGGGCAGTTAGGCGGTGAAGGTTGTGTGACAACTTTCACAGATAAAGCTTGGAAGGTCACTAAAGGAGCCCTGGTAATAGCAAAAGGCGAAAAGGTTGGTACATTGTATTTATGCAATGGTATTTCTAACTCTGTTAATGCTTTAACTTCCAGAGGAGCAGATGCAGCATTATGGCATCATAGGCTCGGACACATGAGTGAAAAGGGGATGAAGATTCTTCACTCAAGGAATTTGTTGCCGGGTTTGAAGAATGTTGATTTGGACTTCTGTGAGAACTGCATTTATGGAAAACAGAAGAGAGTCAGATTTCTCAGAGTTGGGAAAGAAAAGAAGAACGAAAAATTAGAGCTTGTGCATACAGACGTATGGGGACCTGCTCAGGTATCATCTCTTGGTGGCTCTCGTTATTATGTTACTTTTATTGATGATGCAACTAGAAAAACTTGGATTTATTGTATTAAGAATAAATCTGATGTATTTGATACTTTCAAGAAATGGAAAGCTTTGGTTGAGATTGAGACAGGAAAGATGGAAGCTATATTATATTGTTATTGTATGTAGATGACATGCTTGTTGCAGGATCTAACATGCAGGAAATAAATGTGCTCAAAAGAAAATTGGCAAATTCATTTGCAATGAAGGATTTGGGTGCTGCAAAACAAATCCTTGGTATGAGAATAACTAGAGACAGGAAAAATAGAAAATTAACATTGTCTCAGAATGAGTACATACAAAAGGTGTTGAAAAGATTTAACATGCAAAATGAAAAACCAGTTAGTACACCTTTTGCTAGCCATTTCAAACTTAGCAAAGAAATGTGCCCAAAGACCCAAGAAGACATGGATTATATATCTAAAGTTCCATATGCATCAGTAGTTGGAAGTTTAATGTATGCAATGGTCTGCACAAGGCCTAATATTGCACATGCAGTGGGAGTTGTAAGCAGGTACATGAACAAACCAGGAAAGGATCATTGGATGGCAGTGAAATGGATTCTCAGATATTTGAGAGGTACCACAAATTAGGCATTATGCTTTGGTGGTTCAAACATATCCCTACAAGGATATGTTGATGCAGATATGGCAGGTGACAGAGATAATAGGAGGAGCACTACAGGATATGTATTTACTGTCAGAGGAACAGCTGCCAGTTGGGTTTCAAAAATCCAAAGTGTTGTTGCACTTTCAACAACAGAAACAAAGTATGTTGCTGCTACAGAGGCTAGTAAAGAAATGATTTGGTTACAAAGGTTTATGGGTGAATTGGGTAAGGAGCATGATATGGGCACGTTATATAGTGATAGTCAAAGTGCCATTCATCTTGCAAAGAACTCAACATTTCATTCCAGGACAAAACACATACAGCTCAAGTACCATTTCATACGATCAGTGTTGGAAGATGGAGAGTTGAAGCTGGAAAAGATACACACTAGCCAGAACCCTGCAGATATGCTAACAAAAGTTGTAACCAGGGAGAAACTGAGAATATGCTCAATTTCAGTTGGTCTTCAAGGATGACGATGAAGATGAGAAACAGCCAGGTCCAAAGAGGAGTCATTGTCCAGCAAATGGAGCAGCAATGGAGTTGCTACAATCAGTCTCCAAGTGGGAGATTGTTGGGTTTGGAGCCTGATTATCTTCTATAGTACCGGCATATTGGACCCCAGTTCAAAATGGGGCGGCAACGCCGTGCGTAAAATAATCGCTTCCGTGGGGGGTCCAGGGGGGGGCAGCAGTGACTTTTGGGAGCCCCCCCCCCTGGCGGGGGGTTTTGGGGGCGCTGCCCCCGAAGCTAAAAACAGCTGTAAAATTGCCTTGTAAAAGTATAGTAATTTCTAGTCAATCTCGGCCGTTCATTAGGCGGATGATCTGACGGTAGAACTTATGTTTAGTTTAGGGTTTTTGCCCTAGAAGGAAACCCCTCTCTTTATATGAGGGCATTGTATTTGAGGCTGTGAGATAGATGTGTATTCGGTGAGCGAGAAACATAGAGGTGAGACTGTGAGAGAAAACAGAGGATATTACAGCGGTTTTGTTGTAGGTTGTATCTCTTCATTTTATTGGATAATAGAAAGGAAGGACTGGCTGTTCGGGGTGGACGTAGCCCAAACTGGGTGAACCACGTATATCTGTGTCTCTCTCATTTTGTGTGTTTTCTGTGTTTATATTTCTGCAATATTATATGTGTTCCATTGCTCCGTAATATATAATTTTCTAACACTTCGATGGTCATTGGTTCGCTTGATGTTGCTTTGGCACGTTGCTCCTTCCTTGTATGTTGGAAGGCTTGACAGGCTCACCTGTTCGTGAAAGATCTATGTTCGTTCATTCATCCATCCGTGAGCACATCTTGCATGTTTTCTCATACATCTATCGATGTACACATATTTGCATGATCATTCATTCATAAGCACATCTATTCACATGCATCGTTTGTTCATCCATTAGTGAACCTATCTTTCTGCTTGTGCTCTCTTTGTTCATCCCATTCGTCATCACGCCATGTTTTTTGGTGTACCTATACCTGTAATCACTCATGATGAGATGACATCAAATAAAAAAAACCTCCTAGTCTAGCATGACACATGATCATCTCGGATGTAGGTGACGGGAGAGGTGGGATGATAGCTCCAAGCACTGCTGATGAAAACTGCGCAATAGTCACTGGGTGATGAAGATGGGAAATCTGAGTCGACAGTGGCTGTCCGCGAGGTCTAGCTTGGCTAGAAGGAAAAACTGCGCAAGAGTCACTAGGTGATGAAGATGGGCAATCTGAGTCGACAGTGGTTGTCCGCGAGGTCTGGCTCGGCTAGAAGAAAAAACTACACAAATTTTGGGAGGAATAGCCTAGGCTGTAGGAAGGCAAGGCAAACAAAATCTGTGCATTTTCTGAAACATGCCGGTAGCGTGGGCTTGAGAGCTAAATTTTCGCAATTTCTTGGAGGAACAGGTCGGGCTGCATGGAGGATTGGCAGATAGGATTTGCGCAATTTTCCGAAGGAATAGGGGTGGGACCTTAGCAAAAACACTGCACAATTCCTGGAGGGAACTGGCAGTTGGCTGTTGGGTCACTAGCAGTAGAAATTGTGCAATTCCTAAGGGGAACTGGCAGTTAGCTGTCGAGAGCTTGGCAGCAAAAACTACGCAATTCCTAGAGGGAACTGCATGTCTGGTGCTAGGAGATACTGGCAACAGAAACTACACTTAGGTTGGGAGGTCGACCTGCTAATCATCTTTGTGTAATTTTTGAGTTGAGTGGACTGTTGGGTAGCAGAGGGCCTACTCATGAATACTGTGGGATTTTCTGGATGAGCAGCGTGTCAACTATTGGGAGGTCTGGATGGAAACACTGCGCAATTTTTTGATGGAGAAAGGGATGGGCACTAGGGTTCTATCTGGCTTTTCTATGCAATTTTCCCAGCTAGCGGAGTGGGAAAGGTCTACAACCTCTGCACAAATTTTGAGGGAAATGAGTCTCAGGGTAGCTATCAGGTCAAATATTTCGATCGACCAACTTGAAGGCTGATTGATATGCTTGTGGGCAGTGCAGTGTGAAATGACTTGCTTGGTTCTTTTGCGTTGTTCTGGGTGACATTTGATCAAGTCGATGGTAGGGTGATGGTTCGTCTGGAAGAGGGGAGTCTGGTCATCGAAACTTAAGAAAAATGACTAAGTGTGTGAATGAGTGAAAGATGCACATGTGATATTGAAAACACACACCAACCTGACTTGACGACGAGATGACCTAGACCATCCAGACACACATCCTCAACATCACTGACTGATGGTGCAAGCAACAAGTGTGACACTTGTGATTAATATTTTAGCGACCTTGATGACACTTGTGCAGCAGTGAATGTGACTCTGTGTGTAAGTACGACCAATGATTTTATAGCAAACACAACATGTACACATGAAGAGAAAACCTTGAGCATAAATAAAACATGGTTGTAAGCATGACTTTGATACCAACATGAAAAAACTTTGGATGAAATGAACAAGCAAGGTGGATGCAAAGACTCACACGGACTCACGGAATGAACCCGATTATGTGCAGTTATCAAGTGAAACTCTCAAGGGAGGCTCCGAAATTGGTTGCAAGCCAAAATTTTGGAGGGTGGTTGTAGCTCCTACAATTGGCTTCATTCTTTGACATAGATGATCCTTTGATAGAGTATTTGAGAAATGCTCTTGAACACAACCTGAATATACTCAAAGGCATCATAGACAGTATATTTTGAACCTGGAAACCTAGATGGGAAAACCAATAGGCTGAAATTTCAGTGTCCTATTAGTGGAAAATATATTGAAAATGAGAATACCCTTCAATCTAACAATAGGAAGATTAATGCAAAGCAACTCCTAAGAAGCTCACATATGCATGCTACAAATACAAAGAGAAAATTTGATAACCGTTCAAATGAATATGGTGAGAATATCATGTGGAATAAACATAACTCTACTTTCATGTTCATTGATTAGAAGCAAAATGATAAATCATCTTTGATATATGCTTACATTGATGATGTGGAAAAGGACATAGATAGTTCTATCAATGTAAATTTCATGATGGAAAACAAATGGGATCCTAAGGCTTCATTCTCTGACATAGATGATCCTTTGATAGAGGATTTGAGAAATTCCCTTGAAGCCAACTTGAATATACTCATGTCAGCGATGAAGATGGACATGAAATTACATAAATATACTGAGACCATGACCCTATAGCTTTAATTTATGATTTCAAATGTCTCTAATTGTATCATGTTGCTTCATTTGTTCTTTCGTGCTAAAAACTCGTGTGTTGAATTTTTGTTTACACTAAGAATTCTCCTAAGATTAGTGATGGAATCAAGATTATGAGATCATATATGTCACATTGGCATGTGGTATGTTATATTTCAACTTGATTTTCAATGAAGAAAGACTGTTAGTTTAAAATTTAGGATGGTTTATGTATATTTTTTAATTTTCTACAAATTTGGGGAATGCATGTTTTCGTATCTATAAAGATGTCTGCTTCAAAATTTTAACCACTTGTTACATGTCTATTTGGGAAAATCACTCCTGACATTCAGATAAGTACAATTAGGTCTCATAAAACCCTAATTCAGTTGCTACATGCCCTAGACAAGTCATCACATTGAATGCCTTCATTCCTGAGAGTTTCCAGTCCTGAAGACCTCCTGAAATTCCTACTTGGGAGACCAGCACGACCTTGCTCAGGGGTAATGGTGCTGCAGAGCACTTAGGCCCATTCAAGCCTGCTTCGTAGAGCACCTAGGCCCACGTTGACCTGTGCCGGGTGAGATTGAGCAAAATCTTCATAGGGTTCTGGGAATATTCCTCTATTCTAGATCATTATAGATGATTCCCACCTATTATCCTCTCCTATGAGCTCAAAATTGGATAGGGAATGAATCAAATAACCTCTAATCCTCTCATCCCTTCCTCCATGGAAACAAACTGTAAGTTTGGAAAGCCATTCAATGCCCAATTTATGACAAAACCATCTCCATTTCCATAAAAATTGAGCACTCATCATAGTGATCAGGGGTTGGACTTTGAAGATTGTAAGGAAATATTGTTGGTTTGAGGTTTGAGATCATAATCAAGTATTGTTATGCTGCCGGAGTGTTGTGCTTTTGGTGTGATGAATGATGGAACTCAAGGTGGATGAGTGACATGGGATCGAACTTCTTTTGTTGTAACTCTTCCTTCTACTTTTAATAAAGTTGTTTACACCTTTTCCCATATTATTGTCTCTATGTATGATGATTATATGTGTAAATGCTTTCGATTCCATTTGCTTACAGTAGATAGATCTCTTGCTTTGAATGGTTTTTGTCCTATGTTTATGATTGCAGGTACTGATCGAGTGGATAAAGTTTGAGAAGGGGCAACGAGAGAAAATCAAAGGAGACGAAGGGAAGCAGAAGATAAAAAGTAGGTCTCTTGTATTATCTATCTTCTATAGGAAAAGGTTAAACTTTTTAATTCTATTTTTCTAAGTTTAGCTACCCACTTAGGGAAGTTGTGTTTATCCGTAAATGAAAATTCCATATAACAAATTGGTGACTCCACTGGGGAACGACCATCATTCCTGGTAGTTTATCCTCCTCATAGTACACCCTAGTATACTTTACTTCATTTCATTGATTTTATTTCAGTCTTTTTGAAGTGTTTTTGGTCAAAAAATTGTGATAGATGTCTTTTTATTGGCCTCTCTGGCTCTAGTGCAGGCTTGGTAAGGGGACAGTGCACTACAGAGAAGCCTTGAGTGAGAGGCAGTGTTCTGTAATGCAATCTCTCCCACTTTGACCTGCATTTATCCTCCTTAAAAATCCACCTTTGACTTGGATTTTTCTAAATTTTCTTCTAAAGTTGTTTGTTGAAATGTTATGGAACCAACTCAATAAAAGATAGAAAATAAAGATCAATGCCTTCGAATTCAGCCTCTTCGAGGGGGCAACCTCCTTTACATTACATAAATGACCAATTCTTGCATGATACAAATGACAAAACCTCCTTTCTATATATAGGAGTCTAAGGAGTCACAATATAATCCAGCCGACCTAACAATAATAATATAAAGCCACAAAAATAACAATAGAGGGATTCTATGGGGCACAGAAATAACAATATGGGGGTAATAGGGGCACAACAATATAAATAAGGGGTATAACTACAATAGTAATGGGGTAATCACTAGTATTATAGGGACCCAACATGCCCCTCTCCTTCAAAAAAGTGTTGTCCTCAACGCTTGAGTAGTTCTGGATACTTCTGCATAAAATTCTCATCCTCCCATGTGGAATCTTCAGCGGATAAGTTCTTCCACTTGATAAGATACTCTGAAATTGATCGATTTCGTAGCTGTCGAGTTCTTGTTTCTGTGACTGCTTCCGGTTCCAATATAATTTTTCCTTCCTCATCAAGTTCTGGCAATATTGTTTGAATTGGGAGCTTGTCACCTATAACCTTCTTTAAACATGAAACATGGAAAACTGGGTGCAATCGAGAAGCTGCAGGAAGCTCCAATTTGTATGCCATAGTACCAATCTTTTGCAACACCTTGTACGGACCATAATACTTTGGTGATAATTTATTATCCTTCTTAGCTTGCTTTAGGGACATTTGCTTATATGGTTGTAGCCGTAGGAATACCCAATCACCTACATCAAAACTTCTTTCACTGCGATGTTGATCTGCCTGTTGTTTCATTCTATTTTGTGCCAACACGAGGTTATCCTTTAAGAGTTGGAGGACTTGTTGTTGATGTTCGATGTGATGTTCCACTGCCTGAACCTTAGAATTTTCTCTTAAATATGATGTGATGGATGGTGGTTGATACCCATAAAGTGCCATAAATGGGGTCATTTTTGTTGCTGTATGGAAGGAAGTGTTATACCACCATTCAGCCAGAGGCAACCATTTGACCCATTGTGTCTGTTTATCAGATACAAAGCAACGAAGATATCCTTCCAAACATTTGTTTACTATCTCAGTTTTCCCATCAGATTGAGGATGATAAGATGAGCTATGAGCTAACTGAGTACCAAGACAAGAAAATAATTCTGTCCAAAAATTTCCAGTGAAAATGGGATCTCTGTCACTTACAATAATCTTTGGGTTTCCATGTAGCTTTTGAACTGTTTCCATAAATGCAGTAGAAACTGTACTGGCTTTAAATGGATGTGATAATGCACAAAAGTGTGCATACTTGGTAAGTCTGTCAACTACCACCATGATGACACTCTTTCCCTCAGACTTGGGTAAACCTGTGATAAAATCCATTGAAACCTCCTCCCAACGTTGGCTTGGAATGGATAAAGGTTGTAATAGACCCGGTGTCTTAATTGTTTCAACTTTATTTTGCTGGCAAACCAAACATTCCGCCACAAACTTTTGAATATCTGATTTAAGGCCATCCCAAAAAAATTCCTTCTTAACCCTGTGGTAAGTTTTTAAAAATCCTGAGTGCCCTCCTAAGGGAGAAGTGTGCAATTCCATAAGAATCTTTTGTTTTAGCTGGGAATTCTTACAGAGGTATAAGCGATCTTTGTACCATAACGAATCATTTTTGCAGCTAAATGTATCAGAAGTACTGGAATCTTGTTGTAGCTTTCGAATAAGTGCCCACACTTCTTCGTCATTCTTCCATTCCTCCCTTGCTTCGTTTATCCAATCTGGTTGGATAATAGAAATGGCACACAACAATGCTTCCACATCCTCATCCTTTCTTGAGAGTGCATCTGCCACCACATTTTGCTTCCCTTTTTTGTAGATGATTTCAAAGTCATAACCCAACATCTTTGTGACCCACTTTTGTTGCTCTTCAGAGGATAATCTTTGTTCTAAAAAGTATTTAAGGCTATCATGATCCGTTTTTACCTTGAAGTGTCTTCCCATTAGGTAGGGTCGCCATTTCTTAAGTGCATGGAGTATTGCCAACATTTCCTTCTCATAAATAGCTTTGCTTAAAAACTTTCCCTTGATTGGACGACTTTCAAAAGCAATGGGTCTTTCATCTTGCATTAGAACAGCACCAATTCCATTTCCTGAAGCATCACATTCCACAATAAAGGTTTTTGTGAAGTCCGGTGTAGCTAAGACCGGTGCTTGGCACATTGCCTCTTTAAGATGTTCAAAGGCCTTTGTTGCTTCCGGAGTCCATGAAAATGAATCTTTCTTCAATAATGTTGTTAGAGGTGCTGCTATTCTCCCATAATTCTTAACAAACTTGCGATAATACCCTGTCAACCCAAGAAATCCTCGCAGATGCTTTATGGATGTGGGGATTTTCCATTCCTTAATGGCTTTAATTTTGCTAGGGTCTACCTTAACTCCTTCATGAGATACAATATGACCCAAATATTCCACCTCCTGGACTCCAAAGAAACATTTGGATCTTTTTGCATATAATTGTTTCTCCTCCAATAGTTGTAGCACCCTGTCAACATGTTCAACATGATCCTTCCAAGACTTGCTGTAGATTAGTATATCATCAAAAAATACTAACACAAATTTTCTAAGGAATGGTTTGAAAATTGAATTCATCAAACCTTGAAATGTTGAAGGTGCATTGGTAAGGCCAAAAGGCATGACCAAAAATTCATAATGACCCTCATGAGTTCTAAATGCCGTTTTTGGAATGTCTTCAATCTTCATTCTGATTTGATGATATCCCGAACGAAGATCCAACTTGGTGAAGTAAATTGATCCATGCAATTCATCCAGTAATTCATCAATAACAGGAATGGGGAACTTATCTTTAATAGTGAGCTTGTTGAGCTCCCTATAATCTGGACACATGCGCCATGATCCATCCTTCTTGTGCACCAATACTACTGGAGCTGAGAAAGAACTTTGACTCGGTTGAATTATACCAGCCTCTAGCATTTCTGCAACCATACGTTCAATTTCACTTTTTTGGACATAGGGATATCTGTACGGCCTGATGTTTGGAGGAACACTTCCTGGAATCAGATGAATAGCATGATCATGATCACGCATAGGTGGGAGACCTTTGGGAGTCTCAAATACCTTGGAATGATTGTCCAAGACTTTTTGGAGATCTGGAGAAATAGATGATTCCAATGTGGAAACATCTAGCGAACATAATTGTGCAATTACACCTCTTTGCTCCTTTTTTAGAAGCTTTGTCATACCATTAGAGCTGATTATCTTTCCTGGTTTCCCTGCAATACCCCTTAATTCAACTTCCTTTCCTTCCGCAGAAAATTTGATGAAAAGTTCTTGAAAATTAAAAGCTATTGTACCCAAGGATTGTAGCCATTGGACTCCTAGTACAACATCAGCACCTCCCATTGGAATGGAAAGCATTGGGCTAGTCAATACATATTCTCCCATGGATAGCTTGATATTATGGCACTTTCCAGAGCAATTTATTGTTCCTCCATTTGCAATCATCACTTGACACTCTGGTGCTGGATATAGGAAGCAATTCAATTCTTTTGCTACCCTACAATGAATAAAATTGTGGGTGCTTCCTGAATCAATCAACACTATTACCTTTTTCTTCTTGATTTGTCCTTCTATCTTGATGGTTTGAGGAGTGGTAATTCCCGCCAATGCATTACAAGATATGGTCGGATTTATTTTTTCTTCATCTAGGCTTTGTTCCTGGAGTATATCTTCTTCTTTTGACCTTTCTTGCTCCTTTTCTTCTTCCTCTTCACAATCTATGTAGAATAATTTCTTCTCAGCACACTTATGACCTTTAGTGTATTTGCTATCACAACTGTAACAAAGCCCTTTTGCTCTTTTTTCTTCCAATTGTTGTGGTGTCAACCTTATAGGTTGTGGAAGACTAGGGGCAACAACACTTCCATCTTTATAGTTGTGAGTGGTATGCTTCCTGGTTGCCATAATTTTGCTTTCCATTTTTCTTGCTAACCTGAATGCCTTCTCTAATGAATCAGGTTCCCAAAGGCGAACATCATGTTGGATATTATCCTTTAAAGACCCTATGAACACATCAATCCTATGCTCCTCTGGAATATCTTTTACCCTTATGTTCAATTTTTGGAACTCCTCAATGTGCTCCATTACTGAACCCTTTTGTTTGAGACTTATCAATTGGCTAAAAAAAGTGTTGCTTTTTGTATCTTCATAATGTGCTATCAATTCTTCCGTAAAAATTGCCCAAGTGATAAATTGTTTACGAGAGCAAAGCCATTGATACCATACAAACTGATTTGGTTCCAAATATACAGTTTCCATACGTACCTTTTGTGCGTTTTGCACATTATTGAGATCGAAGAATTGCTCCATCTGTAATATCCATGTGGCGGGATCCTTGCCATCAAACTTCCTCATATCGATTTTTGGAATATGGTGATTCTTCGATCCAACATTAGCATCTATGGAATCATGATTAACATTTCTTTTGTTCTCATCATGAGTTTCCTTTACTACCTTTTCACCATTAGTGACCCTTTCTTGTAGCAACTTCTTCAATTCTTCCATGTCTGTCTTCATATCTATCTTCAAATCTGCCATGTCTCTCTTCAAATCTGTCTTCGAATCATCCATATTAGCTTCCATGCCCTCTATCTTAGATTCCACGCCATTTATCTTAGATTCCACGCCACTTATCTTAGCTTCTGTTAGCTTTTGTGAGCGTGACATTTGTTGCACTTGTTCTTGTAATTTTGATATATCATGTAGCATTTCTTCCTCTTCTTCATGAGTCATGCTAGAGCTTTCAGGTTCCTTACTAGGTGTTTGCATTTTCTTTCCTCGGGGCATCAGTTACCGATAATAATGCTTTACTATGCCCTTTGAATTCCGTTAAAACAAGCTTACACAAAAATTTAAAAAAAAACTACACACCTTTTTTCACTTTATAGAAGCCTGATATTGAATCTGATGTATCTCTGTAATTTCGGATCATCTAGTTCTGAAATTGCTACCTGTAGTAGCCTTCTGCGTCCTCTTTCCAATGCCACAAGTCTGAGCCAAATTGGATTCTCCAAGGAAGAGTTATGTGAAATCTCCCACAGTGACTTGCTTTTAGACTGGTTCAGTAGAGCGAACTTGTACGACATGCCACGAGTCACTGTTTCAACCTTTGAATCTGAAACACACACACAAGAAACTAAAGTCTGTCCTCTTTCTGTACCTTTTTATGAAATTTCAATCCGATCCTCAGAGAGAGAGTTATGACGATTTTCCCCAGGTCACCTGTTTTGAATGTAATTCAGGAGTCTGCAAAAAGGTCAACTTCCTCAGATCATATCTCTGAAAATATTGCGCAAAAAGATATGAAATTTGGACCCAAGGTTCAGAGCCAATTCTTCTCAAATGGGTTGTTTTTGAGACTTCTGAAACGTCACAGAAAAACAGTTATAGCGCAAATTCCACAATGACCTGTTTGGAGCAGCGAAACCCTAGAATTCCAAAGCTCTGATACCAAATGTTATGGAACCAGCTCAAGAAAAGATAGAAAAGAAAGATCAACGCCTTAGAATTCAGCCTCTTCGAGGGGGCAACCTCCTTTACATTACATAAATGACCAATTCTTGGATGATACAAATGACAAAACCTCCTTTCTATATATAGGAGTCTAAGGAGTCACAATATAATCCAGCCGACCTAACAATAATAATATAAGGCCACAAAAATAACAATAGAGGGATTCTATGGGGCACAGAAATAAAAATATGGGGGTAATAGGGGCACAAAAATATAAATAAGGGGTATAACTACAATAGTAATGGGGTAATCACTAGTATTATAGGGACCCAACATGAAAGATCAATATTTCTTATGGTTCTGAAATTAATTTGCTTTTCTTCTTCTAGCCCTACTTTGACCTTGATTGTTTAGTGTTTCTTAAGTGATTTCTTTATCATTATCAATTCATTGTCAAAGTTAGTTTATAGTCGATTAGTCTTTTCTGAAAAGGAAGTGTTGTAAAGTCTTCATTTCTTTCAAAAAGGAACTGTCGTAAAGTCTTCATTTCTTGCAAAACATTGATTGATTGTATGTGCATTTAGTTTCCTTTTGTTCATCTAAACATTAAAGGAAATGAAATGAAAAATATTTCATTATGACTTTAGAGGTTTGTGTGTGCTTTTAGGAATAGTATAGGGAAATTGCATTAGGTGTGCTCTTTTCTCTTTGTCAAACATCTGATTGATCTATCCCTTACTAGCTATGGCTTTCATTATTAATTGAATAAAACAATGCTTCTCATGTTAGTTAAATTCTAGGAATTTCAAACATACATCGTGTGGTGAACCTTGAAAGGAAAATTCTTAAGAATATCAACTTAAAATTTATCTCAATTAACCTAATGGAGCATTGTAACTTAATGCATAACATTTAGAGGTTTTAGGCTATAGACGTGTTTCAGCGTCGTAAAACATATCAGTTGTCACTAACTTGTCTGCGATACATTCCGAGTGTGATACCTCATTCCACGTACATAAGTATATCATAGCTCATCCATGTACTTTGGGGTATATATAGTGGTGTTAAAATACGTAAAGTATTAAGGAATTCTCTCACTGTGCGGTTTCGCATTAGACAATGCTAACATGGATTGGGCCTCCACATACTTTCGGGTATATATGGGAGGACTACAATAGGTTGCTATCCATCCATAGGTAACCAAGTTGACCTCCTTGTACACTGTGATACATCGAACACAACATTCGGTGAGATTAGCTACACGTATGTTAAGTCCTTGGTTTACTGAGGCAGTATATTGTAGTTCACAGTTACTTGGTAATCCTTTTTCATAGATTATCCCTCTTTTGTTTTGTTATGTTATTTTGATTAAAATAAAATTAATTGACTGCGGATAACATCCTCCATGTCACTCCTTAGTTGGTCTTAGGTTGAGACATATGGAAACAACTCCGAAGTCCACCAATCAAGGAGTTCCTTTTGAGGGGAATCCTAGTCCTTTTCCTACTTTTGGAAATATTGGTGCTCCTTATATGGCTACATTGTCCCTTCTAGGACTTAACATTGGCTTGCTAGTATGGTTGTTTTCAACCTCCTTGGCCCCGCAACTGAATATTCCTACAACTAGACAAAATCAACCTCCAGTTGACCCTTTGCCTTCTTCCTCATTTTTTCTTCCTCCCCTTCTTCCTCTTCGCCTGGTGAAAGTATTGACACTAGTAACTAGGTGGCTAAGAAGAATAATCAAATTTAGCAGGGGCAACCAAGCAACCATTGCTTCAAATGCAAATTCTGATGATAATTCATCTGATAAGCCTCACAAACTTCGATATCCTTGCAAACTTTGTATGGGAGACCATATTCTTTGAAATTGTTCTGGTATTCCTCAAATCTTAAAAGAATGGTCTTCTCATTCACATCATTCTGTGTCATCAAATTCTAGAGATCATGGTGGTGACACACCATCAACTAGTGATAGTAACTTTCATGGAAAGAAGGGTAAAGTTAAGATTTCCTGTAGGTTATGTGAAGGGAATCACCCCATTCACCTTTGTACCTATCTGGATGAAGCCAAAAAAGTGTTGGATAATTGTCCTACTTCTCTGCAATGATTTCCATTTGGTTATAGGAGACTCTCCCATAATCCTTCACTAGTTGATGAAGTGATTGACCTAAATCAACTGTCAGTCAAACCCACTCTCTTTAAATGTGAATCCCATGAGTCTATACCTGACCAATCACAGGTCGAGGAAACAGTTGACCTGATTTCACCTTCATTTAATCATACCTTTCCCGTTGAGAGTGAGTATGATACCACTCAGGTTCTTTTCATTTCTTCAGATTCCAATGAGCTTGGAGGAAACCCTCCTATTCTATCAAGACATGAGGAAATTCCTCCCGTTCTCGTAACTCAATGGGGTAATTCTCCAGTTCTTACGGTACCCCCTCCAAGGAGTCTAGTCACTTCCTTTGATTGGAATCTACTGGCAAGATGCCATCTTCCATCTTATGTTCCTTTCCAGATCATAGCACAGGTTTGTAATATGATTGTACTTGGAACTATCATAGATGAAGGTTCATCTGTGAGTATCCTTTCCTCCACTACTTGGCAAGCGCTCGGTTTGCTGCCACTTGTGCCTATTACCCAGAATTTGTTCGCTTTTAACAGAGGAACCAATCAACCATTAGGGATCCTTCTTAGTTGCCTATTACTTTGGGAGGAAAATGTGTTTATCTCAATGTGATGGTAGTCCCAGGCCCTTTAGATTATAATTTACTTCTTGGGTGCAACTATGTTTATCACATGGGAGCTATTGTTTCAAAACTCTTTCGAGTGATCTATTTCCCGCATGAAGGCAGAATTGTCACCATTGACCAGCTTTCATTTCCCGGTCCAAATATGGCTTCCAGTCAACCATCTTCCCTAAATGGTCCTTTTGTCTCAATGGTATCTTCCCCGCCACGAGTCAATTATGTGGCAACCCATTCCATGCCTACATCAACTGACGATCAATTCCGTGATGTTGTGCATTATGTACTGGGGGCATTGGAACCAGATCTCTCTAATGGATTCCTTGCTACATATCCCTTCCAAAGAATTGTTCTCCCATCTAATGAGAACCTCTTAGAATTCATGACCTCTTATGGGTCATGATCAAGGAATATGAGCATAGTTCCATGTCTTGTGTCAAGCTCATTAAAAAATGAAACAAGGAATCATGAGGATAGTTCCTTGTCTTGTGTCAAACTCATTAAAAAATGAAACAAAGAATATGAGGATAGTTCCTTGTCTTGTGTCAACCTCGTTAAAAAATGAAACAAGGAAAATGAGAAGAGTTCCTTGTCTTGTGTCAAGCTCGTTAAAAAATGAAACAAGGAAGATGAGGATAGTTCTTGGTCTTGTGTCAACCTCGTTAAAAAATGAGACAAGGAATATGAGCAGAGTTCATTGTCTTGTGTCAATCTTGTTAAAAAATGAAACAAGGAAGATGAGGATATTTCTTGGTCTTGTGTCAACCTCGTTAAAAAATGAAACAACGAATATGAGGATAGTTCCTTCTCTTGTGTCAAGCTCGTTCAAAAATGAAAAGGAATATGAGGATAGTTCTTTTTCTACGTCAACCTCGTTAAAAAATGAAACAATGAGCATAGTTCCTTGTCTAGTGTCAAGCTAGTTAAAAAATGAAACAAGGAATATGAGGATAGCTCTTTTACTATGTCAACCTCATTAAAAAATGAAACAGGTCATTTGAGGAGAGTTCCTTGTATTTTTTCAAGCTCGTTAAAAAATGAAACAAGGAATATGAGCATAGTTCCTTGTCTTGTGTCAAGCTTGTTAAAAAATGAACCAAGGAATATGAGCATAGTTCCTTATCTTGTGTCAAGCTCGTTAAAAAATGAAACAAGGAATATGAGGATAGTTCTTTTACTATGTCAACCAAATGAAAAAAACGAAACAGGTCCATGAGCATAGTTCCTTGTCTTGTGTCAAGCTCGTTAAAAAATGAAACAATGAGGATAGTTCCTTGTCTTGTGTCAACCTCATTAAAAAATGAAACAAGGAATATGAGGATAGTTCCTTTTCCTGCATAAACCTCGTTAAAAAATGAAACAATGAGGATATTTCCTTATCTTGTGTCAACCTCGTTAAAAAATGAAACAAGTAATCTGAGCAGATCTCCTTGTCTTATGTTAAGTTCATTAAAAAATGAAACAAGGAATATGAGGATAGTTCCTTTACTGTGTCAACCTCATTAACAAAATGAAATAGGTCCCAGAGCATATTTCCTTGTCTTGTTTCAAACTCTTTAAGAAATGAAACAATTAATCTAAGTAGAGTTCCTTGTCTTGTGTCAAGCTCATTAAAAGATGAAACAAGGTCCCCTGGAGCAAAGTTCCAATTCGAGTCTTTGATTAGATCTCGTAAAATCCCAGTCGAGTCTTTCACTTGATCTCATAAATGAACCTTCATTCCATCCACCTCATAGCCACGAGTAGTATACTTAGGTGAATGTAATGAAGCTTTGGGGGCATGCACCTAGAATCGAGCCATCATGCTAGGGGTATGTAAACCAATTCCAAGCATAGATTTCATTTCAAGCTTGTGTGAACATGAAACTGAATCCAAGCATAGTTTCTCGTTTCAAGCCTGTGTAAAAATGAAACTGAATCCAAGCATAGTTTTTCGTTTCAAACCTGTATAAACGTGAAACTGAATCCAAGCATAGTTGTTCATTTCAATCTTGTGTAAAAATGAAACTGAATCCAAGCATATTTTTTCATTTCAAGCTTGTGTAAACATGAAACTGAATCCAAGCATAGTTCCCTATGGTTCAAGATTGTGTAAAAATGAACCCATCTCCATTTTAACCCTTTTGATCGCCATTCTATCGGCCTCTTCTATCAGATGAGCCTTGGTTTTTTTTTCTTTCCATCATCACTATCTGCTTGGCCGATCATACACTTTCACTTGGTTGTTTTACCCTTTTTGAGGAACAGTTGCAATGAGTGGTCTTATTAACCAGCTTCTTCACATAAATCAACATGTTTTGAGAAGTTCCAACATCACCGGAACCAGTCGCTATCCTAGACACCACTCATTCCTCTAAGTGGCATCCTCTTTCAGCTCTTTTCAGACTCTCGAAATATGAAAAGATTCCGGAGTGCTTTTCCTTTTTATCTTGTTAACAGATTGGAAACGACATCTACTTAGTATAAGTGTAACCTTTTCCAAACCGAGATAGATTATTTATAAAAAAGGAATACATTGATTGAACATGGTCAATAGGTTATCTCTTGTATTATTTTATGCTTTTTTGGACTTTAGAGACAAATCTACGAAAAAGAACTTGTGGATTTTTCTTTTTGTCCCTTTGCAAACTCTCTAAACATGAAAAGGACTGAGTTCTCATTTTCATTAAACTCGTTAAAACATCAAATAGTGACAAAGTTGTCCATCATGACAAGACTGATTCTCACCTTTGCTAGACTCATTAAAACATCATATAGTGATGGATTCACCCGAAGGGTGGAATTATACAATAAGCATATGTTATCCTCCTCAATCTTGATAAAAAATAAAGAGGTATTGGTCAGCAATGACTGGGGAAAATGGGAAAAGGGATAAACCACTTTATGGTAGCAGGTCGCTCTTGAACATGACACTTTCACTTCATCATTATGACTATTTGGGTTTGGTTATCTTCTTGATGGTTATCATACCTATGGTCTATCCCACCATCCATCACTTTGGCTTTTGGTCAATGTTGCCAATTCATTCAGTGTCATCGATATGTTCAAGAGAAGTCACTCAGTAAACTTCATCCTTTGCAATACTCATAAACCTTCATTTTCATGACTGCCATTCTTGAACTGAGTGTCGTCAGTCACATTCTGTCTCCAAAAATCATTATACTCATTTCGTGTCATTGATGTGGGATACATCAAGGCCCTACTATGATGAGTCGCTTCTTATCGACATCAGAACATTATCTAAGTTGACGTAGAAACACCCTCCCAGTACCTTGAGGCTTGCATACATCAAAGGCAAGTTTCTCGCTTATGGTTATATATTGACATCAGTATCCCTCGACCGAAAGAATTTTTATGATGTTCGACATCAAAACATCTATTCACACCATACAGAGTGTACTGCAGTACCTTGAGGATCATTATCATTATCGGTGATTTCTCTCACGTCTGTTAATGACTTACATCATTGACTAGTAACTAGACGGTGTCTTCTCATGTTCAACTTTAGATCACATATTCACATGGTTAGACTTGTACTTGAGCGAACGATTAAATGAGATAGAAGACCCTAGATCTCGTTTCATCCATCCGGGCTATGATTTTAGGAGTGTACTAAATCATCTGTACAATGGCTTTACACTGATGGTCATCCCATCATGGGTCTATATCTGTAGACAACTATCTATGTACATGTAATGAAAAGTTTATATGTTGAGTATGGGTATGCCTTCCTTTAGAAATTCATGAAAACTCCAAAATTTCATGATGTTATGTATTGTAATCGATGTAGGTCATCGTTCACTTCAGTTCCTCGTGACCACATCGTAAAGAATATCACTCGACCTTGTCATTTTTGACTTCATTCTTTACGAGGTAGTTGTTACAGGTCTATTTGGGCACATAACTCCCGACATTCAGATCAGTACAAATAGGGCTCATCAAACCCTAATTCAGTTGTTACATGCCCTAGACAAGTCATCACATTGAATGCCATCATTCCTAAGAGTTTCCTAGCATGAAGACCTCCTTAAATGCCTCCTTGGGAGACCAGTGCAGCCTTGGTCAGGGGTAACTGCATTGCAAAGCACTTAGGCCCATTCAAGCCTTCTCTACAAAGCACCTAGGCCCACTTTGACCTACGTTGGGCGAGATTGAGCGAAATATTCATAGGGTTTTAGGAATATTCCTCTATTCTAGATCATTATAGAATATTCCCACCTCTTATCGTCTCCTATGAGATATAAATTGGATAGGGAATGAATCAAATAACCTCCTATCCTCTCATCCCTTCCTCCATGGAAAATAACTCTAAGTTTGGAAAGCCACTCAATGCCTAATTTATGACAAAACCACCTCCATTTCCTTATAAATTGAGCACTCATCATAGTGATCAGGGGCTGGAATTTGCAGATTGTAAGGAAACACTATTGGTTTGAGGTTTGAGATCATAATCAAGTATTGTTATGCTACCAGAGTGTTGTGCTTTTGGTGTGATGAAGGATGGAACTCAAGTTGGATGGGTGACATGGGATCAAACTTCTTCGGTTGTAACTCTTCCTTCTACTTTTAATAAAGTTGTTTACACCTTTTCCCATATTCTTATCCATATGTATGACGATTATATGTGTAAATTATTTCGATTCCATTTGCTTATAGTAGATAGATCTCTTTCTTTGATTGGTTTTTTTCCTCTGTTTATGATTGCAGGTATTGATCGAGCAGATTGAGTTCGAGAAGAAGTAGTGGGAGAAAATCAAGGGAGACAAAGGGAAGTGAAATATAACAAGTAGGCCTATTGCCTTATCTATCTTCTATAGGAAAAGGTTAAACTCTTTAATTTTTATGTTCTAAGTGTAGCTACCCACTTAGGGAAGTTGTGTTTATTCGTAGATGCAAATTCCATATAACACCACCTTGGATTTTTTGTTTTTGCATATTATCTCCAATGTGCCACAGGGGCATGCCCCCCATGTATCTCATGCTATGTGTGGGACCAAGGTAAACATTACCCAATGTGGGGGACACATTTCCCCAAAAGGGGTGTATCTAGGCACCCCTACCCTGTCTCCCCACCAACTCTAGGAGGGGATGCCTGGGTACCATGACCCCCATTGTTTTTGTTCAACGACCCTTTAAGACAAAACAAAAGTATGGGACAGAAATTTGAGGAGTTTGTGACCTTGGAAATTAAGGGAAATATCAAATTCTTAAAATAAAAGTGACATTATCCAGACATTCTCCAAACATTCATAATGAGAGATTCTCATTTATTTCTACTTTTTCTATCAAAACAATCTCATTTATGACTGTTTGGAGAATGGCCAAAGAATGTCACTTTTTTAACATTACCATTAATTGTTTCTGGGTGTTTGAGAGTGTTTCCAACATCATTGTAATTATATGGAGAAAGTGGAATTTCATATCCCATCCAGTATAATTGATTATGAGCTTGACTGGGTATCAAGGCTTTCAGAAGAACACCAACAATAATTCCTTATCAGATTTGCATAAAAATAGGCACCATAATTTCAATTTTTGATGTCCACGGTAGACATAATGATCAAGATTGAAAAAGATGGAAGCTTTCTTGAGTTCAAATATTATATATTGATATTTTAAAAAATGCATCAATGATTGTTGCAAGAAAGGACATTAATGAAAGGTCAGTTTAAATTTTCATAAAGTTTCAAGAAAAAATCTGAAATGGGCATTAGAGCCATGAGCTTGCAGAACCTCAAAGAGAACCTATTCCAGAGACAAATATGTGGAAAGAAATGACTGAGCTCATGTAATAGCGAAATTTTGAAAGGAATATCGAGTAGTGTAGGCTAGCATGAAGAAACCTGTACAATAGGCTTTGATCTTTCGAGTGACAAAAAGATAGAGGAAAAATAGGGTGCCAACAAGAGGTATGAATTTTCCGAAGAGAAGGCATTTAAATTCCACCAGAAGGGAAAACTTCTATCCAAAGTCAAAGAATAACCCATTCTACCCAACAAAATGTCATTAAGATTGTACAAAGTCTGACAAAATCACAAGTATTAGTGATAGAAGTAAGATTTTGCTAACCTTTTTGTTTCACAATAAATCTACACACTAATGGAGTTTTCAAACTTTCCAGCAACTTCTCCATTTAATTGGCTATTGAAATATTATGGTCAGAAGTTGGAAGAAGTATATGAGAAAACTAGGAAAGATTGATGATCACTATGCCATCTGCAGTAGATGACCTCATACCGAGTGCCTCAAGTGTAGGACATGGAATATGCATGGTGAAGAAAAAAGTTCATGAATTTTATATGAAGATGCAAATAAAACAAGAATACTCATCTCTATAATCAAGTTGTAAGTGTCACAAATACAAAATAGCAGATCAACGGTGGCCACCTAAAA
The DNA here is from genome assembly GCA_031772625.1 of Pinus tabuliformis. Lineage (NCBI taxonomy): Eukaryota > Viridiplantae > Streptophyta > Pinopsida > Pinales > Pinaceae > Pinus > Pinus tabuliformis. Next base: position 1,124,745,314 of record CM062807.1, on the reverse strand, counting down.
GGTGTTAAGTATGCCAATGATTAATTGTCTGCAATCAATGAAACAATACAAGAAAAAAAAATTGCACATCAACACACTTTAACAATTAGTTCCAGATCTATATGATTTATTCACTATAGTGGCACACTTGATGGTAACTAGTCAAGCTCATTTAATTCACCAACAATGCTTTCAAGTTCTTTTACAATTTCTTCCTGAATACCCTCTTGGTGCTAAGATACTACAACAACCCTTGTATTTCTTAGCGATTCACCATTTTGTACTAGTAATTTGCCATTTTGTACTAGTGACTCGCTGTGATTTTACAAGATAATATAATTTGGTGAGAGATTCGACAAAAAAATTATATTTACATATTATATTATAAATAAATTGCCTTCCATGTTTCCTATGTATCATGGGGATTCACCCATTTATTATACATATAAATTTAGGGGGGTTTTTTAAAATTCCCATGGAAAATTCCTGTTACTGATGGGATTTTGATATGTGATTGCATTGCATTGCATTGTTAACCTTGGCAGGGTCGGGGTTGGGGCCGAGTCCCTGTTCTGTTCTCCCCTTCATCGATTGCGATTGCGATTTGCGATGGCCTCATCGCATCGCAACCCTGAACCTGCCGAGGGCCGATTTGTAACACCAAAACACTTACCGTTGTGATATGCGATTTACGAGGGCCAATGGATGGCTTTCACTTGGTGCCTCCTTATTTTCTAAAGACTTGCCACACCATCACAATCCTGCCATGTAGGCAGTCAAACCTAAACTTTGACTTGCTCTAACTTATGCATAGGAACTCGGTTTTGAGTGTCCTTCGTACCGTTGGATTCAAAATGACGAGCTCTTCAATTTGAAGCTGAGTTTGAGAAGATTCTGACACTTTTAGTTTTGAGCATAATTCTGAGCACCTCATCACTCCTCGCCACTAGAAGCCTTTTCGACCCCAAAAGGATCACTTTCAATTATTGAACAGATGAGGGTATTTTTCCCTTACCTTCCCCACTTCAATCCATTTGGTCTTTTATGGATGTGTACCTTTGAGACCCACTCAAATATAATCAATATTTGCTCTTTTAGTTGTTCTTTTCTGTCTGTCAAGTATAATGTCTTGCTGAAGCACATCAAGGTATTCTATAGAAAAATATTTAATAGATGGAATTTGAACATTCTTACCTTGATCTTCAATCAAAGGAGGTTCATATAATCTCAAATTTTCAACATTAACAATGGATTAGATTTGCATATATGAAGGCAAATCAAGATTAAAGTATTTTCCTTCTTTTCTGGTACGTAAGTACCCACAAGGGATTTGAACCAGTGCCCTGTCGCAAGGAGTGCCTTAGAAGTGCACCCATTCATCGTAAAACCAAAGCCCCATGGGCAAGATTGAAAGTATTATTACCATTCTTTTCCAGAATTTTAAACAGACCATAACGAATTGGTTTCATCCTTTTATCTTCACCTTGAAGCCTTTCCTTACTAATGTATAACCAAACTTCATTACCTACTTGACATTGGTGATCCACGCGATGCTTATCATGCCTTGCCTTATACTTGCCTTGACTCTTTTCTAGTTGTTCTTGAACCGTTTAGTGAATCAACTGAATTTTCTCACTGAATTTCTTTTCCCTATGTATGTCACTATGTCCATGTACAACTACATCTTTCTTAAAGATGAAATCTAAAGGTGATTTAGGCAAATACCCAATTCATGCCTCAAAATGTGAAGTTAGAGTAGAAGAGTGTTTTTCTCAGTTGTAAGCATGTTGAATATACTGCAACTGTTCGTCCCACAACTTAGGATGTTTGCTGCAATAACCTCTTAGAAAATGAATGAATTTCATGTTAACCACTTCAGTTTGACCATCTGTTTGCGGATGAAAGGTTGTACGTTTCTTCAATTTGGTGTCCATCAAGTTCTATAAACTTGACCAAAAATTCCCAATAAATCGAGAATCATGATCACTTACAATAGAAGTAGGCAATCCAAAATGGACCCACACATTTTGAAAGAAAAGTTGAGCTATTTTTTCAGATGGAATTTTATTTTTACAAGGCATTAACATGCACATCTTATTGAACCTATCCATAACTACATACAAATAATTGTGACCTTTCCTTGACAAAGGAAGACCTCCTACAAAATCCATAGAAACACTTTCCCATGGTCTTGAAGGCACTAGAAGTGGTGTGTACAATCCTAGTTTCCTATTAATAGTCTTACTAACTGCAAACAATGAACAACCTCTGAGAAAACGCGACACACTTTCAGGCATACGAGGCCAGTAAAAATACATATGAAGATTTGCCATTGTTTTACTTACACCGAAATGTCCAAAAATAAGAGAAGTGTGCACTTCCCTTGTGACATTTACTCTCTCTCCCTATGGAACACAAATTTTTCCCAAATGATACAATAGATTATGATGTACATAGTAGTCTAATTCATCAACTTGGCGCCTTGACTCAAGTTTAAATATACCTCTTGAAAGTCAGCATCCTGTGTGTATTGTTCAACATAACTTTCAGGAAAGACATAATTATTCTTGAGTAAAATGGCTACATTTACAATCGGTCTAGAAAGCATATCAAAAACTCTATTATATATACCATTCTTGTACCCGATTACCAAGTGGAATTGCTGTAAAAATCCAATACAATGAATGTGCCTTGACTGCTGCAATTTATTTTTGAGATTGCAGATATTGTAGAGGCTCATGATCGGTGTGAATAATGGTTTCCTTTCCCATCAAATAATGCTTCCATTTCTTTACACTTTGTACCAATGCGTAAAGTTCTTTATCATACGTAGGATAGTTTGTAACAACACCATTAAATGTCTTAGAATGAAATGAAATGGGCTTACCATGTTATAAAAGAACTGCACCCATGGCATAGTCACTTGCATCTGTCTGTATTTCAAAGGGTTATTTCAAATCTGACAATGCCATAACTAGGGTTGAACTGATATTTTGTTTCAAAGCATCAAATGCTTTTTTTTGTTTGCCTGCACACTGGAAGACAACCTTCACACTGGTCAACACATGTATTGAGCTTCCATGGAGGAGAAATTGGCAATGAACTTCCTCTAATACTGCATTGCTCCTAAAAAACTCCTTACTTCTGTGACTGATTTTGGTATTGGCCAATTCACAATGATAGAAACTTTAGACAGATCAATCTTCATCTCACCTCCTCCAACTATGTGGCCCAAATACAGTAAAGAAGTTTTCCCGAATTCACATTTAGACATATTCATAAATAACTGTTATTTTCTCAACATATCTTGTTATGAAACCAGCTCATAAAAAGATAAAAAGGATAGATCAACGCCTTAGAAATAAGCCTCTTCGAGGGGGCAACCTCCTTTACATTACACAAATGAACAATTATTAGATGATTAAAATGACAAAACCTCCTTTCTATATATAGGAGTCTAAGGGGTCACAATATAACCAAGCTGACCTACCAATAATAATATAAAGGCACAAAAATAACAATAGAGGGATTCTATGGGGCACAATAATAACAATATGGGGACAATAGGGGCACAACAATAACAATAAGGGATACAACGACAATAGTAATGGGTGAATCACTAGTATTATAGGGACCTAACATGCCCCTCTCCTTCAAAAAATTTTTGTCCTCAACGTTTGAGTAGTTCTAGATGCTTCTGTATAAAATTCTCATCCTCCCATGTGGAATCTTCAACAGGTAAGTTCTTCCACTTGATGAGATACTCTGAAATTTATCGATTTCGTAGCTGTCGAGTTCATGTTTCTTTGACTTCTTCAGGTTCCAATATGATTTTTCCTTCCTCATAAAGTTCTGGCAATATTTTTTGAACTGGAAGCTTGACACCTATAACCTTCTTTAAGCATGAAACATGGAAAACTGGGTGCACTCGAGAAGATGCAGGAAGCTCCAATTTGTACACCATAGTACCTATCTTTTGCAACACCTTGTACAGACCATAATACTTTGGTGATAATTTATTATCCTTCTTAGCTTGCTTGATGGGCATTTGTTTATATGGTTGTAGTTGTAAGAATACCCAATCACCTACATCAAAACTTCTTTCACTAATATGTTGATCTGCCTGTTGTTTCATTCTATTTTGTGCTAAGGTGAGGTTATCCTTTAAGATTTGGAGAACTTGTTGTTGATGCGCGATGTGATCTTCCACTGCTTGAACCTTAGAATTTTCACTTAAATATGATGTGATGGATGGTGGATGATATCCATAAAGTACCATAAATGGGATCATTTTTGTTGCAGTATGGAAGGAAGTGTTATACCACCATTCAGCCAGAGGCAACCATTTGACCCATTGTTTCTATTTATCAAATACAAAGCAACAAAGATATCCTTCCAAACATTTGTTTACTATCTTAGTTTGCCCATCAGATGAGGATGATAAGATGAGCTATGAGCTAACTGAGTACCAAGACAAGAAAATAATTATGTCCAAAAATTTCCACTGAAAATGGGATCTCTGTCACTTACAATAATCTTTGCGTTTCCATGTAGCTTTTGAATTGTTTCTGTAAATGCAGTGGAAATTATACTCACTCTAAATGGATGAGATAATGCACAAAAGCGTGCATACTTGGTAAGTCTGTCAACCACCACCATGATAACACTTTTTACTTCGGACTTGGGTAAACCTATGATAAAATCCATTGAAACCTCCTCCCAACGTTGGCTTGGAATGGATAAATGTTGTAATAGTCCTGAGGTCTTAATTGTTACAACTTTATTTTGTTGGCAAACCAAACATTCTGCCACAAACCTTTGAATATCTGATTTAAGGCCATCCCAAAAAAATTCCTTCTTAACCCTGTGGAAGGTTTTTGGAAATCCTGAGTGCCCTCCTAAGGGAGAGGTGTGCAATTCCCTAAGAATCCTTTGTTTGAGTTGGGAATTCTTACATAGGTATAACCGATCCTTGTACCATAATGAATCATTTTTCCAACTAAATGTATCAGATGTATTAGGATCTTGTTGTATATTTGGAATGAGTGCCCACACTTCCTCGTCATTCTTCCATTCATCCCTTGCTTCGTTTATCCAATCTGGTTGGATAATAGAAATGGCACAAACAAATGCTTCCACATCCTCATCCTTTCTTGAGAGTGCATCTGCCACAACATTTTGCTTCCCTTTTTTGTAGACGATTCAAAGTCACAACCCAACATCTCTGTGACCCATTTCTGTTCCTCTTCTAAAGATAATCTTTGTTCTAAAAATTATTTAAGACTATCACGATATTTTTTTACCTTGAAGTGTCTTCCCATTAGGTATGGTTGCCATTTCTTAAGTGCATGTACTATTGCCAGCATCTCCTTCTTGTAAATAGCTTTGTGTAAATACTTTCCTTTGATTGGATGACTTTTGAAAGCAATGGGTCTTTCTTCTTGCATGAAAACAACACCAATTCCATTTCCTGAGGCATCACATTCCATAATAAAGGTTTTTGTGAAGTCCGGTGTAGCTACAATTGGTGCTTGGCACATTGCCTCTTTAAGATGTTAAAAGGCCTTTATTGCTTCTGGAGTCCATGAAAATTCATCTTTCTTCAATAATGTTGTTACAGGTGCTTCTATTCTCCCATAATTCTTAACAAACTTGTGATAATACCCTGTCAACCCGAGAAATCCTCGTAGATGTTTTATGGATGTGGGGATTTTCCATTCCTTAATGGTCTTAATTTTTCTAGGGTCTACCTTAACACCTTCATGAGATACAATATGACCCAGGTATTCCACCTCTTGTACTCCAAAGAAACATTTGGATATTTTTGCATATAATTGTTTCTCCTCCAATAGTTTGAGCACCATGTCAACATGTTGGACATGATCCTTCCAAGACTTTCTGTAGATTAGCATATCATCAAAAAATAATAACACAAATTTTATAAGGAAGGGTTTGAAAATGGAATTCATCAAACCTTGAAATGTATAAGGTGCATTAGTAAGGCCAAAAGGCATGACCAAAAATTAATAATGACCCTCATAAGTTCTAAATACTGTTTTTGGGATGTCTTCAGTCTTCATTCTGATTTGATGATATCTTGAACAAAGGTCCAACTTGGTGAAGTAAATTGATCCATGCAATTCGTCCAATAATTCATCAATGACAGGTATGGGAAATTTATCTTTAATAGTGAGCTTGTTGAGCTCCCTATAATCTAGACACATGTGCCATGATCCATCCTTCTTGTGAACCAATACTACTGGAGCAGAGAAAGAACTTTGACTAGGGTTAGTTATACCAGCGTCTCGCATTTCTGCAACCATATGTTCAATTTCACTATTTTGGACATAGGGATATTTGTAAGGCCTGATGTTTGGAGGAACACTTCCTGGAATCAAATTAATAGCATGATCATGATCACAAATAGGTGGGATGCCTTTGGGAGTCTCAAACACCTTGGAATGATTGTCCAAGACTTTTTGGAGATCTGGAGAAATGGATGATTTCGATGTGGGAACCTCTAGTGAACATAATTGTGAAATTATGCCTCGTTGTTCTTTCTTTAGAAGCTTTGTCATTCCGTTAGATCTGATTATCTTTCCCGATTTCCCTGCAATACCCCTTAATTCAACTTCCTTTACTTCTAAAGAGAATTTCATGAAAATTTCTTGAAAATTAAAAGCTATTGTACCCAAGGATTGTATCCATTGGACTCCTAGTACAACATTGGCACCACCCATTGGAATGGAAAGCATTGGGCTATTCAATACATATTCTCCCATGGATAGCTTGATATTATTGCACTTTCCTGAGCAATTTATGGCTCCTCTACTTGCAACCATCACCTGAAACTCTGGTGCTGGATATAGGAAGCAATTCAATTCCTTGGCTATCTTACAATGAATAAAATTATGGGTACTTCCCGAATCAATCAACGCTATTACCTTTTTCTTCTTGATATGCCCTTCTATCTTGATAGTTTGAGGAGTGGTAATTCTAGCCAATGCATTACAAGATATGGTCATATTCATTTCATCTTTTTCAAAGGTTTTTTCTTGGTGTATATCCTCTTCTTTTGACGTTTCTTGTTCCTTTTCTTCCTCCTCTTCACAATCTATGCAAAATTATTTATTCTCAACACACTTATGACCTTTAGTGTATTTTCTATCACAACTGTAGCAAAGCCCTTTTGCTCTTTTTTCTTCCAATTTTTGTGGTGTCAACCTTGTAGGTTGTGGATGGATAGAGGCAGTAACACTTCCATATTTATTATTGTGAGTGGTAGGCTTCCTTGTTGCTATAATTTTGCTTTTCATTTTTCTTCCCAACCTGAATGCCTTCTCCAATTAATCTGGTTCCCAAAGGCGAACCTCATGTTGGATGTTATCTTCTAAAGTCCCTATGAACACATCAATCCTATTCTCCTCTAGAATATCTTTTACCCTTATATTCAATTTTTGGAAGTCCTCAATGTGCTCCATCATTGAACCCTTTTGTTTGAGATTTATCAATTGGCTAAAAAAAGTGTTTCTTTTTGTCCTCATAATGTGCTATCATTTCATCTGTAAAAATAGCCCAAATGACAATTTTTTTATGAGATCAAAGTCATCGATACCATAAAAACTGATTTGGTTCCAAATATAAAGTTGTAATGCATACCTTTTGTGTGTTTTTCACATTATGGATATCGAAAAATTACTCCATCTATAGTATCCATGTTCCGGGATCCTTGCCATCAAACTTCCTCATATCGATCTTTGGAACATGCTGGTTCTTTGATCCAATGTTAGAGTCTATGAAATCATGGTTAAAATTTATTTTGTTCTCATCATGAGTTTCCTTTACTATCCTTTTGCCATTACTAATCATTTCTTGTAGAAACTTTGTCAAATCTATCTTCAAATCTTCCATGCTTGTCTTCAAATCTGTCTTCAAATTGTCCATCTTAGCTTCCATGCCTTCCATCTTAGCTTCCACGCCATTCATCTTAGCTTCTACGCCTTTCTTTAAACCATCCATCTTAGCTTTCGTGCCTTTCTTTACACCATCCATCTTAGCTTCTACATCTTTCTTTAAACCATCCATCTTAGATTCTGTTACTTTTTGTGTGAGTGACATTTGTTGCACTTGGTCTTGTAATTTTGATATATCATGTTGCATTTCTTCCTCTTCTTCATGAGTCATGCTAGAGCTTTCAGGTTTCTTACTAGGTTTTTCTATTTTCTTTCTTCGAGGCATCAATTATCGGTAATAATGCTTCCCTATGCCATTTGAATTCCTTCAAACTAATTTTTCAAACCAAGCTTATGCAACAAAAGTAATTTAAAAAAACTACACACCTTTCTTTTTCACTTTGTATGAGCTTGATATTGAATCTAATGTATTTCTATAATTTTAGATCTCCAAGGTCTGAAATTTCTTCCTGTAATAACCTTATGATTAATATTTCTAACTCTGCAAGTCTGATCAAGATTGGATTCTCCAATGAAGAGTTATGCCAAATCTCCCACAATAACCTGAGTATAGACTTGTTCAGTAGAGCAAACTTGTACGATGTGCTACGGGTCACTTTTCAACCTTAGGATCTGAAAATGGTACCCAAAAACCTAGAGTTCGTCCTATTTTTGTAACTTCTTACGAAAATCCAATTTGATGCTCAAACAGAAAGTTGTGATGATTTTCCCAAGGTGACCTGTTTGGAATGTAATTTGGGGGTCTCCAAAAACCCTAACTTCCTCAGATTATATCTGCGAAAATATAGCGAGACAGGATCTAAAATTTGGAGCCATGGTTCAGACTGATTTCTTCTCCAATGGTTTTTTTTTTACTTCTGAAACTTTGTATCGAAAGAGTTATAGTGCAAATTCTACAATGACCTGTTTTAGTTGAAATTTTGGAGCTTGCAAAAGCCCTAACTTCCTCAGATCATATCTTTGAAAATATAGCGAGATAAGATATGAAATTTGGACTCGAGGTTCAATGAGATTTCTTCTCAAATGGTTTTTTTTAGCTTCTGAAGTGTCATAGAACAAAAGTTATAGCGAAAATTCCACAATGACCTGTTTGGAGTAGTGAAACTCTAGAATCCAAAGCTCTGATACCAAATGTTATGAAACCAGCTCACAAAAAGATAGAAAAGATAGATCAACTCCTTAGAAATAAGCCTCTTCGAGGGGGAAACCTCCTTTACATTACACAAATGAACAATTCTTGGATGATTCAAATGACAAAACCTCCTTTCTATATATAGGAGTTTAAGGGGTCACAATATAAGTAAGCCGACCTAACAATAATAATATAAAGGCACAAAAATAACAATAGAGGGATTATATGGGGCACAATAATAACAATATGGAAACAATAGGGGCACAACAATAAGAATAAGGGATACAACGACAATATTAATGGGGGAATCACTAGTATTATAGGGACCTAACACATCCAACACTTTCCTAACATGCTTGACATGCTCTTCTCATGATTTCTTTAATATCAAAATATCATCTAAATAGACAATTACAAACTCATCAATAAATGATCTTAAAACATCATTCATAACTCTCATGAATGTAGCTCGAGCATTACAAAGACCGAAAGGCATAACCAGCCACTCAAACAATCCATGTTTGGTTTTAAAAGCAGTGTTCCATATGTCCCCCTCGTCTATTCTAACTTGATGATATCCACTTCTCAAGTTTAATTTGGTAAAATACTTTTCATTTTTCAACTGATCTAGCAAATCATCTATTCTAGGTAGTGGGTATCAATTCTTTATTGTGATATTATCTAAAGCTCTATAATCTACACACATGTGCCAGGTTCCATCTTTCTTGGGTTCCAATACAATTGGTGAACCACATGGTGGAGTAGAAGGATGAATTACTCCTTTATCTAACAATTCCTGGACATTTTTTAATTTCTAAACTTTCCATAATTAACATTCGATACATAACAATGTTTGGGAGTGGACAGTCCTGCTATAACTAAACTTCATGATAAATTCCTCTTTTTGGTGGCGGTCCCTTTGGTTCTTGAAACATGTCTCCATATTGATTGACCACATCAACCGATTCAGCTTTCAGCTTCACATCATAGCCTACAAAGGATTCCTACTCCGTGTCATTCTTCTTCTTGATCACGAGGAGCACGAGACTCTTGCTGGAATTAACTAGTCATTTCATTTCACCTACGCTTGTCAAAGACATATTAAGTTTCCTGCGATGGGCTCTCACAATGTACTCCACTCCTTTTTTGAAAAAATGGTATTTGTTCTCAAATCTGTGGAAAACATCCTTCCTTTCATACAAATATGGACTTCCCAACACAATTCCTGAGATATCCAATGGCACAACGTCTAATTCAACTTCATCAATGAAATTAGCAGTGATTGCAAACCTGAAAATACATTTCCGTGCGACCTGTAAATTAGCATCCTTGGCTATCCATCCCAATGGATATGATTTGTGATGGGGCATGGTTTCTAGATTCATTTTCTTAATCGAATCCATAGAAATTAAGTTGGCTTGTGATCCACTGTCAAACAACGTATCGATTTTCATATGTTTGGAAATGACTCAGATATGGAATAGATCTATTTGGTTTTCCCCATTTGAAAAGTTATGGGTATTATTTGTTGCACTAGTAATTGCTACAATTGCCTCTTTTCTTACCTATTTGCTTGTTTTTTCCACAAATTTTCCTTTGGTAACTGTGGTTGTGATTTTTGTTTCATCCCCTCGGTCTGAACCTAAGTCTTGTTGTGCAACGATATTGGTCTTATGTTTCCCTTTATTTTTGAATTTCTTCAGTCATAATTATGGATTAAGCTTCCAGCAATGCGCTTCATCATTACCTTCCTTGAAAAATTTATTGCACACAGGTTTCTCCCCTTCTTTCTTAACATAAGCATTTTTCTTTTGTTTTCCTTTAAACTTCTTCCCTTTTTCAACACTCTGAAATGGCTTCTTCTTACCTTCTTCCTATATATTTTTCCCTCTTGCTTCGAGGTGTGTAGCTTGAACACAAACCTCATCAAGATTTGTGGGATTGAACATAAGAATAGTATGTCGAAGATAGATATGCAACCCTCCTATGTATTTCAACAAGGTATCTTGTGACTATAAGTCTACTCCTAGCATTAGATCTCTATTCCTAAACTCTTGAGTATACTCTTGCACATTTTGACATTTCAACTGTCTAAAATTTTGCCAATTCATAATTGAATTTTGCATATGAACTGAAGGGTAGAACTATCTTTTTATAGCAGTAATGAAATCAGACCAAGAAATAGAGATCTTACCATGTTTTTTGATCTCATCTTGAGTCCTTGCTTCCCACCAGTTGCACCCTCCATTCTCAATAAAGCCAACTGAATCTTGATATCGTCCTTGAGAAGGTTCTGAATTCTACAATACACCTTCAACTGAAAAACCCAGTTATCAAGCTTCTCTACATTAACTTCTCCATTCTACATAGGCAACTCGAATTTAACATCAAGCTTTAGAAAAGGTGATTTACCAACCCCTTTTGAAGAATGATGATGTGTATGACTAACGCTGGTATTTATGGAAGAGTGTGAAGATGCTTTCAAAGAAGAAGATGAAGAATATGGTTTAGATGGTGGAGGTTTGCCTCCATTCCCATTACCTCCTTTTTCTTTATCTTCTTTTCCATTACCTCCTCCTGAAGAGCCTTCTCCATTGGGAGGCTTGTACCTTTCTCCTTCCAATCTGTTGTTCCTCTCTTCATAGAGGACCTTAACCATCTATGCATATCAGAGAAAGTATTTCTGAAGGTCTTCTCATCTTCTATCATGATAGGTTCTCCTTCATGAGACATGGTCTCCGAAGACTCAACTACAACTTGAGGTTGTATTGGTGTTGGAATCTCAACTGCAAATTTTGCAACTTGAGGCTAAACTGGTGTAGAATACTTTGGCAACCTTGCTCTTCTTCTCTTTGACCTAATTTCATGGCTTTCAACCAACTTTCATTCACCTCTTTTGAGTTTTAACCTTGTGAGCATGACATAAACTTGCAAAAAATTAAATCCTTCTTTCACAAAGAAAATATAGTAAGCAAAACCAGTGCTCTCATACCAACTTGATCTAAATTGGAGTAGAATAGTAATGTTGTGCTAATTCCCCATTCAGAAATAAACCTAATATTCTTACCATTTTCTTTTCATGTTCTTAAGGATTCAAAAACTTTTGCAATTAACAAATTCCCATGAGAGTTTCTTATGTAAATTTTATAAACAATTTAACCTGAAAAAAAAACATATGTTGAAGAGGCATCAATATAACAACAATGAACATAAATATACAATACACGACAAGCACATGATAAAGGAGTTCACCCCTCTTGGGATATGTCTCCTTGGTCTAGCTTCCAATGGCATGGGGTTGTCTGTTATGCTCAATTTACATAATAAGTGTGTTTACAATGCTGAGATGCCTCTAAAACCTATCTCCATGAGTTCATAATACTAAAAAATAGCTATCTATCCTCTCTTTTGCATCCAATTTGGATAAGAAATGAAGAAGTTATGACTGCTCCCAATTTCTCCGCTAATTGTTGCACAAAATGCTCAAAACTGACCTAAACCCCTTTTCCCCTCCAAAATTCGCTAAGGAAGCGAAAATTTCGCCGCACCGCGGGCCATTTCCTATCGTCCATATCGCAATTGCAATTAGCTAAGTTGCAAGCTCTTATCACTGGAAAATGTTGCGATGCGAGGTTATGGCCCTAATGGGATATTAAACCAGAACTCATAAAACTCCCACGTCCAGAATCCTCTTGCTCAACGCAATTGACGAGTTTGGGCAGATGTAAGGTCTTGTTTACCCGACAAAATGTTGTGCTTGTGATATCATGGACCCGCTAGAGTATTAAACTGTAACGTATAACGTTATTGTGTCCGATGTCCTTCATATTCGGGACTTAACTTGGGCAGGGGCCAATTCCTGTTACTATTGTGATTACGAATGTGATCGCATCACATCGCATTGTTAATCTTAAACAAAGTATTTCAGTAGAAATCACATGAGAGAATTTTTTGGCCGATGCATTTCGAACCAACAAGTGTGGTTCATCATCTGGTCCTGATGATGAACCACACTTGTTGGTTCGAAACACGTAGGCCAAAAAATTATCTCATGCGATTTCTACCAAAAGAATTTGTTTAATTTATTATGGATCAAAAAAGCTTAAATACAGAAATTGTTAATCTTGTCGAGGTTGGGGACCATTCCCTATTCTGTTCTCCCCTTCACTGATTGTGATTGCGAATTGTGATGGCCTCATTGCATCACAACCTTGAACCTGTCGGGGGCCGATTTGTAACACCAAAACAATTACTGCTAAAATATGTGATTTCTGAGGGCTAATGGAAGCCTGCCACTTGGTGCCTCCTTATTCGTTGAAGACTTGCCACATCATCCCAATCCTGCCATGTAGGCAAGTCAAACCTGAACTTTGACTTGCTCTAACTTCTGCATACAAACTCGGTTTTGAGTGTTGGTCACACCATTGGATTCAGAATGACGATCTCTTCAATCTGAAGCTGAGTTTGAGAAGATTACTAAAGTTTTATTTTTGAGCATAATTCTGAGCACCTGATCACCTACCCATCCATGGTAGTGTGCATGGAAAGCATTAATTCACATGTATAAACAGTTTGGAAGCATTATTATCTTTAGAGTGTGATGGTTTTGTGTAGAGGAAAATATTTAAGATTCAAAGGGAGCACACCCCTGCCATAGGTGGGAGGAAGCTTTCCCTTCATCTACTCATAAATTTTAGAAGTTGGGGTGATCGATAACTGTATGGGATGATATTATATTTTTTTTCTGTGGGGGGCTCATTGGCTTGCAGTGGACTTGAAGCAAGACTTCACGATTGTTCCTAGAAATTTTTTCTATGGGAGATGGAGGGTAATGGCTAGGAGATTGTGGCTACTATTGGGTTTTGTGTTAGCATGTTCAGATCATTAAGGGATCAATGGAGGGAGTTATCACGACATCTCCTGTATGTTTCAGGGGACTTTGTAGCCGACCTTCCTAAGAAATTTTAGTCTTGGCTTGTGGAAATCTTGGTGCATCGATCTTTAACTTCCAAGTATTAGTTTTGGTCATGCTCCATTCTCTTTTAAGGTTTCATTTCGTAGAGGTGTTGATTTTATATGGAACTCCTTTATAGTTTATTGTGCTCTATTTTAAGTTGGGTTTCCCTATTTAATATTGTTGTTTGTCTATTTTCTAAGTTATAAACTAGGGTACATATTCTCTCGAAAGTTTGGGATTTATTTTAACACATTGATTTCCCATCCCCTCAGCTTGGGACTTTTAAGTGGTTATTTTGTTGTCAAATATGCAATTAGATTTTAATCAAAGTCGTTTACTTTTGTGTTTTTTATCATTGAAACCCCGTGGGAGGAGGGGTGCCTGCTCTGTGGTTTGTCTTTCCCCCTAGCTGGTGACAGGGCTATGGATTGTTGGGTCTTTTAGGATCATATTCGAAGTGGGTATTAGAGTTGGTCCTAGGTACACCTGATTTTATTTAGATGCCTAGACAATGTATATGTTGTAGGAGAGGGCCTACTGGGAGGGGTGGGTGCAACAAGCATGGTCGGTTGCACACACAATCCCAAGCCAAAGAGGCGACAACAAGGTACCACTCAAAAACCTCTACTTGTATCTGGGAGGAAATTTATTAGTTGAAGACACATGTGGCTTAGGACTAACAAGACTTCTCGGATACATATCTCATAATAGAGGTCCCTCATTGGTTAGCTAATCCTAGTCACACTAGGGGATGGAGGAATCAAGACCTTGCTCAGTTGATTCTTAAAGGAGAATCATGAAGATAGGAATGATATCATCTCATTCCTGAATGGAATTTGGAGGATTCAATGTTGTCATTGGTGTTGCATGGAGAGATTGGATGTGCGCTTAGCACACTTGTAGAGTCATCTCCAATGTGACTACAAGCCTTCTACATTGACTAGAACTAGTGCTCAGGTGTAGCTCCCATGACCTCATCCGACTCTTAAGTTGATATTTGTTATATTATTCTCTTTCTAGTATGTGGTTTTCTGTAGTTTGATGTTATGCTTAGCAGTGTTTATTTTTGGTGATACTCTGTATATTTTGGTATTGGACAACATATTCAATTGTTAAGGTGGTGGATTAAGGCTAAATTTTCTGTATATTTGGCATCATGCTTATCATGACATATTAGTGATATAGTTGGCATTTCAGAGGTAATACAAAATCACTTACAAAAGGTTTTTTGTAGTTCCCAAGACCTTATAATTTGTAATGGCATAACCAAGTGGCGAAATTCCAACAAGATCACTTGTATTCATGGGATTGATTGTAGTATCGTGGATTATGTGATATATGATATCCTTGTCTCTAACCAAATTGTAAATTTTGACCTCTTAAATGACCATGAGTTTGATTATGATCAAAGACATTCATATTTAACTCTAAACTTTGGCATGCACACTACCCACATGCAAAAGAATTATGATGGCCAAAGGAGCCTACTAATTGACAAAAGTAAACTGAATCTCTTCTTAAAGGATTAAAAGGAGATTTATACTTTTTAACTTACAAGGATAACATTGAACACCTCTATCAAAATTTTACTACAACCTTGTCCACTACCATCGGTAAGTTCTATACTAAGGTGACATATAAAAAGAATAATAGAACTACCAACCCTTGGCATAACTAGCATAGATCCATCCTAACTCCGGATCTACCAAGCATCAAGAGGAATCAAATCTCTTAATCTCTTATCAAGTTTTGCATTTTTTTGCATCTTTAATCTATTTGATCCCTCTGAGCACTTGGTAGATCAAGAGCTAAGATGAATTTATGTTGGTTTATATATTAGAAATACTTATTGTTTTTTAAATTGAGATAATTTAACTCATACAAATATGTTTTTAAGTATGATATCAATTTACTTAATTTATATACAAAATATTAATTATTCTTTACTTTGATAAAATTGATCTCACACCAAATTAATTATTTAAAAAACATTCCAGTTTTGTAAGTGTTACAATTTCATGCAACATTTTACACATGATAAGGGTTAGAATTTTAGTTTTGTGAGTATTCCAATCTCATGCAACATTTTACTTGTAATAAGATTTGACCTGTGTTTAGCGAGTTTCAAGTTTGAAAAATTATCATATAATATTTTTTACTTTACAAACAAACCCTAATCTAATATTTCCTTTGTAATTCCCTTTAAGGGATCAAATTAAAGGAGAATGAGGACTGGAGTGTTGGGAATTTTTATAGCCGAGCAAGTTTGTTGCCCAAATGTGAAGCGAGGTAGAATTTATAGACCAATAATCTTATTCCATTACTATATGTTACATATTATATAGTTTAAGAATTTTTGAAGAACAAACGTACCTTATTTGTAGTTTTTCCATGGATACTCCTTGGCTAAATTAGCATTATACTCTTTTTTTTTCTTGAATTTAGTTCGCACTTAACTTCCTTTTGTTATCGATAATACTTTTGTATACATGTGCTTCTTGTTAAAAAGTTTAACTGGGTTGACATATTCAATATTATTATTTATTTTTCAATAATTAGACAACATATATTTAAAGAAAAAATTAATGTAACGTTACACGACATCTCCCTCATATATTGGGCATGTAGAGCCCCTCTCGGTGCAATGGTTGTAAAATTGCTAGAAAGTCGATTAGGGATGCTCCTAGTGAAACCTTAAAACTTGATAAGATAAATTTGTACAAAGCTCTTATTAAAAGAAATAAAATATGTTATATAAATAAGAAGCAAAATTTCACCTTTCTAAAGTTGATCCCAAAAATTTTTGGAGGAAAATTCTAATTCGTAAAACCAAATAAAATAATGTGATTCTCATAAATAACTGGAATATATACCTAGTCCCAAGGGGGGCATCTCAATTGGTAATCTTAGATATGTGAAAACATTGAAACTCGAGAGACCAAGGTTCAAACCTCCCCTGTTGTGACCAGGGCAATGAGGAGGAGGAAAGATCGTAGCCCCCCAGAGGTTTACTGATAGTTACATGTCAGGTGGGCTACTGGATCCCTTTGGGTCACCAAAAAAAATTAAATAATAAAAATTGGAATATATACCTCAAAAACCTTTATGAGGCCCCTAATTACAAGGGCACCATTTTGAATGCTCCTATAGAGGATGGAATTTTTTCTTTGGAAGACATTAAATTTTGGGTTAAGCACCTCGCTAATGGGAAAGCTAAGGATATTGAAGGCTATAAAGTTAAAAAAAACTTAAATGGGAGGGATTTGTTCTCATCCCTAACGTACACAAGCTCTTCAATTTGGTAGTGAAGCAAGGATTTCCTAAGCCTTGGACACAAATCCTTATTGTGCCTATCTTTAAAAGTGGGGATAAAATATTTCCATCTAATTATAGAACTATTATGATCAACCACATTTTAGCCAAGTTGTACAAACTTATTTTGGAAAATAAGATTAGCATATGGCTTGAAAGCCATGGTAAAAGAGCTAAAGGTAAAGTTAGATTTAAGAGAAATTGTTCAACTTTTGATCATCTTGTTACCCTTAGGATCATTGTAAAGAAATGAAACAATAATAAGACTATTCTCTTCTGTTGTCTTGTGGAATTTAGAAAAGATTTTTACACCATTCCTACGACAAATCTATGGAAGAGGCTAGTCCCTCTCGAGTTGACGGTTGTTGTGACTAGGTTGTATAAGAATGTTATTGCTAATATTAAGACCACTAAGATTTTGTTAAAATAAATTAATTGCAATATCAAATTCAAGCAAGGGTGTCCCTTATCTCCTACCATTTTTTGCATTTACATTCATAAGCTTGAAGAGTGTTTAGAAGATGCATGATGTGCTGGCCCGACTCTCATTGGTATCATCATAAATTGTCTCCTTTACATTGGCGATATTGTTCTTTTAGAAAGGATCCATGATGATCTCTGCAATCAACTAAAAATCCTCCAATATTTTTTCTCCAAGATGGATTTGATTGTTAACACTGACAAGACTAAAGTCATGATAATTAAATCCAAAAAGATTACCTACGACAATTTCATTTACGGTAATAGCTACTTAGAGGAAGTTCCATCATAAAAATATTTGGGAATCAACATAAATCATCAACTCAATTGGAATTATGGCATTGAGAAAAGGATAAGTGGAGGGTGGAAATCTTTGGATTTGGGATTAAAAAAAAATTGCTCTTTGAGACTCTTGTCACCCATGTTATTTTATATGGATGTGAGGTTTGGGGTTGCATTATATCCAGAGAATCATGGGGGGAGATTGAGTAGATACAAAATAATTTTAAGACCTACAAACTCAAGATTAAATGATATACTTCCTATCTTATCCTCTTGATTGAAGCTAGCATTTCCCACATTCAAAGCATGAAAGCTAATAAATTTCCTAAAATTGCTTCTTATTATGGCCAAAACCCCCATATTCAGCTTAAGCGAGGATGGCATAGGATGCCCAATCTTGGCTAGAACATTGGGGAATAAAGGAGGAGATGATCTAGAAAAAAAGATAATATTAAAAATATTATTACTTCCAAATTTAAGGAGAAGTTATGGAGCGATAAAGAGTTAGAAGGAAAAAATAAACTAAGATGTTATAAGGAGGTGATCAACCCCGATCTTGAAAACTAAAATTACTTATTTGTCTTGACTAGTGTTAAGAATAAAGTGAACATTGATAAGATAAGAACTAATTCTCATGAGCTTCATAGTGAAACTGGTCTACTCCCAAAATTCCATGGGAAGAAATATTTTATCACCTGTGTGATACTAAAGAGGGTTGATGATGAAACCACTTTCTCTTAGATTTCCCAACTTATAGTCAAACCTGTTCTAATTTTCAAATATCTATCACACTACCAACCTTCTTGACCTATTAAGGCAACATGCGTGATCTGGGAATGTTTCTCTCATTTCTCTTCAAGCATAGAAATAATATGTTAAATAATTTCAATTGATTTCTTACCTTCTTAAGGTTTGATAGACCATATTGTTCTTAGTGGATGTTAATCATCGTCATAGTCGTCATTATATTAAATTTTGTTATCACTAATAACAATTATTATTATTTAAAATAAATTTATAATATAGTCAATTCTTATTATTTTTTAAATTTTATTAACTTGAAATATATAATGAAGTAAGTTTTTTTATGCTTATTATGGATTGATTCCTATCGATGTTTACCAATCATTCAATTGATATGGTTGCACTAGTTATAATTTTATTTCTTAACATAAATTAAAGAAGTATACTTAATGAATACTATTATAATATTTACTTTCTACACCATCAATTACCCATCCAAAGAAATAAAACATGAAAAGTTCTACTCTACCTTGTACGAATTTTTTTATTCACATGGTAATGACATGTGGGATTTGGACAATTCACTCCCTAAAGAAATACCTTACGTAAAAACTATATATCCTAATTTCTGTAAGAGCCAACATTCTTTAGTTTTAGATTTGGTGCCATAAAATCTAGGAGGCCTTGAACAGGGAAACCCTATAAGGCATAAACTATACCAAGATACAACAATGGGGTAGTGCCCCATTATCACCATAGCCAAAACTCCTTGCTCTTCATGGAATTTCACCGATGAGAGGAGTCCTTGTAGGAAAGAGATCACTTATTACATGTATTCTAAGGTTATTATGTAAGATTACCTCACTAGGATCTCTTCAAGAAAGGCGCAATTTAGGTTCGATGCTCCATAAGAGGACAAATCACTTTCTATGATGAGACCCATAAAATAGTGCACAATATCTAGGGTTTGACAAATTTGATGAGTGTTGGATTTTCTAAAGGTCAAGGCTAAGAGAAAAGGTTTCCAATAATGTGTGCTACCAATGCTAAGGCTCATGAAACCCTCAAGAAAGCCCTTAAGTTGAAGTAACCCAAAACTAGGGTTTCTCTTTTAGGCAAACACCTAGGGAAATAAATTTTATGGATGAAATTGAAGTGTATAACCACTAAAAGGATAGATATTGTGGAAAATACAATCCCCTCGATGTTTATTCTCTCCAACCACTAAAATTCTATTTTCCTAGGTATTCACACAAAGCCCTAATTTCCTAGTTGGACCTTCAAAGGGTTGAGTTAGGAGAGAGAAACTATGGATAAAAATAGATTATGATCACGAACCAATTGGCCCAATCCCTTGTCCCTTGGGAGAATTAAATATGGGATGAAATAAAACAACCAATAATGTTTCCAAGGAGGTAGAAATTTGATGCCCTATCAATAATATTTTAATCATTTACCTATGTAATGGAAAAATGGTTTTTCATGGGAGAGATTATAGGAGTTCACCACTAGGATAATTCATTACATGTTATGTTTGAGTAATGCATGCAATATTCATCTAGATATAAATTCAATTAATCTTCAACAAATTAGGGCACAATTTAACATGACCTAGAATCAATTATTCCATACATTAGACATAGAGAAATAAATTTTCAACAATTAAGTGCACTTACAAGATAACATGCAAGATTTCCATCCATTATAGAATAGCTCCAAAGAATATCCAATATCAGCTCCAAATATCAAAATGCTTCAAAAATATCCAATTCATCCATAAGAGAACAAGCATGAATTCCTTTAATGAGGTCGAAAATCCAAAAGTTGTGATTATGAATTACGACAATGATCTATCCTCTATTTATATGAGGATACATAAAATCAATTTTAGCCTAAAATCCCATAGAAATTATAAAATAGTGTGCAAGAAACATCCTAGGTCATAGAATCATCTAATAGCCTATGAAAAACATAAAAATCTCCACATGTAAGGGACAAAATCATGATTTCATGCTAACGTAGGACATTTTAGGGCCTACACTGAGGGAAAATGTTGTCAAAAAAAGTGTAGAAGACCTCTAAAATCACTATCTAGGTGTTGGAACCTCAGTCTCTGTCTTAGTCATCCAATGGATCCTAGTTTTTGGTTTGGGGCACAAAACAGGTCTCATGGGTTTCTTGGTGGTGTAAATTCCTATTGTTTCTTCAATGGTGATGGCATTGAATATGGTGCTAGCTCTCCCATGTCTCAAAGCATGAGACAAACCTCATTAAGGCCCTCGATCAAATGCATGACCCTATAGTACTACTAAGTTGGCTGGGGGCATGTTGGTCAAAGTACATTATACCATAAATAATATAGGAAAAAATGTAGGATCTTTGTGGGTGTTGAAGGTACCCATGGATACAAATGATGCACTACAACTTTCTGTAGTCTCATGGTTCTCAATGCATCACCTGTGGGTGCCAATACTCTCCTCTTGTGGAATTGGGCCCCAGTTAAGTTGTCTATCCCATCATGAAACCACCTTTCAGTTACCCTTAATATCAAGTGCTGCAACTTTCACCGTTAGGTACATTTAATCATTATTGCATCTAAGTGAACTAAGATTGAAAGAAATTGGAAAATTAACACTTCATGTAAGGCTTCTCTTCCAAAATTGTGGCCTTAGTCACATAATAATGTTAACTCCTTAGGTAGGATTGGTTAATAGATGATCCTATTATGTGTTATCAACCCCCAAGGGAAAGTGACATGTCCTTGGTCCACCCCTCAATCGATTTGTTCCATATGAATAATGATGGAATGAAGGGGAAACAACTTCATGGTCAAGCGTCATGGTAAAAAGGGAACGACTATGAAGGAGTACCTCATCTTCAGTGTATAGATGTGAGGAAGGAGAAATTTTGGATGCATTATTTACCTCAACCTTTATTTTTCCACCCATATAAATCCCTTTTTCTTTTAATTGATTCTTCTTTGTATTACTTCTCATAGCTCAAGGAATGAGAGCTTGGTTTGTATGATGTATAGTAAATTTTATCACCTATAACCCTCACTCAGCTGGGGGGCATGGGTATATTATCCTTGTAGTTGATTACTTTACAAAATGGGCTGAAGTGATGCCTACATATAAATATGACAACAAAACTAGAACAATTTTCATTTTCAATCATGTGATTGCTCGGTTCAGTGTCCCACAAGCTATTGTTATAGACCATGGTAGCAATTTTCATAAATTTATGATGATTGAACTATCGACATAGCTCGGCCTACACCATGATAACTCTACTTCTTATTATCCACAAGAAAATGGTCAAGTCAAAGTCATTAATAAAGTTTTAAGAAACATGATTAAATGGATAGTTGGTATTCATAAAGGAAACTGACATACCATGCTTTTTCCATCACTGTGGTATACCATACTACTGCAAAAACATCTATGGGTTTTACTTATTTCCAACTTGTTTATGGTTTGGATGTAGTGTTGTTGATTGAATGTGAAATTCCATCTTTGAAACTAGGAAGAGCATTTTTTTACATTTAGCATGTTTAGATGGAACTCGCCGTGAGGCCACAATGGTTAATGAGGCTCATAAAAAATGAGTCAAAGCTCAATTTTATCAAAATGTGAATCCTCATTTATACGCAGAAAGAGACCTAGTATTAGTTTATGATCAAGCACATGACAAGTTAGGTGCAAAAAAATTCGAGCCCATGTGGCATGGCCCTTACATTATAAAACGCATATTAGCTAAATGAGCCTACAAGATGGTGGATTATGATGGTATTCCTTTTGGAAAGCCCAGAAATGGTATTTACCTAAAGAATTATAATGCATAAAATATTTCATGGAGATTTGCACATTATTTGTAGTTTTTAGGTGTGCACGATAGTTAATATTTTACAATTTCCTACTACTTCTCCTGCTTGTCTTGTTTTGTACTTGATTTGCAGATATTGATGTTCCCTCAAACTTACATTGGATTTGTTGATGGCACTAGTCATAGTACTCAGAATTTCTCTTCCTTAACTTGGGCTATTTATTCACCTAGTGATGAGTTAGTCTTTATTCATGGAATATGCCTCGGTCAAACAACGAATAATATAATATAATATAGTGTAGTAATTGAACTATTACCTGACACCATCTCATTTGGCATTCGATGTTTGATTTTTAGGTTAGATTCACAACTCGTAGTATTACATTTAAACAGTGTCTATGCAATAAGAAGTTCATCAATGTTAAGAATTTTTTTACGGGACCGTCTTTTGGAAAGACGATTTGATTACATTGAATATAAACACATTCCAAGGAATTTAAACACATTAATTGATGCACTAGCTAATCATGTGCTAAATAGACATTTGTGACATTTCCAAGTAAAAACAATATTCATCCACGTATTGATCAAGATAAACTGAAATCAAAAGTAGTAGTCTTCATTAGCATAAAGTTTGTATAAAGTGTGTCATACAAAAATATGCCATCCGAGGACATAAGGCCACGTGGCCTTTATTATCTGAATATGTTGATACAAAAATCAAAATGTGACCCCAAAAAATAAACAGCTAAGTGTGATGATTCTCATGATAGAAAACTATGGCACGGGCAACCTAGCATAATAATCCTGCCTAAGTGGTCCTAGAAATCCAACCATGTGCCACTGGTACCAAAGAGGTATGTCATCTGTCCCAATCTCTGGGATGTCTAAAGTCAACCTCTCTAGTTTTTCTTCCAGCTCTGTTAATGTGTCCACTACATTTGGGTGAACTTCTGTAACTGTTGTAGCCTGCTCACCTTGCTCCTCAAAACGTCTCGTCCCTGCTGGTCAGTTTAGGCCCACATATGCATATGAATTTCGGATAATTTGCCTTTGAAGGAAAAAAACACATTAAAATATTAAAAAATGAAAACATATCAAAATGATAAATTCTTACCTAGTTCACCCGACTATATCCCTTCTGGAAGTGGGATATCGGGGTCACCTTTGTAATCCATCCCTACATATGGGAAGTCCTTAATCGAAATGATATGTTGGCCTAACTGGTCAAAAAACTTGAATGTGTATCTCACCACCAGTGCATTACCTCCAGGACATTCCATAAGCGAGACCCATCTCAGCACACGTGGATCCTAAGGACCTCCCTCACCCACTAAAATTTGTTGTGGCTTTATATTATCCTAGGGACAGCTACGAAATTGATCAATTTTAGAGTATCTCATCAAGTGGAAGAACTTACCCGCTGAATATTCCACATGGGAGGACAAGAATTTTATATAGAACATCAAAAACTACTCAAGCGTTGAGGACAACGCTTTTTGAAGGAGAGGGGCATGTTAGGCCCCTATACTACTAGTGTAACCCCTTATTGTTATTAGTATAACCCACTTATTATATTGATGTACCCATGTAGTGCCCATATTGTTACTATTATGCCACATAGAAGCCCACCATTGTTACTGTTGTGCCCTACAATATTATTGTTATGTAGGCTTTGATTGTATTGGGACCACTTAGACTCCTATATATAGAAAGGAGGTATTTCATTTGGATCATCCAAGAATTTTTCATTTATGTAATGTAAAGGAGGTTTCCCCCTCGAAGCGGCTGAATTCTAAGGCGTGGATCTCTCTTTTCTATCTTTTGTGAGCTGGTTTCATAACATTTGGTATCAGAGCTTTGGATTCTAGGGTTTCGCTGCTCCAAATAGGTCATCGTGGCATTTTCGCTATAACTTTGTTTCTGTGAAGTTTCAAAAGTCGAAAAAAAAACCCATTTGAGAAGAATTGGCACTAAACCTTGGGTCCAAATTTCAGAGATTTTCGTGCGACATTTTCGGAGATATGATCTGCGGAAGTTGGTCTTTTTGCAGACTCCGGAATTACACTCAAAACGGGTGACCTGGGGAAAATCGTCATAACTTTCTTTCTGAGCATCGGATTGAAATTTCGTAAGAAGGTACAGAAAGAGGACGGACTGTAGTTTTGGCTTATATATTTTTCAGAGTCAAAGGTTGAAACAGTGACACGGGGAACTTCATACAAGTTCGCTCTACTGAACTAGTCTATAATTAGGTCACTGCGGGAGATTGTGCATAAATTTTTGTTGGAGAATCCACTTTGGATCAGACTTGTGGCATTGGAAAGAGGACATAGAGGGCTACTACAGATCACAAGTTCAGAACTTAAAGATCTGAAAGTACAGAGTTATAGTCGTTTCAAGGTAGAGCTCCTAAAATCAAGAAAAAGCAAGATGAGGAAGTTTGATGGCAAGGATCCGGTAAATTGGATACTTCAGATGGAGCAATATTTCGATATACATGGTGTACAACTGTTACAAAAGGTATGTATTGCATCTTCATATTTAGAACCATATCAATTTCTATGGTACAAAGGGCTTTGTTCTCGTAAAAAACTTGTTACGTGGTCAATTTTCACGGAGGAAATGATAGCACATTATGAGGATATAAAGAGAAACACCTTCTTTAGAGCAACACCACAACAATTGGAAAGAGTAAAAGGGCTTTGTGACATAATGGAAATAAAAATTATGGAAACCATGAAGCATACCCCTCACAACTATAAAGATGGAAGTGTTGTTTCTCCCAACTTTCCACAACCTACAAGGGTTACACCACAACAATTGGAAGAAAAAAGAGAAAAAAGGCTTTGTTACAATTGTGATAGAAAATGCACTAAAGGTCATAGGTGTGCTGAGAAGAAATTATTTTACATAGAATATGAAGAGGAGGAAGAAAAGGATCAAGAAACATCAAAAGAAGAGGATATACGTCAGGACACCACCCCAGAGAAAGAAGAAATGAATCAAACCATATCTTGTAAAGCATTGGCAAGAATTACCACTCCTCAAACTCTCAAGATAGAAGGACATATCAAGAAGAAAAAGGTGCAAGAAGTGAAAGATCACATCGAGAAAGAAGAAATGAATCCAACCATATCTTGTAATTCAATGGATGAAATTACCACTCCTCAAACTATCAAGATAGAAGAACACATCAAGAAGAAAAATGTTCAAGAAGTGAAAGATCACATCGAGCATCAAGAAATGAATCCGACCATATCTTGTAAAGGACTGGAAGAAATTACCACTCCTCAAAAGATAGAAGGACATATCAAGAAGAAAGAGGTTCAAGTAGAGAAAGATCATATCGAGCATCAACAACAAGTTCTCCAACTTTTAAAGGATAACGCCACTTCGGTGCAAAATCAAACGAAACAACAGGTAGATCAACATCGTAGTGAAAAATGTTTTGATGTGAGTGATTGGGTATTTTTACTGCTACATCTCAAGCAAGCTATTTATGAGAAGGAAATGTTGGCAATACTACATGCACTTAAAAAATGGCGACCTTACCGAATGGGAAGACGCTTCAAGGATGAGGATGTGGAAGCATTGTTTTGTGCTATTTATATTATCCAACCAAATTGGATAAACGAAGCAACAGATGAATGGAAGAAGAACGAAGAAGTATGGCCACTTATTCAAAAGTTTCAAAAGATCCCAATTCAAGCAATATTGCCAGAAATTGAAGAGGAAGGAAAAATCATATTGGAACCTGGAGCAGTCACAGAAACAAGAACCCGACAGCTACGAAATTGATCAATTTTAGAGTATCTCATCAAGTGGAAGAACTTACCCGCTGAATATTCCACATGGGAGGACAAGAATTTTATATAGAAGCATGAAAAACTACTCAAGCGTTGAGGACAACGCTTTTTGAAGGAGAGGGGCATGTTAGGCCCCTATACTACTAGTGTAACCCCTTATTGTTATTAGTATAACCCACTTATTATATTGATGTACCCATGTAGTGCCCATATTGTTACTATTATGCCACATAGAAGCCCACCATTGTTACTGTTGTGCCCTACAATATTATTGTTATGTAGGCTTTGATTGTATTGGGACCACTTAGACTCCTATATATAGAAAGGAGGTATTTCATTTGGATCATCCAAGAATTGTTCATTTATGTAATGTAAAGGAGGTTTCCCCCTCGAAGCGGCTGAATTCTAAGGCGTGGATCTCTCTTTTCTATCTTTTGTGAGCTGGTTTCATAACATAATCAAGTGGTTTCTTCCATGTTCGACTTCGTAACATTCACTCGCATGGATAGATTCATACTATGGATCGAGAGATGGAGATCAAGGCCTTGGATTTAGTTTCATCAATCGAGGTTGTGAGGAGTTTTATATTCATGATAATGTAGACAAATTCATAGAAGATGGTTGTGTCCATACTATGCTTACTATCAATACGATTCTTGAATTTTACATTGAGTTAGCTTTACTCTAAGTATGGGAATGCCTACCTCAATGATGATTATATATTTTTCATTGTAATCCTTGAATGTTTCTTGCAGGTTTTCGACCATTTTCTCCGATCCGATCTTTATCATAATAAAGCACTTCAATCTTTTAAAAACTTATTATATAGACTTCGCACTTTAGGGGGAAATATGTTACACATCATTTTGTCACCATGACAGTTGATCAGTTAAATGGATCTTTCGCCATCCATGAACACGTTTCATGGAGCTCCCTTAGAGGTCAAACAACCAAAAATACCTTGAAGAATATGAGAATTTTGGGAAATTACATTATATACTTTGTTAAGTAGGTCCTACATTCCTTTTCCTAGAATTTTATGCACATTCGTTGAACTTATCCCTGAGAACAACGCAGAACTAAGCTTTGTTTACCACCATGGATTGTGCAGGTGAATCATAGAAAGTAAAATAAAAATGTACATTCTAGAAACATAATTGGTCGAATATATCCCAACTAAAAGCTTCCAGGTGATGCCTATTCAAGCTATAACCCTCAGATGATCGATCTTAATCCCTTTCCTCAATGAACATTAATCCCTCAGTTAGAGTATCTGACCCTCCTCTTTTGGATCTAAAACTTCTTACTCTTGGCCTATGAAATGATTAGAGCGAAGAGGGATAGAGAGGGTCATAAATCAGAGAAAATACACTGATGCTACTAGTTTGACATTGGAAAGATTATCATCTAAGGAGGAGATTGGATTTATTTTGGATGAACCTTAAGGCATCAAGGAAAAGGTTGTAAGGGTCTTCTTTATCTTTGATCAGTACAAATGAATTCTTTTTCCCATTGAATTGTCTTATCGGAATGGTCTATAATTATTTAGATGTTCGTTAAAGCAATTTCAATTCCTAATCTCCTTGATCATTAGTTTATGTTTGTTGAATTATTACGTCGCATATGCTTTTGATCCTTCTTATGTTGATGGTTGCACGTTTTATTAAGCATTGAGAGGTTACATCGAGACACAACAAGGGATCTTCATCAAGCATTTCGTGAACAAGTAAGAGGTTATTTTACCATCTTTTTTATCTACAATTCAAATGAGATAAACCTAGGGAAAGAGTCATTTCAATTTTCTATTTGTTTCTAGTTTTCGTCTATGATCTAGCGAGATCGCTCTTGTTAGCAAGAGGGATTTGTCTACTTTAACAAAACCTGTGATGAATTCCATGGAAATGACTTCCCATTTCCACTCTAGAATCACAATCAGTTGTAGCAATCCACCTGGATGTTTACATTCTTCCTTCACACGCTAACAATCAAAAAATATAACCACAAACTCTGCTACATCCCTCTTCAAATTTGGCTAATAGTAAAATATCTTCACTGTTGTCAATTTCTTTTGATAACTTGAGTGACCTGAATAAGTTTTTTCATCAAACTCTCTCAATATTACCTTCTTGATCTCACTACTATCTGACACATATATCTTGTCTCAAAACCTAATCAATCTATTGTAAGGAAATAGTCCATAATCTATATACCTGCATCTATACCTATACATGTACTCATACCTATACCACTACATGTACATGCACTATCACATATACATGTACTAGCACCTGTAAATGTACCTGTAACCTGCTACAACCTGTGCAGAATCTCCATATACCTGACGTCATGTTAATATACCTGCAAGATCCTATCCTGTAAGTCTATCCCATAAGAACTCATAGTTGCCATGTGATTTACCTATATCCACCTACTAAGAGCATCTGCCACTCTATTCTCTTTACCTTTGATGTACTTGATCTTGAAATCAAAATCATTGGTCATATCCAACCACAGAGTCTGTCTACCATTCAGATTTTCTTGCTCAAATAGATATCACAAATCATTGTGATCATTCATCAATGTAAACCTCCTGCACAGAAGATAGTGTCTCCACATCCTCAATGCATGTATAATCACTTCCAACTCAAGATCATGTCTTAGGTAGTTCTACTTGTGCTCGTTTAGTTTCTGTGACTCATAGCATACCACCTATCCATCCTGCATAAGTACTCCACCAAATCCATTCTTGCAAGCATATGTGCATACCACAAACTCTCTATCTGGATCTGCAATATTTAACACTGGTTCATGTGTCAAAAACTACATGAGATGCTCAAAACTAGCCTCACACTCCTCTGTCCATTCGCACTTCTTACCTTTCTTCTACAATGATGTAATAGGATAAGAGATCTGCGAGAAGTTCTTCATGAACCTCTTGTAATAACCTGCCAAACCCATGAAAGATATCACCTCATCCACATTCTTAGGAGCTACCCACTCCATGATGGACCTTATCTTTTCTAGATCTATTGCAATACCTTCCTTGGAGACAACATGCCCCAAGTAGTGTACCTCACTATGAAAGAAGTTTCACTTGTTGAGCTTAGCATACAATTATTTCTCTATCAACAACCTCAATACTGCTGCTAAATTCTCGACATGCTCTTTCCAATTTTTAGAATATACCAATATATCATCAATGAACACAATAACAAACTTATCCAAATACATATGAAACACACTATTCATCAAACACAAAAATGTAGCTAGAGCATTAGTTAAGCCAAATGGAACTACAACAAACTCATAATTCCCATACCTGGTCCAAAAAGCATTTTTGTAAATGTCTTACTCTTTGATGCATACCTGATGTTATCCTGATCTGAAGTCGACCTTAGAGAACATTTATTCTCCCTTCAACTGGTCAAACAAGTCATCAATCATCGGTAACAAATACATGTTCTTGATTGTCACTTTGCTGAATTGTATGTAGTCAATTCATAATCTAAGAGTATCATCTTTCTTCTTCATAAACAATACCAGTGTGCCCCATGGTGATACACTTCGCCTAATGTACCCCTTTTCCAACATTTCCTTCAACTGCAACTTTAACTCAACCAACTCAGTGTGCTCATCCTTGTTACACTAAAAAATGTCACCATGACTATTTACAGTTAGTATGGCTCTATCAACAGTCATGCTATCCTCTTAGGCAAGTCTTATGCCTCTGCTCTCCATGTCAAACTCTAAAAAGAGAGAAAGTCTTTATAAATGTATTTATCTCTGGGTACGCAGGTTCTCTCAACCTTACCTGCGGGTACGCACCCGATGTTCACAAAAGCTGCGTCTTTGGACGCTCTCTATGTAAAGGGGCAGGTGCGTCCCCCTGTAAAGGTCAAAATGCGCAAGTTTCATCTTTAAAAAGTTACTTGTGGTCATTTCTAGAGCATTCTAGAAGGTTGTTCGACGTGTATTGAGCGCCTCCAGATGGTTCATGCACCCCTACCAAAGAGGAACTTATCCCATCAATAAGGGAGCTATCCCATCCAAAGAGGGGATTATCCCATTGATGGTGGACCTGATTAACTTCCTCTTGAGCACTATAAATATAGGCATTGGGCCAGAAGGAGGGGAGGTTGGAAGCTAAACATTTCTAAGGGTAGATGCTGCAGGAATTAGGACTCCCATTTAGAAGCTTGTGAGGAGAGATTGCCATCTTTGCTTGTTCTATTTGGAAGTGGGTGAGCTTTGTCAAAGTAAAGGAGAACTCTTGATGGACCCTGGGAGGGACTTGCACAACACCAAGGCTCAGGTTGTATTTGTTCCTTTTGTTACCTATTAATGCAAATGAGTCCATTCTTCTCAATAACTTGTTATTTATGAGTTGTTTCATGTACTCCTTGGTCTATGTGTTAAATATGTTTTATTTTATGAGATTATCAAGTGCTATTTAATAGTTTGATTGTTAGTGGATGCAGGTTTCAAAGTGAAGGAGGAGCTCATCCGGATCAGCGGAGCTGGACTGCTACAACAGCATTGGACTACAGGTAGGATCTAAACACTTGATTTCTTATATAGTAAATGCATGTTTAGAGAAGGATTGCTCTTGTTTGTCTTGTTTGTCACTAGAGAGTCTTAGGCTCCTAGGGAGGTTGGTTGTGTCCACACAATCGACTCTTTCCGCCTGACAAATTGGCGACTCCTCTGGGGACTCCATTGATGTGAAAGTCTTTTCCTTTGTATGCAACTTTGCTCTGAGAAAAGTCATTTATTTTCTGGTTTTTGGCTCTGTGACTTTGTTTATGGGTGGGTTAACTTAGGGTTAGTTTCAATTTAGTTTTTCTTGAATTTTCCAGTAGGACGCACCCTCTGAGTATTGCACAGTGCGTCCCTGGACGCACTGTCGCTGTGTGCACAGAGCGGGCCCGCACCTGTCTTAACGGGTTACCTGCGTCCCCTGCTAAAATTTAAGAAAAATCCATTTTTTGCATTTTTCTCTCTTAGATTTTGCTTTTTCTTAGTTTTTACTGCCCAGATCCATTAGTCTCTTGTCAAAGATCTTCACCTGAACTTGTTTCGATAGCATTGAGTGTTTTAGTGGATTTCATAGAAGTTTAAGCCCTAGGGTTTGATTTTTGAGTAGGTCTTGTAGTGACTTTGGCGGTAGAAGTTGTCAAGCCTTAGATCTCTCTGGTTTTGTTAGCATTCTTAGAAGTCAGACCTGTCATAAAGTCTACCTGTGAGAGAAACTTACCATTGAGTTGTCTCTTTGGCAAATTTCGAGGTGCTTGTTGATTGAGTATTGAATTCCATTTTACAGAAAGAACAAAAAGATTTGAGTTTTGTTTTGACTAGTCTTTTGATTCTGCATTAGCTGGTCCTTGACTTGATTTTGGTCAAGTAAAACAACCTAGAATCATCTTTGTAGGCTTTTGCCTCGTTAGGTTTGCCTAGAATAAATTTCTTTTTGATTTTCTTGTGAGTCAAGTTTTCATAGATTTTATAGCTTTTGAGATTGATTTTCGTTAAAATAGATTTATATGCTTTATTAAATAAGAGAAAATACAAAAACATCTCCTTTGAAAAGTTTTGTTTCAAGTAGCTTTGAGGCATTTTGAAAGAAAAAGAGTTTTTCATGCACGTAAGAAGTGGTTATGTTTGTATGCTTGAAAAGATAAAGAGAATTGTTTCTTTGATTGTCTTTACTAAGAAAGTTGTTTTCTATAAAATTTGCATCTCTCAACTCTCTTAGTTAGGAATTTCATTGAAAAAGGAAAGTAGCGTAAATCATCTTAGGTGCATCTTTGTAGTGGTTTGATTCGAGTCTACACACCATTGGTTTCACTTCCGCTACCTTTTGTCTTTAAGAAAAACCATAAAATTAACGCTTAAAGTAAAATCAACATAGTAACTTTTATTTACTAGGGCTCTGAAACACCAATTTAGATCAGGCTAGTGTCTTGGAGTAGGTGAGTAATTAACTCTCCAAGACAACAAAACTAAACAAGTAGCTTATCTTGTGATAGAATAAATCCAAATGTCTCATTTGTACTCTGGGAAAGCTCCTCTTAAAGGAGAAGCACGAGCTCGTGTCCGAACCAGTGAGGGGATCAATCCCCCCTCGTTGGGAACGACGCCAGACACGCACGTATTACAAACGGTAAACCTCGGATTAACCATTGTCGAGGAGCCAGGGGTCACTTGTCGGTAAACCTTGGATTATTGTCAAGGAGCCGGCAAGGGGATTGAGCTTGATACTCTGCCCTTGCGTGCTGTCGGAGTGTAGACTGTTCCCCCAGGTGCATTTGTTGTGATTGTTAACCTTAGTGACGATTGTCTTTAGGACTCTACCGAGGTGACATTGGAGGGAAGATCCCACTATACCTGGAGCAGACATCGGCTAGACTCACTTGGATTTTCCAGGGGGTTCACTTCACTCGAGACGGTTAAAGTGGAGGAACTTGTGCCGGTCTATTCATTAAGCAGGTTGCCAGGGTAACTGTTCCACCCGCCACTTCTGTACTGAATCCGGTGATGTTGGGTTTCATCACCAACTAGCGCTTTCGGTCTGGAAGGCTACTGTTTGTGCTTGGTTTGACGCCCTAGATTCTTTAGGCGTGTGATTCAAATTTGTTTGGTTCTTTAGAGACTTTAGGTGGTTTGATTTGAAATTTTACTTTGTTTTCATGTGTAGTAGTTAAAAGTTTTTAGCTGTGGCAGAATTACCGAGACAGTCCCGTAGACTTCGGGGCCAGTCTCATGAAGTTGTTTCTGTGGCCGAATTGTTGAGAAGATCCCGTAGACTTAGGGGATCACCTCGTCGAGACGACCCCAGTAATCTAGAAGGTTTAAAGGTCCTTGTAACTCCTCCTAGTGGCAGTAGAGTAGGTTCACCTGAAGAAGGAGAATCTTCCTTGGTAGTCCATTCAGATTACCAAGGCTTAGAGACAGGTTATAATCCCAAAGCTGTTACAGTTTCTGAACTTGTTGGTAGTTTTTCGTCTGCTAGTGATACAGGTGAAGAACCTGAAATATCTGAACCTGTTACTCCGACTTCTAGTGTTCCGAATTCACCAAGAGTAGAACGAGTTATCACCGAAAATCTTCCTACTGGTCTGATTGCTATTGAAGAACTTGCTCCAGAGGAAGAAATAGGCGTCTCTAACCTTGAAGATCAACTTACTATTGATCTAAGGGAGCGTGAATCTATCTTTTACAGTCCTCCTAGAAGTACTACTTGGTACCTTTCATTAACCAATTATTTAGACAACTCAGGGGTAGGTTTTTCTACACCTCGTACTCCTTTTCCACCTAGAGGTATTTATACTCCTGTAAATATGTCTGGTCAGTCGTCCGTGTTTACTCAAAGTCCTTAATCTTTCTTACACGGCGGTCCTTCTGTTCCCACCGGGTATCAATCACTTTCTGGTACCTTTGCGGGGGCATCTCCTCAACCCATTGATCATGGGTTATTAGCTGGAAACAATGGTAATATACCATTGGGTATAGGAGACATTTATATGATGTCAGGTTCAGTTCCTGTTTCCCAACCTCAAGGTGGCCAATTACCACCTGGGTGGCAACCTCAGTTAACGCCTGGGGGGCAACCTCAAGGTACACAAATCGTGTCTGGGGGGCAACCTCAAGGTCAGTACGTACCTATGGTGCAATACATGCCTCAAGGTCAACCCCAGCCTCAATATGTACCCCAGGGTCAACCTCAGTATCAATATCAACCTCAAGGATGGCAACCTCAAGGATGGCAACCTCAAGGGTATCAACCCCAAGGGTATCAACCTCAAGGCTATCAACCTCAAGGTCAAGGTCAACCCCAGTATCCGTATTTACCTCAAGGTTATCAACCTCAAGGTCAATACTCAGGTCAAGGTTATCAACCGCCTCAAGGTCAATCATATGTTCAAGGTATGGGAACTGCACCTTTCAATTATCAATCCTATCCTCAATCCGGTTATGTATCTCAGTATCCTCAACCTGTTACGGGTCAATACCCCGGAATGTTAGTGTGGGATCCATCACAGGGTCAACAGGTGTTGCAGCCAAGTATACAGTTGGTACCTCAAACTGGACAACCCGTAGTTTCTGGTCCACCCCAGCAACCGCAGCCTGTCCAGTCGAATGTTCAAACTTCTGTAACTTCGGTAGTTACTCAGCCGCCAATCGCACCTAGTACTCCATCTCAAACGGCTGCTGCAACTACCGCTACACCTACCACACTTACTTCTGGAGTATCGATAGCTCTGGTTTCTACTGTCTCTGCAACCACTCCTCAGACATCTTTACCGTTGTCTGGATCTACGATTCAAACCACGGTCCAGATGCCTACAGGTCAGCCTGGTATAAGTACGGTTGTCACTACTCAACCTCAATTTGTTCATCAACCGTACCAGGGACAGTACCAACCTGGGAAAGCTGTCCAACAACCAGTTTACCAGTATCAACCGTATCCTGGGTACACTTATCAACAACCTCAACAACCCCAGTACGGCCCGGTTAATCCTGGTTTTCCAGGAGGATATAATATCCCTAATGCGACTCCTGTTCCTAGTTATCCTGGATATCCTCCTCCTGGGACTGGTCTTGTGACCCAGAGTTTTAGAGATCCTAACCGGCAGTTACCGTTTATCGCAACTTTGGATTTACCAGACTTGACGCGCCTAACGAACGATCCAATTCAATATCTTCCGTTCTGGCCGCCAATGCCAAATAAGTTGCCCAGTGATATACCCAAGTTCGAAGGTAAGTCTGGAGAGGATCCGTCCAATCATGTGATGACTTACCACCTCTGGTGTGCTTCAAATTCTATCTCGGATGATTCGATCCGCTTACGTCTTTTCCAGCGTACACTCATTGGTCTCGCGGCCAAGTGGTACATTGAGTTACCACTGGCCTCTTTTTACAATTTTAGCCAGTTAGCTACCTCGTTCTTAACTCACTTTCAGTTGCCGGTCAGATACGATAACGGCACGGAATTATTAACTTCACTAAAACAATCAACATCCACGTATATTTCTGATCACATTCATGAGTGGAGACGTCGAAGAAGACTAGTGAAAGTTTTTATCCCGGACCAAATCTTAGCTGAATGGTTTGTTAAATCATTATTACCGAAGATTACTGAAGATGTAGCTAAGGCCGGAGTAGTTACTGAGGAGCAAGTCATTGCTCAGGCGCAGTACCTTGACTTAGTTTACACTCAGTCGGGTACGTTACACGAAAAGATTCCAGATCTTCCAAAGTCGAATCAAATCGTTGCTGCTCCTTCGGGATCTCATGCCGCTGATGGTATGATTGGTATCGTGAATACAAAGAGCAAGAAGAAGTCTTCCAAGGCTTCAACTACTCCTATTATCACTTTGCCAGATTCCCCGACAGGAGAGTCTTCTCCTGAACTTTCCGCCGATATTCACGCTGTAGAGTCATCTACAGCCAAATCAAAAAACGGTGGAAAGAAGAAAGGAAAGAAGAAGGCTAAAGCAGACAAGGCTCTGAAGGAGAAAATGGAAAAGTCGGAAACCAATGACGAAAAGTGCAAACCTCGATATCCTTGTCTTATTTGTGAAGAGGATCATTTTACGAGAGATTGCCCTCATCGGGCCGAGGTTGTGAAAATAGTCAAAGGTTCTCCCACTCCTGCTGTGTTAAAAGATCCATTTCCAAAGCAAGAAAGTAAGATGATAGGTTCTTCCTCGACTGCCAGTGAAGAACCCATTTTGATGATGTCTCATGTGAGGATTGCGACTCGATCGCAAGATTATGGTAGTAAGGCTCCTGTTGATGGTAAGGAAGCAGAATCTTCTCACTCTAACCCATCAACCTCAGCTCCTGGTTCCGATCCACTACAGATCGAGAAACCTAACCCGGACCTAGTAATTAAACCGCCCGCCAAGGGTGTACTTCGAAGGTCTGCTTTCAATCCACATGCGAGAGCGGCCCAGAATTACAACATTGTTGAGGACTTAGCTGTTTCACCCTCAGCAATGTCGGCTTTAGAAGTGCTGCAATCATGCCCAGCACAACGAAAATTACTTTTGTCGGCTATCGGAGCTGTTGATGTTCAGGACCCGAACCTGATAATCTTCGATCTAGAAAATAGTACACCGCGTCTACCCCATCAAATGGCTTTCCAAATTCCAGTGATAGTAAAAAACGGGCCTATTCATCGGACTGTGATTGATGAGGAAGCTTCCACGTGTATTATGTCAATTCAATGTTGGAGATCGCTTGGTTGTCCTTCGTTGAACCAATCCCCGACCATCCTTAAGGCCTTTGATGGCCGTGGGTTCCGTCCGTTTGGTATTCTACAGGAATTGCCTATAGGGGTAGAAGGTAAAAACGTTAGTCTGGATGTGGAGGTGGTTGATGCCCCTCTAGACTACAACCTTCTTTTGGGTCGAAGTTGGTCATATGCTATGACAGCAGTCGTTTCATCGGTCTTCAGAGTAATAAAGTTTCCATATAACGGTAAGATCGTGACCATTGATCAGCTGACATACTTTTCATCCGACCCAACCTCTTCAGAGAGTATCCAGCATGTCGGTAAGACGACAATCCCTTATAGGGACGTTGGCGTAGGTTTAGTTAAAGATTCTGATTTACTGGGAACTTTTCCTTTCCCTCCAATCAACGCAGACCCTTCATTTGCATCAATTCATATGATTACATCAGAAAACATTATTTATGATGATCCTTGGATCGTCCCATCTGAATCTGAGATAGACTCATTCGGTGATGCTATGCCTTTGAGTCCATATGAAATTGCTTATGAAGCTGTCATGTCTTTTACCGACTCGCATTCAACCGAAAGCGACCAAATGAATGTGGTCAGTGAAGAATCACTTTTCACCGCAACCTTAGAACGGATAGCGTTTCCCGAGGTCGTGTCATCTGACGAACAACTTCGCGAAATCCTAAGTGTAGACGATCTACCATGGGAAAATCTCCATCACAGATCTTCGTTTTTACCTAAGGATGATGCTTTTGAAAATGATTTTTCATCTATCTTTACCGCTGAATATGTCAAAGACGCTCAGAATCCAACGAAACATTCTGATTCAGAGTTGAATTTAGGGAATATTTCTCGTACTATTCCCATTGATATTTCAGTGAAGCCCGGAATTGAGGAGAACATTCATATAGGTGCCTCATGTACAGAAGATGAAATCCAAACTTACAAGGCCCTATTCCAAGAATTTCGCGATGTGTTTGCCTGGTCCTATGAGGAAATGCCGGGAATCGACCCTGCCATTGTTGTTCATGAAATAAAGACCTACCCGGATGCTAAACCCGTCCGGCAACGGTTGCGTCAGATTCACCCTCGGAAAGCGGCTGCAATTAAAGCAGAAGTCGAAAAGCTGTTGAAAGCAGGTTTCATTTATCCGATCCCGTTAACGGATTGGGTATCGAATATTGTTCCGGTCAACAAGAAACAAGGAACAATAAGAATCTGTATCGACTATAGGGATATAAATCGAGCTTGTCCAAAAGACAACTATCCTACGCCTTATATCGATCAAATTATTGATGATTGTGCCAGAAGTGAAATGTTTTCCTTTATGGATGGTTTTTCGAGCTATAATCAAATCAATATTCTACCTGCTGACCAACCAAAAACGACATTCATTTGTCCATGGGGGACGTTTGCTTATTGTAAATTACCTTTTGGACTTAAGAATGTCGGAGCCACTTTTCAACGGGCCATGTCTTACGCATTTCATGACATCAAGCACATTGTGCAACCGTACCTCGATGATTTGCCTGCTCATTCTTTACATCGAGCTGATCACCTTGTCCACTTACGAGCAATCTTTATGAGGTGTAGGCATTATCGAATTTGGTTGAATCCCCACAAGTGTGTTTTCTGTATAGAGACGGGTCGATTGCTGGGATTTGTTGTTTCAAAAGCCGGCATTCGCGTCGATCCCTCGAAGGTCGAAGCTATCATCAAATTGCCTCCTCCTTCGAGTTTGCGCCAACTCCAAAGTTTGCAAGGGAAAGCGAACTTTTTACGCCGATTCATTCCAAACTACGCCGAGGTCACTAAAGGTTTTACACGGTTGTTGAAACAGAACGCTCAATTCTTTTGGGACGAGATTGCCCAACAATCTTTTGATGCACTTAAACACGCGTTGACCCATGCACCGTTGTTGCATCCTCCCAACTACAACCAGGACTACTTCTTATACCTCGCAGCTTCGCATTCCACCATTGGAATGGTGTTAGTTCAAGAAGATGAATTCGGAGCAGAACATGTGATATATTATCTTAGTAGGACCTTAAATCCCACTGAGCTAAAATATTCGCATGTGGAGAAATTGGCCCTGGCAGCCGTTCAAGCTGTCCAGCGTTTTCGTCACTACATTCTTCTCCGTAAAACTACAGTCATTTCGGATTGCAACCCTATGATTTATATTTTGACAAAACAACTGCTAGGGGGCAAGTACTCTAAATGGATCGTTATCCTGCAAGAGTTCGACTTGGAGTTCGAGAAGTCCAAGTCTAAGAAATCCTTAGTTTTTGCGGAATTGATGTGTGATTTCCCACGTGCTGACACAGAGACTGTGGCAGAGGAGTCCATTGCGGATGAATCTTTGTTTTTTATCAGTACTTTAGATCCGTGGTACGGGGATATAATCATCTATCTCCAAACCCAAACCTTTCGGCCTGAAGCTTCCAAGTCGGAACGTCGAAAAATTCGGTTTCAATCCCAGCAATACAAAATTATTGGAGATACACTTTATCGCCGGGGGGCAGACTTAGTTTTTCGACGTTGTTTAACTCACGAAGAGGCTGAGAGGGTTTTGAATGATTGTCACTCTGGAGCATGTGGCGGTCATATGTCTGGGTATGCCACAGCTCAGAAGGTGTTGCGCGCTGGCTATTTCTGGCCGTCTATGTTTAAAGATTGTATCATTGCAGTCCGGAAGTGCCACAACTGTCAAGTGTTTGATCGCAAGATGCGCGCACCACCTGCTCCTCTCCACCCTATAATTGTCGTTGGTCCATTCGCCAAATGGGGTATCGATTTTATTACTTGTAACCCTCACTCGGCCGGGGGGCATGCGTATATCATCCTCGCGGTTGATTATTTTACTAAATGGGCCGAGGCGATGCCTACATTCGACGCAAGCGGCAAAACAACTGCAGTTTTCGTATTCAATCATATTATAACTAGGTTTGGTGTCCCACAAGCAATCATTACTGACCATGGGAGCCATTTTCGAAACATCATGATGACTGAGCTTACAAGCCAGCTTGGTTTGCGCCACGATAGCTCTACTCCTTATTATCCGCAAGCCAACGGTTTGGTTGAGTCTATCAACAAAGTTCTGGTTATCATGATCCGACGAACCATTGGTATTCATCGATCGAATTGGCACAACATGTTATTTTCAGCGCTATGGGCATACCGAACCTCAGTGAAAACTTCAACAGGGTTCACTCCTTTCCAGCTAGTTTATGGCTTGGAAGCTGTGTTACCCATTGAATGCGAAATCCCATCACTTCAAATGGCTGTCGAATTACTTCCAGCTACTTCCGAAGAGGAGAAACGTTTATTATACTTAGCTAAATTAGATGAGACTCGACGTGACGCTGCATTGGCAATCGAGACTCACGCGAAACGAATGAAAGCTCAGTATGATAGAAATGTGACCCCTCGAAGTTTTTCGGAGGGAGACCTAGTGCTATTATATGATCAAGCTAACGATAAGCTAGGTGCTGGAAAATTCGTTCCTATGTGGCATGGACCCTACATTGTAAAGCGAAAGCTAGCAAAAGGGGCTTATGAGCTGGTAGATTTTGATGGGGACTCTTTGGGTAAACCCAGAAATGGACTTTACCTAAAGAGGTATTATGCTTAAATGGTGGGTATGGAGAATTTTTAGTTAGGTTAGGTTTTCTTTCTAGCTAGTATGTTTGTTAGTTTAGTCAGTGTGCTTAGCTTAG
The DNA here is from genome assembly GCA_031772625.1 of Pinus tabuliformis. NCBI lineage: Eukaryota > Viridiplantae > Streptophyta > Pinopsida > Pinales > Pinaceae > Pinus > Pinus tabuliformis. The sequence goes on along the minus strand of CM062807.1, from coordinate 1,124,704,856 downwards.
AGAGTGTGTTTTTTCGTCGTTATTCTGGCTTATCTTGGTTTTACTCTTGATATTGCAGATGTCGACGCCTCTCCAAACATACATTGGATTTGCTGATGGTGCTTGTCGTAGTACACGGAATATCTCTTCCGCAGCTTGGGTTATCTATTCGCCCTCTGACGAGTTAGTTTCTATGCATGGGGTAAGCCTCGGTCAAACAACGAACAACATTGCAGAATACAGTGCAGTGGTTGAATTATTATCCGAATCTATTTCATTTGGAATTCGACGTTTGATAGTGAGGTTAGATTCTGAACTTGTTGTATTACAGCTTAATAGAGTATATGCCATTAGAAATCCTGTGTTATTAAGGTTGTTTTTGAGAGTGCGTCTCTTGGAACGTGAATTTGATTACATTGAATATCAGCATATTCCAAGGTCTTTAAATACATTAGCAGATGCAATTGCTTCTCGAATGTTGGACAGACATTTACGATAATCATGCAAGTAAATTTAAAAACATTTCATCACATATGTTAAACAAGATAAGCCGGTAATAGTGATATATATATAGATAGGAGTGTGTCAAAAAATATACATCGTCTTCGATCATAGGTTGAAAAACACCTTATGATCGGCAAAATGATAAGTACAAAAAGTCAAAAATGTCACATGTGTCTACAAAAGTGACTAGCCAATCACTGGTGGTGCTCCCTATACGACACCACTGCACGGGCTACCTTACACAAAAATCTCCTAAACGGTCCAGGGACTGCGACTACATAGCGCTGAAGTTTGATAGGAATATCATCTATGGTAGTCTCAGGTATATCCACCGTCAGACGCTCTAGATCCTGCTCCAACTCAGCTAGTGACTCTGCAGCCGCATCCTGTGGAGCCGGTACCGGTGCAACTGGATGTCTCCTCTCAAAAGGCCGGAGGTTGGCTGGGCGCCGTGGACCAACATCTGCATTTTGAAAATTTTTACTGTCATTTTTGAGACGATATATATAAAAAACAAAAAATATATATAATTTGAAAACTTGTGAAAAATAAAGTACCTCTGTCATCCCATTGTTCTCCCTGTGGAAGAACCATGTCCGGATCACCTCGAAAATCTACTCCGGCATACGGAAAGTCCTGAATCGAAAAAACCTGGTCCTCTAACCAGTGAAAATAACTATCAGGGAATCGAACAACCGTCGTGCCCTCGTCAGGATGCCGGGCCATCACCGTAACCCATCGTATCAGCTTTGGCTCCCGAGGACCCAAGATTTCAACAGTGAGTTGCTGAGGGATCAGCATTGGAACTCTCTCTAAGGCAAAGCTCACAACTAGAGGCCCATATCCAAAGGTCTTCAGTTGTTCGTTCTTTGCCCTAGTCAGTTGGCCCTTCATATTGGCCGACACAGCATCACACCAGTTGAAAATGGTGCCTTGGAAACAGTCAATCGCCATCCGCATTTGGGACCCGGTGGCAATATGTAAAGCGGCTGCACCACAAATTCTGGTAACCGTGAAAGCTATAACTTTGAATTCACGCAGAGAGATGTGTTTTATTTCTACGCCTTTCGCATGGTGTGCATTGGGTGTGCACCAATCTTCCTGGAGACTAGCAAGGGATTGTCCACCCGGCCTAGTCCCGGCTAGATTGAGTTGCTCGCCCCTATTTGGCAAGCTAGTGAGAAAGTATATGTCAGAGGGCTCTATCTCGAGCTGGTGCCCTCCGATGTAAAAGCATTGTTCATGAATGTTCCATCTCTCAACCAGCCACTCCGCATGCTTTTAGGGCATCAATGGAAGGTTGATGATTAATTGCGGCTAAATCAACGTCCTCGTGCTCTCTTTCTCTCCAATCCAACATGGTGAGTGCCCTACACACCAAGAAACAAAGATTAGAATTGATTTGGGAAATTTCAAATGGTTGTTTGTGGAGTTTGGGGTTTCAAATTCCGCCTTTCGCGGGGGACGCACCCCGCGTTTAGGACACAGAGCGTCGAGACGCAGCTGGCCTGAAGGTGGGCTGCGTCCCCCGACCTTTTTCCTGTATAGGAAAAAGTCGGGGGACGCAGGTCACCCTAAGGGCACCTGCGTACCCCGCAGAGCGATTTTTGAAACCCAAAACCCCCCAAAAAATAAAAACTAAAACCTAAAACAAACTTTTAATCGGATGAAATTGAAGAGGAGGATGTTGTGAAATACCTGGAAGAGACGGCGTTCGATTCTGACGGTCGGATTCTCCGCAGCGACCACGGGAAGTTTCTTGCCAAAAGCCCTTTTTTCAACCTCAACAGTAAAATGGTAAAAATGACATGGTAAAAAGTCTTTTTATAGGTTTTTTGGATGAATGAATGCTAGGTTTGTTCATTTTTCACCATGAAAGGATATTTTTCAATGTATTTTTGCCTATCTTAAACAGGTATGAGTAATGTGTCGTTTTTGTGCAGGACAAAGGGATTTAGAGGGAAAATTGTCATTTTTCACGAACCAAAATATCAGAGTCATCTTTTAAGCCCTTTTCTGACTCCTAAAATATGAAAAGATTGCCGAGCGTTTCTTTTACACTCGTTAAAATGGAATTAAAAGACGGTCCCCTTATAGCTCTTTTCTGACCGTAAAATCAGGAAAAGATTGTCGGGTTTTTGTCGTTTCAAACTCGATACGGAAATAAAACGACGTGTCCTTGATCGCTTTTTACTTTTCAGGTCAGTGACACTAATTATGAAAGTACTCCTTGGTCGCAAGATCAAGCGGTTCCCCCAGGTATTATTTTATACTTTTTTGGGCTTGAGGGACACAAATCTACGAAAAAGTTCAACTTGGAGTCTTCTTAAGTTTTTCAGACTCTCTAAAATTGAAAAACGCCGAGTTTCTCCTATACTGGACTCGTTAAACATTTCACAGTAAAGGACCTGTTCAATTACAAACAGGAACGAACCACTCCTTCCTAGGGTTCGAATCAAAACTAGGTTGGACTCATCCGAAGGATGAGCTTATAATCAAGCATATGTTATCCTCCTCAAGCTTGTTAAAAATAAAGAGGTACTTGCCAGAAATGGTGGGGGAAAAGAGAGAAGAATGAGCCTATTTGTTATCCTTTGTCTCAGAAGAAACTTTATTACCACTCTTGGACACGACACTTTTCATTCACCTGGGTTGGGAAATCCTTTACCTCACAGTTGATCAAACCACTTTGAAAGTCTTCAGCCGGGTTCCGGGGATTAACTTTGAGTTATTCATCACCAAGCCATCTGTCGTGTCGTTATGTGTTCAAGAGGTCTGCAAGCAAAACTTTCATCTGCAAAATACTTGTCATCCATTTGACCATCCCTGAGTCAGTCCTTACAGCAACATTTCTTCAACTTGAACAATGATTTCGTGTTGTGGGCTTGCCTGCAACGGGTCGCTTTCTATCGACATCAGCACATTATCTAGAGAGATGACTTAGAAATCGTCAGTACCTTGAAGTCTGCATGCATCAATGGCAGGTTTCTCGCCTTTGACGTCAGTTTACATCATTGACTTTTGATCGAAGGATTCCGTGAAATGTTCGACATCAACTCATTCATTCACATCTCATGGATTGTACTGGGTACTTTGAGAACCATTGACATTACTGGTGGTCTCTCTCACACTTGTTAACAGTTTACATCATCGACTGGTAATCAAGTGGTTTCTACCATGTTCGACATCAACTCATTTAATCGCATGGCTAGAATCGTACCAATTCGGGAAGTAGAAATGAAGACCCTGGATCTAGTTTCCACCATCCAGGCTGCGAGGAGTTTTGTATTCATTATCTAAGTAGACTAATCATAAACAGATGGCTGCGTCCATACTGTGTCTACAAAAGTCTATGATTATGATGTACTGCAAGATCATTCCTGTATCAGAGTAGTTAGTCTGTTAGTTAAAGTTTTGATCTGAGTATGGGAATGCCTACCTCAGTGATGATATAATCTTATACATGTATTTTGTGTTGAAAATTGCAGGTTCTGACCAGGCTCTCCACGAGATAATCCTTGAAATGATAAAGCGCTTCACCCTTCCTAGATAATACAAAACCCTAATCTATTACAGGCTTCGCACTTTAGGGAGAAATCTGTTACACTAAAAAATGTCACCATGACTATTTACAGTTAGTATGGCTCTATCAACAGTCATGCTATCCTCTTAGGCAAGTCTTATGCCTCTGCTCTCCATGTCAAACTCCAAAAAGAGAGAAAGTCTTTATAAATGTATTTATCTCTGGGTACGCAGGTTCTCTCAACCTTACCTACGGGTACGCACCTGATGTTCACAAAAGCTGCGTCTTTGGACGCTCTGTATGTAAAGGGGCAGGTGCGTCCCCCTGTAAAGGTAAAAATGCGCAAGTTTCATCTTTAAAAAGTTACTTGTGGTCATTTCTAGAGCATTCTAGAAGGTTGTTCGACGTGTATTGAGCGCCTCCAGATGGTTCATGCACCCCTACCAAAGAGGAACTTATCCCATCAATAAGGGAGCTATCCCATCCAAAGAGGGGATTATCCCATTGATGGTGGACCTGATTAACTTCCTCTTGAGCACTATAAATACAGGCATTGGGCCAGAAGGAGGGGAGGTTGGAAGCTAAACATTTCTAAGGGTAGATGCTGCAGGAATTAGGACTCCCATTTAGAAGCTTGTGAGGAGAGATTGCCATCTTTGCTTGTTCTATTTGGAAGTGGGTGAGCTTTGTCAAAGTAAAGGAGAACTCTTGATGGACCCTGGGAGGGACTTGCACAACACCAAGGCTCAGGTTGTATTTGTTCCTTTTGTTACCTATTAATGCAAATGATTCCATTCTTCTCAATAACTTGTTATTTATGAGTTGTTTCATGTACTCCTTGGTCTATGTGTTAAATATGTTTTATTTTATGAGATTATCAAGTGCTATTTGATCGTTTGATTGTTAGTGGATGCCGGTTTCAAAGTGAAGGAGGAGCTCATCCGGATCAGCGGAGCTGGACTGCTACAACAGCGTTGGACTACAGGTAGGATCTAAACACTTGATTTCTTATATAGTAAATGCATGTTTAGAGAAGGATTGCTCTTGTTTGTATTGTTTGTCACTAGAGAGTCTTAGGCTCCTAGGGAGGTTGGTTGTGTCCGCACAATCGACTCTTTCCGCCTGACAATCCTGTAAGGTGCTTTTGATGTTGGATTTTCCCCTGAAATTAGCTCAGTAGAAAAGTATACCTTCCTATACTGTGGAAAATACGTAATGTCCTCAAGAAATACATCCTTGAACTTTTGTAGAGCTGGGTACCTTCTCAACACATCTTCATCCTCAACCCCCTTACCTTTGTCACTGGAAATGTGCACTGCAAATAACTTACACCCTTTTCTGTGACTACGCTTTTTTTGCATAGCTCTCACCATCCTAACTGATGTGGCTTTCTTCTTTCCCTACAAGATTGTTGGTTCCCCATTGTCATCAATGCACTCAATGGATTTCTCCTAATAGTTTACCTTGGTTCTATGAATATACAACCAATCCATTCCCAACAACATACTGTGTGAACCCAACGGTAATACATTTAGGTGTGCTACAGTAGGCATACCATTCAAATCAAATGCACAAGCTCTTACCCAATGATGAACTTGCTTCTTTGTACATGTAGCCAACTACACTAACCAAGACTCTGCATAAAATTCCACACTCAAACCACACTTATCCACCAAGTTAGGACTAACATAGCTATAATTAGATCCAGGGTCAATCAAAATAGAAATAACTTGATCATAAATCTTATGTCCATCTCAATGATAAATGGTTGATGCTCTGCATGTTCGTTATCCAATGTTGCATAGATACGTGGAATACTTTAATCAAAATCCCCAATAGTTCATGCCTCCTACGCACTGTATATCTTAGGCCTACCACTCTAGTACTGTGGGCAATATCTCCTGCAATGATCTCCTCCACAAGTCCAACACTGCATGGGCTCCTTATTCTACTCTTTAGATATGTTTACCTATCCTCTATCTAATGCATTGAACCTCTTAGATGATGCAAAATTCTCCTCATTACCCGAATCATGTGGTCTTACTTGCTTCTTGTTATATTTTCTTTATTCTTTGCATTACCTCTCTGATCCAGGTGGATGTTGTTGGCCACCCACCTATCCCATTTGGACCCCCACAACTGTCTCTTTCAGTTTTTTAGTTTCCTTAATTATAGCGCAGTTTACTATTGTTAGCAGTTTTTTAGGTCCTAAACTTTCGGAGCCGTTTTGAGGCGCTAAACGACGTTTTTTTGGAAATCTAATGCCAGCAATTTTTTCGATAAAAATCATCTTTTCCGTCGTAGTCCTCGGAGAGATCTTTCCAACGCGATATCATGCGCGTCAAACGGAGATAATACGGCCAATTCGCGACCCCGGGAAGTTGGCTGTCCAACTCACCTCAAAATGGGGCCCACAATTTGGCGTTTCAACTTCTAGGGTTAGGTTTCAAGATGTGAAGGGTTTTCCATTGTTTCTCAATAATAAATAGGCCTTCGAGCCTCATTGTAACAGAGTTGGGAACAGTTCAGAGGCATGTAGTCGACACATCTCTTCTCAGAGATAAGCTACCATCGCCCTAGCTTGGTTATTTCTATTTCTATTTGTAAGCATATTTCAGTATTTTACAGTAATTAAATGAAGTATTATTTCTGCTGCATATCTATCTTTATGGTTATCGCATCTCTGTGTTTATGGTTATCTCTGTAATTTATTGCGTTCCTGTCTAAATCCGGATCAGTGGTATCAGAGCGGTCTGCTTTTTCTCTGTTTTTCTTTGCATGTCCCCAACGAGGTCGGCATATAAGGAGTTATGGCTTGAACTGGTCGAACCTTTGCAAGACCAGCCTCGCAAATCTCGACGGCCTCCCATGGCAGATGAGAACAAAGACGAGAGGGCAGGAGATCCTATCAAAATCTTGCTCGAAGAAGCCCTCGAGCGACAAAGGAACGTGATGATGGACAGCTTTGCCCAGATCCTTCAGCGGATACCCAGAGGTGACGCATCGGCTTCCAACAGCTACTCTGGAAACGCCACACTGTTTAAGGTACAAGTTAATTTTGAAATCCCCATCTTCGAGGGTAAAATAGACGCAGATGCCATAGATAAATGGTTCAATCTGCTAGATGGGTATTTTTCTATTCATGAATTTTCAAGTCGGGAAAAGATTGTTTTCGCTATTCTCAAAGCAGCCCCCCACGTCAAGGACTGGTGGGAAACATACTGCGAGCAGAAGGATGAAAGTACAGGCTCACTATTTTCAGCCGCCCCCACTTGGAATGACTTCTGGGATGCAATCAAGGAGCAGTACTACCCTGTCAAAAGCTATGAGGACAAATACATCAAATGGACCACACTGCGGCAGGGACGAGACCAAGATGTGCCAGAGTTCACAAATATTTTTCATACCCTTCGCACACAGTTGGGTATCAAAGATTCTGAGTTGCATCTGGTACTCAAATACCGCGGCTACCTACACAGATACATCCAGGAAGAGATGGAGTTCTTGAAAATCTCCTCACTCGGCACAGCATACCGATACGCTGTCAAAATCGAGCAAAAGTTCAAACAGAAGAAGCGAGACTTTGGATCTGCAAATCCGAAGCCCAAAGGACAAAGCCAAGGGGATGTGACCCAAGACAACCCCTTGAAGCTGCAAGAAAAGAACAACACCACGAAGCCGAAGAAGGACACAGGAAATTGGTGTGAGTTCCACAAGAGTCCCACTCATAACACAAGTGAGTATCGGACCAAGCAGTCGCTGGTGGCCGAGTTGAAGGCTTCCGAATCAGATGCATGTTCCGACTCTGAGCCAGAACCCAACAAGGGGGATGGCAAAGGGAAGCAAATCATTGATGCGGATCCTAGTGCCATTGTTGCCACTGCCAAGATCCAAAAGAATGAGCCCGAAGAGCCAGAGGAGGGAGAACGTCTTTTCCACTCACAGATGTGGGTGAAGGGTTCGCCGCTGCAATTCATTATTGACAGTGGCAGCCAAAAGAACCTCATTTCAGAAGAGGTCGTGAAGCGGTTGGGCCTACCAACTACGCCACACCCACAACCGTACAGTATCGGGTGGATTCACGAAGGACGAGATCTCAAAGTTCGCCAGCAGTGCCGCCTTCCCTACAGCATCAAGCCCTTCACAGATGAGGTATTGTGTGATGTTACACCTCTGGATGTTTGTGATGTACTATTAGGCCAGCCATACTTGTGGAGGCGACATGCTGTGTATGAGTCAAGGCCTCGCGCTGTCATTATTTCTTTGGATAATCCATTATACAGGATACCAGAGGTAGCTCCACCTACTGCCAACTCTTTGATCACTGCTAAGAAAGGCAGCAAGCTCATCTCACAGACTAGGAAATTTATTTTCTGTCTGGTTCGCTCCCAAAGTAAGGGGAAGATCGTTGCTACATCCATGACCCCCGCAAAGGGTTCCTCCACGCAGCAGCAACAACATAGGGATACAGTCATGAAAAAACACAGGAACAACTTCTCCTTACCTAGAGGGGTACCACACAAGTTTCAGGTGGGCGACAAAGTTTGGTTACATCTGCAGAGAGAACGCCTTACCAGAACCCATCAGAAACTCAGACCACTTCGACATGGTCCTTACACCAGTAACAAGGCTGTGGGAAACAATGCTTTGAAGAACAGCATTCCTCCATTCCTTCGCTTGCACAAATTTTTCAATGTGGACCATCGCCAACCATGCTTCCCACCATTTCTGGACACATCATAGATTGCAGAACAGCTCACCAGAGACCCAGCTCAGCAGAAGCTTCCTCATCTCAAGGAGGAACTCAATGCAATGGGGACCGCTGCTTCCAAAGGGGGGAGGAATGATCCAGGTGGATGTTGGTGGCCACCCACCTATCCCATTTGGACCCCCACAACTGTCTCTTTCAGTTTTTGAGTTTCCTTAATTATAGCGCAGTTTACTATTGTTAGCAGTTTTTCGGGTCCTAAACTTCCGGAGCTGTTTTGAGGCCCTAAACGACGTTTTTTGGGAAATCTACCGCCAGTGATTTTTTTGATAAAAATCATCTTTTCCGTCTTAGTCCTCGGAGAGATCTTTCTAATGAGCTATCATGCGCGTCAAATGGAGATAATACGACCAATTTGCGACCCCAGGAAGTTGGCTGTCCAACTAACCCCAAAACGGGGCCCACAATTTGGTGTTTCAACTTCTAGGGTTAGGTTTCGGAATGTGAAGCGTTTTCCATTGTTTATTAATAATAAATAGGCCTTCGAGCCTCATTGTAACAGAGTTGGGAACAGTTCAGAGGCATGTAGCCGACACATCTCTTCTCATAGATAAGCTACCATCGCCCTAGCTGGGTTATTTCTATTTCTATTTGTAAGCATATTTCAGTATTTTACAGTAATGAAATGAAGTATTATTTCCGCTGCATATCTGTCTTTATGGTTTTCGCATCTCTGTGTTTATGGTTATCTCTATAATTTATTACGTTCCTGTCTAAATCCGGATCAGTGGTATCAGAGCGGTCTGTTTTTTCTCTGTTTTTCTTTGCATGTCCCCAACGAGGTCGGCATATAAGGAGTTAGGGCTTGAACTGGTCGAACCTTTGCAAGACCAGCCTCGCAAATCTCGACGGCCTCCCATGGCGGATGAGAAGAAAGACGAGAGGGTAGGAGATCCTATCAAAATCTTGCTCGAAGAAGCCCTCGAGCGACAAAGGAACGTGATGATGGACAACTTTGCCCAGATCCTTCAGCGGCTACCCAGAGGCGACGCATCGGCTTCCAATAGCTACTCTGGAAACGCCACACCATTTAAGGTACAAGTTAATTTTGAAATCCCCATCTTCGAGGGTCAAATAGACGCAGATGCCGTAGATAAATGGTTAAATCTGCTAGATGGGTATTTTTCTGTTCATGAATTTTCAAGTTGGGAAAAGATTGTTTTCGCTCTTCTCAAAGTAGCCCCCCACGTCAAGGACTGGTGGGAAACATACTGCGAGCAGAAGGATGAAAGTACAGGCTCACTGTTTTTAGCCGCCCCCACTTGGAATGACTTCCGGGATGCCATCAAGGAGCAGTACTACCCTGTCAAAAGCTATGAGGACAAATACATCAAATGGACCACACTGCGGTAGGGACGAGACCAAGATGTGCCAGAGTTCACAAATATTTTTCATGCCCTTCGCACACAGTTGGGTATCAAAGATTCTAAGCTGCATCTGGTACTCTAATACCGTGGCTGCCTACATAGATACATCCAGGAAGAGATGGAGTTCTTGAAAATCTCCTCACTCGGCACAGCATACCGATACGCTGTCAAAATCGAGAAAAAGTTCAAAGAGAAGAAGTGAGACTTTGGATCTGCAAATCTGAAGCCCAAAGGACAAAGCCAAGGCGGGGTGACCCAAGACAACCCCTTGAAGCTGCAAGAAAAGAACAACACCACGAAGCCGAAGAAGGACACAGGAAAGTGGTGTGAGTTCCACAAGAGTCCCACTCATAACACAAGTGAGTGTCGGACCAAGCAGTCGCTGGTGCCCGAGTTGAAGGCTTCTGAATCAGATGCATGTTCCGACTCTGAGCCAGAACCCAACAAGGGGGATGGAAAAGGGAAGAAAATCATTGATGTGGATCCTAGTGCCACTGTTGCCACTGCCAAGATCCAAAAGAATGAGCCCGAAGAGCCATAGGAGGGGGAACGTCTTTTCCACTCACAAATGTGGGTGAATTGTTCGCCGCTGCAATTCATTGTTGACAGTGGTAGCCGAAAGAACCTCATTTCAGCAGAGGTCATGAAGCGGTTGGGCCTACCAACTATGCCACACCCACAATCGTACAGTATCGGGTGGCTTCACGAAGGACGAGATCTCAAAGTTCTCTAGCAGTGCCGCCTTCCCTATAGCATCAAGCCCTTCACAAATGAGGTATTGTGTGATGTTACACCTCTGGATGTTTGTGATGTACTATTAGGCCAGCCATACTTGTGGAGGCGACATGTTGTGTATGAGTCAAGGCCTCGCGCTGTCATTATTTCTTTGGATAATTCATTATACAGGATACCAGAGGTAGCTCCACCTACCGCCAACTCTTTGATCACTGCTAAGAAAGGCAGCAAGCTCATCTCACAGACTAGGAAATTTATTTTTTGTCTTGTTCGCTCCCAAAGTAAGGGGAAGATCGTTGCTACATCCATGACCCCTGCAAAGGGTTCCACCACGTAGCAGCAACAACACAGGGATTCAGTCATGACATAACACAAGAACAACTTCTCCTTAACCAGAGGGGTACCACACAAGTTTCAGGTTGGCCACAAAGTTTGGTTACATTTGTAGAGAGAATGCCTTACCAGAACCCATTAGAAACTCAGACCACTTCGACATGGTCCTTACACCAGTTACAAGGCTGTGGGCAACAATTCTTTGAAGCATAGCATTCCTCCATTCCTTCGCTTGCACCGATTGTTCAATGTGGACCATCGTCGACCATGTGTCCCACCATTTCTAGACACATCAGAGATTGCAGAACAGCTCACCAGAGACCCAACTCAGTAGAAGCTTCCTCATCTCAAGGAGGAACTCAACGCAATGGGGATCGTTGCTTCCTAAGGGGGGAGGAATGATCCAGGTGGATGTTGGTGGCCACCCACCTATCCCATTTGGACCCCCACAACTATCTCTTTCATTTTTTCAGTTACCTTAATTATAGCGCAGTTTACTATTGTTAGCAAATTTTCAGGTCCTAAACTTCCGGAGCCGCTTTGATGCCCTAAACGGCGTTTTTTGGGAAATCTACCGCCAACAATTTTTTTGATAAAAATCATCCTTTCCGTCGTAGTCCTCGAAGAGATCTTTCCAACAGGCTATCATGCGCGTCAAACGGAGATAATACGACCAATTCACGACCCCGGGAAGTTGGCTATCCAACTAACCCCAAAACGGGGCCCACAATTTGGCGTTTCAACTTCTAGGGTTAGGTTTCGGGATGTGAAGTGTTTTCCATTGTTTCTCAATAATAAATAGGCCTTAGAGCCTCATTGTAACAGAGTTGGGAACAGTTCAAAGGCATGTAGCCGACACATCTCTTCTCAGAGATAAGCTATCATCGCCCTAGCTGGGTTATTTCTATTTCAATTTGTAAGCATATTTCAGTATTTTACAGTAATGAAATGATCATTGGTATCAGATCGGTCTGCGTTTTCTCTGTTTTTCTTTGCATGTCCCCAACGAGGTCGGCATATAAGGAGTTAGGGCTTGAACTGGTCGAACCTTTGCAAGACCAGCCTCACAAATCTCGATGGCCTCCCATGGCAGATGAGAAGAAAGATGAGAGGGCAAGAGATCCTATCAAAATCTTGCTCGAAGAAGCCCTCGAGCGAAAAAGGAATGTGATGATGGACAGCTTTGCCCAGATCCTTCAGCGGCTACCCAGAGGCGACGCATCAGCTTCCAATAGCTACTCTGGAAACGCCACACCGTTTAAGGTACAAGTTAATTTTGAAATCCCCATCTTCGAGGGTCAAATAAACGTAGATGTCGTAGATAAATGGTTAAATCTGCTAGATGGGTATTTTTCTGTTCATGAATTTTCAAGTCGGGAAAAGATTGTTTTCGCTCTTCTCAAAGCAGCCCCCCACGTCAAGGACTGGTGGGAAACATACTGCGAGCATAAGGATGAAAGTACAGGCTCACTGTTTTCAGCCGCCCCCACTTGGAATGACTTCTGGTATGCCCTCAAGGAGTAGTACTACCCTGTCAAAAGCTATGAGGACAAATACATCAAATGGACCACACTACGGCAAGGACGAGACCAAGATGTGCCAGAGTTCACAAATACTTTTCATACCCTTCGCACACAGTTGGGTAACAAATTTTCTGAGCTGCATCTGGTAGTCAAATACAACAGCTGCCTACACAGATACATCCAGGAAGAGATGGAGTTCTTGAAAATCTCCTCACACGGCACAGCATACCGATATGCTGTCAAAATCGAGCAAAAGTTCAAACAGAAGAAGCGAGACTTTGGATCTGCATATCCGAAGCCCAAAGGACAAAGCCAAGGAGGGGTGACCCAAGACAACCCCTTGAAGCTGCAAGAAAAGAACAACACCACGAAGCCTAAGAAGGACACAGGAAAGTGGTGTGAGTTCCACAAGATTCCCACTCATAACACAAGTGAGTGTTGGACCAAGCAGTCGCTGGTGGCTGAGTTGAAGGTTTCGGAATCAGATGCATGTTCCAACTCTGAGCCAGAACCTGACAAGGGGGATGGCAAAGGGAAGCAAATCATTGATGCGGATCCTAGTGCCACTGTTGCTACTACAAAGATCCAGAAGAATGAGCCCAAAGAGCCAGAGGAGGGGGAACGTCTTTTCCACTCACAGATGTGGGTGAAGGGTTCGCCGCTCCAATTCAGGGTTGGGCAACAATGCTTTGAAGCACAGCATTCCTCCATTCCTTCGCTTGCACCGATTGTTCAATGTGGACCATCGCCGACCATGCTTCCCACCATTTCTGGACACATCACAGATTGCAAAGCAGCTCACCAGAAACCCAGCTCAGCAGAAGCTTCCTCATCTCAAGGTGGAACTCAACGCAATGGGGACCATTGCTTCCTAAGGGGGGAGGAATGATCTAGGTGGATGTTGGTGGCCACCCACCTATCCCATTTGGACCCCCACAACTGTCTCTTTCAGTTTTTTAGTTTCCTTAATTATAGCGCAGTTTACTGTTGTTAGCAGTTTTTCAGGTCCTAAACTTCCGGAGCCGTTTTGAGGCCCTAAACGACGTTTTTTGGGAAATCTACCGCCAACAAATTTTTTGATAAAAATCGTCTTTTTTGTCATAGTCCTTGAAGAGATCTTTCCAACGGGCTATCATGCGCATCAAACGGAGATAATACGACCAATTCGCGACCCCGGGAAGTTGGCTGTCCAACTAACCCCAAAACGGGGCCCACAATTTGGCGTTTCAATTTCTAGGGTCAGTTTTCGAGATGTGAAGGGTTTTCCATTGTTTCTCAATAACAAATAGGCCTTCAAGCCTCATTGTAACAGAGTTGGGAACAGTTCAGAGGCATGTAGCCGACACGTCTCTTCTCAGAGATAAGCTACCATCGCCCTAGCTGGGTTATTTCTATTTCTATTTGTAAGCATATTTCAGTATTTTACAGTAATGAAATGAAGTATTATTTCCGTTGCATATTTGTCTTTATGGTTATCGCATCTCTATGTTTATGGTTATCTCTGTAATTTATTGCGTTCCTGTCTAAATCCGGATCAGTGATATCAGAGCGGTCTGCTTTTTCTCTGTTTTTCTTTGCATGTCCCCAATGAGGTCGGCATATAAGGAGTTAGGGCTTGAACTGGTCGAACCTTTGCAAGACCAGCCTCGCAAATCTCGATAGCCTCCCATGGCGGATGAGAAGAAAGACGAGAGGGCAGGAGATCCTATGAAAATCTTTCTCGAAGAAGCCCTCGAGCGACAAAGCAACGTGATGATGGACAGCTTTGCCCTTCAGCGGCTACCCAGAGGCGACGCATCAGCTTCCAATAGCTACTCTGGAAACACCACACCATTTAAGGTACAAGTTAATTTTGAAATCCCCATCTTCGAGGGTCAAATAAACGTAGATGTCGTAGATAAATGGCTAAATCTGCTAGATGGGTATTTTTCTGTTCATGAATTTTCAAGTCGGGAAAAGATTGTTTTCGCTCTTCTCAAAGCAGCCCCCCACGTCAAGGACTGGTGGGAAACATACTGCGAGCATAAGGATGAAAGTACAGGCTCACTGTTTTCAGCCGCCCCCACTTGGAATGACTTCTGGTATGCCCTCAAGGAGTAGTACTACCCTGTCAAAAGCTATGAGGACAAATGCATCAAATGGACCACACTACGGCAAGGACGAGACCAAGATGTGCCAGAGTTCACAAATACTTTTCATACCCTTCGCACACAGTTGGGTAACAAATTTTCTGAGCTGCATCTGGTAGTCAAATACAACAGCTGCCTACACAGATACATCCAGGAAGAGATGGAGTTCTTGAAAATCTCCTCACTCGGCACAGCATACCGATACGCTGTCAAAATCGAGCAAAAGTTCAAACAAAAGAAGCGAGACTTTGGATCTGCAAATCCGAAGCCCAAAGGACAAAGCCAATGCGGGGTGACCCAAGACAACCCCTTGAAGCTGCAAGAAAAGAACAACACCACGAATCTGAAGAAGGACACAGGAAAGTGGTGTGAGTTCCACAAGAGTCCCACTCATAACACAAGTGAGTGTCGGACCAAGTAGTCGCTAGTCGCCGAGTTGAAGGCTTCCGAATCAGATGCATGTTCCTACTATGAACCACAACCTGACAAGGGGGATGGAAAAGGGAAGCAAATCATTGATGCGGATCCTAGTGCCACTGTTGCCACTGCAAAGATCCAGAAGAATGAGCCCGAAGAGCCAGAGGAGGGGGAACGTCTTTTCCACTCACAGATGTGGGTGAAGGGTTCACCGCTGCAATTCATGTTCGACAGTGGCAGCCAAAAGAACCTCATTTCAGCAAAGGTCGTGAAGCGGTTAGGCCTACCAACTACGCCACACCCACAACCATACAGTATCGGGTGGCTTCACGAAGGACGAGATCTCAAAGTTTGCCAGCAGTGTCGCCTTCCCTACAGCATCAAGCCCTTCACAGATGAGGTATTGTGTGATGTTACACCTCTGGATGTTTGTGATGTACTATTAGGCTAGCCATACTTGTGGAGGCGATATGCTGTGTATGAGTCAAGACCTCGCGCTGTCATTATTTCTTTGGATAATTCATTATACAGGATACCAGAGGTAGCTCCACCTACAGCCAACTCTTTGATCACTGCTAAGAAAGGTAGCAAGCTCATCTCACAGACTAGGAAATTTATTTTCTGTCTAGTTCACTCCCAAAGTAAGGGGAAGATCGTTGCTACATCCATGACCCCCGCAAAGGGTTCCTCCACGTAGCAGCAACAACATAGGCATATAGTTATGACAGAACACAGGAACAACTTCTGCTTACCCAGAGGAGTACCACACAAGTTTCTGGTGGGCATCAAAGTTTGGTTACATCTGCAGAGAGAACGCCTTACCAGAACCCATCAGAAACTCAGACCACTTCGACATGGTCCTTACACCAGTAACAAGGCTGTGGGCAACAATGCTTTGAAGCACAGCATTCCTCCATTCCTTCGCTTGCACCGATTGTTCAATGTGGACCATCGCCGACCATGCTTCCCACCATTTCTGGACACATCAGAGATTGCAGAACAGCTCACCAGAGACCCAGCTCAGCAGAAGCTTCCTCATCTCAAGGAGGAACTCAACGCAATGGGGACCGTTGCTTCCTAAGGGGGGAGGAATGATCCAGGTGGATGTTAGTGGCCACCCACCTATCCCATTTGGACCCCCACAACTGTCTCTTTCAGTTTTTCAGTTTCCTTAATTATAGCGCAGTTTACTATTGTTTGCAGTTTTTCGGGTCCTAAACTTCCGGAGCCGTTTTGAGGCCCTAAACGACGTTTTTTGGGAAATCTACCGCCAGCGATTTTTTTAAGAAAAATCGTCTTTTTCGTCGCAGTCCTCGGAGAGATCTTTCCAACGGGCTATCATGCGCGTCAAATGGAGATAATACAACCAATTCGCGACCCCGGGAAGTTGGTTGTCCAACTCACCCCAAAACGAGGCCCACAATTTGGCGTTTCATCTTCTAGGGTTAGGTTTCGGGATGTGAAGGGTTTTCCATTATTTCTCAATAATAAATAGGCCTTCGAGCCTCATTGTAACAAAGTTGGGAATAGTTCATAGGCATGTAGCCGACACAACTCTTCTCAGAGATAAGCTACCATCGCCCTAGCTGGGTTATTTCTATTTCTATGGCGATAACCATAAAGGCAGATATGCAGCGGAAATAATACTTCCTCACGTATACCTCTGAAATTATTTAGATCTTCCCACCAAATGTCTACTTTTCCTTTGAGACTAAATGTAGCCACTCTATCCTTTATGTTCTATGAATAGTCATGCAACCTAAAGAATTGCTTCATGTCTGGCAACCATGCCTCCACATCTTGAAATTTCTTTAACTCTCCATCAAAAGTAGGCAACTTTTCTTTCTTATACTCATCTGGAATGCCCCTTATCACTCATATTGTAAGGATGATAATGATATCTATCCTCATGCATGTCAAAACTAGAACTAGAGCGGAACTTGTGACTATACCTTCTCCTATCTGGAGTGTCCAAAAATCTTCCATATCTGATTGTATCATCTTTATCTGACCTGTGACCAACTACCATTTGCCCGATTGGTTCTATTGTCTTACTCATGGGTGATCTGAAGCGGTCCCTATCACTACAAATTTCACAAGATCTGAAGTATGACTACATTTACCTTTGCTAACTTTTCCTGTGACTGTATGATTCTGTCATTATCTACCTTACAACTCCTTATTTCTTCCTTTAAGATTCTCAGTGTAACTGCCAAATCGGAAGAGTTCCCAACACCATAATGCTCTTATCATTAATAGGGAGAGTCTTTGTAGTCAACCATCTTGCTATCCATTAAATATTTCTTCCTACAAGGTATATCATGTCAACCAAACCAAATCACCATAAACCAACGTACCTTAGTATTTCTCAGGGAGGATACCTTGTTTTCAAGAGCAAAAAATTAGCGTGATACATGTATAACATAATCATGACAACATATAAAAACTTAATACATAAGCATATGACCATGCAACATCCATTCTAGCTAGGATCCAGTCATCAATGCATGACCTACACAACAACACACACCACGACCTCATGCATGACAACCACCATCATTACATCGCTATACACTTGACCACATGCAAACAGAACATTCAAGAGAAATGGATAACCATCCACACATATGCATAAACACATATGATCAAGCATGAATGAACAATACTTGAAATCAAATCTACAAGAATGATACATGTAACCAAGCATACAAGAATGTAATAAACAATCAAGATTGCAACCAAACATACTACAACAATACACGTAAGTGACATAAATTGACATGTAAAAAATCATAAACTCACAGTGATGCATCCCACAGTAAAACACATCAACTCTACATGATGACATCACTACGACCATGAACAACATCATGCAAATGTAACAAGAACATGGAATGCAAGCGTGAGAGACACACATGCAACTGACATGCATGCATGACCAACACATAGCCCATCTAGTCTGAGGAGTGAACCGTGCTCTAATACCTCTCTATAACACCGTCATCCCACATCTACGTAAGCAACCAGCTAGGCGAGGTAAACATGCTATGAGAGGCCACCATGATATGATTCAACCCCCTAAGTCATGTTAAGGAAGTGGAACTAATGGAAGCACACCATATAGACATTCAACATCAACTATAGGACCTTCAAGAACCAATCCAATAGTTTAGACAACTTCCCCTTGGGTCCCACTAAACTTTTGGACAACTTAAGACTCAGCTTCTCTCATGCTATAGGCATGACATCCTCCTGAAACCCAATGTCACTCTCATAGGCTTGCATGTTAGTGACCAGAGACTAAATTTTTCTATGATATGCCAGCGAACTTGGGATTCGAGCCACTTTTTCAGGCCCAGAGCCTAGGTCACTACCTAGAATTGAACCATCTCTTCAAAATAGTAAAATAACATGGAAATGATAGTACTAAAGCAAATACTTGAATGAAACCTTAATAGGACCCCTACTAGCCATGACAGGTATTTCATCAAACATATCACAAATATGTAATCTACATGTGTAAATAATAGTTTTGAGCATAGGGGTCTCATACATAGTTGAGAATTGCTAAGGCCCATTGATGTCTCAACACATCAACTCCCATTCCATCCATTAGGTCATAGATGCATTGATCATTCAATTACAAGTAAAAACACGATGAAAGCCATACATAATTTCTTTCATAAAACACATACATAACCAACATAATAGAAGCATAAATACTCATGAAAGTGCATCCATATATACCACATATAATCCATCAAAATTCTCATAGAAATATGAGAAATAACCTTTCGTTATTGATGCAGAATCCAAACCCGGGATGGGACTTCCACGTCCCACCCGACTGCAAAATGGCTGAGCCAAATCTCTCTTCAACCATTCATCGGTGTGCCATATTCCAAGCATGAATGTGAAATCTCATAGAACACATCAATCAAAACTCATCTACAGCTTCTAGAGGCCATCCACCTCAACCCATCAAACAATGATTTCACCTCACGATCATACATGAAAAAACCATCATCATATTGTTTTCTATCCAATCTTTCTAGGGCTTCAAAGTGTTTGTCCAGCCAAGGCTTTAGGACTAGTAACTCAACCCACACATTTTATCTGGCTCTAGAGAATTTTTCCAACAAAGGCTCCAGTACTAGTAACTCAACCCACCAAGGGCTCCAAGGCTACGGGACTAGTAACTCAACCCAAGTTGTTCCAAGGCTCCAGAGTGTTTGTCCAACCAAGGATTCGGGACTAATAACTCAACCTAAGCTAAGGAAACATGAGAACCAACCAAAAACACAATATTGAAAATAAACCCACAATCTCCATGGATATCTAGGAAATGGAAAGGCTAGGCAATCCATTTTCAATCCCAGTTGTCCTCCATTCCAATGATAGATCGCAACCAACAAACCACATGCATATGCCATGCACACCAAAACTAACAAAGGAAACATACATGTAACTCAATACCTACAAGAAAATCTGATGTAGCTATTAATCTTGATGCCCTCTTGGGCTTTCCTACTCTTCCTTTGCCTTCTTTCTCCAATAATCCAATTATGCCACACTCTAAAGGAGTGCTCCAAGAAAACTCTAAGTCTCCAAGAGTGTGAGAGAGAGAGAGAATAATGAGAGAGCTCCAAAACTGAACTGACAAAAGGCTACCAACTAATTCTCATAATCCTTTTGATGAATGAGGCTTCTATTTTATTCGTTTTCCTCTTCACATGCAACATGTGACCTTTCACCTCCCTTTTCTCTTAACTCCCATTATTTTAATAAACAAATGTGCCAAAAATGCCATTTTTAGTTTCCAAAGCCTTAGCCATTTCCTTTGCCAATTTCCTTAGCCATAAACAAGCACAAGTGATCCCCATCACTAGGATTTTACCCAGCATTCATCTTGGAATGAGTGTCCAATCATCAATGGTTATTATTTTTCCTTTATTAACTTTTATTACATGGAATTTCACCAGGATTGTTACAAACATGAACTCATATTTCATTCCAAGAACTGTGAGATAAGGAGATCATCTTCAGGAAATCTAGTAGGAAGACGAGTAAGAACAACAAATAACGTATACATTCCTAGTGAAATTCAAGAAGAGAGATGTTACATGGGTCAAGAAAGTGAAAATTGGTTGAGGCACAAGCATTCAGGACACCTAAGCTTTGATAAATTGGTGAATATTAGCAAAAATCAAGCAGTAAGAGATATCCCCAAAATTTCAAAGCCAACAAATGTTATTTGTGCACCATGTCAACATGAAAAGCAAATCAAAGGAATGTTCAACATCAAAACCTTTAAAACCATTCATGCATATTTGTGTAGTCCAACTAGAACATTGACTATATAAGGAGAAATGTATTTTATTTTATTTATAGATGATTATACTAGAATGATGTGGGTATTTTTCATAAGATATAAGTCATAAGAACTAGATTGTTTTTAAAACTTTCATAACAATGATTGAAAATGAAATTAAATTGAAGATCAAATGCTTAAGAATAGATAGAGGTGGGGAATTTACCTCAAGATAATTCAATGAATTCTATGAAAAATATTGAATCAAAAGGGAACTTTCTGTTGTTATGACTCCACAACAAAATCGAGTAGTAGAAATAAAGAACATATATGTACAAGAGACTACAAGAAAAATGTTGTTAGAAGTTAGTTTACAGGAAAAAATTTGGAGGGAGGTGATTGGGGAGACAACCTATATCATGAACAAGGCTCAACTTCGGGTAAAAAATGATAAAAATCCATATGAACTACGGAAAGGAAGGCCTGCCTATATGAAACTGATGTCATTTCTACAACACCCTCCAAAATGTTTTCTATATTCAAATTTTGGAGCCCACCTTCCATCATGTGAATAGTTGATTTTGGTTTTAAAGTGTTTTCTTATGCTTTCACACATGTTTCAAGTGTCCATGTCCCTTCTTAAGTATCATCAAATCACCAATAATGGAAATAACACACTTTTGAGTTGGTGTGCACTTTCTAGTCACAAAATGACACATGTGTCGCAACTTCTCATGCTTTGCTTCTTGCACTTGGAGAATGTTTGTGAACTGATGTTCTAATGTATATTTATTAGTATTGGGTCATACCTGAGTTGTAGTAATGAGTTGAGATGAGTAACGCTTGATTATACCCATAACTCATTCTGTTTTCCCATGTTTCACTCTCTCATAGTCATTTTTTCTGACCTTGCAACTCCTCCTCTGGGCTAGGAATGCACTACACACTTGTAGAGCCTAGTAGTAATGCTCCTTGTCAATTGTAAATGTGCCCTTCACCACCCTAAGCCTCCCCCCTCTCTCTTTCACACTGCACAATTCTAGTTAGCAAGACCCCTCTCCTTGCTTATTAATATTCCTCCCTGCACCAATCCTGCCTCTGGCTGCCAGTGTAGTGCACTGTACACTTTTATTGGGTAGTGATGCCCCTCCTTGTGCCTTGGAAATACACCCTACAATCTCCTTGTGACCCTGGCCTTCCACCCTAGCGCATGGCACAATCCTAGTGAATAGTCCATGCAACCTTGCCTCCTAGAATTGTGCCATGTGCTTACCTTGCCTACTCCTCTTCCATAGCTACACATGGCACAATATCAATGATAAATCCCTACCTCCCTGTCTATTTCAAGTAGGATCTACACCCATCAGGCCCCTATTTCTCCCTTGTGCATTGTTGATCCAAAATCGGTACATTACATGAATCATCATAGAGTAGGAGATTCCCAGGGTCATGTTTACTTACCATGAGTGATCCATGCAAGCAGGTGTGCTCATTAAGCATGGAAAATATGTTCAAGGAGATCTGTCAAGATAAGTCATCTAAGGAGGAAATTTGAAGACAAAGGCACAAAGGTACCATGTTGCGACAATTCAAGGAACTTTGAATTGTGAAGATCAAAAGAACCCATTAAGACTCCATAATCTCTCTAGACCCTTTGGAGGGTAGAATGCGACAACAATGCAAGATATGTTATAAGTATTGAAGACATATTGGTAGTTTCGTCACTTCTCAAAGAACTTCATGTTACAAGTCATGAAAGTCAATGACTTGTCTTGTTGTTGTCACATGGTGATGTCATTTTGGGAAAATATTGAAAATTCAAATATGTGGAATTCCAAGAGTCATATAACTTACAAAAGATTCATTAGGAAACTTACAAAGGTATTTTGGAAGTCCAAAGGTCATATTTGAAGTCCAAGAGTCATGGGGTTAGTTCAAGAGTCATGGGGATATCAAAGGTCATCCCTCTTGTTATAAAATAAGCCTCATTACTCAAGCAAAGGAATTTTAACCTTGGCTTCTCCAACTAGGCATTAGAGAGGAAATTTTTCTTTTGGGGAGAAAGTAGTGGCTTAATTCTCCACTATTGGAGCTAGTGGCGTCTCACTGTAACCATGTATCTTGGAAATTTCTCTTAATAATTCGAAGCTCATTAAGCCAACACACTTTCATGCATGTATCATTAATATTGTAAGATTATTCTTTAGATGTTTTCAAAATGTGTTTAAGTTATTATGTACTAAACAAATTGAACTACTTCATTGGCTTTGGTGCTTATCTTGTTGAATGTATGTTGTAACTTTTTTAATGATCGTTATGTCTATGTGAACTCATTCACTAGATGGCTAACAATGTCTATGTGCATGTGTATTTATTAGAATAGTACTATTGATTTTCCCCCAAAGACTCACTTTTTCTTACCTTTTAGTGAAAGAACCTTGATACATATTGCAATTGAGCATTTCACAAGGCTTAATTACTTGCTCATTTGAAAGTGCATGCATGTTTCTGTCTTATGCTAACTATTGAAGCTAAGGAAAATATTTAAGATAATGGACATTGGGCCATATTTCTAATGGGGCTCCTATACCAAATGATGTGAGGTCTAATTGGGACTACCTATCGGGGAGACCCCCTATGTGTTGGTAGTTTCTAGCACCGTCAACAGAAACACTTCAAAATATTTGGAAGAAAATGTTTTCTGAATATTGATGATGATTCACAAGGAAAATTTGATTCACATGTTGATGAAGGAATTTTCCTTGGATACTCATTAAGAAGAAAGGCATACAAATGCTACAAAAATAATTTGTTGAAGACAATTGAAAGCAGCGAAGTAAAGACAGATAAGTATCTTCCTAAAAAGGTAGTTCAAACTAATGAAGAAGCTCCTATCCTTGCAAATCTAGAGGAAGATGTTACAAAAGAATAGACGAGCCATAAAATCAGAATGAGGAACCATATCAAACACTATCAAAGTTAATGTTTGTATAGAAACATCATCCAAAAGAACAAATCAAACTAATGAAGAAGCCTCTATCCTTGCAAATCCAAATGAAGATTTTACAAAAGAATAGAAGAGCCATAAAATCATAATGAGGAACCATATCAAACACTATCAAAGTTAAAGTTTGTATAGAAACATCATCTAGAATAACAAATCATTAGAGATGTGAATAGAGGAATATAAACTCAAAGAAATATGAAAAACACACCAAAAAGGAAATATACTTCCTTTCTATCCATAATAGGACCAAAGAATTTCACCTAGGCAATTAAGAATCCTCATTGGATAAATGCAATGGAAAAAAGAGATGAATCAAATTGAAAAGAATGGAATATGGGATCTAGAACCTTGTTCGAGGATAAGATTGTATAAGAACAAAATGAATGAATATGGACAAATCATTAGAAATAAGGAAAGATTAGTGTATAAGGGATACACTGAAATTGAAGGAATTGAATTTGAAGATACTTTCACTCCTATTTCCAGACTAGAGGCTATAAGGATGTTTTTTTAGCATTTTCTTATTCAAAAGTCTTCCAATTCTATCAAATGAATGTGAAGTGAGCCTTTGTAAATGGAGATATAAAATAAGAAGTATACATGGAAAAACCATAAGGATTTTACTTGTTTGAAAATAACGGCTTTGTATGAAAATTAAAGAAGGCCCTATATGGATTAAAGTAAGCTCCAAGAGCTTGGTGTGCTACACTTGATCACTATATTCAACAATAAGGATTCAAGAAAGCAGTTGCAGGAAGAAAACCTTACAAGAATATGGACAAAGACAATCTGCTAATCACACTAATTTGTGTGGATGATTTGAATTTTGGGAGAAAAAAATGATGAAATGAGTCACAAGTTTTCCTTAGATATGTCAAAAAAAATGAAATGTTGATGATTGAAGAGTTGTCTTACTTTCTTCGACTTTAAGTAACTCAAACTAAAGCAACAATGTTCATATCACAATAAAACTATCTCATGATATGATTAAGTGACTTGGGATGGAAGAATGTGTTATTTTAAGCACACCTATGACTACATGCTACAAGTTAAGTAAGGATGATGAATTTGCTATGGTGGATGGAACTCTTTACAAATAAATGAATAGGAGTTTCTTAAATATGACAACCTTGCAACCATATATCATGTAGACAATATGAATGGTGGAAATATTATAGTCAACTCCTAAGGAATCTCTCACGCTAGTTGTAAAAAGAATACTCAAATACTTGAAAGGCACTCTTGATTTTGGACTATGGTACCCTAAGAGCACATATCTTAACTTGATATCATATATTGATGTAGATTGGGAAGGAAATGTTAACGATCGAAAGAGTACCAGTGGGAACACATTCTTCTTAGAATACTATCTTGTATCTTGTTTAAGCAAGAAACAATCATCTATATCTCCTTCCACATCTGAAGCCAAGTATATTGGAGCAACATATTATTGCACACAAATACTATGGATGAAGGAATTCTTGAAGGATGTTAATATAGAAAAAAATCAGCATATGACTATCTATTGTGACAATACCAATGTAATCAACCTCTCAAAGAATCTAGTCATGAAATCAAAGATAAAACATATCCCAATCAAGTACCACTTTATTTGAGAATAAGTTGAAGATAAAAACATCAAAATGGAATATGTCAACACTAAGAAATAGATTGCATACATTTTCACAAAACCCCTACCTTGCGAAGCATATGAATATCTTTGTTAAAAGATGGGGGTCATCTCTCTTGCATCCCATTAGAGTATTCCTTTGATATTGATGTCAAAGGGGGAGAATATGACAGCGGGAGTAGCATCATGACAAGGGGAACAACATGTTGACATAGCGAACAACATGATGACAAGGAGAGTAGCATATGAGGATATTGTTTCCGTCAATAAAAAAGGGGGAGATTATTAGAAGAATGTTTGTTAGTGATGTCAAAGGAATGTCATTCTCAAGAACAAAGTTACATAAGTTTGTAGAGGACTTTAAGCCCTTTACAAAAAGATTTATTTTACTCATAACTCCTCCTCATTGAAGAGAAATTGAATTTACAAGTTAAAATATATTTGTTTCTTATCTTTGTCAATTCGGTCTGCAAAAACACAACTCACACCTCTCCCCAGTAGTCATAACGATTCAATACATGATAAAATTAGTATAAATAAGGCATCATTCATCCTCAATTTCCCATATAACTTTACTAAGGAGACAAGAAGCACTTGGAATAGTGAATAAGAAGGATATGGGTTCATATATCATGAACTTAGGAGCTAATTGCAGAGAAAGACATGAATTTTATCTCTAGTTTTTGGATATGTTTTCTTGGTGGTTTTCTATTGGATTTCATGGCATATTCTGGGCATATTAGGATCATTTTGGAGTATCGTTTCATCCTCCTTATGGCATGAAAACTCGACCTAACTTAGACCTATGGCAAGGCACATTTTCAACCTCTTTAAAGACTGAAGATTTTTCCCTATTATAGACCTGTGATCTATAAATTTCAACCTTATGTTTATATAGATTCTTGTCCCTATGGAGGAGATACTTTGGCCTTAAAGTAACACGAATTTTGGCCAAGTAGAAAGACCAAACTTTGACCCTATTATGAAGTATACCTTGGCCCTATTAAGAGAGACGTTGGCCCTATCTTGGCTCAAATTTTTGTTAGTCATCTCAGCCTTTAATGACAGAATTGAACCCATTTTGACATGGTCTATAACTATTTTTTAACTTTGATTTGATCAAAATTGAAGGGTCTTGAAGTAGATCTTAAGAGATTCATTTGGTGCTGACTTTTGATCAACCTTTCGGTGCAATATTGAGAAAAAAAAATTGGTGCTGACTTTTGATCAACCTTTTGGAGCAACCTTGGAACCTTTTTAGTATATTTTGTAGTAGTCTTTTGAATCATTGTTGAAGTAGACTTGAAGCCTTTTTTTTGGAGTGTCCTTTAGAAGAATTGTTAAAGCAAACTTGAAGCATTTTTTGGAGTAAAATTTGGAAGCCTTGTTGAAGCTAAATTGAAGCATTCTTGGATTAAGTTTGAGAAGATTTTTTAGACCACTTTTTAGTGTATTTGAAAATTATTTTGAGAAGTCTATTTGGAAAGGTTGGAGCCTAGGAGGTTTGGAGTTCTCATTTTGGGCAAGTTGGTGCTTAGATTTCTTGATAAGATTAGAGTCCTCTTTTGACCAAGTTGGTGCTTGGATTTGTTCGAATTTGGAGCCTTGAAGTAGTCAGAAATTTTGTTGTACAAGTTGGAGATTGAGTTTTTACATGGCGCGCCTATTTATTTTCTGAAACTTATGAAGTGTGAAATTCTTCTTTGCTAAATGAGTTTCATTTCTATAGTGTGCTCTTTTTTCCTACAAGTGTAGTTCCATTTCTGCAAGAATGTTTTAAGAATTCTGCAAGTGTGTTCAACGAAATTTCTTGTATTTCCTGGTTGTTCATGAATCAACACAGACAATGCAGACTCCTTTGAAATAAAATACCTACCCCGGTTGACTCGACTAGTTGGGCGCAGATAATTCAGTCAATAGAGTAATAAAAATAAACTTGTTCTCTAACTAACAGATAATTTTATCTTGGAGAACTCAAACCCCTACTCAGAACTAAACTCATCCTTTACTCATAATTCAGCCCCTTTGAAAATATTTAGCCCAACTAGTATTATGAATGAGTAGAATTCCACCACAACAAAATTCTAAGAACCTTTGATTCTTGAAGGCTAAATCAAGAGAGTGTGAATGTTGACAATGAAATGGAACTGTGGAAATTAAGGTGCACGAACAAGAAAAATGACACAACGAAGCAATGTAGAAGTTACCTACTACCCTCTTCCCTTGGATTTGTTAGTGGCAGTGATGACCTATTATCCTTTGCATGATGAATACATTGTTTCATGAATGGATAGAATCTTACCACAACAAAATTCCAAGTAGCTTTGATTCTTGAACACTAAAGCAAGAGAGTGTGAATGCTAACAATGAAAATGAACTTTGGAAATTATGGTGTGTGAACAAGAGTAATAGCACAAAGCAATGCCATAGAAGATACCTGCTACCCTCTTCCATTGGATCTGTCAGTGGCAATAACGACCTATTTTCCTCGTCATGATGAATGCACTATTTCAGAAGAGAGATTGAGAGTTTTAGATATAGTGCAATGAATATGAAGAAAGTAATAGTGTATGAGATAGGTTTTGAGTTGTCTTGGACTATTTATGAGATATATGTTATTTGAAAAATAGATTGAAAAAGAAGATAGAAGTTTTACATATAGATGAATGTATTTAGATAAAGTAATTTGGATTTTATTTACAAAATAGATTGAAAAATAAGATAGAAATTTTACATGTAGTTGAATGTATATAGAACCAACCCAGATTAATGTTAACTCCAATTTATTAAGCGTTCAGAGGGATCAAATATCTCATTGTGTAAACCTCTTTTTTGAGTGCAAAACTTGAGGAATTGTTTACACCTCGAGATACTTGATCTCTCTCAGCATTTAATAGACCTGGAGTTAAGATGGATCTAGGTTGGTTTGATATATATAAGCTTGGTAGTTAAGAAAGTCTACTTGAAGCTTTGTTGTTAGATCATAAAACTTAATAGGCTCATTTGTTATACCTTAAAACCCAATAAGAATATATGCCTATCTTTATAGATTCAGTGATATTAAACATCCTTGGTTTAATTTTATTTTTAATGTTATCATTCAATATCCTAAATAAAGCTCAAAAACAATTGTGTGTAAAGTATTCCATTGAATTTTCATGCAGAGGCTAAAATCAACAGTGGAGCATCTTCAATAAATTTTAATGCAGACAAAAAAATATAAATAAAATGTAGGACTAAATGCACCATATTTTTTTTCATGTTCACGTTTCTCTTCACACTGAAGAGTAAAATTTCAAACATATAAAATAAAATGAATAACATACAAACAACCTGGAAAAATATAATATTTAAAGTAACAAAGTGAGCAACGTTGTTTTTCCCAAATTTTACATGGAAGACATGCATCTCTAGAGCTATAAAGTCTTCATGTGGGGTGTCTTTATTGAGTGGTTTTCTTTGTCAAATCAGATGTGAAAATTGCTCGAAGTTATGATATTTGTTGTGGAAATTAAGATTTACTTTGATATACCTAAAAGTTTTTATTGCAATGACTATCTCAATTAGGGGTGAATACCTTTAAATATGATACATTAGAGAAGAATACCATGGGAAAAAACATGGGTTGTGAAAACCTAGCCCCAAAAACCTTCATCTGTAAATTTACTATTTTATCTCAATTTATTATTATTATTATTATTATTATTATTATTATTATTATTATTATTATTATTATTATTATTATTTTTAAATTTAAATATTGTATGTAATTTGATTATTATAGAAGAATGTCGTGGGAAAAATCATGTGTTGTGAAAACCTAGAGCCCAAAAACTTCCATCCATAATTTTACAATTTTATCTCATTTTATTAAAATTATTAATTTTATGTTTTTTTTTTGTTTTTTTGTTTGTTTTTTTAATTTAATTGGATCATTAGAGAAGAATACCATGGGTAAAACCATGGATTGCAAAAACTTAGAGCCCAAAAACCTCTAGTAAATTTACTATTTTATCTCAAGTTATTTTTAATTTTTATTTAATTTTATTTTTTAATGTAATTTTACCAAGTCAAAATGTTTGCATAACACAACATATGTATACTTATGAGCCCGACATTTAAAAGATATTTAAATATATAATTACTATACATCTAACATCTAACACTTGCACATCTAACAATATATAATTACTACACATCTAACATCTAACACCTGCAAATCTACCCCATACAGCATCGTAGAGCGCCCCTAGGCACAAAAAATAAATTTTAAGGTTAAATTTTAAGAAAAAAAGTGTCTTATGGAGTAGAAATAATATCAATCATAAAAATGATTTATTCTCATTTCCCATTGTATTTTTAATAATTTTAATCATAGAAAGTATTTTTCATGGTTAAGAAAATGTATGTTTTCATAAAAGTTCTAGATTCAAATCTAAATTATACCTTCACACACAAATAATTGAATTAATTAATAATGTTCTAATAAAATACTTCTAAATAAAATAATTGATTTACAAAATAAATAATTACAGAGAAGTGGTTAAGTTATGTATATATATATATGAATGGCTTAAGGTTAAGTTATGTATATATATATATATATATATGAATGGCTTAAATAATATGCATGATAAAAGCATTTTTATATATGTGAATAATCTAATGATATATAAGATAAAAATTAAAATTAAAAATATGTTATTATTTTTATGAGAATAATGGAGAATTAATTATGATTTATAAAGTCTAGGTTGTATTAAGAATGTAAATGAAATAACTGTATACAAGATATTTGTATACAAGATATTTTTAAAGAAAGGAGAGGTTTAAATCTGATGGGGGACATGGTATGTAGATCTATGCCAATAAAGTTGTCAAATCACTATGGATATGAGGTCTTTTTCTCCACAACATGGGGGGCGCCTATCTTAATTTGGTGTCTTGTTATGCCAGGACCTTAAAATTAGATTGTTATTGTCACTGTAGTATTATATGAAACTATTTGATAATGAGCTACGACTAGTCACATCCATAATGTGCAAGAAAAATGAAAATGCATCTTGATGGATGGGAATGGCAATATAATAAGTTACAATCCTAATAATTATAGTATTTTTGAGACTAAAGTATAGAGGTAAAACATTGAAGGAATCTTGCATTGGATGAAGTGGGATGAGATAAGGGTAGGAAGGACATTGGGATAAACTAATGAATGTTTGCGAGTGATTGATCGGAGATTTTTTTTTTAGTTTTGACGGTGATTATCATTTGAATTTAGTATGATTTAGAGATAGTAAATTATGAAAGGAAAAGATGTTCAAATAAGCTCAATTTCAGATAGAAAGACAATTGACATTGATACTTATGGAAAAATATTAAGCCTTAGCAAAAAAATCTATATAGATTCAAGATAATATAACACTAACCTAGATGCATTTTAATCTTGAATTTATCAAGCATAAAAAATATTAAGAAAAATAAATAAATAAACAAATATATATATATATATAATATATATATATATATATATATATATATATATATAGATATACACATATATACATATATATACATATATAGATACATATATACATATGTATATATATATATATACATATATACATATACATATATATATATATACATATAAATATATATATATACATACATATATATATACATACATACATATATACATATATGTATGTATATATGTATGTATATATATATATATGTATATGTATATACACACACATATATATATATATATATACATATATATATATATATATATACATATGTATATATATATATACCTACGTATATATATATATATATACATATACATATACATATACATATGCATATATACATACATATATATATATATATATATATATATATATATATATACATACATACATACATATATATAGATGATAAAAAAAAGGGGGAAGTCAAGCATATTCAATATCCATGTCGCTAGCTATGTGTTATGCATTTTATATTAGGTTGACTGTGTATTAATTCAGTCAAACATGATAAATATTTTTCAATTTAACAAAGTATAACTTTAAAACTTACTTTTCTATTTTTTGCAATTTATTTTATTGACATTTATCTTTCATGGGATTGGTTGTCAATTTGGACATGTTATTGGCCCATGCCTTAATTAACAAGCTAAGAGTACATGGGTCACATCAGGTTGGTGGTTTATATTTCATACATTTTAGTTCTAAATAACCTCTGTGAATAGAGTTTGCAGGAAAAGGATCGTATGTACATCAATATATTTGTTATTATTATATTTCAGCTCCAGCATCGATGATTAATCTCATATGCCCCATCCTATGTGGAATTTGTTTTATTCTATTCTAGACAATGGGGGCATTAAATACTGACTTGATTTTCTAATTGACCATTAATGTGTTTTCAGGACCTGTCTTTTCAGCAATCTCTTAGATATCAAATTGGTTTATTTTCCAAGGCCAGTGGTGGGTTCATTTTGCAGGTGGTGTACTCTTGGTTTGATCGTTGGTTTATGTGTGTTGTATTTGTGGCGATTACACATTAAAAAACACATTTTTGTTTTGACATGGTGAATTGTTGTTGTGATTTTTAGACATCTCACTCCTCATTGAATGTTGTTTTTGCACCCCGATGTACATTTTTTCTTTTTACATATGCTTGATGGCGTCTACCTAGGATACAATATATTTTTAATGTAAGTTATTTCTCCCATCATCATTAAATATCAATGGTTAATATTAATTAATTGATTCAGAGGGAGCCAAGTTCTAGTGGGAATATGTAGGTTCATAGGGAGAATGTGCAACCCAAGAAGAGTGTGTGGTCAGTGGGGAGTAAGGGTACTTCTATGGTTAGCAAGAAGGAACCCTAGGATGGCCTGAAAGCATTTTAGAAGGAAATTAAGTAGAATTCTTCTCATGGTGAAAATGCTACCGAGACAGGTGTAGTTCATTCTATAGGGTATGGTGGAGTGGTGAATGCCAGTAGTTGGGCTAGTGTCGCTAGTAGTGATGATGATGAGGAGATACTTCCTAGTGATGGAAGTACCACCCTCACTAAGAGGGAGTGTTGATTTTTGTAGATTGGGAGGTACTACACAACCCTGGGTACTGGGTTTTTGTGATTTGGCACCCCAAAATCACTTTATGGGAAAAATGCCCAAGCAGCAGGTCTTGTACCCAAAGTTGTGGGTATGAAACCAAGAGAAATTTTTGGTGTTTGACCATATTTGCATGTTTTGTACCCTTAATGGAGCAAGGGGAAACTGAAGCAACTAAAGAAAAGTTGATAGAATGAGAGAAACTAATTTTTATTTATATGTTAATGAGCTAATTGGCACAAAGTTAAGGTCAACTTGGCTTTAGGAGTGCCCTAGAGAGGGCTAGACATTGCACCCTAAGAACATATAAATAAAGGAGATTCATTTGATCTCACTCACATATGATAAGAGAAAACATCACAAGTGCAAGACATCAAGGAGAATTTGATCTGATCTAGCCACATCCTATTGGAGCCTAGCTGAAGTGAAGAAGAGGATAGTTTGGTGTCTTTTCTTGAGATTGGTTGAGGCCTAATTAGGAAGAGATTAGGCCAAGTGAGAAGGACACATATTGTGTAGTTATTTTGTGCAAGTTTTGGGAGCTATCTTTCTCTAAGAAGTTGATTTTTGTCTCTAAGATTTTGCAAGAGGGTTGAGCACTAAGAGTGAGTTGGACAAAGGTAGAATATCCCTAGAATAGTTGTGTATAGGAGGTCGAGTTACAATGCAGAGGTAAGGGCATGAGAGGAAGGCGAAACATAGGATTTGGAGAAGTTGAGACCAAGTAGCAGTAGCCCTGTAGTTCTTTAAGCAATCCCTAACCAAGGTTGAAAATTCCAAATTAAGTTCATGTACAGGTCTAAAGAATTTAAGGACGAAAGTGGTCATCCTTAAGGTATGTATTTTTCCTTCCTATGTGATGTTTTCAAGGTGGTGTAGGTATATTCTACAGTTTGTTTGAGTAGTAGTTTTGTTGGAAGCTTAAGTACAATATTGGAGGGTTATTAGAAGTCATCTTTTGAGCCCTAAGTTTAGTCCTTGTGAAGGATTGCAAGGCTATTGGAGGGTAGGGTAATTGGTGCTATAAGGGTTGGTCTTTGAAGGAAGAAAAGAAAGACAAGAAGGGCTAGTTGTTGAGCCCTATTTCACTATGTTGCAAAGGTCATCTTCAATGGAAAGTGGGAAACCTCCACTTCCCTAAGGTCTATCTTCATTGGAGAAGTAAAGAAGCAGAAGTGGGTAGCAGTGTGAAGACCCTTTGTGTTGGACTCTTTGATGGGCCAAGGTGAAACTAGAGGGTATATTGAGTTTCGCCAAATTTCAATGACCTAAAGGAGCAGTGTTAATTAATAGTGGTAGATTGTGGGGATGTAGATTGGAAAGAAAAGGACACTCGAAACATTCAAGGTATGCGGACTGAAAGGACTGTGGATGCACACCAAGATAAGTAGGTCAACTGTACTTTGTTTAGGGTATATTGGTTAGCATAGTTTTTGTTGATACTAAGCCCTAGTTGTCTTGCATTAGGCCTAATTGTAAGGGTGAATTTCCATGGTACAAGAACCCTATATTGTTGTATTAAAATTTGTAATATAACGAGGTTGGGTTGAAATTTTGTGTATTGCTTATAGTTAATTAACTGTTATGTTTATTCCACTATGCAAGGTAGACGTGTTGTGGAATGTGAGTGTGCTTATGTTTGAGATTTTAAAACACAAACCACATTCTTGAGTGTCATGGAAATTCAATGTGGTTTTAGAGATACTTTAAAGGGCTAGTGAATTTGACTGTGCACAACACAATGTACAACACAAGAGGGAGTTCATTCCATTTTTATTGAGAGCCAATAACAATGGTGAAGGGGTAGGTCTTTTATTTCAAAGGAGTCTGCACTATCTGTGTTGTTGTATAATACATGGCACACCTATTTCTTTTCTGAAACTTATGAAGTGTGAATTTCTTCTTTGCTGAATGAGTTTCATTTCTATAATTTATTTCTTGCAAGTGTAGTTCCATTTCTACAAGAATGTTTTAAGAATTCTACAATTGTGTTCAACAACATTTCTTGTATTTCCTGGTTGTTCATGAATCAACATGGAGAGTGCAGGCTCCTTTGAAATAAAATACCTACCCCAGTTGAAAATTAATGGTTGTGATTCAACTATTTTAAAGAGTGATAAAATATCACAAACACCTTGCACACCAATATTTCCATATTTCTAATGATTTGCCATATTCATTCATTTTTTTCTTATACACCCACATTGTTCCTATGACATTCCTTTCTTTTGGATGACGTACTAGGTCCCATGTTCTATTATTTTCAATTTGATACATCTCTCCTTCTATCGCTTTCATCCAATTAATATCCTTCCTTGCTTGAGTGACTTATTTTGGTTATATTGTGGATAGTAAGGCAATATCATTCCTTTTTGGCGTATTTGTCATATTTTTTTGAGTTTGTATTTCACGATCCACATAACCAATGAATTGATCTTCTGGATGATGTTTTTGAATGAAATTTAGCATTGATGGAGTTTGATATGGCTCCTTTTGATTTCATGGCTCATTTTCTTTTTTTGCATAATCTTCCTCTAGATATGCAAGGATAGGGTCTTCTTCATTGATTTCAACTTATTTTTCAGGAAGAGCCTCATCAATATTTACATCAATGATTTCAACTATATTTCGCAACTAATTATTATTGCATTTGTAGACCTTGCTTCTTGTAGAATATCCAAGAAATATTCCTTCATAAACTCGAGAATCAAATTTTCGTGGTGAATCATCATTGATATTCATAAAACACTGAAGCAAGTCTTCCTTTCCATAACGCATATGGATTTTTATCACTATTTTCCTATAGTTGTGCCTTATTCATAATATATACTTATGCTCCAACAACTTATCTCCAAAATTTAGGTTGTAAATTAGCTTCTACTAGCATTGCTCTTGCAGTCTCCTTTTTTTCCCTTAAGGAAAAATCGTAATTTCCATTAATATTCGAAAATTACATGTTGTAGATGCTTGAAGAAGCATATGTTGTAGGTTGTGGCGAACCACCATTCAGATATACATTGTAAAAAAAAAACCCCCGTAGGGTATACTAATAGTATGTGCATAATTACATATAAAAAATAATAAAAACATAAACTATTCAATGAAATATGTATTGGCTGTAGCTCAAAAAACATGTAAACAGGCCCTCTCAGCCCCTATATTCTATGGTCAATGTGTGTATGATGATAGTACTAATAGTGGTCCATGTCCTATTGTTCCTGTATCAACCATAAACCCTAAGGCCGAATTGCAATCTCCTTGGATAGCTGGTCAGAAATCTGGTTGCGCTCCTTGTAGATATGATGAGAAACAATTGTATCAAATTGGGCTCTTAATAGAAGCACATCATCCAATATTTTCTCGAGTGTGTGTGCATGGAAAATAGATAATTTGTTGAACCAATTTATAATAATCTTGGAGTCACCAAAAACTTGTAGGTGCCTACACTCGTTTTCTAAAGAAAATTGCAAAATATGTCTGAGTGTGAGTAGGTCTGCAAAATTATTGGTCCCATTACCGAACCTCATATGAATTTTGAAATAGTGATTCTCTGATAGGTTTACTAAATCTCCCCCGCCACCCCAAAGCCTTGAGCTTGGGAAGATCCGTCGAAATAGGCTCATGGGATGATTTTGTCTATGAATTCATGGGTGATGGATCAATGGGGAACATGTCTTTCATCATTAGGTATATTGGAATAAATGGACAAGACACAGGTTGATACTTGGTTCAAGAGAGGCATGATATTACTGAATATGTATTTGTTCTAAGACAACTAGATAGCCCAACAGACCAGTAATGGGAGATTCCTAGCTTTGTGTGGTAGAGCCGATGACCACCAAGATTGCCAAGCCTCAAGAAATGTGTTACCTTGCCATCTGAAAGTGATGGAGAGAGAGGAGAGAATAAGGACCCAAAAATCCTTAATAATGGGACAGCGAAGAAAGAGATGCTCAATAGATGCAGAGGCTTGTCGACATAAACAACACCAAGTATGTCCATGGAAGGATCGTTTCATAAGGTTATCTCCCATGGGAGCTTTGTGACGAAGGACCGACCACATGAAAATTCTATTACGGGGAGGGGCTTTGATCTTCCATAATAAGCTCAACCAGAAGTCAAGGATTGGTGGTTTGTGGGAAGACTATATGACAAGTTATCCATCCTTGGGAGTGTAGTGACCATGCTTTGCATGGGCCCATATCAATTTATCATCACCTTCAAGAATCCTAACATGTGATTCAGTAAGGGAATTGGCATAATTGAGCCAGTCTTGGTGCCATATGTCAAGCATACCAAGTTGTAATGTTGTTTTCCAAGCCTGAGAAAAAATTTTAGTATTTTTTGGATCTGCAATATGATCAAGATAGATGATACCAACATTAGTTAAAAAATTAATAACTTTAGGTGGTAGTCTAAAGGAAGTACCATTGTTGGACCATGGATCCATACCCACACAAGCTGAGGAGCCCGACCTAATCCTCCAGGTTAGTCCAACATGAACATATGATATTGAATTTAATACCACTCTCCATATAGATGAAATTCCTGTCCTGTTCCAAGAAGGGAGCTGAATCCATTCAAGCGTGTGAAAGGGCCAGATGTATTTTTGATATACGAACTCTATCCATAATATATGTGTCATGAGAATTTGCCATTGTTGGCATTATGAGATAAGTGTTGTCCTTGATGGCAAACCTCAATGATGACAAATCATAGTACAGAAGGTCAGCAGCAAGGAATTGATGATCAGACTATAAGAAGAAGAGAAAGTTCATACACGCAGGTTCGTTAAGCCCAAGTCGCGTGTACACGCAGGTTGGCTTCAAAAAAAGCGCGTGTATGTGGAAAAGTACCTTTGGTCCATGGCGGTTATTCCTTGGAAGTTGTGCCTATGGTTTTGGACCTTGGCGTCTCGGCGGACGTGTTGATCCCTAGTTTTGAAGTTGATGGTATTGGATTTCTATGGTTTTGGCTCTTGGTATTGAACAAGGCCTAAGGCTATATAAAGGGAAGGAAATCATTAGGCAAGTGTATCTGAAATGTCTTGTATATCTAATGAAGCATTAGATCCAGTATGCAGGGTTATGGGTTGATGATGCATTGCTTGATCTGAGCTAAGGAGAGATCTCACCGGTTGATGGAGAACTAGATCTAAGGAGAGATCGGGATCAAATGGTTTGAAATGAACTATCTTTATGATGCTTATTCTAGATCTACATACTGACGCATGTATTGTTCTATAAGTGTTATGAGTATGACTGATGTCTGGTACAGCTGCAAGTTATGAGAAATTATTTTAGATCTGTACGCGGGTTGTCTTTGGCAAAAGCGCGTATACACACGGGTTTGATTCATCTAAGTAGCATATACATTGTAAAGCTTGATATTTGAAGTTGCAGATGGATCTGATGGTTATTACAGAGTTCTGTGTCTGCTCTGTGTTCTGGTGACTGTTGTTAACAGGGTTTCAGTGATTCAGAGTTTGATGATTGTTTTGAGCTTCAATGATAGTTATGGGTCCAGTATGAAAATTGGATGAAAAGTGGCCTTACAGATTATGTGTTGTGCTTCAGTGTATCCAGTCTGAAAATTGATGAAACGTGGTACCTGGAGATGAGAAGATTGTAGGCAAGCACCTACGTACTAGTATCTAAGCTAGTACAAAAGCTAAAGGAGATCTTTGGAGCATTGTAGCAGGTAGCAGCCTGCGTACTAGTAAATGGATCGGCTAGTATAAGAGCAAAGGGGCTTGTAGCTCCCGTACTGGTATAAGACTGCACCAGCACAAACATTGTAAAAGGATTTTCTTATTAAGAAGAAGATTGAGATGACTTGCAGCAGGTGGTTTTCACCCACATTGGGTTTCCACCTTATATCTTTGTGTTCATGTGTGTGGCTCTTGTGTGATGTTCTGTTCTGTTATTCTGCACCTGGTTACTGTTAATATGCTTAATAATGATCTGATGTATTTACTGAAGACTAAGCTAACTGAATCATAAGATTTCTAGATATACGCAAGTTTCTTTAGACACAGTAGCGTGTACACGCGGGTTCACTTAACTGAAGTAGCGTATATGTTTCTGAGCATTGAAAAAGTTTTATAGTTCTGATAATACTGATTCAACCCCCCCCCTCTCAGTATTATTTCCAACAGCCATCCCATCTTGGAAACAGGTGCAATGGAGAAGGATTCAAGATTTTTTAGTCCCTAGCACCCCCATTTCTTCAGAAGTGCAATCAAATGCTAACGAACCCATGCATAAATGTGACCATCTTATCTCCCTTTCCATAAGAATCTACAACACAGTTGTTGGATCCGCGAGAGAATGCATTCTTGGATCCAAGCCATGGACATCCAGTATACCAGAGTCGCTTCCAATACAAATTTAATTAGAAACAAATGTCCAACTCTGGAGAGGTATTTGTGATGCCAAATGCTAAGTCTTCTTTCAATCTTGGCTACCAACCACGTCCAACCAGCAATCATGTAGTGAAGGGGCTTAAGTCTAAATCCAAGGTACTTTAGACCATTATCCAAGGATAGGAGAGAATAGTGGAATCTATGGAGAGAAAATTGGATCTAATTAGGTGAGCATCCAAAATATGCAATAGTAGATTTCTAGGCACTACACTCCATACCTGTAACAGAACAAAATAAATGCATAGTAGAAGGGAGAATAGTTAGGTCACCAATTCCTCCATTGAGGAAAATTAATACATCATCTACAAAAAGTAAATGTGTTAAGATATATTTGTTGGTGATCTTGATACCCTAGAGATGTGCCAGTCTGTGATCTTCCGTGATAAGCTGACTTAGGCCTTCCATTATGAGTAGGAACAAGAGAGGTGAGAGGGGGAAACCCTGTCGAAGACCCCTTTCCGCATGAAAAAGGGGGAGGCAAATCCATTGATGAGTACACTATAGGATGCCTTGGTGATGTAGCACATGATCCAATTGACAAAATCCAGAGGGAAGCCCAAATGGGTAAAAGCATACGTAGGTATAGCCAACTAGTGTTATCAAAAGCCTTTGCAAGATCCATCTTAAGGTTCATGCCTTTCAATTTCTTAGTTTTGATGGAGTGTAAAACCTCTTGGGAAGTACCAATGGCATCATGTATCTAGCGATTATTAAGGAAGGAAAATTGTTCAGGATAGATATGAGCAGAGAGAATGGGCTTAAGTTGGCTGGAAATGATATTTGAAATAATGTTATAGATGCAGTTGCAGAGAGAGATGGGTTGACCATTGTTAAAAGATTCAAGGCAATCAGATTTCAGGATGAGGGCTATGAAGGTGGAATTGAAGGCCTCATACATGCAACCACTGGTGTGACAAACTTCAATGATTCAGAGCATATCTTCCCCCGTAATGTCAAAGAAAGCTAGATAGAACTCAACCGGCTAACCATTTGGATCAAGACGTCTTTCCTTCTTAAACAATTTGAGATTGTTCTCCAGCTCCCCCATCGTAAATGGATTGAGGAGATCCTCAGCTACCTCTTGATCAATAGAGTGAGGGAAAAGGGAAGCCACCCTAATAATTTCTACCAAAGTAACTTCTCAAGGGGCTCTATAAATATTTTTGAAGTGAGATGAGCCGAGAGAGGCTAAGTGATGGAAGGAATGTACTTTCTGGGCTTCCTCATTGGTCATCTACAAAATGGTGTTGATTGCATGACATCCATTGGCATAATGGTGGTAAAAAATATATTGTCATCTCCCTCTTTCAATGAGATAGCTTATCTCTAAAGTCTCCATGTTTCCTCTTTGTCCTTTAATATTCTGTCCCATTCAGTCTCTAGATTGATGAGATGGGTCTTGGCATCAACAAACAAGAAGCCCCTTCCATGCTCATCCTCTAGACTAGCAATCTATAGTTCAATAGTGTGAAGAGTGTTTTCATCTTGCAATTGCTTGTTATGGGCCCATAACATGGATAATTCTTTGATTTTAAGAAGGTTGTTAGAGAGACCTTCCGAAATAGTTTGGCCCGAACCAGGGGGTGTGCCTTCCAAAAATCAGAGACTAAGAAAATGTAGTCAAGATCCTTTAGCCAAGTGGCATTGAATTTGAATGGAGCTTTAGGTTTACAGTGTTTCCCACTGATCTCAAGATAAATAGGAGAGTGATCTGATAATCCCCCGATCCTACCCACTACCTGTAATTATGGAGATTGCTAATGAGCCTCTCCTTAATAAGGAAACAGTCCAATCTTCGAGCCAACATTGCCTCACTAGTTCTTCTATTCCTTGAAGTAGGTTGAAGTCATGCCATGGGGATGTCAATGAATCAGTACCAGATAAGGGATTAATCTGGGCAGTACCTTTGATTAAACTAAGCATGGATTTTTTTTAATAAATACATATTGTTTTGCGTTATGACTAACATAATGGTCAATTGTTTGCACTGTAAATATCCTTGTTTCTTACTTTTCTAGTGTGCTTCCAAAAAAATATCATTGGAAGTACCTCATAGTGACTTTTTCACATCCATTCCAAAAAAATGTCCATTATTAGGTTAGGTACAATTCTGATTTATAGCTCTCCTAATTTTTTTTAAGGCATAAACACCTTTTATTATAAAAAACGATTTTACATTAGTCGAAGAATGTAACACAACAAGATGCAACTCTTTCAACATAATATTTGACTAGTTATAATGTGTCCCAAATAACCATTAAAATAATTAAAAAATATCATTTACAATAATATATAAATTCTATCATATTTTAATTTTTATTAACATAATAATTAATTAATTAATGTTAATATAAATAGTATGGGATCATCCCCTGATGAATAATTTCTTTGTGCAGACTATTGCTTCAACTGAATTGATTGTAAGCAAAGAATCAGTGAAACCTATAGAGGAAGTTGTGAAGGTTACCGAGTTCAAACTCATGACTGAAAAGGATCCTAAAGAAGCTCTTGCCTATAGTCCTGCACAAGATGTTCCTGCAACCAAGAAAATAGTTAATGAAAGCCCCGCCATCTTAAATAAATGTGTAGAGGAAATATTGAAGATAATGGAGAATATCCTAGAATAGGTAGAATTGGTTCATGTAACCTCAGGATAGGAATTAGTTTCTATTTCTTAGGATGTTGTTCTAACTTCCCTAAAACTATGTTTCCTATTTAATGTGTAATGTGGATGAACAATGTAGAGCATTCTGCAGAGCCAAACTCTCCTGGTTTAGACTTTCTTTCGTAGAGCTGACCAGTGGGTTCTATTTTCATTGATACAAATATTACCATTTTTATCATGGTATCAGAGCGTCGGGGTTGAGGAACCTATACGCTGGCTGGTGGGTGGTTCGTTGAACTAAGATCGTCACAATTGTGAGGCAGATAATTGAGATGATTCCAAAATCGTCGCTGGAAAGGCATGTACCTCTGCGATGAGGGCACTACTTTTCATCACAGATCGTCGCAGGAAAGATGTGTACCTCTGCGACGACTCTGAGAATAAACAGGGACTTCTGCGATGATCAAGGAAAGCCAATAACAAGGTTGTGGTTGCGTGAGGAAGCCAAGAACAAGGTTATAGCTATTAGAGACGCTGCGTGGGAAACCAATAACAAGGTTGTAGCTGACAACAGGAGGTTTTCTGGAGGCTGAGAAGGAAGCCACAGTGATCTGCATGTGTGCTGCGAGATCACACAATAGTAATCTGTCTCTGTTACAGATCTGGGATAAAATTAACCTCTTTTACCTGTCAAATATTTTTTTTCTAAATCGCCAAGATGAATAAAAATTTCTTTGAAGCATGCATGAATGAGCATAACAAGCTCGAAGGTTCCAATTATGCAAATTGGAAGTTTAAGATGCAGACTCTACTAGAAGCACAGAGTGCTTGGATGATCGTGAATGGGGATGATCCAAAGCCTGCAGCTGGATCAGCAACAATCCCAAGTTGGGAGAAATGAGAAAGCAGAGAAAGGACAATGTTAAAGATGTCGATGAAGGATTGCATCATTCTGCACATCAGAGAATGTAAGTTAGCTAATGAGATCTAGGGAATCCTGAAGGAGTTGTACAAGATCAGGAATTCAAATCGTTTTATGTTCCTCAAGAGTAAGATCTTGTCCCTAAAGATGGAGGAGAATGAGACAATTGCTTCATTCGTAACAAGGATCAAGGATTTGAAAACCAAATTATCAAATATTGGTCATACAATGGACGATACAGATCTTGTGACCATTACAATGAATGGTGTCACAAATGATTATCAGATGTTCATCACTGGGATTAATGCCAGAGAGAAGATCCTGCATTTTGAAGAGCTGACAGATATACTGATGCAGGAAGAAGAGAGGAGATCAACTCTGAAGCCCCAGAGTGTCGATCTTGAATTGATAGCAAGGAAAAACTTCTACAAAGGGAATGGAGGTCCACAACAACAAAATGAAGCAAGTTCACAGAAACGGCCAAATCTAACCCAAGGTATGCACCCAAATAAGAACTACTCTAAAACTAAATGTTTTTATTGCGGAAAATTGGGTCATATTGCCTGGGAATGTAGGAAAAATAAATATCATGAAGAATAGTAGAAGCCAAAGAGACATGTAGGTCATCTCATGAATGGTGATAAGGTGCAGAATTTAAGATTTTTCATGGCAGATCGTGAGGAAAATGTTGATGCAGACATATAGTATGTAGATTTAGGAGCGTCAACACACATGACAGGGAACAAGCACTAGCTGGAGGATTTTAAAGAGATCAACAAAGGCATACAGATTTATCTAGGTGATGACAGAAGCCATCAAATCAAAGGATGTAGGAAAGTTTCTGTTATTCTACCTAGTGGTAATATCAAACAAATTTATAATGTAATGTATGTGCCTGGCATAACAAAGAACTTGATTTCTGTATCAATGATTACAGATCAATATTTGAAAGTTGAATTTTTAAAATCTAACTATTACATTAAATATCTGCTAGATGGCATGAAGACAATTGCTACAGGGATCCGAACAGGAGGACTATACAAGTTGGATGTGAGACCCGCACCAGCTCGAGCATTGACAACAACGAGCCTGACTACAGAAGAGCTTTAGCATCAGAGATTTGGCCACATCAATTACAATGACTTATTGTAATGTCGTTTGCCTCGGATCCTGAAGTAGAATCGACCCCGATGGAATCTGATGAAGTGTCAAGACCCTAGGATTCCACCCAAGTTCTCAAACGAGCCAAGCCACCAAAAGAATGGCATGTGAGTCAACCTCCTGCCGAGGCCATGGCCGTTAAAGAAAAATATAAAGGAGTTACCACTGAAGAGAAGGTCGAGGTTGAATGTGAGTGTGAAGAATAGATTAATATGCATGTGTTAGGCCCCTATACTACTAGTGTAACCCCTTATTGTTATGAGTACAACCCCCTTATTATATTGTTGTACCCATGTAGTCCCCATATTGTTACTATTGTGCCCTGTAGAAGCCCACTATTGTTATTATTGTGCCCTTACGTTATTATTGTTATGTCGGCTCTGATTATATTATGACTCATTAGACTCCTATATATAGAAAGGAGGTCTTGTCATTTGTATCATCCAAGAATTTTTCATTTATGTAATGTAAAGGAGGTTGCCCCCTCGAAGAGGCTGAATTCTAAGGCGTTGATCTATCTTTTATATCTTTTTGTGAGCTGGTTTCATAATATTTGGTATCAGAGCTTTGGATTCTAGGGTTTTGCTGCTCCAAATAGGTCATCGTGGTATTTTCACTATAACTTTTTTTCTGCGACGTTTCAGAAGTGAAAAAAAAAACCCATTTGAGATGAAATCGCACTGAATCTCGGGTTCAAATTTCAGAGATTTTTGCACCATATTTGCGAAGACAGATCTGAGGAAGTTGGTCTTTAAGAAGACTCCTGAATTACATTTCAAATAGGTGACTTGGGGAAAATCATCATAACTTTCTCTTTGAGCATAGGATTGAAATTTTGTAAGAAGGTACAGAAAGAGGACGGACTGTAGTTTTCTGTATATATTTTTCAAAGCCAAAGGTCGAAACAGTGACATGTGGCACTTTATAGAAGTTCGTCTTCTAGAAAGGTATATAATCAGGTCATCTTGGGAGATTGTGCATAACTCTTTCTTGGAGAATCTAAATTCGATCAGACTAGTCGCATTAGAAAAAGGACACGGAGGGCTACTGCAGATCGCAATTTCAGAACTTAAAGATCTGAAAATACAGAGTTATATTCATTTCAAGATCGAGCTCCTAAAATCAAGAAAAAGTGAGATGAGGAAGTTTGATGGCAAGGATTTGGTAAATTGAATACTTCAGATGGAGCAATATTTTGATCTACATGGTGTACAACTATTACAAAAGGTATGTATTGCATCTTCATATTTAGAACCAGATCAATTTGTATGGTATAAAGGGCTTTGTTCTCGTAAACGACTTCTTAAGTACAAAGGAAATTATAGCACATTATCAGGGTATAAAGAGCAA
Source organism: Pinus tabuliformis (assembly GCA_031772625.1). Lineage (NCBI taxonomy): Eukaryota > Viridiplantae > Streptophyta > Pinopsida > Pinales > Pinaceae > Pinus > Pinus tabuliformis. The sequence goes on along the minus strand of CM062807.1, from coordinate 1,124,660,036 downwards.
CACCACAACAATTAGAAAGAGTAAAAGAGCTTTGTTACATAGTGGAAAGTAAAATTATGGAAACAAGGAATTCTACCCCTCACAACTATAATAATGGGAGTGTTGTTTCTCTTAGCCTTCCACAACCTACAAGGGTTACACCACAACAATTGGAAGAGAAAAGAGAAAAAGGGCTTTGTTACAATTGTGATAGCAAATGCACTAAAGGTCATAAGTGTGCTGAGAATAAATTATTTTACATAGATTATGAAGAGGAGGAAGAAAAGGATCAAGAAACATCAAAATAAGAGTATATACACCATGAACCAACCCCAGAGAAAGAAGAAATGAATCCAACCATATCTTTTAAAGCATTGGCAAGAATTACCACTCCTCAAACTCTTAAGATAGAAGGACATATCAAGAAGAAAAAGGTTCAAGAAGTGAAATATCACATCGAAAAAGAAGAAATGAATCCAACCATATCTTGTAATGCATTGGTTGGAATTACCACTCCTCAAATTATCAAGATAGAAGGACATATCAAGAAGAAAAATGTTCAAGAAGTGAAAGATCACATTGAGCATCAAGAAATAAATCCAACCATATCTTGCAAAGAATTGGAAGAAATTACCACTCCTCAAACTCTCAAGATAGAATGACATATCAAGAATAAAAATGTTCAAGCAGTGAAAGATCACATCGAGCATCAACAACAAGTTCTCCAACTTTTAAAGGATAACGCCACTTTGGTGCAAAATTGAATGAAACAACAGGTAGATCAACATTGTAGTGAAAAATGTTTTGATGTAGGTGATTGGGTATTTTTACTGCTACATCTCAAGCAAGCTATTTATGAGAAGGAAATGTTGGAAATACTACATGCACTTAAGAAATGGCGACCTTATCGAATGGGAAGACACTTCAGGGTAAAAATGGATCATGATAGTCTTAAATACTTTTTAGAACAAATATTATCTATAGAAGAACAAAAAAAATGGGTCACAAATATATTGGGTTATGAGTTTGACATCATCTATAGAAAAGGGAAGAAAAATTTTGTTGTAGATGCACTCTCAAGAAAGGATAAGGATTTGGAAGCATTGTTTTGTGCTATTTCTATTATCCAACCAGATTGGATAAATGAAGCAAGCGATGAATGGAAGAAGGACGAAGAAGTGTGGCCACTCATTCAAAAGTTGCAGAAGATCCCAATTCAAACAATATTGCTAGAACTTGAAGAGGAAGTAAAAATCATATTGGAACCTAGAGCAGTCACAGAAACAAGAACCTGACAGCTACAAAATCATTCAATTTCAAAGTATCTCATCAAGTGGAAGAACTTACCCACTGAAGATTCCACATGGGAGGACAAGGATATACTACAGAAGCATCAAGAACTACTCAAGCGTTGAGGACAACACTTTTTTAAGGAAAGGGGCATGTTAGGCCCATATACTACTAGTGTAACCCCTTATTGTTATTAGTACAACCCCCTTATTATATTGTTGTACCCATGTAGTCCCCATATTGTTACTATTGTGCCCCATAGAAGCCCACTATTGTTATTATTATGCCCTTACATTATTATTGTTATGTCGACTCTAATTATATTATGACTCATTAGACTCCTATATATAGAAAGGAGGTCTTGTCATTTGTATCATCCAAGAATTGTTCATTTATGTAATGTAAAGGAGGTTGCCCCCTCGAAGAGGCTGAATTCCAAGGCGTTGATCTATCCTTTCTATCTTTTTGTGAGCTGGTTTCATAAGCATCAAGATTTTAAAGTTGAATTTTTAAAATCTAACTATTATATTAAATATATGCTAGATGGCATGAAGACAATTACTACAGGGATCCGAACAGGAGGACTGTACAAATTGGATGTGAGACCTGAACCAGCTCGAGCATTGACAAAAACGAGCCTGACTACAGAAGAGCTTTGGCATCATAGATTCAACCACATCAATTACAATGATTGATTGTAATATCATTTACCTCGAATCCTGAAGTAGAATCGGCTCTGATGGAATCCGATGAAGTGTTAAGACCCTAGGATTCCACCCAAGTGCTCAAACGAGCCGAGCCACCAAAAGAACGGCATGTGAGTCAACCTCCCACTAAGGCCATGGTCGTTAAACAAAAAGCTAAAGGAGTTACCTTGGAGAGAAGGTTGAGGCTGAATGTGAGTGTGAAGAATAGATTAATATGCATGGAAGGAGAATAAATAGATATGTGAATGTGCTAAGGATGGGTGTTTATGTAGGAAACTTATATAATTATATTATTATAGAAAATATTCATTTTGGTTTAATAATGTATTTTGCATATTCGATTTTGTTCAGTTCATGGTCACTTCCATTAATTGAATAGGTTGGACGATCTAATCAATTTTTTCTCATATATTCATATATAACTAGTTCAATCATTTCAAAACATAGGTACTTGAGGTTGTATAATTTTGGTTGTTTTAGTTGATCTGAAATCACATATTTTGCAGTAATAATAATTGCACAGAGATGCTTGTTAGCACAAATGATGTGTGATCTTCCACCGTTTTGATAAAATAGATCTACTATTATAAGTAAAGATCTTATCAAATTTTGTTTGAAGGGTTGAGGGTGATTTCACCATTTTGAGTACATAGAAGTAGTATTATAAGTAATATTGTATCAAATTTTATTGGACAGTTTAAGAGTGAGAGTCATTTATGATATTAAGACTATTTTAGAAAGCGTTAAAGGTTTGATTAAGCCTCACAAAATATTGTTGGATGGGCATAAAATATTGTTGGGTGGGCTTAAGTTAAAGATAGTCTCTATTTTTTGTTGAAGCAAGAGTCGATCCTTCTATTTCATTAATTAGTAAATAAAATACATAAAATACAACCATCCATGAAGAGTTGTGGATCAAGGAAAAACCCAATCTCAATCTGTTAACAGGCCAAAGGAAAAAGCCCCGACCCCTACAAAGCAAACCTCAAAACTCTCAAAAGAAAAACAAAGCTGAAGCCAGCTAGTGAGAATAAAGAATTGGACCCAAAGAGGAACAAATGTACCAATCTATAAGGATTTCATGTCCAAATAACTCACAAACCCGCAAACATGTGGAACGTACAAAAAACAACGATTCCCACCAAGAATAAAATGCATTAACACTTCCCACCATCTTCTTGACATACATCTTTAATCACAACCGTCGAACCTCCTCACCCGATCCAATGGCGGTGGCCGATTTCATAGTACTTTGAAGCACGACATTTACCCACCTAGACCCACCTACATGCTTGATCGATCCCAACCATAGATCCACCTTGCCTAATCCGACGACTGAGGATCATATCGCACAGGGCTACATCTCCGAACAATAGCGCGTGATGAAGGCGGTATTCCATCCAACCCCACAGCCACATGTAGCTCGCTGAATGGAATCGCTCCCAATTCAAAAAAACCACTTCCCGCTTGCAAGCCTTGCGATTACCGAAAAACTGCCCCAGATGCAGTATTGCAATCAAAGAAGGAAGACCCAAGGTTTTGAGGCCGCCGAGAGTTCCCGGATTCCGGCCTCTTGCTGTATCTACTCTACCAGAACCAAAGAAAGATGTAACTCCAGCCACCCTGCCGATCATCCAAAAACCAAAGTCTCCTGAGCTGCTACCACTTGGAGCTTCTATGAAAGTACTTACCTGGGTTGCGAAGGCCGACAATGGCCTGCAACCCACTAAAGACCCAACTGTGAAAAAATCATTAATCATAAAGCTACTGAGTCATCTGGACCCCGTCTCCATGACTCTATTCCGAAACACCATCCTATCTTCATCTGCCTGGTCGTAACAATTCGCCTTTACTCTATTCTAAGGCAACTCCTACCAACTCATCGCAACCCTATTTTATGTGCAAATCACTCCTTGATTGGCCATAAGATCCGCCAATTTATTGGTCGTTATTTGCACATGTTTAAAACTTACTGTTTGAAGGCATTGGAGGTGATGCTAAATCCATTGAAAGACCTGGATCAACCTCTAGTTTCTTGAGGATTTTTCTGGCTTTGTACCCCAGCTGATTCTCTTGACCGAGTTAATGATTAACTCTGAATCAGCTTCAACAATCACATTTTGGCAGTTATCTTGTTCCAAGAAATCTAAACATTGTTCCATAGCCATTAATTCTGCCATATTATTGGTGGCTCTTCTTAAATGGCAATAGAAGATGAAAAGAATACTTCCATTCTCATCCCTTAACACCCCTCCATAGCCAGCAGTGCCCGGGTTGCCTTTTGAAGCCCAATCAATGTTGTATTTCAAAAAAACCTTAGGGGGAGGATGCCAAAAATCTTGCTCAGATTCCATTGTTATTACCTTCCTATCCAGGCCCTAAGGAATAAGTCCCTACAAACTCAGCTTACTGAGAATCCACAATTCTACTGCTAAAGGTGGATTCTTAGGGATATTTCACACAATAGTGCCAACCGTCTCCATGAGACGTTTTAAGATCTACTCATAAAGGCGTTGGGATGGCTTCTTTTCATTCTTGAAGATTCAATTGTTCCTTTATTTCCAGACATTCCAAATAATGAAGCTTGGCGTGAGAGCCCATGCTGAGCCAAGAACTTCATAATCTAAAAAGTTTCTTCTCCATTTGTTTAGGGTGTCGATGATACTTCCTTTGTCCCTATTAGTCCATTGGAAAATGGTGGCAAAAGAATCCCACAACCTGGATGTAAAAATGCAATTGTTGAGAAGGTGCTCCATTGTTTCCTCTTAGGCTTCACAGAGCTGGCATCTGGAAGGCCCTAGGACACCCCTCTTCTGAATGTTATCCCAGGTCAAAATTTTCCTATGTTGAACCAACCACATGAAGAGTTTAATTTTCATCCAGCCTTGATGCCTCCATAGGTCTTACCAAATCCTATCCGGAGCATGGGAATCTAGTTCAAGGAGAATGAGTTTTGCCTCCTTAAGATTAAAGGTACCCTCATTATTGTTGCCCCATATCAGTTGGCCATGCCCCCCTGACATTAAAATCTTCCTTTGTTCTAACATTTTCATTAGTGTCTCTACTTTAGCTTTCAGGAGGTTGTCATCCCTAAAATCAAAGTTCCTCCAAGTTCTCCATTTTCCTATACCATTGGTTTGGTCCCAAAAGTCTTTTACCTTAGATAACCCTTTAGTATCTGTCTCTTCCTTGAGGTCCCTCAAGTTCTCTTTTAACAGTATAGGTTATTGTTGCCATTTATCCTCCCAAAATAAAGCTAAGTCTCCCTCTCTAATTTCCCAAAAGTTGTTTTCTTGTACTAAGCCCCTATTCTCCCAGGCCTTATTCCAAATGTGTGAGCCCTTTATATTTCTCGACATCCTTATGTGATCATTATTATGCCAAGTGCTGGCATATTTTTCTTTCCAAATAATAGCCCACTGAGCCTATGGATCTTTTACCCAGTGCCACCATAATTTTTCCCCTAAAACCTTACTTAGAATCTCAGGATCATCCAATCCAAGACCCCCATGGTTTTTAGGTTTGCATATTTTTTCCCAGACTACCAAGGCCCATTTCTTTCTTTCTTCCCCCCTTGCCCCAAAGAAAGTCTCTTTCTATGGTTCTGAATTGTTGCAGGATTCCTTTTGGTGCTGGGATAGCTAAAAGCATGAAGACTGGGATTGATTGTAGGACAGCCTTAGTAAGCACAAACCTACCAACCAAGTTTAAAGATCTAATAGTCCATTTCCTGATTTTATCTTGCAACTTATTAATCATAGGCTCCTAGATTCTCTTGTGTAAAGGTTTGGCAGTTAGAGGAACTCCAAAATATTTTGATGGGAGGATCTCCCTTTGAAAGCCTAGAATTCTAGCGATATTCCTCTGAATAGCAATATGAGTATTAAAGAAAAAAATCTTAGATTTGGAGAGATTAACTTCCATACTTGAAGCCATGGCAAAGTCACTCAGGATTTGCTTATACGCAAGAGCTTCTTTGGCCGTGGGGATACCCTACAACATGGTATCATCAACAAATTTTTGATGAGTCAAGGCCTGTCCATTTTTAGAAAGTTGGAGACCTTTGATCTTACCAACTTCTTTTGCATGCTTGATAGACCGACCCAGTCCTTCCATCACGAGGATGAAGAGAAAGGGAGAGAGTGGGTCTCCCTGCTTGAGGCCTCTTGAAGGAATAAAAGTCTCTGAGGGAGAACCATTAACCAGAATTGAAAAGTTGGAAGAAGTAACCAGGGCCATGACCCATCTAACCCAGTTGTGATCAAACCCAAAAGCAATAAGAACTTTCCTGATATAGGTCCAATTCAGCTTATCATAAGCTTTCGCTATGTCTAATTGCATGATCATTCCAGCCTTCCTATTGCTAGTCAGAGTGTGTACCACCTCATGAGCTTAAATGATGTTATTGAGAATTTGTCTACCTTCCACATATCTAGATTGTTCCACAGAAACTAGGGTAGGAAGAAGAGGTTTGAGTCTGTTGGCCACAACCTTGGATATTAGCTTGTAAACCACATTGCACAAAGCTATGGGTCTAAACTTGTCAGGAGTCTGAGCCAAATCCTGTTTAGGGATCGGGGAGATAAAGGAGGTATTTTGCGCCTTCAAAATAGTTCTATTCATCCTGGAATCTTCTACTACATTCAGAATATCCTACTTGACTATATTCCAACAAGCTTTAAAGAAATCTACATTGAAACCATCCGGGCCTAACACCTTACCATTCTACATTTCTTTGAGGACCTCACTAACCTCCTCTTCTGTCACTAGCCTATTAAGGTTGAAATTGTCCTCTCTAGACACCAGCCTAGGTATATGTCTTGTTAAACTCCTGATGGAAGGTTCTCTATCTGAACAGGTTTCCTTTGTTATACCTCGAAAGTGTTGAACTAGCACAACTTCTATTTCTTCATGAGAATTGAGAAGATTACTTCCCTCGTCCTTGATTAAAGAAATCCTGTTGTGAGCTCTATTTGCCATAGTGGATCTGTGGAAAAATTTAGTGTTACGTTCTCCTTCTTTTAGCCATTGAACTCTAGATTTTTGTCTCCAAAATATTTCCTCTTGTTTACATAAATTTTCCCAGTCTTGACAATAATTGGTGACTTGATCACTTCTGACTTTATCAAAGCCATCCATGATAAGGGCTTGGTTGAGTTCCTGCATTTTACCTTCAACATATTCTTTTGCTTCAAAAATATTGTCATATTCATTCTTGTTCCAATATTTGAGCCTGAGCTTGATATGTTTCAATCTTGTTTGAAGAAGGAACATTCTTGTGCCCTAAATGTTCAAATCCTCTAACCACCAGTTAGCTATGTTGTTGGTGAAATCTGGGTGGAAGAGCCAAATATTCTCAAATCTAAAAGGTTTGTTCCTAGGGGTACCCATGCCCTAAACCTCCAGTTGAACAGGCCAGTGATCAGAGCCTCCAAAGGGGAGAACTCTTGCTACCATTTCCTTGTCATTGAGCATAAGGTCCTATGAGATTATGAATCTGTCTAATTTCTAGGCCACCTGAGACTCTCCTCCTCTCTTATTGTTCCAAGTAAAGATACCATTACTCATTACAATTTCCACTAGCTTCATATTATCTATAAAGGTTTGAAATGCTAAAGAGTCTTTACTTAGAATTCTGGTTCCCCCTTTTCCTCCGAAAGTGATTTGATCATATTGAAATCACCCCCTAAGATCCATGGTATTCTTGCATGTCTATCTCTGAGATCCTCCAGAGAATCTAGAAACTTGAGTTTACCATCCATTCTTTGGGGGCCATACACATTCATGACCAGGTAGGTTTCCTTATCTCCCACAGGCTGAATGACCACTAATAAATAATCCCTAGATGCCTCTGCATCTATAATGCCAATTTTTGGGGGGTTACAAAATGTGAGTAAGCCTCCTACTATATTCTCTGCTTTGACTTCCAGAAACTCAAATTGATTGAGCCATTTGCTATGAATTTCTTTTATTTTTTGAATGGAACATTTAGTTTCCTGGATGAAGATCACATTCGGTGCTGCTTGTTTCATTCTATTACTAAGTAATATTTGTTTTCTTTTACTGCCTAGACCCCTAATATTCCAAGAAGTGAACTTCATTATTAAATATTTGTAAAGGAGTAGCTAGTTAGGTCTTTCATCTTACCTGAATCTATCATTAGCTTTCCACATTCCATCAATAGCTCGTTCTGCTTTTTCCTACCTCTTTTCTTTCTTGGGTTTCTGGGTGCTAATCCTGGTGTGGTTTTCATAGTTTTCACACCTTCGCTACCCTGCCTTTCATTGTTTCTTTGCTTCTCCAGCCCTTTGGTATGAGTTTTCCATATAAACAACTGTTGAACTCTATTGAACTCCTCTGGAGGTAACGAGTCCACCCCCTCCCTGGTTCCTTGTTTCAAGAATCCTTCTAGATCTAGATTCTCTTTATCAAGAATCTCCTGTAGTTCGTGGTCCTCCATCTCCATCTCACTCTGGGTCATTTCTTGGTCCATTTCCAGTTCTGTATCACTCATCATAGTTTCTTTCTGTTTTTTAATATCTTGTGTTTGTTCACCATCTTCTACATTCTCCTCCTCCACTGGACTTCCTCCCTTTGATTGATCTGCTTTTGCTATCTCTTCTTCTTCTTCTAGTACTTGGAACCTGTTCTGACTGGCCTATTGCCCTTCTGTTTGATGTAGCTTCGACCCCCTTTTGCCTCCTTTTCCTTTATGTACCACTTTGTGAAAGCTTTCAGTATCTTTCATGGTGTTAGCTTTACTCTTGTTTTCTATTTTACTAAGAGGGCAGTGTCTAAATAGGTGCCCATGCTCATGGAATTTGTGACATCTGAATGGAATATGTTCATAATCCACTGTTTGCACCCATTCTTCATCAAATACTTCCAAGATTACCTCATCTGGTAGAGCTCCAAAGAGATCCATCTCCACACATATTCTTGCAAAGGAATTATATTTTCCCCTTCTAGTGGCCTCAGAAGCTTTGACAAAACGCCCTAACTTATTTCCTATGGCAGATAAGGATTTCGTTTGCCAGTAATCAAGAGGTAGAGAGTAGAGTCTAACCCAAACCAAGACCGAGGTAAAAGTCTCATGCTCTGGGGAAAAATTCATAATCCATGGTCGCATATAAAGGCTTGCTGCTGCATAAAATTAGGGCCCTCCTTCAAACACTCTGTCCTTATCTTCAATATTTGCAAAGACCACAGTAAAGAATCCCTTTGACCCAAGATGTAGGTCTATGCTTTCTTTTGGTTTCCAGTGGTATTTAATCCACGTTTGTGAAGCTTTTTCAGTGGGCCATAAGCCCATGAATTTACAAATGATTGCATGTGTTTGCATGTGGTCCATGTGCGCCTGCAAAGCAGGATCATTTAAAACTACTCTGGGTGAAATCGTAGCTTTGGGTTTACATGGTCCCTTTTGTGCTTTGTCTTTTGTTCCCTGTTCCTTGTCTGCTTCCTCATTTTATTTAGTGCTATTATTCTCCCTTGATTTAGCAACCTGTTGACAGGTGGAAACATTTCTCCTACAACAAGGGATCATCGCCCAATCAAGATCCTATTTAGGAAACATTTCTCCTACAACTAGGGATAAACACCCAATAAAGATCCTACTTAGGAAACATTTCTCCAACAACAAGGGATCAACACCTAATCAAGATCCTACTTAGGCCTATACTTGTTTGGTTTAGTGATGTCCACTAAACTGGTGAATTTAAATGTCAATACTAATGACGAATAGTGAATTATTAAGTGAAGAAAAAATTCATTCACTAAATAATCATTAAATCATATGTATGTTGCAATTTATAAAGCATTGTTTCATTCACTTAGCATCTATGTGTAATCAAATGAAAAGAGATATGGCAAAACAATTTATTTTTTTGGTAGGTAAGCACCCACAAGGGATTTGAACCAGTGACCTATCACAAGGAGTGCTTTAACAGTGCACCCATTCACCGCCAATCCATAGCCCCATGGGCAATTTAAGTAACAAAAGATATTTCGATTACAGAAAAGAGATTAAATCATAAAACAATCTCAAATTATAAAAAGATAATATCTAATGACATATCTGAAAATTTTCTTTTACTCATAATATAACTTATACAAATAAAATGTTGAGTCAATAAGGAAAATAAATAGTTCATTTTCTTAATAATTATATAGCACATATGAATGGAATAACCTATAAAGGATTATATCAAGCACTTCAACATTTAATTTTTAATATTATGTTATACTCAAATACATTAAGGGAAGTAATTTTACATCAAACTGAATAAATGACTTAATTCTCACTAATGTAGTTATGTACTTATTCACACATTCAAATAAGAGTTACTTCAAAAGATTTCAATCTTCTATTATAATAATAATAACTTAATTCATTGTAATGTGTAATGCAATAAGATAATCATTCACGCATTTGAATAAGTGTTGCTCTGAAATATTTTGATCTCTTAACTTTTATTTTAAAAAAAATTAATAATAATTAAAAACCACTAAATGTAACTTTTAAAAGAGAACTATGAAGGATTTTGATCAAGTTGATAACCAAGTTTAAACTAACCATGGTATTTTTTTAATAAAAACATATTGTTTTGCATTATGTTGTTTGTAGTGTAAATATCCTTGTTGCTTTTTTTAGTGCGCTTTTACGCCAAAAAAAAATATATCATTAGAAGTACTCATAATGACTTTTTCACATCTCTTCTCCCAAAAAAGTCCATTATTAAATTAGATACACTTATAATTTATGCCCTTTCTAATTGTTTTTAAGACATAAACACTTTTTATTATAAAAAACAATTTTTCATTAGTAACACAATAAGATTTAATTCTAATATATCATGATTCTTATGTCAATAAGAATGGTACAAAAAAATAATACCTTTTTCAACATAATATTTGATTAATTATAATGTGTCCCAAAAAAATTCTAAATAATTACAATTTATCATTTACAGTAATATATAAATTCTATAATATTATACTTTTGATTATCTTAATAATTAATTAATTTTAATATAAATATGATTATATAATTTCAAATAAAATATAAATATAAATATTTTATTTTTGTTTATATATATTTTTAATTAAATATAAAATATATTAAACTTATAGACATCAATGACATGTATTTATTAGTGGTCTTACATATATTTTGACCAACGGACACCCAACAATTTTTTACATGTTTGGGATAATCTTTTATTTCAGATATAATATTTAATTGTGATTTGAAGTTAATCATTTTGGAAGTCATGTCATGAAAAATTTCTAAAACAAACAAGGACGGCTGCCAAGCAACAAGTCCCTCCCAATGTAAAAAGTCTTGCAGGAATGGTTCAGGTAGATTTAGTATAGTCCTATGTTGGAGTTCGAGCAGATTCACATGTAAAAGAAGGAGCAGAGAAAATAGCACCAGTCGCTCCTCATAAGCAGTATAGAGTTGAATTGGGAAGGCACTAATCTCATATCAAAGGTGCCTTTCTTTCACACTTGTTTTCTTCGCAAGGATTACTCGTATTTTAGACCCAATTGTTCGGAGGATTTGGAGTAGAGTTGCTTGCAACTCAAAATCCGATGGCTCCACAGTAATTTGGACCATAAAACAATTTGAACTTCAACTACCCTTAGAAGAAGGAAACAAAGGATAGTGATTAGAACAACGATATTCTGGAATCATATAACTGGAAAAAGTTTGTAATTATTCCTTGCTCTCCTGATGTCAAGTAAGCGAGATCCTTTGAAATTTTCACGAAAGAATAAGAACAAATGCAAAGGTGTGAAGAATGAACTAACATAAGTGAACCATATATAAAACTCATCATAATAACCATCATTCATATGAACGACCAACTCCCTATCTTGCATTATAGTGCCCAAAGGCATTCTCGCTATTATTTATGTGAACAAGTATTATATACGTAATAATGAAACTACAACTTTGATATACTATACCATATTGTGCTTCCAGTTTAAATCGAGATCTACTGAGAGAGTTGATCCTTTCCTACCTCAGCTTGCACTTCGATTCGAATTTGTACAAGTACTATATATGTAATAATAGCTCGCAATCCACATCATTTGAACTATAGAAATATTTATGAAATTATTTTGAAACTCTACTAGGTGCAACTCTGCGAGAGAGGTGGGTACCCTTTATGAGGATAAGTCAATTTGAAACACTGCGATATAGGTGGTTGCATTTTGACATTGTTTCTGATTCAGATTCTGATGCTGGAGAGGAAGAGCTAGATAGTGATTCAGATGCATAGCTAACAACACCCCTTCCAATTCGAAACCCATCATAGCCATAAAAAAAAAATCATTCACCTATGTCTAAAACCAAGACTTCTTTGTTTTGTGTTCATAGAAGAAAATAGTGGGCATAATTCATAGACACCAGAAAGCGGACATCAGAAAGGAGACACCAGAAAGCAGACATTAGGACTGAGGAACGGAGTAGTTCCCTCACCCGATTGATTGATGGATGGCACGACATGAATTAGAATTCCCCCGACACATTACAGCTCAAGTTTGGCCTGAAAACTTCAGCACCCTTGCATACTGAATTGACCAGATTGAGACACCACGTGAGCATTTTATATCATCTGGATATGACACCTCACCTATCGGATGGATGAGCGACTTCATTCATTTTACTTATTGGTGGCCCCTCTCAAATAACCAACTAAATCCATTCGTATGTAAAGGAAGGCGCCGTCGAGGCATGGAGGGTAAAAGTAAAGCGTGGTTCTATCTATGGGAGCATCCATTGATAGCCCTAACACACACTCAGGTAATTACAATGCCTTCCTACACCAACAAAGTATCGCACATTCTTCTAGTGATGTGCACTCAGGTAATTATGCTGCCTTCCTACACCAACAAAGTGTCGCCCACATCAGGTAATTATGCTGCCTTCCTACACCAACAGAGTGTCGCCCGTTCTGCGCTAGACTATGTTTTGGTATTGAGATCAATTGAAAAATTATTTCCATTCATAGTGAGAGAAAATCATTGCCCATAGCTGATCCAGGTGGAAATGCAATCGATTAAAGAAGTGATCTTGCTACTCCATTCTACAATGACAGGTCAGATGACAAGTGGCGAAGAAGATACCTCATAAAAGTACCACAACCCTCAAAGCATGTTTAAGAAATCACCTTCAACAAATGTCATATATCTCTTGACAAGTAGTCAATATGCATTCAAATGCCCATGTGGGATGGCAGCAATGCTTAGTTTTAGACTTATGGTCATGTTTCAAGTCTTTCAGTTTTACATTCATATCTGAGTGGTCTTGTAGGAGAACGGAAATTGAAGGAAATATCAATAGAAAAGGAACAATTCGAAGAGTCATACGATGTTATGACGACAAACCTTCTTACTATCAAAAAGGTAGAAAAATCTTCACACAAATAAATAAAGTACTGGAACTATGAATTGGGTACTTAGGTAAAAATGAGGCGAATTGATGTCCTAATCTTTTGAGGCATTGATTGGTATTAGATAACGTTGAAAAACGGCTGCAAGATACCATTAAAGAGATGCCATGGTATTAGAAAATCTTCAAACGTAGTTTCAGGGAGTAGAAAGGGAGTTGGCCCTCAAAGAAAATTCATGTACACACATGTAGGCCATTCAGTCCAAATTGGAAACAGAGAAAGCTTAACTTGAGTCTCAAATCGAAGAATACACTAGGGTAGTGGAAAATATTCAAACGAAATTTCAGGGATTGGGATTAGAAAGGGAATTTTCCCTCAAATAAAATGCTTGCACAATTGCGGACTGCCAAGTCGGAGGAAAAGAGGAACCAAGAAGTAGTTCATGGTTCTGTTCCTATTTTTTCGTCCAAGTAATGTCTTTGCTTCCTGTGAGCCAAAGGCATAGTTTTCTTGGTATCTTTCTCAGTGCCAACGTAGTCCTCATGTATCATAGATGTGTTAATGCATGTAATGTTTGTTATGTTTCCAATATTGTATTACCATGGTAACTCCGCATTTGTTTAGAGACTTTTTTGTATTTTGTCTGTTAATATTTTGTGCCAAGTTGACTGCAAGCCCCCATGCCATATTGACAAAACCACTTTGGGTCAGGGTATATCCCCATTGGACCCCATTACGATGGATCTATTATGTATTTCTTAATAATAAAATCGATTTTCCTATTCACCATAACCGGAACGAAAATCATGGGGTTGGGACACGCAACAGTGAGACCACAGTGGATTGGTTTCGATGGGGTATCAAGAGAGAAAGTAGTGGATGAAATAGGGGATCGATAGAGCGTTTCACCTTAACCTAGGTGCAAGATACAACATTGTAACAAAGCCACCTCTCTAGGTGACCCCTTTGACTAAAGGAACATGTCTCAATGCCTTCGCTAGTAAGTACCAATGTGAGCCCAGTGTAGAATAAAGTTTTTATGGAAGGTGTCCCATGAGCATGTATCCTAGATTTGGAAGAACCTGAAACCTAGAAATATTTGGCCGAGAACTGAATCTGGAACAGGCTTAAGGCCGAATATAAAGGGTAAATGGGGGTTACCCCCAATATAAGATACAAGACTAAGCTAACTATGGCTACCAATTCTAAAGTTCCTTCTACAAAACCGAGGACAACTGAGACTATGACTGCTCCCGAAGTGCCTATGGAAAACAATCTTGATTGAGGAACTGTTATAGTCATCCAAATTTTGAATTGACTAAGGATGCAAGTGGAAGAATGTGAAAGAAAATTATTTACATTCGAATCTGAGAAAGAAGACTTCAAGGATGAAATTCTAGAACTATCCAACAAGATTGTTGAGCTAGAACAAATTTATGTGGTGGCATCGAACAATGTCAACAAACTACTACTAGCATTAGACAAAAGCACTGAGCTAGCTCAACAAGAAAAAATGTTAGCTAATATGAAAGCTTGGGCTGAATTTGATCGTTTCAATAGCCAAATTCAGGAACCATTTTTTTATCATGTGGCAAAAAACAACGATTAGAAAGTTTCAAATTAATTATGTTTTTTTGGACAATATTTCAGTAAGCATGATTACCAGTGATTGGCATAGTTACAGTTTCTTTTGCCATCGTTTGGTGTCTCCAAAACCACGGCAGGGAAATTTCTTGTCGTTGACACCACATTTTTTTTTATCTCTCAACTCTCAGGCCATTTTAGACTTTCAGCCTCGTAGACTATATTGCAAGTTTTTTACTGTGAAACAAGTCCACTGATAAAACTGGTGGGCTCCAGTATTGTAGCAATAATGCTACAACTCCTGGGGCTCCCTATCTCTAATTTTATCAACCCGGTAGTTCATACAAACTTGGAATCGACGGTGTTGTATGCACAAGTACTAGCTCTTGTCGCAGCTGTCACTTGGTCAGCTGGCACAAGTCCGCTAGGGCTCAATCCAACTTCTATATGCTCTTCAGAAGAAGCTTTCTAGATGATGGACGAAGGCTATCTCGAGGGAAATTGATCTACTTTGCAAAAGTGAACTAAAAGCCAACCAAAACATGAAACCCTAGTAAACCCTAATTTGACTAGTTTGACCTCTATGATGCAATAGTGAAAGTGAAAATGTCTAAAAAGGATGCCATTACCTCTAATGATGTGAAATGCATGAACTCAAACTACTTCTATGAAAAAGAACATTGTTTTTGTATTTTTTCTTAAGTGGATGGAGTGATTGTGATTTTGTTTCTTATTAGGGTTTGGCTGTGCAGAGGTGGTGCGAAGGGAGAGAAAGCTTGGGAAAGGTCAGGATGGCTAGGAGAGGTCCCAGAGGGTCCCTAGCATTAGTCCACAGAGGTCTACAACGTTCGGATGCTCGGCAACCAAGTTTGCAGGCTTCTACAGGATGTCTGCAGGGGATCCTACAGGAAACTAAGGAATTCTACAGGAAGTCTGCTACATTCTACAGGATGTGTTGTAAGTGGAAGTTTTGGGTGATGGTGAAGCGATGGAATGGTTTGGGTGGATAGGTAAGGTGGAAATGGAGCTTGTGATGACTTAGGGGCAAAGGAATAAGATGGAGAGAGAGTGCATGGAGCTGATTGGTGGATAGAAGGATGGCAGCAATGAAAGGTCAAAAATATGAAGCTACGTGGCAATGGATGAGTTGGAAGGTAAACGAGCTGAACAGAGGTCGACTAGGTGGCTTGAGGAGAGGTCAAGAAGAAGAAGAAGGAAGTGGAATGATATGGAGCAGTGTAAATAAAACAAATGACTTATGTCTTGCACCAAAAACGAGAATTCATTAACCAGTGCTACCTGTGCTATTAAATCAATAAACAGTGATGTAAATCATGAAGAAAAGTCGTGCATGGAATTGCAATGACGAAGTATGGCTCAAGAGAAAAAGTGCATGGAAGGATCCACGATTAAACCGACTGTGTTGCAGCTTGCATGAGAGTAGAAAAGACTGCGTTTTTTTTGGTGGCTGGTATAGACTACACCCCAATCCCTAAACAGAGATGGCAGTGATCTCTAACAACCTTTTCTTGGAGCTCCTGTGTATTACAAACCTCCTATCCGAATCTAAGAAGCTGAAAGTAATTTAATCATAAACCAATGCTACTCAATCCTATTAACGAAATCAAATCAGCAAACTGTGTTCTTGAAATGCCTATCAAAACAAGTAAACAAAATGCTGAAAAGAAAGGTGAATAACACTACAAGAAGAGGAGATCTATTTCTCTCAGGTTGGGCCCTAACCTGAGAGCTATAGCTCCCTTAAAAGCTCAGAATTAGATCCAAATCTACTTGCCTTTATTCATAATCAAAAGTCTGATGTCATGCCAAAACTGGCTTACAAAAACAAACACCGAGCTATGCTCCAAAAATTACAATATCAGTCCAAAAGTTCAAAAAGCTCCTAACAAAGGCTACGGCCTTCATATTTATACAAGATGAAGATCAAGCTGGCTTCCTCCATTCGTGGAGCTTGGCTGTCCAACTGAGAGTCAAACTGTTGTAAAACTGTTGATCCTATAGAATGTGTTGGCTGCCTTTAAGCTCGGTGGGGAGAGCTGTTAGAGCTCGGAGTGAAGGTGAAAATCACGAGGAGGGTCATCAAGACTGTGGACAACCTCCCTATGAACCCGCAATGTCACCTTTTTTTTCTCCTTGTCTCATTTTGCGTGGTCTTTTGCTCTCTTTAATGCCAAGAACCTGAAATCATCATGTATTAGTCACATAGATATAATGCATGCCCTTCTTCCTACAAACAACACGAATATACTAAGAAATGAATGCATAAGTGGTAAAATATGAATGGTTGAGCAAGGCAAGTAGGCCAATATGAGCCCAAATTGTACCAAAAATTGGGGTTCATCATCACCCCCCAGCTAAACTATTTGCTCATCCTTGAGCAACTTTGCTCTGGCTCCTTGTCCTTGGCCGAGAACTAGAGCCCGGAGCATGCTCTTCCTTTCCTGTTCTTGGTGGACCTGCCTTTTCTGCCCCTTGCGGTGATGAGGGTGGTTCTTCCTCCCCCTTTTCGTTTCCTTGAGCCCGGCTTCGGAAGCCGATTGGCCTATTCTTCGTGTCCAGGAAGTTATTTTTGGGCTTCCCTTCTCGGGGGTGGCCGATGTTTTAGAGGGGGCTCTTTTACTGGGTGGAGTAGAGACACCCCCTGAAACTGTTTTGCTGCTAGGTGGAGGGTGCAGCTTGCCCGTGTTGATTCTCTTACTTCCCCTGGCTTCAAAAGGTAGAGGTATCTCCCTCTCTTTCTTCTCCTTCGGCTTTGGAGGTGTACTGAGGGCGGCCAGCGCAGCTGCTGCCTCCTTTTCAGGAATCCCAGCCTTCTCTTCCTTGCGTTTTGCTTTCTCAGAGCTCCTTGTAGAGGGCCCCTTGTTTTCAGATTTCGGGCTTCCTGTAGAAGACCCTGCTTTGCCCACTTCCGGGCCTTCTGCAGAAGATCCTTTCTTTACCAGTTTTGGGCTTCCTATAGAAGACCCGGTTTTAGCCACTCTCGGGCTTCCTGTAGAAGCCCCTGCTTTGGTAATTTTCGGGCTTCCTGTAGAAGACCCTTTCTCTGTCTTCGGGCTTCCTGTAGAAGCCTGTTTCTCAATGATTTTCGGGCTTCCTGTAGAAGCCCCTTTTTCCAATTTCGGGCTTCCTGTAGAAGCATGTTTCTGCTTTCCTGTAGACACGGGTGTCACTACCTTTTCTTTCTTAGCCACATGGGTTTTGCTTTCTGCTTTGGTTGCAGGTGTTGATGAGGTACTTGGGCTGACGTGGACCACCTCAGCTTTGTCCACTCTGCTCTTCAACCTCTTTTCTCTTGCTGACAAGATGGGTGTGCCACCTTTTTCTTTGTCATCCTTTTCCTCATGCTTCTTCTTTTGTTCTTTCTTCTGCACTGTGGTCGGGGTCTTCTGGCCTTTTTCTCTCTTTCCCTCGGCCACTGCTTCTTGTTCCTCACTGCT
The DNA here is from genome assembly GCA_031772625.1 of Pinus tabuliformis. Lineage (NCBI taxonomy): Eukaryota > Viridiplantae > Streptophyta > Pinopsida > Pinales > Pinaceae > Pinus > Pinus tabuliformis. The sequence continues at coordinate 1,124,641,616 of CM062807.1, read as the reverse complement.
GGAGGACCCCGTTTCTTCAATCAACATTTTAATGTCTCCATCTCTTGTCAAATTCCGGAATGATTCCCATGAGAGGGGAACCTTATATGAATGCAGCACATCCTCTACAAGAAGCTTGATCAACCCATGGTGGGCTATCTGATCTGGTATGCCCTCTTTTAGCTTTGTGGCACACTCAATTAGAAACTGCAACAGGAAATAAGGAATGCTCAGTTTTTGTTCTACAGGAAGATCAATCCGATGCCTCAATTCAGTGAGCAACCGAAAGTGATATGCATACACGATGCTAAAACGGCCTTCACAAGTTATATATTTCATGATTTGCAAACTGACTTCATTCCATGGTGGCATCAAGCTGGTTCTTCGCACCCCATTTTTGTCCTCTGAGAATTCCTCCTCAGGTGGAAAGAATTCCTTCTTGGCTTGCTGGCTCAACTTTCTTTCTTCCTTATCCCATGGCAAACCCATCGGAAGTTCAGTGATCCGACTGATATATTGCGGGGTGAGCTTGAGGCTTAGACCTCTGAAGTTCACTGTGGCCAGTGTCTTGGATTTCGGCTTTAGAGCCTGCAAAAATTCTTCTGCCACTTCATCATCATATCCCTGCAATTTGTCACAAAAAGACATCCATTGAACCCGTGTGAAGAGCTCTACCACTTCTTGGTTTTCCCTCAATTTGGTTGAATCAGTGGGTTCTCGTCTTCTAAAACCACCCCGCATGATAAAACAAGTTTCTTAACCAGAGGTGGTGATTGTGGAAGAGATTTTGGTTTACTGAGACAGAGCGTAGAATTTCATGCACATAACCCACAAAACTTATCCCTGAGGAACTCACACAGTTTAATTACTCGACATCCTGTAGAATGACAGCATAGGCACAACAGACAACAATTTCACCGTTTTTCTATGACCGGACTGTGGACAACAATCTTGCCACCTTTAATAACCAGTTGCATGAAGAGTTCAGGGTTACCTCTTTAATTGGCCACATTTTTATGTGAGGCACCCGCTTTCCTGTAGGATGACAGCGTTCCTGTAGAATGCAGCGATCATATAGAATGACAGCGTTCCTATAGAATGCAGCGCGCGGTTTTCAGGAGAGATTGCAGTCGGTTTGCGCCTTGGGCGTGCTTCTCAATCGCTCTGATAGCCAAAGGCTCGGCGTATCACACTACAGAAGGATCAGGATGGCCGCTCGAGTTCAAACCGGTGGTTGCTAAATGCATGAATGTAATCTAGCCGATTAGATTTTGAATTTGGCGGAATCCGTGGTGCGGGGGTGAGCTGTCCGCGCCGGACCGTTGGGTGACGTCACCCCATCATTCAACTGTGCTTTCACTTGCTGCAGCACCAATTCCCGTGGATCTGCCACCGCCTCTTCTGTTGAACTCGTTTCCTCGACGGGATTTCTCTCACGTGTGTGCTACCCATTCTTTTTGTTACGGCCGCCACCCATACATCCAACTAGACCATTAACTAGCCGACGTGGCCGGCCAACTGACCATACTGCCGCTCAACCCATTCACCTTTACACCTAAGCAATCAATCAAGGTAACATTCATGCAGTATGATGGAAGGAAGGGTCGAGACACTTACCTGCGTGGCTGTACACGATGTTTCGGCTCTTTGGACGCTGATGAGTCGATTTACCTGCTGGTGGCGGACTTACACAGGCCCGGAGGTCCATGTTCATGAGTTGTCGTCGATGGATGGGATTCTTCAGTTGTATGCGCCCACGTTTCCCTTCAGATGGCCTGCGAGGTGAATGGTATCCACTCTAGCAGGTTTAACTGTTACAGGACTCCCACGGGATGTCTTGGAACAGTTCTTCCTCCTTGGGTGCATGCTGCACGACGATGGATGGCCTCACGATCATGCTCCTGGAGCCTCGGGCTGACTGTGATGAATATGGTGCGAGATCTCTAGCGCTTTTTCCATTTACAAGTTGCTTTTTTTCTCGAGACTCATCGATCTGCTCTGCTGGTGCAGGTACTTGTTGCATGTCGACAAGGATGGTGGAGCAAGATAAAAGAAATGTGGATGGTTGACAACAGTGGCATGCAGGCGTCCAAACCGATCCTTAGCCGTTAGATCGCCTCATGAAATGAATTCTGACCCGTTCTGAGCTTCTACAGGAAGCTTCCTGTAGAAACACAGCGCTTCCTGTAGAAAGGATGCGTTCCTGTAGAGAGTCTGCACCTTCCTGTAGAATATCTGCATCTTCCTGTAGAAACTCTGCATTTTCCTGTAGAAAATCTGCGTCTTCCTGTAGAATACTCAAGCTGCAATAAAATTGCACATACCTTGGAGAAAATGAGGTTTCTTGGAGGAGGTGTTGGTGAGGTGTCCTGGCTGCATGATGAGGACCCTTGGCTTTGAGTTGAGAGGCTTCCTCTCCTCCATAGAACACCTGCATGCAATTTTACATAATGAATCTGCTGACCTTGTTTTTCTTTTTGTTTTTTTTTTCTTCTTTTTTTCTCTCTTTTTTTTTGAAAGATAACAGGGGCGCCTCATTGAGGTTTTCACCCTTGCCATCTGCCTTGAGCGCCTCAAAGAGGTTTTCACTCAAGGATCTTTTTCCAATCTCTTTTTCTTTTTTTTTCTCTTCTTTTTTTTTGAAAAGATAATAGGGGCGCCTAAATGAGGTTTTCACCCCTACCACCTGCCTTGGGCGCCTCAGAAAGGTTTTCACCCAAGGATCTTTATTATTAATTTTTTTCTCTTTTTTTTTTTTTTTTTTTAGATTCTTCAGGGTATGCCCAAAGTAGAGGCAGAACCCTTCTCTATGACCAACACTGCCTTCTCCATAGTTTTGATGAACTCTTGTCTTGAGGGAGGCTTCCTGTAGATCTTCAATCGATGCCCATTGACAAGCATGGGGATGGCTTCCTCATCAATGGTCCTAATAAGCACGGATCCATTATCATGACATTTTTCCACTGAATATGGCCCTAGCCATCTGGTTCTCAGCTTCCCCTTGAAATCTTTGTATCTGGAGTCATACAACAAAGCCCAATCTCCCGGCTGAAATTGCTTGTCATGGAGATGTTGGTCATGCCACACCTTTCTCTGAATTTGAACCACTTCTGAGTGAAGGAGGGCCTGCATTCGGTGCTCGTCCAGGCCATTCAGCTGCAATAGCCTTTCTTGTTGTGCATGGCTGAGATCTAGGTCCAGCTGAGCTGCCATCCTCAAAGTGTTGTATTCAAACTCAATGGACAGCAAAGCTTTCTTCCCATAGACCAGCTCATAAGGTGTGAAGCCGGTGGTAGTCTTCCAAGTGGTGTTGTAAGCCCATGTGGCTTCAACCAGGCGATCTGCCCAGTCCTTTCTGCTGCTGCTCACCACCTTAGTCAAGATCCCTTCTAATGCTCTATTGGTGACTTCCACCTGCCCATTTGCTTGAGGGTGATAGGGGTGGAAGTCCTATGCTTGATCTTGTGATGAGCTAGTAGATCTTCAACCAGGTTGGAGGTGAACTGGCTCCCTTGATCAGTGACCAGCTCTCTTGGATAGCCAAACTTATAGAAGATGTTTTCTCTTAGGAACTCGGCCACCTTTTCTTCTGTTGCTGCTTTGATTGCTTTGGTCTCTGCCCACTTTGTCAGGTAGTTAGTACACACAATGATGTAAGACCTTTGCCTCGAAGGAGGGTTGATTGGGCCCACAAAGTCCATACCCCACTTCTAAAATGGCTCAAGAGTCACCTAAGGTTGGAGAGGCATCTCATCTTTTTGGGTCGGTTTCCCCATTCTTTGGCATTAGTCACACTGGCTGACATATCTTCTGACATCTTGATGAAGTGTGGGCCAATAGTAGCCTGCCTGCAGGATCTTGAAGGCAGTTCCTTTTGCTGCAAAATGTCCTCCATAAGGCCCATCATGACAAGCGAGGAGGATATCAAAGACTTCCTCCTCCCTTACACAACGCCTTAAGATTTGATCGGGGCCAAGCTTGAACAGATTGCCCCCGATCCAAGTAAATGAGGCACTTTTTCTGATGATTCTGCTCTTCTCTCTGGAAGATAGGTGCGGAGGGAACTGTGCTGAAACAAGGTAGTTTGCTATATCAGCAAACCATGGAGAGAGTACTGAAATAGCAAACAGATGTTCATCGGGCATCTGGTCATCCACCGTTCCATCCTCATCTGCAGACAAATCCAATCTAGATAAAAAAATCAGCAACAACATTTTCTCTACCTGGTTTGTCAACAATGGTCAAATCAAACTGCTGCAACAAAAGTAACCATCTAATAATACGAGCATTCACATTTGGTTTATTCATTAAATATCTAATTGCAGCATGGTCTATATGTACAAAGGTTTGATAGCCAGTAATATAATGTCGGAACTTGTTCAGTACATGGACCACAGCCAAGAATTCTTTCTCGGTTACAGTGTAATTCAACTCAGCTTTGGACAAGTTTTTGCTAACGAAGTAAATGGCATATGGAAGTTTTTGCTCAACCTGTCCTAAAGCTGCACCTATGGCTTTGTTCGAGGCATCAGTGTGGATGTGGAAAGGTAGGGCCCAGTTTGGACCTCTCAGGATTGGGGCTGACACCAACTTGTCCTTCAATTCATTTAAAGCCCTCTGACAATCGTCAGTCCATTTAAACTCCACATCTTTTGCCAACAGGCCAAACAATGGCGAGGCTAACTTGCTGAAATCTTTAATGAATCTCCGGTAATATCCTGCTAATCCCAAGAAACTCTGAACATCCCTTACCTTTTGAGGAGGTGGAACCTTCTTGATGAGAGCAATTTTTTTAGGATCCACCCGCAACCCTTGGAAAGAAATGGTATGGCCTAGCACGGTCCCTTCAGTCATTAGGAATTCACATTTTTCAGGACTAAGGGACAAGTTCATCTCAATGCATTTGGTTAGGACTTTTCCCAGATTGGACAATGCTTCCTAGAAGTTGGCCCCATAAGGAGTAAAGTCATCCATATAGATTTCCACTGCATCATGGACCAGCTCCGAGAAGATGCTCAAAACAGCTCTCTGGAAGGTAGCATGAGCATTGCATAGCCCAAAGGGAAGGACTCGGTAGGAAAAGGTACCCCAAGGACAAGTGAAGGTGGTCTTATCTTGGTATTCTGGGCTGATTTGGATTTGGTTGTACCCGCTAAACCCATCCAGGAAAGAGAAGAACTTCTTTCCTGCCAGTCCATCCAACACTTGATGTATGAAAGGTAGAGGGAAATGGTCTTTCTTGGTAGCTTTGTTCAATTCCCGGTAGTCCACACAGATTCTCCATTTCCCATTTTTCTTGGGAACCAACACCAGAAGGGACACCCATTCACTATCTGAGATGGGGTAGATGAATCCGGCATCCAACAGTTTTTGCAATTCTTCCTTGACAATGTCCTTAAGGGCTGGATTCATTCTCCTCTGGGGTTGCCTAACCGGCTTACAATCCTCTTTGATGTATATTTGATGGGTACAAACCAAAGGATGGACTCCTTTCATCTCCTTATAGCTCCAAGCAAAAGCATCTAGGTGACTGGCCAACAGGCTACACAGCTCCTTTTCCTGGGAAGGAGATAGAGAGGAGCTGATCTTCAATGTTCTCTCAGGGCCAAACTCCACATTCTTGACTCTGGGAGTGACAGGGTTGGTTGTACAAAGATCCACTAAAGTGCTAGCTTGGGCATCCTCCACCAATTTCTCTAAGGATAGTGCACTGGAAGGTGGATTCTGGATCAAGGTCTCAATCAAGTCATCCTCGGTTGTGGGGTCTCTTCTAGTGGTCTCTAAGGTGCACAGAGGTGTTGAGTACACCTCATCTTCCTCTCCTTCTTCTAACCAGAGTGGTAAGTCATGCTCTAAGGAGGGTTGGGCAGGAAGGTATAAGACTAGCTGTTTGGACATAGGACCATTTTTGATGGTCATATTTCCGGCACGACAACTTATGTAAGCATCTGCAGTGGCTAACCAAGTTCTTCCCAAAATGAGAGGATATCCAGTAAGCTTTGCCTTGGGTTGCAGAACCAAGAAATCTGCAGGATATTCCCAAGAGTCGATAGAGACCAAGACATCCTCCACAATCCCTTCGGGAGTCACAGTGGAGCGATCTGCTAATTGCAGTACTGTCGAGGTCTTCCTCAAGGAACCCTGAAGATTGAGTTTGAGCATGGTGTCCCTGGTCATCACATTAATGGCAGCCCCCAGATCAATCAAGGTGTGAGGTATGATGGTGCCATTGATGTGGACATCTACTACAAGACTTCCAGGATCTAGGTACTTTGGGTAGATGACTTGTCCTAACATAAGGTCAGACAGTTGTCCTATGACATTGATGGTTGAAGCATCTTTCTTCCGCCTGCCTGGGTGTTTGAAGCACTTTTCCTTAACCAGTTTGTTGTATATTGGCACATCCTTGATGGCTTGGAGAAGTGGTATTTTTACACACAACTGCTCGAGCTCACCCATAAGCTCATCCTCCTCTGGGTTGGGTTGTGTGGTGGCTGTTAGTCTCTCAGGAAAGGGTGGAATAGCCTTTGGTTCACTTTCCTGTTTATCTTCCTCATCCTCTGGGGGAGGAGGTTGGCGATCTGGTAGAGTCTTTCCAGATCGAAGGTTGATCTCCTGGATCTCCACAGCATAGGCAGGGCATGAGGTTTCCCCAGTGTATACCTGCTGGGCCTGTCGATTGTTGGGGTTCGGGTTCGGTTGAGCAGGCATTTGAGGTTGCCTTGGAGGAGCAGGAGGTAATGGCGGAGGTTGAACCGGTGGTGGAGGAAAAATGGTAGGAGGAGTGTTGTACTGGGGCCTCCACCCCGACTGAGGTGCATTCCACTGAGGCTGTGGCTGGGTATGTGAATGATATGAATGAGAAGTAGGTTGAGTGGGGTACTGAGGTGGATAAGACCATGGAGGAGGCATGGACCAGGATGAGCAGGGGGACCCCAGGAAGGCATAGGAGTCGATTGGTTGGGGCTGTAATAAGCTTGAGGTGCCCCTTGCATCCCCTACTGATAAGGTCTAGATCCTTGTGGCCTCCTTTGGTTGAGTTAATAGAGAGGTTCAGTGGGAGCTTCTGTCCCTTGGTACATGGCTTTAAACCCAGGTAAGGTTGGACACTAATTTGTGGGATGGTCCTCCTCACAAACAAAACATACTTCAACCGAATGCAATGGGCATTCGTTCTTAGGGTGTCTCCTTGTGCACCTAGGGCAGAAGACAGCCAAGGCTCTCTCAGCTTCTTCTTTCTTCTGCTGGATCCTGAATGTGTCCAGCTGCATGGCAATGGTCTGTCTCACCTCACTCTTGAGATCTTCTAATTGATTTGCAAGCTCATGTTTGGAGAAAGGGACACTAGTGGAGAGGAAGTTTCCCCTACCTCGTTTCCTAGCTGCCCTGGAGTGGTTTCTAAACACAGTCTTGATGTCCTCATAAGGCAGTTGGTAAATGTCCCCCCCAGCTAACATGTGAAGGGTATCTAAGAGGTCTTCAGGGACTCCTCGGAGCACGACCAACTTGAGGGATTCAGGGTCAAGTGTGCACCTGGCCCGCTTATAGCTTAGTTGGAACCTCTCCTCATAATCCTCTAAGGACTCATCATTCCCCATGGTCATCCGAAAGATTTCTCCCTTGGTTTCCTTAGACCTACAATAATCCCTGTACTTGGTATTGAAAGCTTGCTGCATCTGAGCCCAAGTGGTGATACTATTCCCAGGTAAGCCCATGAACCAGCGTAATGCTGCATCCTTAAGAGTTGAAGGGAAGAGTTTCAGCTTTTGCTCATCTTCAGTATAGTCATAGGTTCTACAAAGGACAGCAAACTCAAACACGAAGGTATCAGGATCTTCAGTAGTCAGACCATGGAAGTGAGGTAAGGCGGAGGGGCTAATGTTCTTCATTTTCATCTCTCCATTGGTCTCTCGAATGGGGAAGGCACCTTCTATTCTCTCATCTTCTCTTCTATTGTCAGCCATAGCTTCAGGTGGAGTGGTCTCTAAATCTTCTTCTACTATAGGATCTTTGTATATCTCTGGATGTTCACCTATAGGTTCTTTTGGGTCACTGTCACCAAAGAAGAGAGAAGGGTGACTCAGTGATGTGGTGGGGGTGTTGGGTAGGAATTTGCCTGATTTATCTCGGTTCCTACGAGGCATGAAATGGAAAAGACTTTCTTTTTTTTATTGTTTTTGCTTTTTTCTTTTGTACCTGCAAAACTGAAAGAGATTGATCTACAGCTAACTATAAAGATGCAGAATTAAACTGAAAGCAGGAAAGAACTAATCTACTTTGCTCAAATGAAATTGCAGGAATGGAAATGCTAGTCTATGCTTGCAGAATTGAAATGCTAATCTATGAAAGCAGGAAATGCTAATCTATGAAAGCAGGAAATGCTAATCTATGAAAGCAGGAAATGTCTATGCTACTTTTGCAGAATGGAAATGAAATAAACTACTTAGCAGAAGGCAAGAGTAAGAAAATAGAAGAAAAGCAACAATTACTAATACTTTGACGCTTCCCCGGCAACGGCGCCAAAAATATGGTGGGCTCCAGTATTTTAGCAATAATGCTACAACTCCTGGGGCTCCCTATCTCTAATTTTATCAACCCGGTAGTTCGTACAAACTTGGAAGCGACGGTGTTGTATGCACAAGTACTAGCTCTTGTCGCAGCTGTCACTTGGTCAGCTGGAACAAGTCCGCTAGGGCTCAAGCCAACTTCTATATGCTCTTCAGAAGAAGCTTTCTAGATGATGGACAAAGGCTATCTCGAGGGAAATTGATCTACTTTGCAAAAGTGAACTGAAAGCCAACCAAAACATGAAACCCTAGTAAACCCTAATTTGACTAGCTTGACCTGTATGATGCAATAGTGAAAGTGAAAATGTCTAAAAAGGATGCCATTACCTCTAATGATGTGAAATGCATGAACTCAAACTACTTCTATGAAAAAAAACATTGTTTTTGTATTTTTGCTTAAGTGGATGGAGTGATTGTGATTTTGTTTCTTATTAGGATTTGGTTGTGCAGAGGTGGTGCGAAGGGAGAGAAAGCTTGGGAAAGGTCAGGATGGCTAGGAGAGGTCCCAGAGGGTCCCTAGCATTAGTCCACAGAGGTCTACAACGTTCGGATGCTCGGCAACCAAGTTTACAGGCTTCTACAGGATGTCTGTAGGGGATCCTACAGGAAACTAAGGAATTCTACAGGAAGTCTGCTACCTTCTACAGGATGTGCTGTAAGTGGAAGTTTTGGGTGATGGTGAAGCGATGGAATGGTTTGGGTGGATAGGTAAGGTGGAAATGGAGCTTGTGATGACTCAGGGGCAAAGGAATAAGATGGAGAGAGAGTGCATGGAGCTTATTGGTGGATAGAAGGATGGCAGCAACGAAAGGTCAAAAAGATGAAGCTACGTGGCAATGGATGAGTTGGAAGGTAAACGAGCTGAACAGAGGTCGAGTAGGTGGCTTGAGGAGAGGTCAAGAAGAAGAAGAAGGAAGTGGAATGATATGGAGCAGTGTAAATAAAACAAATGACTTATGTCTTGCACCAAAAACGAGAATTCATTAACCAGTGCTACCTGTGCTATTAAATCAATAAACAGTGATGTAAATCATGAAGAAAAGTCGTGCATGGAATTGCAATGACGAAGTATGGCTCAAGAGAAAAAGTGCATGGAAGGATCCACGATTAAACCGACTGTGTTGCAGCTTGCATGAGAGTAGAAAAGACTGCGTTTTTTTTTGGTGGTTGGTATAGACTGCACCCCAATCCCTAAATAGAGATGGCAGTGATCTCTAACAACCTTTTCTTGGAGCTCCTGTGTATTACAAAACTCCTATCCGAATCTAAGTAGCTGAAAGTAATTTAATCATAAACCAATCCTACTCAATCCTATTAACGAAATCAAATCAGCAAACTATGTTCTTGAAATGCCTATCAAAACAAGTAAACAAAATGCTGGAAAGAAAGGTGAATAACACTACAAGAAGAGGAGATATATTGCTCTCAGGTTGGGCCCTAACCTGAGAGCTATAGCTCCCTTAAAAGCTCAGAATTAGATCCAAATCTGCTTGCCTTTATTCATAATCAAAAGTCTGATGTCATGCCAAAACTGGCTTACAAAAACAAACACCGAGCTATGCTCCAAAAATTACAATATCAGTCCAAAAGTTCAAAAAGCTCCTAACAAAGGCTACGACCTTCATATTTATAAAAAATGAAGATAAAGCTGGCTTCCTCCATTCGTGGAGCTTGGCTGTCCAACTGAGAGTCAAACTGCTGTAAAACTGTTGATCCTGTAGAACGTGTTGGCTGCCTTTAATCTCGGTGGGGAGAGCTGTTAGAGCTCGGAGTGAAGGTGAAAATCATGAGGAGGGTCATCAAGACTGTGGACAACCTCCCTATGAACCCGCAATGTCACCTTTGTTGTCTCCTTGTCTCCTTTTGCGTGGTCTTTTTGCTCTCTTTAATGCAAAGAACCTGAAATCATCATGTATTAGTCACATAGATATAATGCTTGCCCTTCTTCCTACAAACAACACGAATATACTAAGAAATGAATGCATAAGTGGTAAAATATGAATGGTTGAGCAAGGCAAGTAGGCCAATATGAGCCAAAATTGTACCAAAAATTGGGGCTCATCAAAAACCTATGATCCCATCGATTGAATTTCCATCAGAATTAGCAGATCCAATTTCTTTATCATCTTGTGTAAGCATCCCGAATGAGTAGAATATGACCATTGTAGAGGTAGATCAATGAGGCTATGCAACTTTTCATTTCCATTTTATGTTTCGTAGAGCCATGTTGACTTGGTAATTTTACTTTAGATCGAATTATCTATACCGAGATCTATGGATCCCAACTTCTATTTAGCATTGCATCGATCAAATTCTTTACTAAGTATGGGATCAACCCATGATGAATTATTTGTTTATGCAAGCTACAACTTCAACTGAATTGATTTCAAGCAAAGAATAAGTGAAACCTATAGAGGAAGTAGTGAAGGTTACTGAGATCAAACTCGCGACTGAAATGGCTCCTAAGGAAGCTCATGCCTACAGTCCTGCACAAGAGGTTCCCACGACCAAGAAAACAATGGATGAAACCCAGCCATCATCGAGAAATCTGGAGAGGAAATGACTGTAATGCCGCTTGTCTCGGACCTTGAAGTAGAATCAGCCCTAGTGGAATCCGATGAAGTGTCAAAACTCAAGGATTCTACCCAAGTGCTCGAACAAGCCAAGACACCAAAAGAACGAAACATAAGTCAACCTCCCGCCGAAGTCGTGGTCGTCAAAGAAAAATCTAGAGGAGTTACTGTTGAAGAGAAGGCCAATGCTAAGGGTGAGTGTGAAGAATATATTAATAGGCATGGAAGGAAAATAAATAGATATGTGAATGTTCTAAGGATGGGTGTTTATGTAGGAAACTTATATAATGATATTATTAAAGAAAATATTCATTTTGGTTTAATACTGTATTTCACAAATTCGATTCAGCTCAATTCGTGGTCTCTTCCATTAATTGAATAGGTTGAACGATCTCATCGATTGTTTCTCATATATTCATATCTAACTTTTTCAATCATTTCAAAATATAGGTACTCGAGGTTGTATAATTTTCGTTTTTTTAGTTGATATGAAATCACATATTTTGTAGTAGTAATAATTGCAGAGAGATGCTTATTTATTAGCACATATGACGTTTGATCTTCCACCCTTTTGATAAAATAGATATAATATTATAAATAAAAATCTTTTCAAATTTTGTTCGAAGGGTTGAGGGGGATTTCACCATTTTGAGTACATAAAAGTAGTATTATAAGTAATATTGTATCAAATTTTATTGGACAATTTAAGAGTGAGAGTAATTTATGATGTTAACACTATTTTAGAAAGTGTTACAGGTTTGATTAAGCCTCACAAAATATTGTTGGGTGGGCATAAGTTAATGATAGTCTCTCATGGTACGTTTCCACAATGAATTTAAAGATAGTGCAAAAAGATGAAATGTAAGAAAATGAGTTGGATTTCTAAATACATATCTTTTATTTATAAAATTTGTGCTTAACTATCTGAATTTTGAGTTTTCTAACTTTCGTAGTTATATGTCATGCAAATGTTTCCATTAGTGCATTCTTTGAGTATCTAAATAATGAAAATGAGAAATCTTCTTACAAAAACCAGTGGAATTGTAGAAAACATTTTGTTCTTATGCAAAAATATCTTTTCAAAATTTATATTCTTCTATGTGTGTGTGTGTGTGTGTGTGTGTGTGTGTGTGTGTGTGTGTGTATGTGAAATTCATTATATCCTTATATTGCAAGGCCTTCCATTAGTGCAACCTAAAAGGATCTTACCATTGTTCAAACACTCCTTTTTAAAGGGTTTTTGTGAAGCACAAACTAAGTGAGGGAAGGAACTATAAAGAAATAGAGGAAAAGGAGGGACGAAGGGAAGTTGGGGGGTTTGGAAGAGGATGGAGAGTGATATGAAGAGGAAAGGAGGTGGGAAAGAGAGAAAGGTAAATATGGAGAGAGAGAGTGTGTGTGATGGGGGAGAAAGGGAGAGAGATAGCAAGGGAGGGAAGGAGAGATGGATGGAGATAGAGACTAAGAGGGAAAAAGAGATAGAGAGCCAAAAACATATGTAAATGGAAGTAGAGAGAGGGGGGTGGGGAGAGCGGGGGGTGGCAGGGGGAGGGGTGTGGAGAGCGGGGGGTAGGGGGGTGCAAGAAAATATAGAGCGACATAGATACATATGTAAATGGAAGTAGAGGGATAGAGAGTGGGGAGGGGTAGGGAAGGATATAGAGAGCAAGGAGAGAGAAGAAAGGAGGGAAATCGAGAGATGAGACAAAGAGAGGGAGAGAGAGTAGAAGAAGAGAGAGAAAAGTGGAGATAGAGAGAAAGAGATGGGGAGGGGTGGAAAGAATGGAGAGGGAGAGTGAGAAACAATAAAAGATATTTCATTGTTAATTATATTGATATTTTGATGCACAACTCTACTTATCCTCCCATGCATGTCAACATAAGTATATTTCCATATTTCAAAATTATTAACGTTGATAAACATATATCAAACACAATTACTTATGTAATTTTTGTTAATAACATTAAACTTACAATTATCTCACTACAATTTCCATGAAAAAGATAATAGATTTTAGATTTTAGGAAAGTTAAAATAAATGTCTACATTAACATTATGTGCTCTTAAATTCCAAGCGTTTCTTATCACTTTCATATTTTAACATTAATGTGGTTGAGATGAAATTGGTTAAACGCTAAAAATTAGTTAATTTTTCCTCCTCGAAATTGGATTTCATATTCAATTCATAACCTTATAAAAGCAAAATTCCTATGTTTATAATTTTATAGTTTAGTAATAGTGCCGCTAAAATAATATTTATTATATTTTAAGGATTTTAAGTTTTATTATTGAAATTCATATATATAGAGGAGGGTAGTGTAAACTTATGCTTAATACTTTCAAGATAAGTTACATTTAATGCACACTAACTTCAAAAGTACATAATATTTTTCTTTCTTTCTTTTTTTATTTATTTATTTTAGATAGTGTTGACATGGATCCCTAAGTGATATTTGGAATTAAACAATAGCCTAGTAAACATTTGACACATTCACATATCTGATTGGCATCCAAAAAAGTATTCATCTAATCTTGGATCTACGACACGAAACCACTCTCGAGTGTCCCCACAGCGTCATGGTCCTCCTAATGGCTTGATTCTAGTGAAATTTCTTGGCTATCTTGGAGCATGACCAACAACTATTCTTTAGCAATAGTTTCGTGGCTGAGTTGAATGGTTTAGTTTTTTGCATTTTGGTGTATAAGATTGGAAACTTTTCTTTGTTTTCATAATCTTCAAATTTTTAGCAAGTGGTATTGGAAAATCAAAATATTGTAAAATAGGGAAAAAAAAGATTTAGTAACAACAAAGAACTATTTAGAGATGTGATGGAGCTTTAGCTAGAGCGCAAGGAAGTTTCTAATTCTTGTAAATTAATTGTGCAGTAATGTCGTTTTTGATAAAAATGGCAATGTTGTATTAAAAGAGATAAAACCCACTGGTTAGCGCCGAAAGAGAGTTTGAACTAGGAGAGTTTGGCTCTACAGAATGCTCTACATTGCTCATGTACATTACACAATATATAATAATCATGGTTTTAGGGAAGTTAGAACAATAACCTAAGCAATAGAAACTAATTCCTATCCTAAGGTCACGTGAACCAATTCACATTATTCTAGGATATTCTCCATTATCTTCAACACTCCCCGTTAATGGAGAAGGGGTTCAAAAACATGCCTAACATCTCCCTAAACATTTCAAACTTAATCCTACCAAGAGGCTTAGTGAAAATGTCTGCAACATTATCACACGTATTACAATATACCGAATGGATTTCTTTGGATTGCACTTTCTCCCTAATGAAGTGGAATTGTGTATCAATATGTTTAGTGTTTTTGTGGAACAATGGATTATTAGCAAGTTTGATTGAACTCTGGTTGTTGCATTTGATTGTTGTTGTGTCTATCTTTTCTTCCCCGACATCTTGGAGAAGTCTCCGCAACCAAACTGCCTCACACATTGTTGCACACATGGCTTGACACTCTGCTTCCGCTGAGGACAAGGAGACTGTGTTCTGCTTCTTGCTGCTCCATGTGATCACCCTGAATCCAATGTTGAATGCATAACCTATTATGGATCTGCGATCATCTACATTTCCAGCCCAATCTGAATCTACAAATCCTGTCAATCTAACATCAAAAGAGTTAGTGTAAATAATACCGTAATCTACAGTACCTTGTAGATACCTCAAAACACTTTTCACTACATTCCAATGGATTTCAAGTGGCTTGGACATATATTGGCGTAGTACACTAACTACATAAGCCAAATTTGGTCTATTGGTGGTTAGGTAGATTAGACTCCCAACCAGTTGTCCGTAAAGTGGCGCATCTGCCTCCTTTGAGCCATCTTCACTCTACAGTTTGATGTTTTGTTGTAATGGTATTGCTGCAGGCTTACAATGATCCATCCTAAATCTCTCTAACAAGCCTTTGACATACTTTCCTTGGGACAAAAATGTTTTTCCTGAATCTCTCTAGATTTCAAGACCCAAACAATATCTCAACTCACCAAGGTGTTTCACTTCGAATACCTGCAACATCTGTTGCTTTATTTCTTTGATCGGATATGTAACATCACCTGTAATGATCAAATCGTCTACATACAAAGAAATCATCACTGTGTTCCCTTGTTCATCTTGGATGGTGTAAAGATTAGGGTCATTTTTGCTTCTATTATAGCCAAATTGTAGAAAAAATGAATCAATCTTTTCATACCAAGACCTGGGTGCTTGCTTTAGTCCATAAAGTGCTTTCTTCAATCTACAAACTAAATGTTCTTTCCCTTTCTGGACAAACCCTTCAGGTTGCTCTAGATAAACCTCCTCTTTTAGTTCTCCATTTAAAAATGCAGACTTTACATTTAGTTGATGTATCATCCAATGTTTCTTAGTAGCTAAAGCAATTAACATTCTGATCATCTTTAGTTTAGCTACAGGGGTGAAGGTTTCTTCATAGTCTATACCTTCTTTTTGTGAATACCCCTTTGCTACCATTCTAGCTTTTAATTTTTCTATGGTTCCATCTGCATTAATCTTCGGTTTGTATAACCATTTACAACCTATGGTTTGTTTTCCTTCAGGAATTTCAACTAGTTCCCAAGTGTTGTTTCTGATTATTGATTCATATTCCTGTTCCATGGTTGTTTTCCATTCTCTACATTCATTTGCTTCCTTATAACTAGAAGGTTCAACCACATTCATCATACTAGTTATAAAAGCATTTTCCCTATATCCTGTAGGAAATTGAGCTTTCCTACCTGATCTCCTGAGAGGTGGGGTAGCCTCAAACCTTTTCTAATCATCATTCTCTTTTTCTTCCTGCTACTGCTGCTATTGATGTATCTGTTGCTGTTGCTACTGCTGTATCTATTGTATTTGCTATTGTTGCTGTTGTTGTTCATCTTCTGCCTTTGTATGCTGTTGATCCTGATTGTTTTCTGCTTCTTCTTCCACCAAGTATGGAATATCCCATTCCTCGTTGTGCTCATCAGATTCTTCATGATCCTGTTCATGGAATTTGACATCTCTACTAACAAAAATTTTGTGAGTAGAGGGATTAAATAATCTATAAGCTTTATATTGTGAACAATACCCTATAATGGTACATCTGATGGCTTTTGAATCTAGTTTTCTTCTGTCTTCCTTTGGAATATGGGAAAATTCTTTAGATCCAAATAATATTGAGTGTTTTACTGCAGGCTTAAATCCATATAATGCTTCATAAGGAGTTTTAAACTCAAGACTCTTTGTAGGACTCCTGTTTTTCAAATAAACTGCAGTATTCAATGCTTCAACCCAAAAACCATTTGAAAGATTCTTACCTTTCAACATGCTCCTAGAAAATTCCACCAATGTTCTGTTCTTTCTTTCAGTTACTCCATTTTTCTGTGGAGTATGGGGTATTGTGAACTGCTGCAATATTCCATGGTCTTTACAATACCTGATAAGCTCATCTTTCTTGTATTCTCCCCCTTGATCGGACCAGAGAAGTTTTATCTGTTTCCCTGTTTACCTTTCAATCATGTTTTTGAACTACTTAAAGTATTCAAATGTGTGACTCTTCTTACTCAAGAAATACACCCAAGAAAACTTTGTGTAGTCATCAATAAATAGTAAAAAATATAGTGCACCTCCTAATGACTTTGTTTGCATGGGTCCACACAAGTCTATATGCACTAATTCAAGTATATCCCTCTGTTTCTTTTCTGCTCGAACAAGGAATTCTTCTCTATGCATTTTTCCTAATGTACACGCATCACAATCATTATGTACTTGCTTTAGCATAGGAAGACCTCTTACAATTTCCTTCTTCTATAGTAACAACAAATCATTGTAGTTGATATGACCAAATCTCTGATGCCATAGCTCTTATGTAGTCAAACTTGCAGTTGTCAAGGCTCGAACGGGTGCAGGTCTTACATCTAACTTGTACAAACCTCCTGTTTGGATTCCTATAGCAATTGTCTTCTTACCATCTAGCAGATCTTTAACGTAACAGTTAGATTTAAAAAATTCAACTTTAAGATCTTGATCTGTAATCATGGATACAAAAATCAAGTTCTTTGTTACACCGGGTACATACATGACATTATGAATTTGTTTTAAATTACCATTAGGTAGAATAACAGAAAATTTCCCACATCCTTTAATCTGATGACTTCTATCATCACCTAGGTAAATCTATGCTCCTTCATTGATTTCTTTAAAATATTCGAACCAATGCTTGTTCCTTGTCACATGTGTTGATGCTCTTGAACCTACATACCATATGTCTGCATCAACATTCTCATCACGATCTGCCATGAACAATCTGAAATTCTACACATGATTTTCATTCACGAGATGACCTGCATGTCATTTCTGAATCTGTTGTTTTTCATGATATTTCTTATTTCTGCACTCTCTGGAAATATGACCAATTTTTCCTCAATAAAAAAATTTAATTTCAGAGTTGTTTCTATTCGGATTCATACCTTGGGTCTATTTCGGTCTTTTTTGTGAATGTCCACCATTTTGCTATTGCATATTTCCTTTCCCTTTGAAGAAGTTCTTCTTCACCATCAATGCAAGATCGGCACTATGGGGCTTCAAAGTAGTTCTTCTTTATTCTTCTTGCATCAGTATTCCTGTTAGTTCTTCAAACTTCGGGATTTTCTCTCTCGCATTTATCCCAGTTATGAACATTTGGTAGCCATCGGTCACACCATTCATGGTAATTGTTACAAGATCTGTATTGTCAACTATATGACCAGTGTCTACCAATTTGTTCTTTAGATCTTTAATCCTTGATATGAAGGCAGAAACTATTTCATTCTCCTCCATCTTCAGGGATAAGATCTTGCTCTTCAGAAACAGAAGACGATTTGTATCCCTAGTCTTATACAGATCCTTCAGAATTCCCCAGATCTTGTTAGCTATCTTACACTCTCTAATGTGTGGTATGATGCAGTCTTTCACTGACATCTTCAACAATGTCTTTGCTCTACCTTCTCGCTTCTCCCAATCTGGGATCAATGCTGACCTGGCCGCTGGCTTCGGTTCATCCCCATTTACAATCGTCCAAGCACTCTGCACTTCTAACAAAGTCTTCATCTTGAATTTCCAATTTGCATAATTGGAACCATCGAGCTTGTTATGCTCATTCAAGCATGCTTCACACATATTATTATTCATCTTGGTGATTTAGACAAAAATAAACAAATAAATAAAAATAAAAAATAAAAAAATCATCGACAGGTAAAAAGAAGATGTTAGATTTACCCCAGATCTGTGACAAAGATAGATCACTAATCTTCAATGTTGTTTGATTTCGCAGCACACCCGCAGAACACTGTGGCTTCCTTCACAGCCCCTAGACAACCTTCTGTTGTCAGCCACTGCAGCCTTCTCTCGGAGCCTTTTTATTATTTACATGATCATCGCAGAGGTACATCAATTTTTCGGAGACGTTGTTGCAGGTGTACATTATTGTTCTGCGACGTCGTCACAACTATACACCTGATTTCCGAGACAGTTGTGGTAAGTGATGATTGGTCATCGTCGAATTTATTTTCTTGAAACCTACAACGATTTTGGTTTAGTCTCACCCTCCTTCTCTTAGCATTCAGGTTCCTCGACCCTAACGCTCTGATACCATGATAAAAATGGCAATGTTGTATTAAAAGAAATAAAACCCACTGGTCATCTCTACGAAAGAGAGTCTGAAACAGGAGAGTCTGGCTCTGTAAAACGCTCTACATTGCTCATGTACATTAAACAATATATAGTAATCATGGTTTTAGGGAAGTTAGAAAAATAACCTAAGAAATAGAAACTAAATCCTATTCTAAGGTCACATGAACCAACTCACACTATTCTAGGAGATTCTCCATTATCTTCAACAGTTTTTGTGTCGCCTTCTTTTAATCAATATGATGGATTGGAGTGCATGTAATCTATCAAATATTTGGCTAAAATTAGAGTGTTGCTAAACCCAAAAATGGAAAATTATAGGGACTTGGACGATGATTTGAAGCATTCAAGGATTGATAGTTTTATTCGCGAGCCCAAGCCTGAGATAACAAATAGTGTGCTTATGATTTCACAAGAACTGCCTAGAAATCAGTTGGTGAATTCAAGATTGTCTACTATAGAATATAATTTCTCTTTAAAAAAAAAATATGTAGTTATAGTCACCACAGGTGATGTGCTACCCATTTCACTTGAATTTCCATTTTTTTCTTCTAAAAAGACTTTTAGATTATCACGGTTCCCATATTTACAAAACTAAGAACCTGGAAATTCAAAACTAGCACATAAATGAACTTAACAAGAAAATGATTAATGAAATTAGATTGCTTATTCTAGAAGAGTGTCCCTCTTTCCACCTCTAGAAGAGTGTCACTCTACTCCAGTTCCACCTCCTCTGTTGTCATTCCCATTCCTCTTGCTCTGACACTGGATTGTATCGAAGGAATTGGTGATGTCATCTTTTTTATTACCGAAAATGCCTTCTTCAATCCTAATAGCAACCTAATTCTGCACATCAGTCGTTGAAATCTAATAGGCGGAGACCTCTTCAAAGATTTGTATGCCCCTTTCTAATGTCTCCGAGTAACTTTAAATATCCGTCATCTACATATTCTTATCGGGAAGCAATTTTGCTCCACTCATATAAACGATTAATGATGCTTGCATTGGAGTGAGTGGTGAGATAATCTTCCCAAATCTTTTATTCATTTGATGTACCTTTGCACCTTTAGGAGCAATTGATAGTATTAATTGGAGATTTGTTCAGAACCCCCTACATATGGAAATGACCTGCAACCATGAAACATAATAATATTAATTGGAGATTTGTTCAACCCCCCCTTCCTCCCCCCTCTAGCCTATATAAAGGACCTGCAACTGCATCATTGGGCATAACACTAATATCATAATGTTCGTATCAGAGCACTCACCAAAGAATGGCCACTCACAAAACTAATTTTATTTTTGTCATCTACTAAAAAATATCGAAAATAAAACACCCTCCACTAGATAATTATGTCATGTAAGAGCTCCCTCCACCAATTGAAAATTAAGAATAAGATTTATTGAAAATTAGAAAACTATTTTTGAATTTATGAAAACAAATAGAAATATTAAACTTTTTCCGAAACTTTCGTTAAAATTGCAAAAATACAGCTAAATAATGCAGAGTCATTGCACTTTGACAGCAAGACGAATGTTATAGTCTCTACAAAACATAAAATAACAAGTGCTATGTAATAGCTAGTACCTTCCGCTTAGTTTAAGTATAGCTAAATTGAAATTAAAAACAATGGACTGGTATTAGCGACCATTAACCATATAAAATTTAAAAAATGAAGCAAATCCTTGAGTATGTTCCAAGAAAACCCACATGTCCATGAACCTCAATTGACTACACAACATGAATGTACAATTTGCTAAAATGTGCTTTGTTCTCTAATTTGTGATATGCTATATAATAATGTGTAGATATAAGGTTTCAAACTGAATACCAATCAAACTTAATCGACAATTTCTTTGGACCAAAAATTAAATAAAAACAAATAAAAATTTTAACCAAATATCAACTAAATTAATATGAAAAGAATAATATAATTTTAAAAATATTCTTAAATAAAATAGATATTGATTATCTACTTCAATTTTTTTTTCCTATACGAACTTTAAACTTTCAAAAAAATGATGAACAATCTTAGTTTGGAGTTTTTCATTGGTGGACAATTTGTTAAAAACTTTAATGAGTCTTTTACTAAAAGCTCACACTTTGAATAATAATATGAAAGATTAAACTCTTTGTAATCAATAACATTTGAGAGATTTTATTCTTTGTATATGGAAAAAGGGAAATTGAAATATAAATTAAACAATCGAATCTGTATATTTAATGATATGGCTAGTGAAACAAAACACAAAATGTGTAATACCATGCCCGTGGCAGGTATAATAATATATCTAGAAAACAAGACCAACACAACAAAACACTAGCTTCTACTATGAAATAAAGTTTCTTATTACAATAACTCCTAAGACACTAGTTTCTTAAATATTTAAAAATAAATTTATATTCTTGACAATTATGTCTCAGTGCACCTAATTATTTTCTAAACAAATAAAATTAAATTAACTTTTACAAAACTACATTATTGATTCAAAAATGTAACTAGAAAACAAGATCAAATTTAAATAGCAACACCGGAAAGCTTTAGTTACAAAACACTCTCACATGAAGCTTTTTTTTGACAAAAACTCTAATACACTATAAAAACTAAATCATAAATTCTACTACTTTTAAAAAAATAAATATGAAGGCTACATGACCCTGTCATAATCTATATGTAAATAATAATAAAAAATTAAATCTCAATGTTAAACTATAGATAACGTTAAACTATAGATAATCGCGGGAAAAAAATTGTTCAAAGACAAATTAATGAATAGCCAAAATAAACTAATATCGAACAAAATTAAATTACCATAAAAAAAAAATATATAATAAAATAAAATATAACAAAATAATTCATTGTTGCATATTTCTAGACGTATTCAATGAAATCAAACCA
This sequence comes from Pinus tabuliformis, assembly GCA_031772625.1. Classification (NCBI taxonomy): domain Eukaryota; kingdom Viridiplantae; phylum Streptophyta; class Pinopsida; order Pinales; family Pinaceae; genus Pinus; species Pinus tabuliformis. The sequence goes on along the minus strand of CM062807.1, from coordinate 1,124,619,923 downwards.
AAATAAAAGGGTAGTCTTTTCAACGAAAGCCGAAAGAAAAGGAATCAACTTTTTTTAAAAGCGAAATGGACGCATTTCAAAAGGAAAAGGTGGAAAAGCCGACAAACAGACAAACAAACACGTGATGTGGGGCCGCGTACCAACTAGTGAACGCTGGTACCGACGACGAAAATGTCACTCAAACCATGGCCTGTTTTTAATTAACTTTTATCTAATAATTAAATAAACAATAATAGACAAATGGCTAGATGTTTTGGTAATTAGATAAGTAATTGTGGCATTTTTGTTTTCTCGTTTGGCAAGTCTTGAGAGATTCTGAATTGTAATTTCGTTTACTGGTTTGGCAAGTAGATAGAGAAGAGAAATTCCGAGTCTCAACCACGATACGATCAAGAATGAGAAATCATTCGAAAAATCTATTTAAAAAAAAAAACTCAACCATGTAATTCTGAATTAAAAATTTAAATTTAAATATAATTAATTTAATTTATATTTAATTTAATTTAATTAAAATTAAAATTAATTTGTAATATAAATAAATTTTATAAACTAGTAAAATTATTTATATATTATAATATGTTTTTATTGTGAGAATCTCTTGTGTTTGTTTTGTGGTTATATTTAACTCTAAAGCATTTCATATTCACAATTTTTAGATTCACAATGAGGTATCATTAGATTATTATAAATATTATTTTTCATTAATTTTTATGAACGTTTGGGTTTTACTATCTAAATTATTTGCTTTTGTATGTTTATTAAAAGTATTATATTTATTTAATAATTTTTTTAGGAGTTTAAATAGATAAATTTATGGTTATATATTTAAGCATATGTTTATGGTCTTTGATAGTATGGACATCTTTTTTCTAAATCTAAACTTGTTATTTAGATTTAATTCTTTGGATAAAATTCATTGTATTTACTTTTTTAGCATTAAGTATATTTATTGTATTTTTTAGATCTATTATTCTAGCATTTTAGATTTAATTTTGAAGCATTGCTTTTTACACACATGCAAATTGGTTTTAGATTACATGCTTTATTTATTCATTTTCTAAGCATTATTTTCATCAAATTGTATTTAGAGCATACAAATTAGTTATGATTGATTACTTGTCAAAATTGGTCTTCATTTCCTCAAGTTATAATTAAAAGTCAATAAAAGATTAAGATAGTTTCTCTACAAATATATAACCTAAATATTTTGGGCATGATTTTTTTTTTTTTGTGGGCCTAATGGTTGAGAAAGTGTGTCTTCTTCTAAGAGTTCATAGGTTCAAACCTAGAGGAGGATCAAGTATGTACACCTTTCTAGAATTAACATTTAAATTATTGCAAGGTGGGTGGGGCTAGTGCCACAAACAAGGGTGTCTTGTATACCAATTTGGTGTCTCACTTGGTTGTGACCTTAAAATTAGATTATTATTATAAAAAAATGTGAAAATCAAGATTTCAAACAAAAGAGAAAGCAAATGGTGCATATATTTTTTTGTTACCTTCCCCCACCTCCCATGTTAATAGGCAGTTGTACGTAGTAATAATCCATATAAAACTATATGGATTCTCCTTCCTCAATTAGCATGATCTAACCTTTCCTTCATAAAATAATTTTATGATACACCATTCTAGAGTCACCGTGAACAACTTTCTTCTCACAATTGTAAGGTGCAAAAAATGGTTGTGCAAAATTATCTATGCAGTTTTCCCTCCTCTATAAGTTTTATGCATGACTCTTTTGTGGAGCAACCTGTTGACAAGTGGAAAAATTTCTCCTACAACAAGGGATAATCACCCAATCAAGACCCTACTTAGGCCTATACTTGTTTGGTTTAGTGATGTCCACTGGTATGTGGACTCGGTTGCCACCTAAAGAGATTGCTCCTAAAAGGAGACTTTTGTTTAAGCTTTCCTTAATCTTAACTACATTTTGTATTGAACATAAACAAAACTAGTTAATATCTTATCTCAGTTGAAAGCGATGAATTCAAATGTCAATAATAATTCCTTAATCTTATGTAAATCTCAAATACATGAAAGAAACTAATTTCACACAAAACAGAATAAAAATAAAAATAACTTAATTCACCATGATGCGTAATGCAGTAATATAATCATTCACGCATTTGAATAAGTGTTGCTCTGAAATATTTTGATCTCCCAACTTTTATTTGAAAATTGATAAATAATAAGTAAAAACCACTAAATGCAACTTTTAAAAAAGATCTATGAAGGATTTTGATCACGTTGATAACCATGTTTAAACTAACCATGGTTTTTTATTAATAAATACATATTGTTTTGCATTATATTGTTTGTAGAGTAAATATCTTTGTTGGTTAATTTTCTAGTGTGCTTCTATGCCAATCTAAGTCACTTGACACGGGGATTCGGGACACGTAGTATTCAAGATTCGTGATGTCGGATTCGGACATGTTGACCCCCCGGAACAGGACACGTAGGATTCGTTATATATTATTTTATTAATATATATATATATATATATATATATATATATATATATATATATATATATATATATATATATATATATATATATATATATAATATATATATATATATATATATATCTATATATATATATATCTATATATATATATATCTATATATATATATATATATATATCTATATATATATATATATTAAAAATTAGATATTTGTTACACTAAAAAATGTCACCTTGACTACTTACAGTTAGTATGGCTCAAATCAACAGTCATGCTACCCTCTTAGGCAAGTCTATGCCTCTGTTATCCATCTCAAACTCAAAATAGAGAGAAAGTCTTGTAAAAATCATGTTTATCTCTGGGGTCGCAGGTTCTCTCTAGTCTTACCTGCGGGGACGCGGACCTTGTTCACAAAAACTGCGTCCATGGACGCTCTGTATGTAAAGGGACAGGTGCGTCCCTCTGTAAAAGACAAAATGCGCGAGTTTTATCTTGAAAAAGTTACTTGTGGTTACTTCTAGAACATTCTAGAGGTCGGTTTGATGAAATGGATTCGCCTCCAGTTGGTTCATCTATCTCTATTAAGGGGAGTCTTATCCCATCAATAAGGGAGCTATCCCACCCAAAGAGGGGGATGATCCCATTGATGGTGGACCAGAATAACCTCTTTACAGCACTATAAATAAAGGCATTGAGCCAGGAGGAAGGGAGGTTGGAGCTATACATTTTCTTTGGGTAAATGCTGCAGGATTTAGGTCTTCCATTAGAGCCTTTGTGAGGAGAGATTGTCTTCACTTGATTCTACTTGGGAGAGGGTGAGCTTTGTCAAAGAAGAGGAAAACCCTTGATGGACCCTGGGAGGAACTTGCACAACACCAAGGCCAGGTTGTAAGAGTTTCTTTGTTTCGTTATTAATACAAACTGGTTTATTTTTCTCAATAGCTTATGTTAATGAGTTATTTCATGTGTTCCTTGGTCTGCATGTTGGATATATGTTTTATTATATGAAATGCAAGTGCTTGGTAATTGTTTGATTGTTTGTGGTTGCAGGAATTGACTTGAAGGAGGAGCTCATCCGGATCGTCAAGAACGGACTTCAACAACAGTGTTTTGGAATAAGGTAAACCTAAACACTTGTAGTTTTCATGTTATAAAAGGTGTATTTAGAGAAAGATCACTCCTTTTTGTCTTGTTTGTCATTAGAATGTCTTAGACTTCTAGGAAGGTCAGTCGTGTCTGCACCCTTGACAGTTTCCGTGTGACAAATTGGCGACTCCGCTGGGGAACCATTAATGAGAAAGTCTTTTCCTTTATATGAACTTGGCTTTGAGAAAATCATTTTTGTTTTCTGGTTTTTGACTGTGCGAATTAGTATTTGGGTGGCTTAGCTTTAGATTTAGTTAGATTTGGTTTTTCTCTATTTTTTCAGACGGACGCACCCTCTTAGTACTGCACAGTGCGTCTTTGGACGCGCTGTTGCCGTCTGCACAGAGCGGGGCCGCACCTGTGACAACAGGTTGCCTGCGTCTTCCTGTAAAACTTGAGAAAATTCTATTTTTGCTTCAAATTGCTCTTAGATTTTGTTTTTCCTTAGTGTTTTCCGCCCAGATCCTTTAGTACCCTGTCAAGAATTTTCACCTAAACTGGTTTTGTGAGCTTTGAGTGTTTTAGTGGTTTTCAACGAAGTTTTGACCTAGGGTTTGATTTTTGGAAAGGCTTTGTAGTGACTTTGCCATTAGAAAGTTGTCCAGCCTTAGATATCTCTGGTTAGTCAACCTTCTTAGAAGTCTGGCCTGTCGTAAAGTCTCCTTTTGTGTGCAACTTGCCATTTGAGTTGTGTTGGGTCAATTTTCGAATTACTTGTTTATAAAGTATTGATTTCCATTTTAAAAAAAAGAACAAAAAGATTAGAATTTTGTTTTGGCTAGTTGTTGATTCTGCAATAAGCTAGCCCTTGATTTGATTGTAATCAAGTAAAACACCTTAGAAATAATCATTGTTAGTTTTGACCTCATTAAGATTGCTTAGGGTAAATTTACTTTTAGTTTGCTTATGAGTGCATTTTCATAGATTTTAAGAGTTGTTAAGATTGATTTTTGTTTAAATTAGATTTACTTGCTTTATTAAAAGAAAAATACAAAAACATCTTCTTAAAAGTCTTGTTTCAAGTAGCTTTTTGTTTTCAAAAGAAGGAAAGAGTTTTTTCGTGCATGTAAAGAGAAGTTATGTTTTTATGCTTGGAAAAGACAAACGAATATTTCTTTGATTGTTTTCAATTAAGAGGTTGCTTTTATAAAGTTTGCATTCTCTCAACTTTTTAGTTAAAGCAATTCATCGAAAAGTAAAGTAGTGGATAAATCATTCTAGGTGCATTTTGTAGTGGTTTCGAGTCGAGTCAACACACCACTAGTTTCACTTCCATCACCTTTTGACGTAAGAAACAACCTTAAAAGTAACGCTTAAATTAAAATCAATCTAGTAATCTTTATTTTTCTAGGGCTCTGAAGCACCAACATAGCTTAGGCTAGGGTCTTGGAGTAGGTGAGTACTTAACTCTCCAAGACTACAAAACCAAACAGATAGTCTATCTTGAGTAGAACAAATCCAATTGTTTCAGTTACATTCTGGGAAAGCTCCTCTTAAAGGAGAAGCACGAGCTCGTGTCCGAACCAGTGAGGGGATCATTCCTCCCTCGTTGGGAACGACGCCAGACAGTACGTATTACAAACGGTAAACCTCGGATTAACCATTGTCGAGGAGCCTGGGGTCACTTATCGGTAAACCTTGGATTGTTATCAAGGAGCCGGTAAGGGGATTGGAGCTTGCTACTCTGCCCTTGCGTGCTGTTGGAGCCTAGACTGTTCCCCCAGGTGTAATTGTTGTGATTGGTAACCTTAGTGGCTATAATATCTAGGATTCTACCCAAGGTGACGGTGGAGGGAAGGTCCCACTGTACCTGGAGCAGACGTCGGTTATACTCACTTGGATTTTCTGGGGGGTTCGCTTCACTTCGAGACGGTTAAAGTGGAGGAACTTGGTCCAGTCTATTCATTAAGCAGGTTGCCGGGGTAACTGTTCCACCCACTATTTCTGTACTGAATCCTGCGACGTTGGGCTTAATCACCAACTAGCGTTTTTGGTCCGGAAGACTACTGTTTGTGTATGGTTTGACGCTCTAGATTATTTAGGCGTATGCTTCAAAATTGATTGGTTCTTTAGAAGACTTTAGGTGGTTTGATTTGAACTTTTTTATTTTGTTTTCGTGTGTTGTAGTTAAAATCTTTAATTGTGGCGGAATCACCGAGAAGGTCCCGTCGAATTGCGGGCCAGTCTCCTGAAGTTGTGTCTGTGGCCGAATTGTTGAGAAGATCCCGTAGACTTAGGGGATCCCCTCCTCGAGACGACCCAGGTCATTTAGAAGGGTTAAAGGTCCTTGTAACTCCTCCTAGTGGAAGTAGAGTAGGATCACCGGAAGAAGGAGAATCTTCCTTGGTAGTCCATCCGTATTACCAAAGTTTAGAAACAGGTTACAATCCCGAAGCTGTTGAAGTTTCCGAGCTTGCTGGTAGTTTTTCATCTGCCAGTGAAACAGGCGAAGAACCTGAAATTTCAGAACCTGTTACTCCAACTCCTAGTGTTCCTGATTCACCAAGAATAGAAAGAATTATCACCGAAAATCTTCCTGTTGGATTAATTGCCATAGAAGAACTTGTTCCAGAGGAAGAAATAGGCGTTTCTAATTCTGAAGATCTAATTACCCTTGATTTAAGGGAGCGTGAATCCATATTCTACAGTCCTCCTAGAACTGAACCTTGGTACCTTGCATTAACCAATTTGTTAGACAACTCAGTAGGTTTTTCTACACCTCGTACTCCGGTTCCACCTAGAGGTATACATTCTCCTGTAAATATGTCTGGTCAGTCATCTGTGTTTTCACAAAGTCCTGAATCATTTTTACATGGCGGTCCTTCTGTTCCTACTGGGTATCAATCACTTTCTGGTACCTTTGTGGGAGCATCTCCTAAACCTGTTGATCATGGGTTATTACTTGGAAACAGTGGTAATGTACCATTGAGTATAGGTGACGTTTATATGATGTCAGGTTCAACTCCCATTAACCAACCTCAGGTGGCCAATTACCGCCTGGGGGGCAACCTTCGTTTATACCTGGGGGGCAACCTCAAGGTACTTCATCTGCGACTGGGGGGCAACCCCAAGGGTATCAACCCCAGCCTCAATTTGTACCCCAAAGTCAACCTCAGTATCAGTATCCACCTCAAGGATGGCAACCTCAAGGATGGCAACCCCAAGGGTATCAACCCCAAGGGTATCAACCTCAAGGTTACCAACCTCAAGGTCAAGGTCAACCCCAGTATTCGTATTTACCTCAAGGTTATCAACCTACGGGTCAATACCCTAGTCAAGGTTATCAACCACCTCAAGGGCAATCATATGGGACTGCACCTTACAATTATCAACCCTATCCTCAATACGGCTATGGCTCTCAGTATCCTCAACCTGTTACGAGTCAATACCCTGGAATGTTAACATGGGATCCGTCACAGGGTCAACAGATGTTGCAACCAAGTATGCAGTCGATACCTCAAGCAGGACAACCTGCAGTTCCTGGTCCATCCCAGCAACCGCAACCTGTCCAGTCAAGTGTTCAGACCCCTGTAACTTCGGTAGTTACTCAGCCGCCAATTGCACCAGGTACTCCACCTCACACGGCTGTAGCAACTACCGCTTCATCTACCATGTTTACTTCCGGAGTATCGGCAGCTCCAGTTCCTACTGTCCCTGTTACCACTCCTCAGATATCTGTACCGTTGCCTGGACCCACGGTTCAGACCACAGTCCAGATGCCTGTAGGCCAACCTGGTACTAGTACGGTTGTTACTACTCAACCTCAATTTGTTCAACCTCCGTACCAGGGACAGTATCAACCTGGGCAAGCTGCCCAACAACCGGTTTACCAGTATCAACCGTATCCTGGGTACAATTATCAACCACCTCAACAACCCCAGTACGGTCCGGTTAATCCTGGTTTTCCAGGAGGATACAATATCCCCAATGCGAATCCTGTTCCTAGTTATCCGGGATATCCTCCTCCTGGGGCTGGTATTGTGACTCAGAGTTTCAGAGATCCTAACCGGCAGTTACCATTTATTGCAACTTTAGATTTACCCGACTTGACGCGCCTAACGAACGATCCAATTCAATATCTTCCGTTTTGGCCGCCAATGCCAAATAAGTTGCCCAGCGATATACCCAAGTTCGAGGGGAAGTCTGGAGAGGATCCGTCTAATCACGTGATGACTTACCACCTCTGGTGTGCATCAAATTCCATCATAGATGATTCTATCCGTTTACGTCTTTTCCAGCGTACACTCATTGGTCTCGCGGCCAAGTGGTACATTGAGTTACCACGGGCCTCTTTTTACAACTTTAGTCAGTTAGCTACCTCGTTCTTAACTCATTTTCAGTTACCAGTCAGATACGACAATGGTACTGAGTTATTAACTTCGCTAAAACAATCGACGTCCACGTACATTTCTGATCACATTCATGAGTGGAGACGTCGAAGGAGATTAGTGAAAGTTTTTATCCCAGACCAGATCTTAGCTGAATGGTTTGTCAAATCGTTATTACCTAGAATTACTGAAGATGTCGCTAAGGCCGGCGTAGTTACTGAGGAGCAAGTCATTGCTCAGGCGCAGTACCTTGACTTGGTTTATACTCAGTCGGGTACGTTACATGAAAAAATTCCGGATCTTCCCAAGTCAAACCAAATCGCTGCTGCTCCTTCGGGATCTCATGCCGCTGATGGCATGATCGGTATCGTGACTACGAAGAGTAAGAAGAAGTCTTCCAAGTCCTCCAATACTCCAATTATCACTTTGCCTGATTCTCCGACAGGAGAGTCTTCTCCTCCAGAACTTACCGCCGACATTCACGCTGTAGAGTCAACTACGGCCAAATCTAAAAATGGTGGAAAGAAGAAAGGAAAGAAGAAGGCTAAAGCAGACAAGGCTCCAAAGGAGAAAACGGAAAAGTCGGAAGCCAATGACGAGAAACGTAAACCTCGCTATCCTTGTCTTATTTGTGAAGAAGATCATTTTACAAGAGACTGCCCTCATCGGGCCGAGGTAGTCAAAATAGTCAAAGGTTCTCCGACTCCTGCTGTGTTAAAGAATCCATTCCCAGAGCAGGAAAATAAGATGATAGGTTCTTCTTCGAATGCCAGTGAAGAACCCATTTTGATGATGTCTCATGTCAGGATTGCGACTCGATCGCAAGATTATGGTAGTAAGGCTCCTGTTGATGGTAAGGAAGCAGAATCTTCTCACTCTAACCCATCAACCTCAGCTCCTGGTTCCGATCCACTACAGATCGAAAAACCTAACCCGACTTAGTGATAAAGCCGCCCGCCAAGGGTGTACTTCGAAGGTCTGCTTTCAATCCACATGCGAGAGCAGCCCAGAATTACAACATTGTTGAAGACTTAGCTGTTTCACCTTCAGCAATGTCGGCACTCGAAGTGCTACAATCATGTCCAGCGCAACGGAAATTGCTTTTGTCGGCTATTGGAGCTGTCGATGTTCAGGACCCGAACCTAATGATCTTTGATCTAGAAAATAGTACACCACGTCTCCCCCATCAAATGGCTTTCCAAATCCCAGTGATAGTCAAAAACAGGCCTATTCATCGGACTGTGATTGATGAGGGAGCTTCTACGTGTATTATGTCGATTCAATGTTGGAGATCTCTTGGTTCTCCTACATTGAACCAATCCCCCACCATCCTTAAGGCCTTTGATGGCCGTGGGTTCCGTCCGTTTGGTATTCTACAAGAATTACCTATAGGGGTCGAAGGTAAAACCGTTAGTCTGGATGTGGAAGTGGTTGATGCCCCTCTAGACTACAACCTTCTTTTGGGTCGAAGTTGGTCATATGCTATGACAGCGATCGTTTCATCGGTCTTCAGAGTCATTAAATTTCCACATAACGGTAAGATCGTGACTATTGATCAGCTGACATACTTTTCATCCGACCCAACCTCTTTAGAAACTATCCAGCATGTTGGTAAAACGACAATCCCTTATAGGGACATTGGTGTAGGTTTAGTTAAAGATTCCGGTTTACTGGGAACTTTTCCTCTCCCTCCACTCAATGTAGATCCTTCATTCGCAACGATTCATATGATCACGTCAGAAAACATTATTCACGATGATCCTTGGTATGTTCCCTCTGACTCTGAGCTAGACTCACTCGGTGATGTTATGCCGTTGAGTCCGTATGAGATTGCTTATGAAGCTCTTATGTCTTTTACCGTGTTTCGTTCAACCGACCAAATGAACGTGGTCAGTGAAGAGTCACGTTTCACTTCACCCTTAGAACGGATAACGTTTCCCGAAGAAGTGTCATCTGACGAACAACTTCGGGAAATCCTAAGTGTAGATGATCTACCATGGGAAGATCTCCATCACAGATCTTCGTTTTTACCTAAGGATGATGCATTTGAAAATGATTTTTCATCTATCTTTACCGCTGAATATGTCAAAGACGCTCAGGATCCAACGAAACATTCTGATTCAGAGCTGAATTTAGGGAATATTTCTCGTACAATTCCCATTGACATTTCAGTGAAGCCCGGAATCGAGGAGAACATTCATATAGGTGCCGCTTGTACTGAAACGGAAATCCAAACTTACAAGGCCCTATTCCAAGAATTCCGCGACGTGTTTGCCTGGTCTTACGAGGAAATGCCGGGAATTGATCCTGCCATTGTTGTTCATGAAATCAAAACCTACCCGGATGCTAAACCCATTCGGCAACGGTTGCGTCAGATCCACCCTCGGAAAGCGGCTGCAATCAAAGCAGAAGTCGAAAAGCTGTTGAAAGCAGGTTTCATTTATCCGATCCCGTTAACGGATTGGGTATCGAATATTGTTCCCGTCAATAAAAAACAAGGAACAATAAGAATCTGTATCGATTATAGGGATATTAATCGGGCTTGTCCAAAAGACAACTATCCTACGCCTTATATCGATCAAATCATTGATGATTGTGCCGGAAGTGAGATGTTTTCCTTCATGGATGGTTTCTCAGGCTATAATCAAATCAATATTCTACCTGCCGATCAACCAAAAACGGCATTCATTTGTCCATGGGGGACATTTGCTTATTGCAAATTACCTTTTGGACTTAAGAATGCCGGGGCCACTTTTCAACGGGCGATGTCTTATGCATTTCATGACATCAAGCACATTGTGCAACCCTATCTCGATGATTTGCCTGCTCATTCTTTGCAACGAGCTGATCACCTTGTCCACCTACGAGCAATCTTTATGAGGTGTAGGCATTATCGAATTCGGTTGAATCCCCACAAATGTGTTTTCTGTATAGAAACAGGTCGATTGCTGGGATTTGTTGTTTCAAAAACCGGCATTCGCGTCGATCCCTCGAAAGTCGAGGCTATCATCAAATTGCCTCCTCCTTCGAGTTTGCGCCAACTCCAAAGTTTGCAAGGGAAAGCAAACTTTTTACGACGATTCATCCCGAACTACGCCGAGGTCACTAAAGGTTTTACACGGTTGTTGAAACAGAACGCACAGTTCTTTTGGGACGAGATTGCCCAACAATCTTTTGATGCATTGAAACACGCGTTGACCCATGCACCGTTATTGCATCCTCCCAACTACAACCAGGACTACTTCTTATACCTCGCAGCTTCGCATTCCACCATTGGAATGGTGTTAGTTCAAGAAGATGAATTCAAAAGAGCATGTGATATATTATCTTAGCAGAACCTTAAACCCAACTGAGTTAAAATATTCACATGTGGAGAAATTGGCCCTGGCAGCCGTTCAAGCTGTCCAGCGTTTTCGTCACTACATTCTTCTCCGCAAGACTACCGTTATTTCGGATTGCAACCCTATGATTTATATTTTGACAAAACAACTGCTAGGGGGCAAGTACTCTAAATGGATTGTTATCCTGCAAGAGTTCGACTTGGAGTTCGAGAAGTCCAAGTCTAAGAAATCTTTAGTTTTTGCGGAATTAATGTGTGATTTCCCGAGTGCTGACACAGAGACTGTGGCAGAGGAGTCCATCGTGGACGAATCTTTGTTTCTTATTAGCACTTTAGATCCGTGGTATGGGGATATAATCACCTATCTCCAAACCCAAACCTTTCGGCCTGAAGCTTCCAAGGAAGACCGTCGAAAAATTCGGTTTCGATCCCAGCAATACAGAATTATTGGAGATACACTTTATCGCCGGGGGGCAGACTTAGTTTTTCGACGTTGTTTAACTCACGAAGAGGCTGAGAGAGTTTTGAATGACTGTCACTCTGGAGCATGTGGCGGTCATATGTCTGGGTATGCCACAGCTCAGAAGGTGTTGCGCGCTGGCTATTTCTGGCCGTCTATGTTTAAAGATTGTATCCTTGCTGTCAGAACGTGCCACAACTGTCAAGTTTTTGATCGAAAGATGCGCGCTCCACCTGCTCCTCTCCACCCTATAATTGCCGCTGGTCCATTCGCCAAATGGGGCATTGACTTTATTACTTGTAACCCTCACTCGGCCGGGGGGCATGCGTATATCATCCTCGCGGTTGATTATTTTACAAAATGGGCCGAGGCGATGCCTACATTCGACGCAAGCGGCAAGACAGCTGCAGTTTTCGTATTCAATCATATCATAACTAGGTTTGGTGTCCCACAAGCAATCATTACTGACCATGGGAGCCATTTTCGAAATATCATGATGACTGAGCTTACAAGCCAGCTTGGTTTGCGGCACGATAGCTCTACTCCTTATTATCCGCAAGCCAACGGTTTGGTTGAGTCAATCAACAAAGTTCTAGTCGTCATGATTCGACGGATCATTGGTATCCATCGAACGAATTGGCATAACATGTTATTTTCGGCGCTATGGGCATATCGAACTTCAGTGAAAAATTCAACAGGTTTCACCCCTTTTCAGCTAGTTTATGGCTTGGAAGCTGTGTTACCTATTGAATGCGAAATCCCATCACTTCAAATGGCTGTCGAATTACTTCCAGCTACTTCCGCAGAGGAGAAACGGTTATTATACTTAGCTAAATTAGATGAGACTCGACGTGACGCTACTTTAGCTATCGAGACTCACGCGAAACGAATGAAAGCTCAGTACGATAAAAATGTGACCCCTCGAAGTTTTTCAGAAGGAGACCTAGTATTATTATATGATCAAGCTAACGATAAGCTAGGTGCCGGAAAGTTCGTTCCTATGTGGCATGGGCCCTACATTGTAAAGCGCAAGCTAGCAAAAGGGGCTTATGAGTTAGTTGATTTTGATGGGGACTCTTTGGGTAAACCCAGAAATGGACTTTACCTAAAGAGGTATTATGCTTAAAATGATGGGTATGGAGAAATTTTTAGATAGGTTAGATTTTCTTTCTAGCTAGCAAGTGTGTGTTAGTTTAGTCAGTGTGCTTAGTTTAGCTAAGTGTGGTTTTTCGTCATTATTTTGGCTCATCTTGGTTTTACTCTTGATATTGTAGATGTCGACGCCTCTCCAAACATACATTGGATTTGCTGATGGTGCTTGTCGTAGTACACGGAATATCTCTTCCGCAGCTTGGGTTATCTATTCACCCTCTGACGAGTTAGTTTCTATGCATGGGGTAAGCCTCGGTCAAACAACGAACAACATTGCAGAATACAGTGCAGTGGTTGAATTATTATCCGAATCTATTTCATTTGGAATTCGACGTTTGATAGTGAGGTTAGATTCTGAACTTGTTGTATTACAGCTTAATAGAGTTTATGCCATTAGAAATCCTGTGTTGTTAAGGTTGTTTTTGAGAGTGCGTCTCTTGGAACGTGAATTTGATTACATTGAATATCAACATATTCCAAGGTCTTTGAATACATTAGCAGATGCAATTGCTTCTCAAATGTTAGACAGATATTTACGATAATCATGCAAGTAAATTTAAAAACATTTCATCATATATGTTAAACAAGATAAGCCGGTAAAATAGTGATATATATAGATAGGAGTGTGTCAAAAAATATATACATCGTCTTCGATCATAGGTTTAAAACACCTTATGATCGGCAAAATGATAGTACAAAAAATCAAAATGTCACATGTGACTACAAAAGTGACTAGTCAATCACTGGTGGTGCTCTCTGTACGACACCACTGCGCGGGCTACCTTACGTAAAAAACCTCTAAATGGTCCAGGGACCGCGACCACGAAGCGCTGAAGCCTCATTGGAATATCATCCATAGTAGTCTCAGGTATATCTGCCGTGAGACGCTCTAGATCATGCTCCAAGTCGGCTAGTACCTCTGCTGTCGCATCCTGTGGGGCCGGTGCCAGTGCAGCTGGATGTAGTCTATCATAAGGCCGGAGGTTGGCTGGTCGCTGTGGGCCAACATCTGCATTTTGAAGAATTTACTATTAGTTTTGGGACGATATATATAAAAAATACAAAAATATATAACTAGAAAACTTGTGAAAATAAAAAGTACCTCTGTCATCCCATTGTTCTCCCTGTGGAAGAACCATGTCCGGATCACCTCTGAAATCTGTTCCGGCATACGGGAAATCCTGTATCACAAAAAGCTGGTTCTCTAACCAGTCAAAATAACTATCTGAGAATCGAACTACTGTCGCGCCCTCGTCAGGATGCCGGGCCATTACCGCAACCCATCGTATCAGCTTTGGCTGCTGAGGACCCAGAATATCAACAGTGAGTTGCTGAGGGATCAGCAATGGAACTCTCTCCAAGGCAAAGCTCACGACTATAGGCCCATATCCAAAGGTCTTTAGTCGTCCGTTCCTTGCCTTGGTTAGTTGGCTCTTCATATGAGCCGACACAGCTTCACACCAGTTGGAAATGGTGCCTTGGTAGCAGTCAATTGCCATCCGCATTTGGGATCCGGAAGCAATGTGTAAAGCGGCCGCGCCGCAAATTCTGGTAACCGTGAACGCTATGACTTTGAGTTCCGGCGGAGTGATGTGTTTTATCTCTATGCCTTTTGAATGGTGAGCTCCCGGTGTGCACCAAGTCTCGCGGAGACTATCAAGGGATTGGCCACCCGGCCTAGTCCCCGCAAGGTTGAGTTGCTCACCCCTGTTTGGCAAGCCAGTGAGAAAGTATACATCCGAGGGCTCTATCTCGAGCTGGTGCCCTCCTATGTAAAAGCATTGTTCCTGTACGTTCCATCGCTCAACCAGCCATTCCAAGAATCTTACCTGGCCCCTCATGCCCGGTATGGTCCAATATTTGTATAAACCGCATGCTCTTAGGGCATCCAGAGAAGGTTGATGATTTATTGCAACTTCATCTTCCTCTACGTGCTCTCTTTCTCTCCAATCTAACATGATTAGTGCCTGCATATCAAAAAATAGCATTAGAAATTAATTTGGGAATTTTTGGTGGTTTTTTGAGGGAGTTGGGGTTTTGAAATGCGCGTTTCTCGGAGGACGCACCCCGGCTTTGTTGCACAGGGCGCCCGGACGCAGCTGGCCTGAAGGCGGGCTGCGTCTTCCGACCGTTTTCCCGTAAGAGAAAAAGTCGGGGGACGCGGGTCACCCGAAGGGCACCTGCGTCCGCCGAGAGGCGCATTCCAAAACCAAAACCCCCCCAAAAAATAAAACCAAACCCTAAAAATTGATTCTAAACGGATAGAAATGCAGAGTAGGATGTGTAAAATACCTGGATGAGACGGCGTTCGATTCCAGCGGTCAGATTTTCCGCAGCAGCCACGGGAAGTTTTCTTGTCAAAAGCCCTTTTTTCAACCTCAACAGTGAAACGGTAAAAATGACATGGTAAAAGCTCTTTTTATAGGTTTTTTGGATGATTTAGTTCATTTTTTACCATGAAAAGATATTTTTGAATGTATTTTTGCCTATTTTAAACAGGTATGAGTAATGGGTCGCTTTTGTGCAGGACAAAGGGATTTCGAGGGAAATTGTAAATTTTTCACAAACGAAATTGCAGAGTCATCTTTTAAGCCCTTTTCTGACTCCTAAAAAATGAAAAGATCGCCGAGCGTTTCTTTTTCACTCGTTAAAACAGAATTAAAAGACGGTCCCCTTTTAGCTCTTTTCTGACCGCAAAATAAGGAAAAGATTGCCGGGTTTTTGTCGTTTCGAACTCGATAAGGAAATAAAACGACGTGTCCTTGATCGCTTTTTACTTTTCAGATTAACGACACTAATATGAAAGTACTCCTTGGTCGCAAGATCAAGCGGTTCCCCCAGGTATTATTTTATACTTTTTCGGGCTTGAGGGACACAAATATACGAAAAAGTTCAACGTGGAGTCTCCTTTAGTTTTTTCAGACTCTCTAAAAATGAAAAACGCCGAGTTTCTCCTATACTGGGCTCGTTAAATTTTTACAGTACAGGACCTGTTCAATTACAAACAGGAACGAACCACTCCTTCCTAGGGTTCGAATTTAAACTAGGTTGGACTCGTCCGAAGGATGAGCTTACAATCAAGCATATGTTATCCTCCTCAAGCTTGTTAAAAATAAAGAGGTACTTGCCAGAAATGGTGGGGGAAAAAGAGAAGAATGAACCTATTTGTCACTTTTTGTCTCAGAGAAACTTTATTACCGCTCTTGAACACGACACTTGTTATTCACCTGGGTTGGGAAATTTTTCACCTCACAGTTGACCACGTCACTTTGAAAGTCTTTAACCGGGTTTCGGGGATTAACTTTGAGTTATTCGTCACCAAGCCATCTGTTGTGTCGTTATGTGTTCAAGAGGTCTGCAAATAACAAACTTTCATCTGCAAAATACTTGTCATCCATTTGACCATCCCTGAGTCGGTCCTTACAGCAACATTTCTTCAACTTGAACAATGATTTCGTGTTGCGGGCTTGCCTGCAACGGGTCGCTTTCTATCGACATCGACACATTATCTAGAAAGATGACTTAGGAATCGACAGTACCTTGAAGTCTGCATGCATCAATGGCAGGTTTCTCGCCTTTGACGTCAGTTTACATCATTGACTTTCGATCAGAGGATTCCGTGAAGTGTTCGACATCAAAACATCTATTCACATTTCGCGGGTTGTGCTTGGTACTTTGAGGACCATTGACATTACTGGTGGTTTCTCTCACG
Organism: Pinus tabuliformis; assembly: GCA_031772625.1. Taxonomy (NCBI): domain Eukaryota; kingdom Viridiplantae; phylum Streptophyta; class Pinopsida; order Pinales; family Pinaceae; genus Pinus; species Pinus tabuliformis. The sequence goes on along the minus strand of CM062807.1, from coordinate 1,124,603,316 downwards.
CTTGTTAACAGTTTACATCATTGACTGGTAATCAAGTGGTTTCTACCATGTTCGACATCAAATCATTTAATCACATGGCTAGAATCGTACCAATTCGGGAAGTAGAAGTGAAGACCCTGGATCTAGTTTCTACCATCCAGGCTGCGAGGAGTTTTGTATTCATTATCTATGTAGGCTCATCATAAACAGATGGCTGCGTCCATACTGTGTCTACAAAAGTCTATAAAAATGATGTACTGCAAGATCATTCCTGTATCAGAGTAGTTAGTTCATTAGTTAAAGTTTTGAATCTGAGTATGGGAATGCCTACCTCAGTGATGATATATTCTTATCCATGTATTTTGTGTTGAAAATTGCAGGTTCCAACCAGGCCATCCACAAGGTAATCCTCAAAATGATAAAGCACTTCACCCTTCCTAGAATTACAAAACCCTATTCTATTTCAGGCTTCGCACTTTAGGGGGCAATCTGTTACACTAAAAAATGTCACCTTGACTACTTACAGTTAGTATGGCTCAAATCAACAGTCATGCTACCCTCTTAGGCAAGTCTATGCCTCTGTTATCCATCTCAAACTCAAAATAGAGAGAAAGTCTTGTAAAAATCATGTTTATCTCTGGGGTCGCAGGTTCTCTCTAGTCTTACCTGCGGGGACGCGGACCTTGTTCACAAAAACTGCGTCCATGGACGCTCTGTATGTAAAGGGACAGGTGCGTCCCTCTGTAAAAGACAAAATGCGCGAGTTTTATCTTGAAAAAGTTACTTGTGGTTACTTCTAGAACATTCTAGAGGTCGGTTTGATGAAATGGATTCGCCTCCAGTTGGTTCATGTATCTCTATTAAGGGGAGTCTTATCCCATCAATAAGGGAGCTATCCCACCCAAAGAGGGGGATGATCCCATTGATGGTGGACCAGAATAACCTCTTTACAGCACTATAAATAAAGGCATTGAGCCAGGAGGAAGGGAGGTTGGAGCTATACATTTTCTTTGGGTAAATGCTGCAGGATTTAGGTCTTCCATTAGAGCCTTTGTGAGGAGAGATTGTCTTCACTTGATTCTACTTGGGAGAGGGTGAGCTTTGTCAAAGAAGAGGAAAACCCTTGATGGACCCTGGGAGGAACTTGCACAACACCAAGGCCAGGTTGTAAGAGTTTCTTTGTTTCGTTATTAATACAAACTGGTTTATTTTTCTCAATAGCTTATGTTAATGAGTTATTTCATGTGTTCCTTGGTCTGCATGTTGGATATATGTTTTATTATATGAAATGCAAGTGCTTGGTAATTGTTTGATTGTTTGTGGTTGCAGGAATTGACTTGAAGGAGGAGCTCATCCGGATCGTCAAGAACGGACTTCAACAACAGCGTTTTGGAATAAGGTAAACCTAAACACTTGTAGTTTTCATGTTATAAAAGGTGTATTTAGAGAAAGATCACTCCTTTTTGTCTTGTTTGTCATTAGAATGTCTTAGACTTCTAGGAAGGTCAGTCGTGTCCGCACCCTTGACAGTTTCCGTGTGACAATATTTCTTACACAAATTTTAATTAATGTTACAAATTTATTGATTTCAAACATAGAACTTCATCTATAGCTATTAGCATGCATAGTACATGCAAAATTCAAATAAATGTCAGTGGTACTAGTCACATAAATGATAAATCTATTAAAAATTTAAATCATGATTCATAATTCATAACTGAAAGACAACTTACAACTACAAGATAGTAAGATAAACACACTGACAACTGTAGTTTTCTCATTAACTCATCAAATCAAAATGTGCTACATAGGTAGTGTTGGTGCAATGCTAATGGCAAATAGAAATAGAAAATATAAAACAACTACATGTATACAAGCCACAAGGCATCAATCAGCATCAGAATCAGCTTCAATGTCCTCATCATCATGGTCCCCACTACTCTCCTTTGCATCCTCCTCCTCCCTTGTATCCATAGTCGCCTCTGCATCTGCTGGTGTGGAGGATGACCCCTCTAAGTCATCAAATCTAATAGGCTCTAGCACTGGATAATTGAGATCCATGTTGGCCAATGCCAACTCAACACTGGTGTCCAGACCCATATCATCAGGAACAGTGTTACTTGGGAGCGAGAGCGAAAGCGGGGAGCGGGAACGAAAACGGGAGAAGAAGCGACATTTTCAGAAGCTCCTGGTTTGGTGCTCTTGATTAAATATGAGTTCCATACCCTAATACATGACAAAATTCAATGGAAACATTGCAATCCCCCAATCCTAAAATCCTGAAAAACTGATAAGTCTGCTAGATTTTGAATGAAATCTAAAATTCTACTTTCTCCATATGAAATCCAATGAGGCCAGAACCACTCTCAAACATCCTGAGTCATTTCATGGTAATGTTAAAAATTTAAGTAAAAAGATGAAAATGAAGATTAAGGAGAATGTCACTTTTACTTTAAGAATTTAACATTACCATGAATAGCATATCAATACTAGGGCCTAGACTTTATCATGAAGCTACCAAAACGCTTGCCAAATGAAAACAGCACACGATTCCCAAAATCACGACACGCAGATGAAAATCGGGACACGACCTCGGATTCGACGAGTTAGGAAAGGACACGACATGTCATTGGATTTGGACATGAATCAGGGCAGAATCGTGTCGGACACGCTGGATTCGGGATTCGAGGGGCCTCTAAGACGAATCCGGTTATCTAGATGCCAATATCTATATATATATATATATATATATATATATATATATATATATATATATATATATATATATATCATTGGAAGTACCTCATAGTGAATTTTTCACATCTCTTCCAAAAAAAAAGTCCATTATTAGGTTAGATATAACTTATAATTTATGCATCTCCTAATTGTTTTTAAGACATAAACACTTTTTATTATAAAAAACAATTTTGCATTAGTCGAATAATGTAACACAACAAGATTTAACTCTAATATATCATGAGTTTTATGTCAATAAGAATGGTACAAGAGAATAACACCTCTTTCAACATAATATTTGATTAATTAAAATGTGTCCCCCAAATATATATATATATATATATATATATATATATATATATAAAGATATAATTTACAGTAATATATAAATTCTATAATATTATATGTGAGGCTCATTCCTAGAGTCCTCTAACTAAAAACTACATTTTTCTAATTTTAATTACAATAAAATGGGAAATAACTTATTTCTATCTAAACATTTATTGGATGATAATATACCATTAAAATTTATTTACCACAAATTAAATAAGTAAGAATTTCATTGCAATCATTTACATAAGTAATCAATAAACGTAGGAATATATGTTCCAATAGCTTAGTTGAGATGCTCCTGACTCTGATGGGATGCTATTCTTGACTACTCGACTGGATTTTCCTCCCAGCCAACCAAGAAGTATTTCCTAGTCCACGGAACCTCCACAGGTTCCGTAGCCCTCCGAACCCAAGTCCAACCAGATGTAATGTGTCCAAGTTAAACAAACACTATCTTTCTCTCCCTTCTCTTTTCTCCATCTTCCTCCCAAAACAAAATCTTCCAAATCACAACCAAAACCAAAACCATAACCAAGACCAACGATCCCCCTCTCCTCTCATCATCCTTCCCCTCTTATGCCCCTTCCTCCCATCCACCTCAACCACCTATCATTAATGTCATGGCTACCCCCTCATCCTTTCATTTGACTTTTCTTACTATATCTTCTTCTACATAAATTTGAGAGGACATTTTGGGGATAAGATATGGATATTTAATTTGGAAATTAATTGGACAAGACCATATCTTCACCCAAGTAGATCTGATAGAACATTTTGGGGATAAGATATGGATATTTAATTTGGTAATTAATTGGGGAGGACCATATCCTCACCCAAGTAGATTTGTGAAGACATTTTGGGGATAATATATCGATATTTATTTTGGTAATTAATTGGGGAGGACCATATCTTCTTCCAAGTAAATTTGAGAGGACATTTTGGGGATAAGATATGGATAAGGACCATATCTTCTCCCAAGGAATTTTGATAAGGCATTTTGGGGATATGGATATTTAAAGTGGAATAAATGGAAGAAGACCATATCCTATCAAAATTTAAATTTGAGAAGACAAGTTGAGAATTGATTAATAACAATAAAAAAAATTATTTCAGTAATAAATTTACAGTTTCACCAATGTAGGTATGTACCAATATTTCTTGATAATTATAAGTCAATATTTTCAAGTAATTTAAATGCTAATAAAATTTGCATGATAAGATTAAGTAGGGAATTACATTATACTTTTGATGAGCCTGGTAACTAAATAATTTTAATATAAATATGATTATATAATTTCAAATAAAATATAAATATAAATATTTTATTTTTGTTTATATCTATTTTTAATTAAATATAAAATATATTAAACTCACAGACATCAATGAAATGTATTTATTAGTGGTCTTACATATATTTTGGCCAATAGACACCCAACTTTTTTTTACATGTTTGGGATAGTCCTTTATTTTAGATAGAATATTTAATTGTGATTTGAAGTTGATTGTTTTGAAAGTCATGTCATGAACAACTTCTAAAACAAACAAAGAGGGCTGCCAAGCAGAAAATCCCTGGCAATGCAAAAAGTCTTGCGAGAACGGTTCAGGTAGATTTAGTATAGTCTTAGATTGGAGTTCGAGCAGATTCACCGTAAAGGAAGGAGCAGAGAAAATAGCGCCAGCGGCTCCCTGTTAGCAGTACAGATTTGAATTGGGCAGGCCCTGATCTCATATCAAAGGCGCCTTTCTTTCATACTTGTTTTCTTCACAAGGATTACTCGTATTCCAAACCCAATTTTTTGAAGGATTTGGAGTAGAATTGCTTGCAACTCAAAATCCCACGGCTCCATAGTAATTTGGACCATACAACAATTTGAACTTCGACTACCATTAGAAGAAGAAAACATACGATAGTGATTAGAAAAACGATATTCTGGAATCATATAACTGGAAAAAGTTTGTAATTATTCCTTGCTCTCCTAACGTCAAGCAAGCAGGATCCTTTGAACTTTTCACAAAAGAACAAGAACGAATGCAAAGGTGTGAAAAACGAACTAACATTAGTGAACCATATATTAAACTCATCATAATAACCATCATTCATACGAACGACCAACTCCCTATCTTGCATTATAGTGCCCAAAGGCATTCTCGCTATTATTTACGTGAACAAGTATTATATATTTAATAATGAAACTACAACTTTGATATACTATACCCTATTGTGCTCCCATTTGAAATAGAGATCTACAGGGAGAGTTGATCCTTTGCTATCTCAACTTATGCTTCGATTCGAATTTGTACAAGTATTATATATGTAATAATAGCTCTGTAGAAAATTTAACACACTAAAATAAAATACTCACACAGATAAAATAAATAGCAGACATATAGAAAAGAAGACATGGCAGAAAAGGCAGAGAGCCATCATGTGGTCTCTCAAGCTCATGTAATTCACTCTTATTCAAATAATTTAATAATACATTTAAATACATGAGCAAGTGGTCTTAAGATAGTGCGTCTATCTTAGACTCACTTGTTTGAGACAATTTCTCAAATTACACACTAATTTAGGAGAGCTAGTTGGAGAGAATCTCTTATCCAAACTAGAATCCTTGGTTTGAGGAATTCTCATGATTTAATTTATTTAATTGGATTTATTATTGATTTTTAAGAGAGTGAGGCTAACATTCCCCCCTTAATGATAAATCCAAAATGAACAAGGAACCATCTTCCAAGTTCTCAAGTTGATCCTCAAAAACCATTTCCCTGAAAAACCGCCAAAGTTAGATGTTGAAAGAAACTCAAATCTAAAGAGAACATGAATCAGTTGCATGTATGATTCATCTCTGAATGTCGCTTGAAAACTCCATCATGTGCTAAGACACAAAAGGATCCAACGGTCCTTTTCTTGAAAACAACATCTGATGTCCACTGACACAATTTGATGAATGCATATTGGCGTATTTGCTGATGATGATCGCCCACTAGCTGATGAATATTCCCACTGGCTGCTTCGCTGATGTTTTCAAGACTTTCATTATGACAACCACTTGTCAATTTCATTGACATTTTCCCCCCTTTATCAGCTGAAAGGAGAGGCAATCTTCTCCAAATTATATCTGAACTCTGAACTTCCCCCCCTTCAGGTGTAGGAGAGTTTCACTGTTGTACTCCCTCTTTCAACTGCATGAGAGTACCATCTTCATTTGACTGTTGGCTGCAATATCTGTGAGTGAATCCGATTGTAAAACTTGTACAATCTTTTGGCTGTGGATGACCATTCCCAGGGATCAATCCATGAATAATCAATCTTTAATCTAGCAAGTTCATCTTGTTTGCAGCATTTCTCTAATGAATGATTTTGCTTGCCACAATGGTGACAAGGATGGAAATAAAAACACTGATCTTCCAGATGACCGGTTCTTTGACAGTGAAGGCATTTTTCTTTGACTGAAACTTTAGTTTGCGCACATGTGTGTTTTTCTACAACTTTCTCATGGCTTGTTGATGTTATTTGATCAAGAAATCTGGCATTGATGAACTCGATCAACTTAGAATAATCAAGGATATGCAAGTTGTTTTCATCTTTGTCATATCCTAATCCTCGTCGATTTCGATTACTTTGAATTTCTTCCCATGGCTTGATGATGGGTTTGGAAGAAAGTTGAATTGGAACAACTTCAACACTTGAAGCTGGTTGGATGAATGAAGTTGTATGATCAGCTGTCTCTGGATTGGTCAAAGACTTGGAAGTAACACGCTTCTCTTGCAACTCATATCTCTGTAGTTGCGACTCCAGTTGAAGGAACTCAATCGTTTCATGTGCATGTTGAATATGCACTTGAATATCAGCAAGAGTTGATTTGTTGATTTGCACCATGTCTTCAGCAGTTGAGAGGATCAAATTGTTAAGAATATTTAACAACTGAATACTCGTCGCCATGTGAATTTGTTGGAATTCACGCTTGCTTGCTTTTAATACTTGTTGGATTTGGAGAACTCGCTTGCTTGATGTTTGGTTGATTGTTGCACACTGGCTTGCTTTCACACTTGCTTGCTTTGATTGTTTGAATGGTGATTACTTTAAACACTGGCTTGATTTGATGCTCACTTGAACTTGCTTGATTGATTACTGACACTTGCGATTTCTTGAATGTACTCACTGAATGTGATGATTTGTAAAAGAAAGGAAAGGGTGTCGAACACTATCGAAAATGCACCCAAGATACAAATGACAAGTTCGATCTTGATGAATTAGTTGACTTAACGTATTCACCTTAACAATTCAAATTAGGGTGTTGGTTACAACCGAAAATGCACCCGGACAATTCAGTTAAAAAATTGCAAGTGATACAGAAAGTGTTGATGATGTTGATATCGTCTTGGCTTGAAATGCTTGATTTTGTAGCATCCTTAACTTGATTGCATGAATTAGCTATTGTGAAATGTTGTTGCAGAATATTACTTTTATCAAGTCGATGATGTGACACTTTGTGCTTGTGTACTTAATCTTGATTACAGGAGCTTGATTAAGTGTTCTTATACTTAAGCTTGTGCATCTGCATATAGTTGTTTTAAGCATAATACAAAGAGATAATATGAAAACAAGTCATGCACATGCATTCATTACAAACGGTGTACCTAAGATCCCCTTATTCAATTTTGGGCGGATCTAGGACACAAGCACCACAAAAAAATATGTCTTTATTAAATATTGAAGTACCTCAACCTTTACCTTCACAACATCGTGAATGAAATTTCTCAAACAATGAGAATGCCAAACTCATCAATTCTTGAAGCAACTTGTCTTCAAAATTAAATGAACATTGACTCAACCTTCTAAAAGTAAAAATATTTACTTATCTCTCCAAATGTACAAAACACTTATAGCTCCAAAATTCCAAAATATACCTTATCTCTCCATTACAAAAAATTCACTTTACTTCCCAAATAATTTATGAAATCACTTTATAAAGTGAATTGTTTTCCAAAGCTCAAATTTTGTTTACATTAAAAACACACCTTATCTCTCGTGGAGAAAAAAAAAACAAATTTCCCAGACATATTAGTTTACACTTTTCACCCATGAAGTAATAAAAAAAATGCCCATGTTAAAACCTTCAAACGTAAACTTCATGTTTTGACTTACAAATTTGTTTATTTATTTTACCTTTGACTTGCATGTTGCAGATATTACATCCAATGCTTTGGATGATGATCTGTGCTATCTCAATAGAAAGTGCAAACAACTGTCAGGGAAGTAAAATTCATATGATAGACAAATCGAAAATAGTGGTTGTGCCTCCTTCCTAGCTATGCAACTACTTGCAAATTGGGCACTGCCTTCAATGGCTGGGCGTTTCCCTTCTAGAATCAATGATAATACCTCCTCGCTAAATTGCAACCGTCATAGTGCTGATGGCTTGATAAGATCAAATTTCACCCGTTGGGTCTCCCTCCAACCATGGCCTAAGAGAATTTTTGAAATAACCAAAATTTATTCCTGGTACGAGCTGCTTCTATCAATCCAGAAACGTACTCAAAAGATCATTCACAATGACTTTTCTAAATATAGATCCCTTTGCATCCCATAAGATGTAAATGTCCTGAGATTTTCAATAAATGGGCTAATTTCAGTCCCTTTCGAAAGCCTTTATGAACTGAAACTTAGCGAACTTACAATCATGGGTCCCCTGGAATTTCTATCTAAAGTCGAAACATGATCAACATGAATCCAAACATTGACAAATGAATGCATTGGGGACTTCATGGATATTCAAGGAACCCAGAGGAGTGATGGATAGGATGCTTGTTTCCCAAGCACAGATTTTGTATATACGCTCTCTCTCCTCTCAAGATCACCAGAGTTGCTTTAAAAATACAAGACCAGTTAACAAGAGCAGATTATGAGCGAGAAACAGAACAAAATGGACTGCTGGAGTTGGCCTTGGAAGAAGAAAAGTTCCGATAAAAATGTTGCTGCATCAGAGCCTTTAGAAGTAGTAGCGATTCATTCAACACAAAATAATGATGATCAAGGCATATCCAAAGCACAAGATACCTCCAGGGCTCTTACAAAATATGCTCATATGTATGAGGAGGCAATGACAAAGTTGCAAGAATCAAAGGACAAAGTAAAGAGTTTGAATGAAAATCTTTCTGCAGCTCTCTCAGAGATCAATACTAAAGAAAGTTTGGTGAAAAATCACGCGAAAGTTGCAGAAGAACTCATGTCAGGTTGGGAGCAGACAGGGGCAGAAGCAGGAGCTTCAAAACAACAGGCTGAGTCTCTGAAGCAGCCAATAATAATGTGGACAAAGAAAACCTATCTTCAATGCATTCAAAGTGATTCAAGAAGATCCTATTTGGGAAATGCTGACAGAAGCCCAAAAATGTATAGTGATGATGTCAAGGGTTCTCCATTCATGAATGCAGTAGTTAAAATTTTCTGTGTTCATACAAAACCAAAATTTTCACTTCCATGGCAGCGCAAGCATCAATTTAGCTCGAATAGCAGTGGGTTTATTATTGATGGACGCAGAGTGCTGACAAATGCCCATTCGGTAGAAATAGAAATCTAGATCTTAATTAAAAAGCAGAGTGATAACAATTTTATTACAATTGATGGCAAACATCTAAGATAAATTTCTTCTGCCATTAATTTGAAAGGAAACTGCACCTTAATTTGAAATTTCATCTCAGATCGTGGACGAAGAATTTGTCATGACCTATCGTTCTTACTTTGTTGAAGTAGTTTATGGGCCAATGGCTCCCTTTTTGCCACATACTCTTGTTGCACCGTCTGACTGAATCAAATATTTCAAAAAATATGCTATTCCTCTTATAGCTGTTGTGAAGCCCCGAAAATCGGGTCTACAACAAGGGGGATACCCACCCGGTCCGGACCTTGGTTAGCAGCTCCTTTTCCGTTTGGTATAGTGGGTCCGACTGGGGATATGGGACCAGTTTCCCAATATATGTGTGTGTGTGTTGAGAATTGATATTTCCTTTCTAAAAGTTCCTAAGTGAAATGCTTTTATTCTAAATCTAATCTAATAACATGCAATTGTATTCTACTAAATAGAAATATCTAATTCTAAACTGACCCGAGATGTAATCTTTCCGTTATGCGATCTAAAATGATTTCAAATAACAATTGGTAATAAAGATCATCCAACTGTTATGAGAAAAGAATTCAATGGAGATAAACCACTTCGTATAAAAAGTTAGATGAAACAGTTGTGAAAAACATATCGCATAATAAGCTACTCATATATTAAGCATAAATAAATGGCTATCATCGTACAGAAGTGCCAAATGATAACTCAAGCATTCACGCATCAATACATAAACAACTGAACATGAATATCACTTTAACACAAAGGCAAAAATAGTTAAGAGATAAAAGTACCATTTATAACTAGTTCTACTCATGAGCTTCAAGCAATAATGATTTATCTCTTCTTAATCCAACATCCACTAAGAGTACAAAAGTGCAACATCAGTAGTAGATATTAAATGCAGATATCAATAAACCCTGTTCCATTCATTCATCAAAACCTCCTCAGAGGGTGCAAAAGTGCATGTTCTGAGGACAAGTATTTGACAAATTTCAGGACCCTTCTCTAAATGCATGAGAAGGGTTTAAATACTACTAACTAAATCTAAAAATAATTTATTACAAAAATGTAGAATATGGTTTAAATGACCGTCTTTATTTCAGGAAAAAATAAAGAAAAATTAACACTAACGCTGAATCTAAAACTAAAACTAACAACTAACTATTTGTGTATTTGTTCCTTGAAATCACAAGCGTTCAGCATTTGCTTGAGGAGAGTCGACTGGCCGACTTCCAACTTTAACTGTCCTGCAAAAACGGAATCAGCAAGAGCTGGCGCCATTTTCTCGGCATAATTGATGATACATTTGAGAGTCATGCACTGGTTATTTGGTTTTACTAGATATTCCCAGTAAGAATCCCAATTCAACTTAGTTAATCTTTTGATTGATTTTGCGTTTTCTTGAGCCTTCTGTCTCCAGCCTGTCTGCAGATGCTGTTCATATTTACATGACCACTTTGAGGATATCTCTGATAGATACCACTGGTTTCAGAATTAAAGTTTTTCTTTTTTGCCTTTAGCGTTCTTTCCTACAAACTTTCTGGTTTACAGGTGACTGAGCAATTAGAGGCTTTCCTTTTCAAGGGGTTTTGCCCAAACTGCCTCTGTTATGAAACTAGCTCAAGAAAAAGATAGAAAAGATAGATCAATGCCTTAGAATTCAGCCTCTTCGAGGGGGAAACCTCCTTTACATTACATAAATGAACAATTCTTGGATGATACAAATGAAAAGACCTCCTTTCTATATATAGGAGTCTAAGGGGTCATAACATAATCAGAGCCAACATAACAATAATAATGTAAGGGCACAATAATAACAATAGTGGGCTTCTATGGGGCACAATAGTAACAATATGGGCACTACATGGGTACATCAATATAAAAAGTGGGTTGTACTAATAATAATAAGGGGTTACACTAGTAGTATAGGGGCCTAACATGCCCCTCTCCTTCAAAAAGCGTTGTCCTCAACGCTAGAGTAGTTCTTGATGCTTCTGTATAAAATTCTTGTCCTCCCATGTGGAATCTTTAGTGGGTAAGTTCTTCCACTTGATGAGATACTCTGAAATTGATCGATTTCGTAGCTGTCGGGTTCTTATTTCTGTGACTGCTCCAGGTTCCAATATGATTTTTCCTTCCTCTTCAATTTCTGGCAATATTGTTTGAATTGGGATCTTTTGCAACTTTTGAATAAGTGGCCATACTTCTTTGTCCTTCTTCCATTCATCCCTTGCTTTGTTTATCCAATCTGGTTGGATAATAGAAATAGCACAAAACAATGCTTCCACATCCTCATCCTTGAAGAGTCTTCCCATTCGGTAAGGTCGCCATTTTTTAAGTGCATGAAGTATTCCCAACATTTCCTTCTCATAAATAGCTTGCGTAAGATGTAGCAGTAAAAATACCCAATCACCTACATCAAAAAAAATTTCACTACGATGTTGATCTACCTGTTGTTTCGTTTGATTTTGCACCGAAGTGGCGTTATCCTTTAAAAGTTGGAGAACTTGTTGTTGATGCTCGATGTGATCTTTTATTGCTTGAACCTTTTTCTTCTTGATATGTCCTTCTATCTCTAGAGTTTGGGGAGTGGTAATTTCTTCCAATCCTTTACAAGATATGGTCGGATTCATTTCTTGATGCTCGATGTGATCTTTCACTTCTTGAACATTTTTTTCTTGATATTTCCTTCTATCTTGATAGTTTGAGGAGTGGTAATTTTGACCAATGAATTACAATATATGGTTGGATTCATTTCTTCTTTCTCGATGTGATCTTTCACTTCTTGCCCCTTTTTCTTCTTGATATGTCCTTCTATCTTGAGAGTTTGAGGAGTGGTAATTCTTGCCAATGCTTTACAAGATATGGTCTGATTCATTTCTTTTTTCTCTAGGGTGGGGTCCTGGCATATATCCTCTTCTTTTGATGTTTCTTGATCCTTTTCTTCCTCCTCTTCATATTCTATGTAAGATCATTTCTTCTCAGCACACTTATGACCTTTAGTGCGTTTGCTATCACAATTGTAACAGAGCCCTTTTTCTCTTTTTTCTTCCAATTGTTGTGGTGTAACCCTTGGAGGTTGTGGAAGGCTAGGAGAAACAACACTTCCATATTTATAGTTGTGAGGGGTATGCTTCCTGGTTTCCATAATTTTGCTTTCCAATATGTCAGAAATCCCTTTTACTCTTTCCAAATGTTGTGGTGTTGCTCTAAACAAGGTGTTGCTCTTTGTATCCTCATAATGTGCTATCATTTCCTCCGTGAAAATTGACCACATAACAAGTTGTTTATGAGAACAAAGCCCTTCATACCATAAAAATTGATCCGGTTCTAAATTTGAAGATGCAATACATACCTTTTGTAACAGTGGTACACCATGTAGATCAAAATATTGCTCCATCTGAAGTATCCAATTTATCGGATCCTTGCCATCAAACTTCCTCATCTTGCTTTTTCTTGATTTTAGGAGCTCGATCTTGAAACGACTGTAACTCTATAGTTTCGGATCTTTAAGTTCTAAAATTGTGACCTGTAGTAGCCCTCTACGTCCTCTTTCCAATGCCACCAGTCTGATCCAAATTTGATTCTCCAAGAAAGAGTTATGCACAATCTCCCAAGATGACCTAATTATAGACATTTCCAGAAGAGCGAACTTGTATGAAGTGCCACGTGTCACTGTTTCAACCTTTGGCTCTGCAAAATATATACAAGAAACTACAGTCCATTCTCTCTTTGTGCCTTCTTATGGAATTTCAATCCAATGTTCGAGAGAAAGTTATCCTGTTTGGAATGTAATTCAGGAGTTTGCAAAAAGACCAACTTCCTCAGATCATATCTCCGCAAATATATCGCGAAAAGCTCTAAAATTCAAACCTAAAGTTCAGTGCGATTTCTTATCAAATGGGCTTTTTTCTGAAACGTCGCAGAAAAAAAGTTATATCGAAAATACCACGATGACCTATTTGGAGCAACGAAACCCTAGAATCCAAAGCTCTGATACCAAATGTTATGAAACCAGCTCAAGAAAAATATGGAAAAGATAGATCAACGCCTTATAATTCAGCCTCTTCGAGGGGGCAACCTCCTTTACATTACATAAATGAACAATTTTTGGATGATACAAATGAAAATACCTCCTATCTATATATAGGAGTCTAAGGGGTCATAACATAATCAGAGCCGACATAACAATAATAATGTAAGGGCACAATAATAAAAATAGTGGGCTTCTATGGAGCACAATAATAACAATATGGGCACTACATGGGTACATCAATATAATAAGTGGGTTGTACTTGTTATCGCTCCAGGAAACTCTCCGAGGTTGTAAATCAGAGATGCCTGGTAACATATAATTTTTAATATTGTTCTCTGAAATATTGGAATGAAAGATGGTTTGGATCAAGTCGGATAACCATTTCAGCTCTATTCACACTCAAGGCATGCATGAACACCCCCAATAACACAAGGCTTTAGACTGCTAATTCTCAATAGTTTGTAGATTTAATGGATAGATGGAGAACACTGACTATGCCAGCAGGTTGCATACATGGACCTATACGAATGGCTAGCTACAGGCAGCAAATGAACTTACTGACTATACCGACAGATGCGTATATAATCACACATATAAATGGCTAGCCATAAGCAGCAAAGAAGCTTGCATATCTAATCTATCAAAGCAGACATAAGATGACAGTTATCTGGCCTCAAACACACAGAAAACCTGAACAAACTGTTCAAGTGCAAGCACAGAACAGAAGAAAAATGGACATTAAAAATGTAGCAGCAAAAGAAGTTTGTATTACTAAAGACTACAGATGAGAAGCTTGAGAAAACAGGGGAGGAATAATCTCCAAAATTTGAACCCTTGTTACATCTTGTTTTCAGCTATTTATAGCTTGTTTACAATGGTCCTCAGCCTTTTGAGGCTTCAGGTGTCTTAATCTATCCTTCTGTCTTGTTTAACTGATTGATTCCCTCAATAGGTAGACATGGCTCGGCGGTTTTCCTCTTCTGACAGAGAAATAACCATACTCAGATATTTTGGGTGGCCTGCTGTGATGCATAGGAGCTCCCTCGTGCCAAAGATACCCCATTATGTTCGTTAGGATGACTGCTGCACTGGCAGGGCCGTTAATGCTCCATGATTTTATTTGATTTGGGTTGAGGCATGTAGTGGCCCTTCCCCTTCCCTTTCTGGGTTCTGTTTGCCGGTCGTTGTCCCTCCGCCAAATCCTTTTTCTGGTATATAACATAACTGCACGGTTCCTTCAAGGATGGCTTGCCGCTTGAACCTGCAATGGAGTGGCTGCCGTTCGTATGAAATCCCTGCACCGGTCCCTTTCAGGCAATAGCTGTGAATGTTTCTTTTCTGTTATTGTGTCTGCCTGGGTCATAAACAGCGAAAACGCTGCGACACTGCTAAATCCCGCCCATTTCTATTTCACTTGGACTTCAAACATCCTCAAACATGGCATAACTTTCTATCGGGTCCGCCTTTCGTGTCACAGTCGCATATCGCAGCCGGCCGATCCATTGCTTTTCTTTATATTTGGAAATTCATGAACAATGTTGCAAAACATGAGGAAATAGACTTTCGCGGACCTGAAAATATATGTATTTCACTTCTCGGACCCTTTCGGGTCTGGGCTTCATCGTTATCGGTATTCGCTAAGGCTTCCTATGTATTTCCTTATACATTGACAATACACAAAACACAATAAAAATGGCCCCCGCGTGGACTTGAAATATTATGAAAAATCCTTTATAGTGTCATCGGGTCCGACCCATCGGATCAGAGGCATGCTATATGTAAAGGCCCCGCCCCTCAGAAAACGTCGATAGCGATATTCACCGCGGACCCGATAAGTTATCAAAAATAACTCATAACGCCGTCGGGTCCAGCCCATCGGCGATCGCTAATATATGCTAAAGGTCCATCCCTTTGTTATCGTCGATAGCGATACGCCGAAGCGATATCGGCGATCGCTCATCGGTAATGTATCATGTCACTGCCTCTACCTCCTCCAACTTGCAATATGCTGACGTGACCTGGACCGTTGATCGGCCAGATCCGACGGCTGAGGTTGATGCGGATTCATAAGCCTGCAATCTTGTTTTTTATGTGATTTTTTGGGTATTTTCACCTTCCGATAGTGTAATTCTGCCCTCCAAAGGGCTTCCCTCTTGCAACCTCTTTGATCGGTGGGTAGCTTTTGTCATGTCTTGATGATTTGAACAGCAAACATGGATTTTGGGCATGACTATAAGCATATTTGCAGCCTTTGAGAGCTTTTTTGAATCTATTTTTAATCCATTTGCATATCAAAGCTAACACTGGCTCCTTCTGGGGATGAGATCCTCCCTGTGAGGTCTCAAGAACTGCAGATCAATGCCTTTCCTGTAGAAAACAAATTAGCCAAAATTTCATTGTGTTCCATTGGGCATGGAGTCTACTTTGCTTATACTAAAGCTAAAAAAATAAAATATTTATAGTTTTAAGGCCTAAAGACCTTAAATCACATAGCTTTTCAAAAACCGCCCATTAATTGGGCCATCAAAAACTGGTTCTCCCTCCATACTTTTCAGTATGAAGGTATTGTTCCCTTGAATCTGTGAAATGATGAAAGGGCCCATCCAGAGAGCATCAAATTTCCCATGATTGCCTTTCTTTTCTTTAAATGCATCCCATTTCATAACCAAATCCCCAACCTGCAAGTTGTCTCTCTTTGCCTTCTTGTCAAAGACTTCCTTGATCCTCTGCTGATGTGTTGTAGCTTTTTCAATCAGCTGCTCTCTGATCTGATATAATTCTGTTAAATCAGTGATTCTATTGGCCATAACATCTTCTTCATTCTGCGTCGTTTGGAGAAATTTTTCCACATGAAGAGTAAGTTGAATTGGAAAAATAACATCAGTACCATATACCAACTTGAAAGGAGAGCAGTCTGTAGATCTTTTGATGGTCACTCTGTCTGCCCATAGTGCATATTTGAGCTTTGCATCCCAATTCTTCTTATTATCTTCTAACAGCTTCTTAATAATCCTGATCAGACTTTTGTTAGAGGATTCTGCTAGACCATTCCCTTGGGGGTAATAGGAGGTGGAATGAACAAGCTTAATGCCCATTGAATCACACATTTCCACCAACTCTTTTGCCTTGAAGGCTGCTGCATTATCTGTTATAAGCTTATGTGGGCAACCAAATCTGCTGAAAATGTTTTCTGATAAAAATTTCATTACCACATTATGATCAGCCTTCCTTGTTGGGATTGCTTCAATCCATTTTGTAAAATAATCAGTGGAAACTAATATCCACCTGTGCTGGCCACTGGAGTGCGGGTTAATTTCACCAATGAAATCCAAGCCCCACTGCTGAAAAGGTCCTTTTGCAATTATTGGCTTTAGGGGCAGGGATTTTAACTACTGCTTTCCTTCAAATCTTTGGCACCTGTCACAAGATTTAACAAAAGCAAATGCATCAGAAAATAAAGATGGCCAATAGTACCCAGCTCTGAGAATCTTTTGGGCTGTAGTTCTCCAATAATGATGTCCTCCACACATGCTGTTATGGAACTGCTGCATAACTTCTATTGATTGTTCTTTGTCTAGACATCTTAAAAGCACTCCAGATGGATCCTTCCAATAAAGTGAGCTATCATTGATGCAATATTTCATTGCCTTGAGCTTTAACGTTCTTGCTTGACTTTGAGAAAATTCTGAAGGAACTTCTAGCTTTAAAAGGAATTTAATTATTGCAGCATACCAACTACATGAAGCTAGGTTCTTGGCCACCGACTGTCCTCTCTGTGATTCAACTGTTTCATGCTCTTCCATTAGACCATTTCCTTCTACATTGAACAAGAAATCGACATCCAAAGATTTGCAATTTTCTTTAGCCAACAGTTTGGCAAGCCCCTGACCTCTTACCGACTTGGTAGGCTTCAGCTCTATGTTGAATTCTATCATTTTTGCAATCCATTTCGCTCTTTTTCCATCAGCATCAGGTTGCGTTAAGACATCCTTTATTGCAGCAGAAGGCACATATGCAACTATTTTGGAATGCAAGATGTATACTCTGAAAGCTTTCAAAGATTTGATAAGATCGTATGCTTGTTTCTCAATAATATCATACCTCAGCTCAGCATCCCTTAAGGTTTTACTGAAAAATGCCACCGGATGCTCTGAGCCTTCTTCATCTGCTTGCAATAAGACTGCTGCAAGGGTGTCGTCAGAGGCAAAAGAAAATATGCGGAACTCCTTGCTATAATCTGGACTGATTAAAGTGGGGGCCTCCATAATTGCCCTTTTAATGGACTCAAATGACTTTCTTGCTACACCATTCCACTTGATCTTTGACCCCTTCTACAACATAGAGGTAATATGCTTCACAAGTTCTGTAAAATTTGGGATAAATCTCCTTAAAAAATTAATCTTGCCTAGAAAAGACTGGATGTCCTTCTTCGATCTCAGGACAGACAAGGTTTGTATCGCTTTTACTCTTTCTGTGTCAATTCGGACACCTGCAGTAGAAATAATATATCCCAACAACTTGCCTTCTTCTAACGCAAACTGTGACTTCTTAGGATTTACTGAAATCCCAAACCTTCTGCATTTCAAAAACACTTTCTTCAAATGTTGCACATGGTCTTGATGGCTACTGGAGTATACTGTTATATCATCCAGGTAGATAAGGACAAATTTATCCTTTTCTCCCACAAATGCTATATCCATAGCTCTCTGAAAGGTGGCTCCAGCATTCATCAACCCAAAAGGCATCTTGGAATACATAAAGGTACCCCAAGGAGTGGTGAATGCAGTCTTCTCCTGATCATCCGGATGCACAACAACCTGATTATAACCTGAAAAACCATCTATAAACGACATTACTTTGGCACCTGAGACTTGCTGCAACAAATGCTCCATTTTTGGTAGAGGATAATTATCCTTTTTGGAACATTTATTTAGATTCCTGAAATCAACACATAGTCTGATTTCTCCACTCTTCTTCCTCACAACAACTAGATTGGCCACCCATTTAGAATATCTGAGAGGCACTATGATCTTAGCAGCCAGCAACTTTTTAATTTCTTTCTCATCCAGACGAAGGAGCATAGGATTCATTGGTCTCAGCTTCTGTTTGAAAGGAATAGTGTCTTTCTCAAGCGGAATTTTATGCTGACTTATATTTTCAACATATGTCTTCAGATCGCTGTACTCCTGAGCGAACACATCAGCAAATTGCCTCATTAATTTGCAGTATTCAGCACTCTGGTCAGCAGATAGATTGGTGGACAGATTTAGGAATTTGGGGTGACCTGGAACTCCTATATCATGTTTGCAAACTGCAGTTTGATCTTCTTTTTGGGCAGCTTTGTAAGGCACATCATTGTGATCAAACAATCTCTCAAGAGGAATCAGACCCTTAGGAATATGGTTGCTAGGGAGTTGGACTATGCTATTCTTGCCAATCTTATTTCTAAGCTTGGACTTGGGATCTTCTAACAAAGCATCATTATTTTGGTCAATTTGCATTTCAGAAAACTCATCAATGACTTGAAGAAACCTATTTAACTCATCATCATCATCAAAAACCCTCCAATGGTGGACATTATCAGGCACGGAGGGTCTATACTTCATTTGTACCTCATAAACTAGTTTGGGAGGCGATGGAGGTATAAACAAACTAGCTGAGACAGCAAGGGAGTCGGCAAGCTGATTTTGGGCTCTAGGAATATATGAAATGTAGAAAAAATCAAAGAACTCTTTGGTTCTCCATACCTCATCTCTGTACGCTTTTAGCCTTGGGTGCTTTGCTTGGAATGTTTTGTTCACTTGCTGAATTATCATATCAGCATCTCCGAATACCTTCAGCTTCTTTATTCCTCTATCTTTGGCGGCATGAAGACCCAACAGCAGTGTTTCATATTCTGCTATGTTGTTTGTCACCTGAAAAACCAGCTTTAGAGACAATTGAATTGTTTCTTGTTGTGGAGACACTAGCACCACCCCTGCTCCTGCAGTCTCCTTGGTACATGCTCCATCAAAGAACATCTCCCAAATCTGACCTCCTGTATTATGCTTAGCTTGAGCTGTTGGTTTCCTGATCTGCAATGCAGCCTTCTGAGATTCTTCTATTTGGAGAATGCAAGCTCCAAAATCAGTGTCCACTGCATATATGGGATGGTTTGTAGGATTCTTCTCATCGCTAATGATATATGTCAGCTTTGCTTCTCTATATAACCTCCTGCTCTCTCCTCCGAACACTGGGACAGTTGCATAAGATAAATCGTTCTCCAATGTTCCACCTAGTCTCTTAATCCACCCTCTGGACAACAACATGCCAAACTTAGGAGGGACATCTGCCACCACAATATCCATTATCATGCTCTTCATGGGCAGCTAGGTTAGGGAAATGGCTAAATATTTAATCAATCCCAGACATTTCACCTTCCTTGAATCAAACGAGAATAGGTCATGATATGGTCTGGTGATGTCAAGGCCTAACTCTTCCATGACGGTTTTAGGCATCAGATTGTGACTGGCACCTGTATCTAGGAGGCAGTTGTGGAGAATTTTGTCATGAATGGTCAAGGAGACATAAAAAGATGGGGAATTATCCTTGGCAGGTTCAGTCATTGGGCTTAGCACAACTGCAGGCCTATCGTCTTGCAAATTGACAAAGTCAGTGGAGGTTCGTGTGATCTTCAACTCGAGAGCCTCAGGGATAGGCTTTCTAAACATCTCACTCTTTACCAGTTCTGTCAGAGGCACGATTATTTTTAACTTTTGAACTTTTGATTCGAAGCTAAAAGAGAGAGGTAGCTTGTTAGGACTTTTTACCTCTTGAACTGGTGCTTTGAGGGTGACTGGATCAGCTGCTGGTCTTCTTTGTCTGCTATTCTGGGTCTCTGTTTGGACGGCAGCTTTTTGGGCAGGATTCTCCTTGATATTATTTGCATTTGACCTTAGATTATATCTTTTATGCTCCCCAGTTTGCATAACAGCCTCTCTGTCCCACCTTTGACTGTCTTGCTCCTGCAGTAAAGACTCTTCGTATGCAGCCAATGTCAAAAAGGCATCACTGCCTTTATCTTCCATATAGAGAATTTCATCCTCATCTTCAATCTGTTCCTCCTCCATGACCACATTCTGGAAAGGAGCCTTAACTTTTTGATCTTCGTTAGTTTCTTTACCCCTCTGAATGATTTGTGATTGTTCGTTGGCTCTTCTAAATGGATTCGGATTTCTTGGTGCAAATGTGCCTGGGAGCCTTGTCTTCCCAGGGTTCTGCTCAATCTCTAGCTTAGAAATTTTAGCAGACAGTGACTCGATCATTCTAGTCATTTTATCAAGTTTGGTATCTGAGGATGAAGCAGAAGAAGCCTCGCCTCTCGGCCTCCTTCTATCAGCATGACTTTTGAGCTTTTCTGCAACCATAATGTTAGATTCGACTTCTAGTGCCGCATCCTACATTTCAGCTAGGGTGGCACATCTTCTTTCTCTCAACAGCAAACAGAACTCAGAGTCAAAGGCACTGGTGTAGGCAAGTTTGGCAGAGGTGGGGGTAGGCTTTACCTCAGCTGGTATCTTACTATACATACAGTTGAATCTTTTATTAAAATCAGACAAGGATTCCCCATTTTCCCTCTTCAGGTTTCCAAACTCCGTATGATAGTATAGCAAGTCCTTTTTATCTCCCCAGTGTTTTAGGAACGTATCATCTAAAGCTTCGATATCTGCTATAGATCTTGGGGCTTGTTCTCTAAACCATTTCCTAGCCTCCCCATCTAGACTTTGGACAAAGACTCTCATCCACACATCATCTTCACTAATATCCAAATTATCAGCATAGCTATAAAATGACTCAAGGTGTTCTTCAACAGTGACACCTTCAGTCCCAGTGAAATTGGGCATATACTTCTGATATTCTCCAGTGGGCATAGCATTCAAGGGAGTGGGCAGTATTAAAGGTCCATACCTGGCGGCTATGATTCTTTCCATTTTGGTGGGTGCTTGTGGTCCTGCCATGTTTGGAATTTGTGGAAGGACACTAGCATATGGGGCAGTAGGAAATAATGTAATGGATGGCAGAGATATTGGTATGTTTTGGATAGTATGGGAAGCTTTCTTTGGACTGAGATTCAAAGGGGAACTAAATGGACAAGGAGCTTTAAGAATCTCTGCAGGTACTTCTTCATTAGCAATACTAGGCTTTAAATCTTCAAACTGCATATCCTCAACTAAAAACTTCTCATGCAGAGACAAATAAGATTTATGGGGCTTACCTGATTTTGATGCTCCCTTCTGTGATGTTTTCTTCGGGTTAACAATCTTCTCAGGGTCAGGCACTGGGACAGCTGGAGACTTCTGCGGATTTCTTCTAGTATGCCTCACAAACTGAGCCAGAACTTCAAAGTGGAGTCGCCAAAGGATGGCCTTCCTCTAGTGGAGTCGCCAGACAGATGATTACAACCAACGTCTATGTTCAAACCTTGTCTGTCATCAAAGCTTGAAGCTGTGTCGTCTCCCAGGGAAGCTGAGCTTCGATTCTCTTCTCCCCGGCAACGGCGCCAATTATGTTATCACTCCAGGAAACTCTCTGAGGTTGTAAATCAGAGATGCCTGGTAACATATAATTTTTAATATTGTTCTCTAAAATATTGGAATGAAAGATGGTTTGGATCAAGTCGAATAACCATTTCAGCTCTATTCACACTCAAGGCATGCATGAACACCCCCAATAACACAAGGCTTTAGACTTCTAATGCTCAATAGTTTGTAGATTTAATGGATATATGGAGAACACTGACTATGCCGGCAGGTTGCATACATGGACCTATACGAATGGCTAGCTATAGGCAGCAAATGAACTTACTGACTATACCAAAAGATGCGTATATAATCACACATATAAATGGCTAGCCATAGGCAGCAAAGAAGCTTGCAAATCTAATATATCAAAGCAGAGATAAGATGACAGTTATCTGGCCTCAAACACATAGAAAACCTGAACAAATTGTTCAAGTGCAAGCATAGAACAGAAGAGAAATGGACATTAAACATGTAGCAGCAAAAGAAGTTTGTATTACTAAAGACTACAGATGAGAAGCTTGAGAAAACAGGGGAGGAATAATCTCCAAAAGTTGAACCCTTGTTACATCTTGTTTTCAGCTATTTATAGCTTGTTTACAATGGTCCTCAGCCTTTTGAGGCTTCAGGTGTCTTAATCTATCCTTCTATCTTGTTTAATTGATTGATTCCCTCAATAGGTAGGCATGGCTCGGCGGTTTTCCTCTTCTGACAGAGAAATAACCATACCTAGATATTTTGGGTGGCCTGTTGTGATGCATAGGAGCTCCCTCGTGCCAAAGATGCCCCATTATGTTCATTAGGATGACTGCTACACTGGCAGGGCCATTAATGCTCCATGATTTTATTTGATTTGGGTTGAGGCGTGTATTGGCCCTTCCCCTTCCCTTTCTGGGTTCTGTTTGTCGGCTGTTGTCCCTCCGCCGAATCCTTCTTCTGGTATATAACATAACTGCACGGTTCCTTCAAGGATGGCTTGCCGCTTGAACCTGTAATGGAGTGGCTGCTGTTCTTATGAAATCCCTGCACCGGTCCCTTTCAGGCAATAGCTGTGAATGTTTATTTTCTGTTATTGTGTCTGTCTAGGTCATAAACAACGAAAACGCTGCGGCACTGCTAAATCCCGCCCATTTCTGTTTCACTTGGACTTCAAACATCCTCAAACATGGCATAACTTTCTATCGGGTCCGCCTTTTGGGTCACAGTCGCATATCGCAGCCGACCGATCCCTTGCTTTTCTTTATATTTGGAAATTCATGAACAATGCTGCAAAACATGAGGAAATCGACTTTCGTGGACCTGAAAATATATGTATTTCACTTCCCAGACCCTTTCGGGTCCGGGCTTCATCGTTATCGGCATTCGCTAAGGCTTCCTGTGTATTTCCTTATACATTGACAATACACAAAATACAATAAAAATGGCCCCTACGCAGACTTGAAATATTATGAAAAATCCTTTATAGTGTCATCGGGTTCGACCCATCAGATCAGAGGCATGATATATGTAAAGGCCCCGCCCCTCAGAAAACGTCGATAGCGATATTCACTGCGGACCCGATAAGTTATCAAAAATAACTCATAACGCTGTCGGGTTCGGCCCATCGGCGATTGCTGATATATGTTAAAGGCCCATCCCTTTGTTATCGCTGATAGCGATACGCCGAAGCAATATCGGCGATCGCTCATCGGTAATGTATCATGTCACTGCCTCTGCCTCCTCCGACTTGCGATATGCCGACGCGACCTGGACCGTTGATCGGCCAGATCTGACGGCTGAGGTTGATGCGGATTCATAAGCCTGCAATCTTGGATTTTATGTGATTTTTTGGGTATTTTCACCTTCCGATAGTGTAATTCTGCCCTCCAAAGGGCTTCCCTCTTGCAACCTATTTGATCGGTGGGTAGATTTTGTCATGTCTTGATGATTTGAACAACAAACATGGATTTTGGGCATGACTATAAGCATATTTGCAGCCTTTGAGAGCTTTTTTGAATCTATTTTTAATCCATTTTCATAGCAAAGCTAACAGTACTAATAATAATAAGGGTTTACACTAGTAGTATAGGGGCCTAACAACCTCTGTTTCTCGATCCAGGCTTCCTTGGTGTGATTTTCGCCTCTCGTGCGCTTTTTGTTAGAGGCTATAAAGCTTAAATTTTGTGGAAATAACGACTCCATGAGTTCTCGGCCCTGAGTCTTAAATTTTCTATTTGTGATGTCAACGCTGTCTAGTACCCATTTAACTGAGTTCGTGTATGGAAGAATTTTGGACCTCACCGCTATTCGGTGCAAGAACGAGCAAGCTAGCTCTGTAATAGATGCCTCAGAAGACCCATGTGAGCTTGCAGTAGTTGTAATCTCCATCATTTTGGGATTTTCTTCCTCAAGTAGACTATACATGCCTTCCCAAGTAGTAATACCAGCATCTTTGTTACAAGCGGTGTCTGTATACAAGGGCGTCATTTCTTTGTTTTCAGAACTCAGAGCTTTGCCCTTCTTTCCCAATATCCTGAACACTGCTTTGTATAATTCTCTGCTCTTCATTCCTGCAGTTTACAAATGAGGTGAGAGTAATGATAAGAAAAAGGTGACGGGAAAGCTTTAAATGCCAAAGACATATAAAATATAGCACCTTACGTGAAATGGCTCTTCGATCAGGACAAAACCATATTTCATTAATGATTGCCAACTAACTCTTTGATTAACATTAAAGTGCATAACCAGGTCTCGGTTTATGGAAAAATCTTTTTCAAACAATGAGCCCTAAAGATCTGCGATAAGGCGATTTGCGATTTGCTTCGCAATATCGCAGATCGCAATCTCATGGAATCGCAATATCACAGAATCGCAATATCGCAATATCGCTGGAGTGTAGCATATGACAATCATTCATCAATGTGTTTTCTGCGAAATGAAATTTGCAATATGCGCCATCGCATATCTACGGTTTGAGGTATTTCAGCGTAAGTGATGCTTGAGGCATGCGATGCAATAAATGTTTTTAGTGCATAGTTTCGCATCGCGATTTCGCAATCTTAGAATTTCGCTTGTAGGAGGGCATCCATTACCTTTTTTGCGATGCGACATTTCTTAAGGAGTTATTTTATCCTATCTTATTATAAAACTTAAGCCTTTTTATATTTTTCAAGGGTATCCTCCTAAGTTTATGATAGTAAGATTTAATAAGGGCCCCCACTTATTTAGTGTTAGTGATAAAACTAAATAAGAAGGGGGTTGTTGCTGGCCACAACAATTGGTGATTCACTTAGAATAACCAGTTATCTCTGCTTTTCTTTTGAATTTTCTAAACTTCCAAAACATAAAATTTTCCAGAAAATCAAACTTTATTATAGAAAGACAAAGTATATCATGCTTTCATCTGTCAATGATATTTCGTTTCTTCTATATTTAACTTTGATTGTTTACTTCCTCAAGGTAGTCATTGTATCTACATCAATCACTACTTGGTTTATAAAGATAAAAACAAAGCCTTCTCTGTAAATCAGTTTTAAATATGCTCATTTGTTGTAGGTAGAGCCTCTGCTGCCAGCAGGCATTTATAGCCTCGACAGGGTTACCTGTTACCCAGTAATGATCCTGTATCCTACTTGGAGAAATATACAATTTTTCAAAAAGAAATCCATATCCACACTTATTGCTTTCATTTTGTTTTAACCCTTAAAGAACAATGTCTTATTTTGGTAGCCAATTTATGATAGTACCATTCACTTGATTTATAACTTTGCTGAACAAGCTAGCTCGTGATGAGACCCCTTGTCTTTTGATTGTAACAATCTTGAGTCATTGCCCTGTTGTGGTATGCAGTATTGGAAAAGTCAGCAAGCTATAATATCTATGATCATGATAAGTCGGCTCGTGATGAGACCTCTTACTCTTTAAGTTTAAGTGTATCATTGGATTATTCCCTGAAAGTTGTAATTCCCTAGGTAGGGAGGAAGTCATTGTTTCCTTAAGATAGCTCTGGACGAAAATGGTAGAGTTTTTGGAAAGAGCTTTTCTACAAAGAATATTCGTTTTGTTATTGATACCTTTCATTGGACTGATATAAAACAATTTCCCACTAAAGGTCGCTTTTTATCAAAATTTACAAGGTTGAAACTAGTATCATTTCTAGGCCTAGAGCCTTTAACTGTATCTTTCAATAATAATGATCAATTTTCTAAAATAATTCTATTTATACAAGCGAAAAAACAAAATCTAAAAGAGAATATTTGTCTTTTTTGGTGAATTCCATTGTAACCATTTACAAATGGTTTTATTATGAAAATAATGAAAAACTAATCTAAAAATAGAAGAATGATCTCCTATGGAAAATATTTTTTGAGGATATGTCCGTTAACAGGTAAAGACTCTCTTTTTCCTGTTAAATCTTGTAACATAAAAGTAGATGGACCTATGACTTCTGCGATTTGGAAAGGTCCAAGCCACATTCGTTGAAATTTTGTATGTTTCCATTTTTCCTCATGAGCCTTGTCCCATTTTGAGACTAGATCTCCCGTCTGAAAGTCCTTTCTGGATATCATGTTTGAATCAAAAGAAGCTTTTACTAATGCTTGGTGATGAGCATGAGTTATTTTGGCCTGTTCTCGTTTCTCTTCTAGCTTAATTATTTCCAGCTACCTTAGTTGTAAGGAAGAAGTTGGTGCTTCATCAATATATTGAACTAAGGCCAAAGAGGGAATTGCTAAATGAGTTGGAAGAACCACTTCTTTCCCATAAACTAAATTAAAGGGAGAAGTGCCAATGGAGGCTTTCTGCATTATTCGATCTGCCCATAAAGCATATATTAAAGACTTATGCCAATTTTTGTGATTTTGATCAATGGTTTGCTTAATGATTCTGATTAAGTTTTTAGTTGTAGATTCAGCTAACCCATTCCCCTATGGGTAAGAGTTGGTAGAGTATTTAAGCTTGAAACCTCTTTTGAGTGCAAATTTAGCATTGCCAGAAAAATACAATGCATTATCAAACATTAAAGCAGAAGGTAAAACAAACCTGGTGATTATGAATTGATCTATGAACTCGATGATGTGTTCGGCATTAGTTGTCTTGAGAGGAACTGCTTCTACCCATTTAGTAAAATAATCTGTTGCTGTAAGGATATACCTATGTTGTTTAGAAGAGTGAGGAACGATCTCACCTATTATGTCCAATCCCCATTGATCAAAAGGTTGCTCAATGTTGACTGGTTGTAGCGATAATGATGGTTTCTTTTGTCTCCCAGCAGCAGTTTGACAAACTTGACATTTCCTTACGTAGCTATGCGAGTCTTTGAATAGTGTGGGCCAGTAATAGCCTACGCAGAGGATTTTATGTGCAGTAGCGTCTCCAGCATAATGACTGCCTGTTGACCCATCGTGGAGTTCCTGCAAGACTTTTTCAGCTTCAAATTTCTTAAGACATCTAAGGAGAACAAAATCATAATTCATTCTAAAAAGAACATCGTTCACAAGCTGATATTGTTTAGCCTTCAACCTTAGAGCTCTTTTCTTGGTGTAATCGAGGTTTGGAGGAGCATATCCATTCTTTAGATAAAATATGATATTACGTATAATGATTCAACATCGTTTAGGCTTACCTCGTACACTTGTATCTCTGCAGATGGTATTTCAGAAATAAGCGATGCTCCAACCAACATTTTGCAAAAGCCTTAACCTTTACAATACTTATTGGTTTGACTTCTACATCATATTCTTGTAAGATAGTAACCCAATTAGCTCTTTTCTCACCCACATCTTTCTGTACTAAGAGATTTCTTACCGCTGGAAACGGTACTATGATTTTTGTATGGGTTTTAAGCAGAAAGGGTCTGAAATATTTAATCGCTTTGAAAACAGCATAAGCTTGTTTCTCTATGTCTGAATAATTTAACTCAGCCCCCTGTAGATTTGAACTGAAAAAAGCAATTGGGGCTTCTGCCTTGTCTTGATTTGCTTGAGTGAGTATCGCAGCATATGATCTATCAGAGGCAAATGTATATAAAATGAAAGGATCAGAAAAATTTGGAGTTGCTAAAGATGGAGCGTTAACAATTGCTTGTTTGATCATATTGAATGCCTCATATTCATCTTGGCCCCATTTGAAGATTGAATTCTTTTTAATCATTGCTTGTAAAGGAGATACGATCCTTGAAAAATCTGGAACAAATCTCTTTACAAAATTAATTTGGCCAAGGAAAGATTGCATAGCTTTCTTGTTGTGAGGTAGGGGTATTTCGGAAATCTCCTTGATTCTGTCAGGATCAATATGAATTCTAGATTTTGACACTATAAATCCAAGAAGTTTTCCTTCACTTAATGAAAAAAAGGATTTTTTTTGAGTTAAGTGAAATTCCATACCTTTGACAATGTTGGAAGATCTTTTTTAAATCTCTAAAATGATTGCCCCGTTTCTTGGAATATACAGTTATATCATCCAAGTAGATTACCATTGATTTGTTAACTAATCCCTTAAATGCGATGTCCATGGCTCTCTGAAATGTGGCACCAGCGTTGATCAGACCAAAGGGAATCTTTTGATATGCGTAAGTGCCCCATTTGGTTCTGAACATGGTTTTTAATTTATCATCGGGATGGACCAACACTTGGTTGTAGCGAGAGAAACCATCTAAGAAGGACATTAATTCTGATCTTGTAACTGCCTGCAGTATTTGCTCCATGGGAGGCAAAGGAAAATTATCTTTTTGGCAGGATTTGTTAAGATTTCGAAAGTCAATGAAAATTCTAATGTCTCCGTTCTTCTTTCTAATGGGAACCATATTGGAAACCCATTTAGAATGTCGAACGGGACAAAAGATTTTGGCTTTCAATAACTTATTGAGTTCAGATTTGATCTGGTTTTCTAGATTGGGATGGATCTTTCTCAGCTTTTGCTGGACAGGTTTTTCATTGTTTATCATTGGGATAGTATGTTGGATGATAGAAGTGTCATAAGTTTTGAGTTCATTGTAGTTCCAAGCAAAGACACTTTTGTATTGTTTCAAGAGACGAACATACACTAATTTTTCTTCAAGAGCTAGGCCAAGGCCTAGGTTGATATTCTGTGGTTTGGTATTAGTTCCAAGATTTACTGATTCATAGTTCAAAGTTGAACTTTGCAGTTTTGAATTGGTAGATCTTTTGAATCGATCTTTCAAATCATAAAGTTCTTCTAACTTAACTACTGACTTTGGCATAACATTATTAGTGCTATCTTGTTGTAATTGTCTGTCATGTTGGTCCTCATCAATTATCTGATTGGTGTAAGATCCTTCAGATGTGAGGAAGCTTACAATATCAGGATCATCGTTGAAAATCCTCCAATTGGTAATGTTATCAGGAATTGAGGGTCTAAAGATTAATTCGATTGAAAATTGATCAGGGCTATAGTCTTCTGAGGGAATGAGCTTGGAAGCTATGTTAGCTAAGAGGTCTGCACTAGCATTTTGGAGTCTGGGAATTGATGAAATATTAAATGCTATAAAGTTTTCAGTCAGATCTTGAACTAAAGACTGGTAATGCTTTAAATGACCTGATAAACAATGTATAGTATTGTGTACCTGTCTGATTAAAATTTCAGATTCTCCGAAAACTTGTAGATATTTGATGCCTAATCTGATTGCTTTGTATAATCCTTGGACTAAAGCCTCATATTCTGCGGTATGATTGGTGCAATCGAACTTGAGTCTACAAGTTAGCATAGTTCTGTTTCCCTCTAGACTGATTAACACACATCCTGCTCCTACTCCTTCATTAGACTTAGAACCATCAAAAAATAACTTCCAAAATAAAGATTTATTTACAGGACTATCTATAAAATTAATACATTTAGAACTATCTGTTTGAGAAAATTTTTCTACTTGAGATAAAACAAAATGTTCTAAGTAAGGTGAAGTATGAGCATTAAAATTTCCTAAGAAAGAATCAACAAAGTAGTTGCCAATGTTATTATTGTTGTATGCTACCGGTTCATTTTCTCCTTCCAGTTCTATTACTATGTATTTCTGATGTCTTTCTCGCTCAACCTTTATCTAATTTTGGTTTACCATTGTAAGGGAGCCACATGTGCGACCAATCAGTTGCAAAGTATCCATGAAGTTTTGCTGACCAATCTCTGTTAAGAATTAAGCCATAAAATTCTGGAATATCTGCAACTAAAATGTCGATAACTTGACATACCTTTGGATTAGATGACAGCCTTATGGTAACCTAATTTAATTCGTCGATCACTTTGACTTGCGATCGATCTAGCTGAACTATGGGCACAACAGATTTTTGCGATTGAACGTTCAACTTTGCACATATTGACTTTGGTAAGATATTAGATGAAGCTATAGAATCCACTAAGCAATTATGAAAAATTTTATTGAAAACTTCATAAGTAAGAAGAAATGGGGGAGTATGAGATCTCGACCTTCCTCCAATTAAAGCGATATCGTTTGGATCAACTTTATTAATCGCATTAGTTGGAGTTCTTCCCATTTCTTGGGAAGCTTGGGAGATTACAGCGGCGGGCAGAGGTGCAACTGGTACAACATGTAACTCTTTCAAAAGTACCTTTTGTTCGTGTTTTAACTTGCTCAATTTGTAAAAAGTGATGTTAGCCCTAGTCTTCTTCATGTCTTCTATGATATTATACTCCATTTCATCCGAAACGATCAGCGTTTTTGATGGAGTTGATGAATCTGTTTGGACTGGGCTTGTTTGAGTCGCTTTATGTGTCGTTTTCTTGGCTACGACTTTATCCTTAGGCATTGAGCTTGCACTCTTTGGCTTAGGAGTAGGTTGAGGAGGATCAAGTTGATTTCTACTTCGAGTACTAACCAGCGATGCCTCTTGATCCTCTTCATCTGGGAGGATGAAATCCCATATACCTTGTACCTCTACAACTTCTTCTTCATCAATGGGTTCTTCAGTAGCAATCTCCTCTTCTTTTTCTTCTGATTCAACACTTGTGATAGCATTTGGCGGCTTTGAATCGGTCGAGGGGTTTCTTCTATAGGGCTTATACGGCTTTTTAGAAGAAGTTTTTGCCACTTGTTTCTTAATGTCAACCATTTCGTTAGACATGGTTTTCAAAACTTTTTGCAATCCTTCTAAAGCGAATGGATCTTTCGATTGTTTTTTCTTGGGGTCTTCCTTAAAAGTAACCTTCTTGGATTTTCGTTCATCTACCGCATTTTTCTTTTCTAGAGCTATGATACATTTCTCTATGGCTATTGCTTCCTTCATATTGTCGGCTAAAGTTGTTTTGTTAGCTCTATCAATGAAGATTGCTATGTTTGACGGTAAAGCAGAGATGTACCATTCACTTCGCACTTCTTTGCTGGGCTTGGAAGCAGTAGGAATTTTATTTAACAGTTTATTGAAACATGAATTAAAATCTTTGATAGGTTCTTTTGACTCAGCCCTAAGGTTAGACAGGTCGTTGATCAGTGTCGTCGTAGACCTGTCATCACCGAACTTAGTCAAGAATTGTTCTTGGAAGATATCCCAACTAGTGATAGATCCAGACAGTAATGAGAAATACCATGATTCGGCTGCTCCTTGCAGAGTATAGGGAAAAATTCGGATGACATCGTCTTCATTGGTAACTCCATTGAGATTTATGGATAACATAAAGTTATTTATATTTTCTTTCGCTAGCATGCCTACTTCAGGATTAAAACTTAGGCAGCCATTTTTTAGGATGGGCCGGTATCTGACTCAAGGGTGCAAGCATTAAGACTATCCCTGGGTTATTCCATGGAGATTGGGCCATCACTGAACTACTAACAGAGGAAAGCTCAAAAGATGATCCTTGCGGTTGGGAAGATGAGGATATTGTAATTCCAGATGATTGAGAAGGAGATGTGGAAGTTTTGGTGGATTGGTGGACAATAATCTGAAGTGGAGGGGTGGATGGTTGACTTTGCAGTGGAGAGGTTGAGATGGATGATGACGATGAAAGAGTCTCGCTATCAGACCCTTTAGGTGATTTTATTGCTCTCTTCCTTGTAGGTAGAGGTAACTTGGTTGGCTGAACACCAAACTTTTCACTCTTTAATCTAGTGAGAGGATGAGAAGGGTTACATTGCGAAGCAACACTGCCTTGATATTTATCAGATCTTTGAGGTGATATAGAAAATCGTTGAAGTTTATGGATCAAAGATTCAACTTCAGGAGGTTCAATAGTAGATTCCTCTGAAATGTCAGGGTTTGTGGTAGCAACTGTTGTTCTTTCGACTTGTGGCTCTAGATTTAAAGATTCTAAGTGTGATGGAGAAGTCGGGGGAGATGGTGAGGGCGATTTACTCTCAGAATGGTATTTAGATTTTGACTTACTTTCCATTCACAGTTTGGGCCCTCCTTCTAGCGCCAAATATGTTGAAGCCCCAAAAATCGGGTCTACAACAAGGGGGATACCCACCCGGTCCGGACCTTGGTTAGCAACTCCTTTTTCGTTTGGTATAATGGGTTCGACTGGGGATATGGGACCAGTTTCCCAATATATGTGTGTGCGTGTTGAGAATTGATATTTCCTTTCTAAAAGTTCCTAAGTGAAATGATTTTATTCTAAATCTAATCTAATAACATGCAATTGTATTATACTAAATAGAAATATCTAATTCTAAACTAACCTGGGATGTAATCTTTCCGTTATGCGATCTAAAATGATTTCAAATAACAATTGGTAATAAATATCATTCAACTGTTATGAGAAAAGAATTCAATGGAGATAAGCCACTTCGTATAAAAAGTTAGACGAAACAGTTGTGAAAAACATGTCGCATAATAAGCTACCCATATATTAAGCATAAATAAATAGCTATCACTGTACAAAAGTGCCAAATGATAACTCAAGCATTCACGCATCAATACATAAACAACTGAACATGAATATCACTTTAACACAAATGCAGAAATAGTTAAGAGATAAAAGTACCATTTATAACTAGTTCTACTCATGAGCTTCAAGCAATAATGATTTATCTCTTCCTAATCCAACATCCACTAAGAGTACAAAAGTGCAACATCAATAGTAGATATTAAATGTAGATATCAATAAATCCTATTCCATTCATTCATCAAAACCTCCTTGGAGGGTGCAAAAGTGCATGTTCTGAGGACAAGTTTTTGACAAATTTCAGGACCCTTCTCTAAATGCATGAGAAGGGTTTAAATACTACAAACTAAATATAAAAATAATTTATTACAAAAATGTAGGATACGGTTTAAATGACCGTCCTTATTTCAGGAAAAAATAAAGCAAAATTAACACTAACACTGAATCTAAAACTAAAACTAACAACTAACTATTTGTGTATCTGTTCCTTGAAATCACAAGCGTTCAACATTTGCTTGAGGAGAGTCGGTTGGCCGACTTCCGACTTTAACTGTCCTACGAAAACAGAATCGGCAAAAGCTGGCGCCATTTTCTCAGCAGAATTGATGATACATTTGAGAGTCATGCACTGGCTATGTGGTTTTACCAGATACGCCCAGTAAGAATCCCAATTCAACTTAGTTAATCTTCTGATTGATTCTACCTTTTCTTGAGCCTTCTGTCTCCAGCCTGTCTGCAGATGTTGTTCATATTTACATGACCACTTTGAGGATATCTTTGATAGATACCACTGGTTTTAGAATTCAAGTTTTGCTTTTTTGCCTTTAGCGTTCTTTCCTACAAACTTTCGGGTTTACAGGTGACTGAGCAATTAGAGGCTTTCCTTTTCAAGGGGTTTTGCCCAAACTGCCTCCATTTCTCGATCCAGGTTTCCTTGGTGTGATTTTCGCCTCTCGCGCGCTTTTTGTTAGAGGATATAAAGCTTAAATTTTGTGGAAATAATGACTCCGTGAGTTCTTGACCCTGAGTCTTAAATTGTCTGTTTGTGATGTCAACGCTGTCTAGTACCCATTTAACTAAGTTCGTGTATGGAAGAATTTTGGGACTCGACGCTATCCGGTGCAAGAACGAGCAAGCTAGCTCTATAATAGACGCCTCAGAAGACCCATGTGAGCCTGAAGTAGCTGTAATATTCATCCTTTTGGGATTTTATTCCTCAAGCAGACTG
This sequence comes from Pinus tabuliformis, assembly GCA_031772625.1. Lineage (NCBI taxonomy): Eukaryota > Viridiplantae > Streptophyta > Pinopsida > Pinales > Pinaceae > Pinus > Pinus tabuliformis. The sequence goes on along the minus strand of CM062807.1, from coordinate 1,124,568,999 downwards.
TACATGCCTTCCGAAGTAGTAATACTAGCATCTTTGTCACAGGAGGTGTTTGTATATAAGGGCATCATTTCTTTGTTTTCAGAACTTGGAGCTTTGCCCTTCTTTCCCATAATATCCTGAACACTACTTTGTATAATTCTCTGCTCTTTGTTCCTGCAGTTTACAAATGAGGTGAGAATAATGATAAGAAAAAGGTGACGGGAAAGCTTTAAATGCCAAAGACATATAAAATATACCACCTTATGTGAAATGGCTCTTCGATCAGAACAAAACCATATTTCATTAATGATTGCCAACTAACGCATTAATTAACAATAACGCGCATAACGAGGTCTCGGTTTATGGAAATAGATTTTTTGAACAACGAGCCCTAAAGATCTGCGATAAGGCGATTTGCGATTTGCTTCGCAATATAGATCACAATCTCATGGAATCGCAATATCGCAAAATTGCAATATCGCAATATCGATGGAGCATAACATATGACAATCATCCGTTAATGTGTTTTCTGCGAAATGTGATTTGCGATATGCGCCATTGCATATCTGCAGTTTGAGGTATTTCAGCGTAAGTGATGCTTGAGGCATGCGATGCGATAAATGTTTTTAGTGCGTAGTTTCGCATCGTGATTTCGCAATCTTAGAATTCCGCTTGTAGGAGGGCATCAATTACCTTTTCTGCGATGCAACGTTTCTTAAGGAGTGATTTTATCCTATCTTATCATAAAACTTAAGCCTTTTAAAAATTTTCAAGGGTATCCTCCTAAGCTTATGATAGTAAGTTTTATTGAAAAAGGAAATACAAGCACTAAATTTTTTTAATAAGGGCCCCCACTTATTTAGTATTAGTGATAAAACCAAATAAGAAGGGGGGTTGTTGCTGGCCACAACAAGCTGCTACAAACAAAAATGAAACTGGTGGCTACACTGAAAGACTTTGTATTGCAGGTTACGAGTTCCAGCGCAGGCCTTCCATCCTCATGGATTACTTATGTAAGTCTGAAATATATTGGGATCACATACATATCCATTTCACAGAAAATCGAAATCAATGACTTCTACAAAACCACATGATGGTGGAAAACCCATAAATAACGTGAATTGCAAGACGTTGCACAATTTACCGGCCTGAAGAATTAATTTATCAATTCTCAAAAGACCTTTTCCAGCGCATCAAGAAGCCATTAATGTTGCAAAATTGAAGTATTCTCAAGAAGGCTCTGATACCACATGTAGAAAATTTAACACACTAAAACAAAATACTCACACACATAAAATAAATAGCAGACATATAGAAAACTAGACATGGTGTAAAAGGCAGAGAGCCATCATGTGGTCTCTCATGGTCATGTAATTCACTCTTATTCAAATAATTATATAATACATTTAAATACATGAGCAAGTGTGTTATAGATATTTTTGTGCCTTACAGCATGAAGCATGAAATGTCCAGAATCTAAGGGATCCAAAGTCCCTAAGCATGTTGTTCCTACCCCTAGAGGAACAAGGTCAGCAAACCACAACACTGAATAAAAGTTCTCCACCTGAAAACACTCAAAAACAAGGCAATTATGGATCATGTCAACTGCTCCACTGAGCATCTGCGCTGAATGTCAACTGCTCCACTGTCTACCTGCGCTGAATGTCAACTGCAAAGAAGGCTACCTGCGCTGGGCGAGTTTGGACATGTGGCACAATCATTCCTCAAGGTGTCAATGCCCAGGAAGCTTCCAAAATGACACTTGGATCAGGGAATTCGACTGGTGATGAGTAAGAGGTTCTAGATCTCCAAGTGGAAGCAAGAACCTCCAAGTGGACTCAAGAACTGAAGAATAACTGAAGTGAGAGAGGACACTAGTCAGCTTCATGCTAGCCTCAAGCTGACTCATCCTTTCTCCAAAACTCCTATATATAGATCTCTCTCATGAGGTCTAGGGGGGCTGGAATCTTGTGAATGTAAAGAATTGTTGTTGGTTTGAGTTTAGAACTATTGGATGATTTGCTTTGAAGGAGGTGAAGAGGAGATTTCTTTCTGCTGGGAAGGTGATGCTGGATTGGGCCTCTTATGGTTGTATCACTTCCTGAACTTTACTTCTTCCATTAATAAAGCATTTGAGGTTCTTCTATATGCATGTGTCTCAATGGTGTATTGTTATACTTGTGTATTTGATTTATTCTAATCCTTGAATCAATTATGAATGTATGCTTCTTGTAGTTTCCCTCTCTTGTCATTTTGCAGGATCTTGGTGTAGCTGGGCCAGTGAAAGAGCAAGGAGTTGGGGGCAAGCAGCAAGGAGAGATGATTGGATCAATCATTAGCGGAAGACATCGGTTAGTGGATCTCTTTCTCCCCTCTTTTACATCTCATAAAGAAGTAATCTCAAATAGCTTTGCTTTGATTGTTGCTGAGGTACTATCACCCTTAGAGTGGGATAGGGTCATTCCGTATTGGATACTTTTCCCAACAACAAATTGGCGACTCCACTGGGGACCGTATCTTGTTGTTTGTTTGTGTTTTTGCTATTCATTTCCTAAACACAGGGAGTACCGAATCGAACTGCATTTGGATCTTTCAAATGCAAAGTAGAGGGCAGCTACTCTAGCTCAGTTTCTGGGCATGTTTATGATTTGAAGAGCTGATCCACAAGGACTCTGAACAGCTCTTAGTGATAGCTTTTCATCCTCCTTTTCATCCTTTAGTGTGTACTTGATTGATAGCTTTTGGTTTGTCCAAAAAATGTTGATTTTTGAGCAATCTGTGACCCAGAACCTGAGAAAAACGAAAGTTTATCTCTTCATTGCAGGCACTGTGAAGGCAGTCTGCATTTCATCGCAGGTCCTGAAGGGGCTACCTGCGCTGAATTTCAAACTGACAGTGTACTACCTGCGCTGATCCAGTTAGGCCTTATGCAACTGGAGTTCTCTGCTTTCTGTTGCCCTGTTTTCATCCCTGTTTTTGCAGCCTGTTATAAGTCAATGTACCTATCTGAAACCACCTTTCTTTGCCACTATTCTGCCTCGGTTGTATAAAGAAACTGTATTTGTTCTTTGTGTATTTCTTATACCATTTGCAGTTTCCCATAACGAAAGTGAACTAGTCTTGCTGTGGCCTCTTAGATCTAGACCTGTGATAAGTGTCGTTCTGATCTTAAGAGTTAGTTTGTTTGCTGTTCATAGCTGATTGAGCTTTTGCTTTCGTCATATGGTTTGAATTTATATATTTCTAGTGTTGAAACAAGTAAATCTTAAGGTGTCTTTTGATTTTGGACAAAAGCTTGTTTTCTTTCACTTGAAATTGAATTCAAAGTTATACAACAGCTTTCTTTTTGTAGTACATCAACATTAAGAAAGAGAAAAGAAATACCTGCATTGTGCATGTGAATTTTGACAGTTTGCATGTTGATTTAGGGAAAAGTGCATTAGTGTGTGTTCTATGATCTGTGTGAAAAGATGATGTCTTTCTTTTCCCTCAGTAGTTAAGATTTTCATAAGTTGAAAATATTGAAAAAGCTTGCTTCTCATCTTTAGACTGCATTTAGGAGTTGTACCATACATCTCGTGGTGATCCATAAAGGCAAACTGCTAAACAAGATCAACCTTAAAATAAATTGAATTTACATAACAACGCTTTGAAACATAACACAAACACATAGAGGTCTAAGCTAGAGACGTGTTCCGGCGTCGTTAAACGTGATATCTTAGCGTTGAGTGGTTGGGTGATTCCTCCACGGTGAAGCGATAAGTATCAATACGGACTTGTGCTCCCATGTACCGTCGCGTATATATTGGGAGACCCCTATAGGAACAAAGCCTTTATCCATAGGAAGCCGTGTCAGCCGCCCTACCGATCGCAATGCAGTGAACACAGCATTCACGAAGATCGACCACTCGTACCGTAAAACGTATTCTGTGGTTTTGCGAAAAGTTTGGCACACCCTCTGCCTAGAACTCCAGAGTAGTTTCTTTCGGCCTTTTTCAAACTCTATAACTGAAAAAGTCCATCCGAGCATTTGTCACTTCGGGCTCATTAAAACATCGAAGGAGACTAGAGTCATCTTTAGCTTTTTCTCGACTCTTAAAAAGTGAAAAAGCAAGTTGTGTCTAAAGCGTCGTTATAAAATTTATTTTAAACGGAACATAATCACCTCCCATTCCTGCATTGATCTGTAGGTTGAGAACATGGAACGCACCAACCAAGGAATTCCCCATGATGGAAATCCTAGTCCTTTCTCCTGTTGGGGAGAAGTTGGTGCGCCCCACATGGCCACATTGTCGCTTCCAGGACTGACAATTGGCCTGCCAATATGGCTATTCTCAACCAATGTAGTTCAGAACACCATGGTTCCTGAACAGTCGAGTCAACAGTTAGATCAGTCTAGAGCTGCCCACCAGCCTTCTACTTCCTATAACTCTTCCTCCAATCATTCATCTTCGCAAGGTAGAGCCGGAAAAAGCTAAGCTCCCATGGAGAAGAAGGAGAAGAAGAAGAGAGAGAAGAAGAAGAAGGAGCCTAAGGCGACTGGGGGCAAGCAAAAGACATCTGACAAAAATACACACACAGCACAGATCGGGCCTAAATCGCCATGTGTCATATGTAGAGGAGACCACTTCCATAGAGATTGTCCCTGTATTCCCCGGATACTAAGGGACTGGTCCCCTCGTTTGCACAGTTCGGGAGCATCAACCTCTGATAGCCATGTTGAATGCTTACCGTCAACCAGCGAAAGTGAAGGTTCAAGACAAAGAGGGGGAGCAAGATCCCCCTGCAGACTGTGTGAAGGCGATCACGCCATCCACCGTTGTCCCTTCTTAGACGAAGCGAAGAGAGTTTTGGAAGATCGTCTGGTTTCACCGTTGAGACTTCCTCCTGGATACAAAAAACTCGTGCCAAGTCCTTCGTTGGTTGAGAATACAGCTGGCCCGCTCAAGTGGTCAGCTGAAGCGTCAGTCATTGAAAATGAACCTACTGAATCCAGACCGGACGAAAGTCCAAAGGTCGAAACGGCAGTTGACCCGGTTCTCCCTTCAGAAGTTTCATCTTCAAATGACACCGTCACTGAAGATTCATCTTCAAATGACACCCTCACTGAAGAGAATAAGGATGACACCATCCAGATTCTTTTCATCAACACAGACTCTGACGAGCGTCAGGGCAATGCGCCCATTCCTTTATCGCAGGAAGGAACATCGTCAGGGTCATATCCGGCCGTGTATTCGGTCCCACCACCAAGAAACCTGGTTGTGTCCTTTGATTGGAACCAACTAGGCAGACCCCGGTTGCCAGCCAGTATACCATTCAGAATCATAGTCCAAATATACAGAATGGTAATGGCTGGCACTATCATTGATGAAGGGGCATCTGTGAGTATCCTTTCCTCTATTGCTTGGAAAGCACTGGGTTCCCCAGCGCTTTTGCCTGAGATAAGAAATCTCTCGGGTTTTGATAAAGGAACCAGTCGACCATTAGGGATCCTCCCCAATGTGCCTGTTACATTGAAAGGGAAGACCGTTCAAATGAACGTGATGGTCGTTCAAGGACCCTTGGATTATAACCTACTCCTTGGATGAGACTATATATATTGCATGGGAGCAATAGTCTCCTCACTCTTTAGAGTAATGTGTTTTCCACACGAAGGAAGGATGGTCAAGCTCGTAGACCAACTTTCATTTCCGGGATCACGCATCGCAAATAGTCACATACCAACCATGAATGGTCTATTCAATCAAGAAATGTCTCCACCCCCAGTCCTCCTTCCCGATGAGTGTGAGTGATTTGGAAAGATGGGACTGGAACCCAGGGGGCATGCATCCTGGTCTGCTTCAGGCAGAGAAAACCTTAGGTATAAGATAGAATTTCCATGAGAGAATATGACCAGTCCATACCCCGTCCGTGGATGGAAGAGGGGTTGTTCTAGAATAAGATTCTTTTGTCAAAGTTACGTGTTTGACAAAGGTCATTCACCCTTGTCTATTTCGGTAGGCATTGCCGAGGAAGTGTCTTGTTTGAAAGATTAACGAGACAATCTTTGGGTAACCAGAAAGAGGTAAGCCTCCCTCAATAACAAAAATGTTTTGTCTTTGAGTAGTGTTCTTCTCTTGTCGCAAGTAGCTGTTCTCTTGCGATCTTGCGAAAGATCTGTTAAAAGTTGGGCTAACGAGAAGACAAGTATCGCATAAGACCCGTTAAAAATAACGAGAAGACAAGTATCGTTAACATTAGACTAGCAAGACGACAAGTAGCTGTGAACACCCAAAGAAAAGCAGAGGTGGAGGAGAGGAGGGGCAACCTTGAAATTGTATTTTATACCTGGGGGCATGCAAACCTTTTGGAGTGCAAGCTAAGAGCGGTTATTTATCTGTTTTTGGGATTAGTCGTTTCCGAACTTGCATAAAGAAAGGATATGGAGTAAAGCTTAGTGAAGATGAAACTCCTTAAAAAATAGAGATCTCACAGGGGACATTTCTTATCTTATGACTGGTATATCGAGCAGTTTTAGCACATAGTTCATGCTCGTTAAAAAATAAACATAAGATCGAGCAGTTTTAGCATAAAGTTCATGCTCGTTAGAAAATAAACGCAAGATCCGAGCATTTTTAACGTGGTCTTCAGGCTCGTTAAAAAATAAATAAAAGCAGTGAGCAATGTTTCCTCCAGAGTTTAAGCTCATTTTTATCTAAAAAAAGAACCTATCCCGGTAAATAACCAATGTGATCGTAAATTTATCAGCCATAAAAGCCTTGGTCGTGTTTTGCACCTGCCACCTCCACTTTCATTTGGCCGATCGTTCACCTCCATAATATTGTTTACCTATTTTGAGGAACAGCTGCAAAGAGTGATTTCACCTAGCCATCCTTGTGACACTGCCGTGATTGGAAAATTCCAACCTGTACCTGGAATCAATTGCTATCCCTATTTATCACTCATTCCTCAAAAGACGAGTCTTCTTTAAGCTCTTTTCAACTGACTCGTAAAATATGAAAAGTTTGCCGAGTTTTGGCCTTCCAGCTCGTTAAAGTGACCGGAAGAGCTATCCCTCCTCTAGATTTTAATCTTTTTGGACCTGAGGGATTATTGCACAAAAAGGTCGAGCGCTTGTTTTATTCGGCTTGTTAAAGTTATCGAAAACTCATCCATTCTGTATTGTTTTATACTTTTTCGGACTTAAGGGATTAGATGACGAAAAAGGAATTTTGGAGTTAACTTTATGTACCTTTTCAGACTCTCTAAAAATGAAAAGGACCAAGTTTTCCTTGTCGTTAGACTCGTTAAAATGATTAAATAGCGACAAACTTGTCCTTAGAAGAGAACGAGTTTCCCTATCGCTAGGCTCGTTAAAACATAGCGATGGGCTTGCCCGAAGGGCAGGTTATAGAACAAGAATATGTTATCCTCCTCAAGCTTGACAAAAATAAAGGGGTACTGGTCAGAAATGATTGGGGAAAAATTGGGAGAACCTCAAAGCTTTAATGGTAGCAAGTCGCTCTTGAACATGACACTTTTCCTTCGTATCACATCGGGTTGGGTTGTTTCATTCACCGGTCTCATCACCATGGTCTCGCCAAACCATCCACATTTGGGGTAATGCTACCGATCCATCGCATCAGTGTCGTTATATGTTCAAGAGATGTCATTCAGAAAGATTCAACCGTGTCCCATCCACTACCATACATCATCTTTCATCCTTTCATGACTGCCACCCTGAATCATATTTCACAGATTGTTTTCACCTCCACTAAAATCATTAGCTCCATTCCGTGTCACTGATGTGGGATTCATTAAGGCCCTCCTTTGATGGATCTCTTCTTGTCGACTTCAGCTCATTATCCAAGAAGTTGATCTAGGAACAACCCCCTCAGTACTTTGAAGCTTGCATGCCTCAATGGCAAGTTTCTCACTTCCGGCGACATGTATACATCAATGACCTTTGACCAGAAGATTTTGCGTGGTGTTCGACGCCAAGTCCTATATTCACACCATGTAGATTGTACTGCCGTACCTTGAGGGTCATTATCATTATCGGTGATTCCTCTCGCGCTTGTTAACGGTTTACATCATTGACCGGTAATCAAGCGATGTCTTTCCATGTTCGACTTCAGCGCAATTCTCACATGGATCGACTTGTACTTAGAGTGAAGATCGAACGAGTTTAAAGACCCCGGATCTAGTTTCATCCATCCGGGCTACGATATATATTCAGGAAATATAAAGACATTTGACATGTGCATCATTGCAGCAAATGATCATCCTACTCAAAGGATAATAATTTCAGCAGAGAATTATCAGTCTACCATCAGACGATCGTCTGTTCTATGTACCAAAATGAATTTATAAAGCTGAGCATGGGAATGCCCACCTCAGCTAGATCATGAAAACAGTATGAAAAATAATGTATTGTATTGTATCTTATTACAGGTCACCTCTCAGCAATTGAATGAACTTCGGATCCTCCTGATAAAGCATTTCACCCGATAAACGACCTCATAATTTAGGGGGCAACTGTTATAGACATTTTTGTGCCTTACAGCATGAAGCATGAAATGTCCATAATCTAAGGGATCCAAAGTCCCTAAGCATGTTGTTCCTACCCCTAGAGGAACAAGGTCAGCAAACCACAGCACTGAATAAAAGTTCTCCACCTGAAAACACTCAAAAACAAGGCAATTCTGGATCATGTCAACTGCTCCACTGAGCATCTGCGCTGAATGTCAACTGCTCCACTGTCTACCTACGCTGAATGTCAACTGCAAAGAAGGCTGCCTGCGCTGGGCGAGTTTGGACATGTGGCACAATCATTCCTCAAGGTGTCAATGCCCAGGAAGCTTCCAAAATGACACTTGGATCAGGGAATTCGACTGGTGATGAGTAAGAGGTTCTAGATCTCCAAGTGGAAGCAAGAACCTCCAAGTGGACTCAAGAACTGAAGAATAACTGAAGTGAGAGAGGACACTAGTCAGCTTCATGCTAGCCTCAAGCTGACTCATCCTTTCTCCAAAACTCCTATATATAGATCTCTCTCATGAGGTCTAGGGGGGCTGGAATCTTGTGAATGTAAAGAATTGCTGTTGGTTTGAGTTTAGAACTATTGGATGATTTGCTTTGAAGGAGGTGAAGAGGAGATTTATTTATGCTGGGAAGGTGATGCTGGATTGGGCCTCTTATGGTTGTATCACTTCCTGAACTTTACTTCTTCCATTAATAAAGAATTTGAGGTTCTTCTATATGCATGTGTCTCAATGGTGTATTGTTATACTTGTGTATTTGATTTATTCTAATCCTTGAATCAATTATGAATGTATGCTTCTTGTAGTTTCCTTCTCTTGTCATTTTGCGGGATCTTGTTGTAGCTGGGCTAGTGAAAGAGCAAGGAGTTGGGGGCAAGCAGCAAGGAGAGAAGATTGGATCAATCATTAGCGGAAGACATCGGTTAGTGGATCTCTTTCTCCCCTCTTTTACATCTCATAAAGAAGTAATCTCAAATAGCTTTGCTTTGATTGTTGCTGAGGTACTATCACCCTTAGAGTGGGATAGGGTCATTCCGTATTGGATACTTTTCCCAACAACAAAGTGGTCTTAAGATAGTGTTTCTATCTTAGACTCACTTGGTTGAGATAATTTCTCAACTTACACACTAATTTAGGAGAGCTAGTTGGAGAAAATCTCTCATCCAAAATAGAATCCTTGGTTTGAGGAATTCTCATGATTTTATTTATTTAATTGGATTTATTATTGATTTTTAAGAGAGTGAGGCTAACAAGCTCGTGATCCACATCATTTGAGCTGTATCAATATTTATGAAATGCTTTTGAAACTCCGCTAGAGAGGTGGGTACCATTTATGAGGAGAAGTCGATTTGAAACGCCACGATATAGGTGGTTGCATTTTGGCGTCATTTCTGATTCAGATTCTGATGCTGGAGAGGAAGATCTACATAGTGATTCAAATGTATAGCTAACAACACCCTTTCCAGTTCAAAACCCATCATAGCCATAAAAAAAATCACTCACCTATGTCTAAAACCAATACTTCTTTGTTTTGTGTTCATAGAATAAAACAATGTGCATAGTTCATAGACACCAGAAAGCAGACATCAGAAAAGAGACACCAGAAAGTGGATGTAGTAGTTCCCTCCCAGGATTGATTGTTGGATGGCACGACATAGATTCAAATTCCCCCAACACAGTTACAGCTCAGGTTTGGTGTGGGAGCAGATCATCGAAATTTCCTTGGATTGAAACAGAAAGCCTGAAAACTTCAGCACCCTTGCATACTAAATTGACCAGATTGATACACCACATGATCATTTTATATCATCTGGATATGCCACCTCACCCATCGGATGGATGAGTGACTTCATTCATTTTACTTATTGGTGGCCCCTCTCAAATAACCAACTAAAGCCATTAGCACGCAAAGGAAGGCATCGCCAAGGCATGGAGGATAAAGGTAAAGTGTGGTTTTATCTATGGGAGCATCCATTGATATCCCTAACATGCACTTAGGTAATTACGATGCCTTCCTACGCCAACAAAGTGCAGCCCATTTTTCTCATGACGTGCACTCAGGTAATTATATTGCCTTCCTACACCAACAGAGTGTTGCCCGTTCTGCGCTAGACTAATTTTTGGTATTGCGATCAATTGAAAAAATTAATTCTAGTCATAGTTAGAGCCAATCATTGCCCATAGCCGATCCAGATGGCAATTCAATCGATTAAAGAGGTGATCCTGCTACTCCATTCTGCGATGACAAGTGTGATGACAGGGGGCGAAGAAGATACCTCATAAAAGTTCCACAACCCTCAAAGCACATTTAAGAAATCACCTTCAACAAATGTCATATATCACCTGACACGTAGTCAATATGCATTCAAATGCCCATGTGGGATGGCAACAATGCTTAGTTTTAGAATTTTGGTCACGTTTCAAGTCTTTCAGTTTTACATTCATATCTAAGTGGTCTCGTAGGAGAACGAGAATTGAAGGAAATTTCAATAGGAAAGGAACAATTCGAAGAGTCATACAATGTTGTGACAACAAACATTGTTACTATAAAAAAGGGTAGAACAATATTTACACAAATAAATAAAGCACTGGGACTATGAATTAGGTAGTGAAGTCAAAATGAAGCGAATTGATGTCCTAATCTTTTGAGGCATTGATTGGTATTTGATAATGTCGAAAAATGGCTGCAAGATACCATTAAAGAGATGCTAGGGTATTAGAAAATTTTCAAACGTAGTTTCTGGGAGTAGAAAGGGAGTTGGCCCTCAAAGAAAATTCTTGTACAAGCATGCACGCCATTCAATCCAAATTGGAAACAGAGAAATCTCAACTTGACTCTCAGATCAAACAATACACTAGGGTAGTGGAAACTATTCAAACGAAGTTTCAGGGATTAGGATTAGAAAAATAATTGGCCCTCAAAGAAAATTCTTGCACAAGTGCGGACTTCCAAGCCGGAGGAACAAAGGAACCAAGTAGTAGTTCATGGTTCTGTTCTTATTTTTGCGTTCGGGTAAATGTCTTTTCTTCCTGTAAACCAAAGGCACAGTGTTCTTGGTATCTTTCTCGGTGCCTACGTAGTCCTTGTGTATCATAGATGTGTTAATGCTCGTAATGTATGTCGTGTTTCCAATATTGTATTACCGTAGTAACTCCGCATTTGTTTAGAGACTTTTTTCTGCATTTTGTCTGTTAATATTTTGTGTTGAGATGACTGCAAGCCCCCATGCCATCTCAACAAAACCACTTTGGGTCGGGGTATATCCCCATCGAACCATATTAGGATGGACCTATTATGTTTTTCTTAGTAATAAAATCGATTTTCCTAGTCGCCATAGCCGGAACGAAAATCATGGGGTTGGGATGCGCAGTAGCGAGACCACAGAGGATTGGTTTCGATGGTGTATCAAGAGTGAAAGTGGTGGATGAAATATGGGATCGAGAAAGCATTTCACCCTAACCTAGGCGAAAGACACAACATTGTAATGAAGCCACCTCTATAGGTGACCCCCCGAGTAAAGGAACATGTCTCGCTGCCTTCATTGGTAAGTACCGTCGTAAGCCAGTGCAGAAGAAAGTGTTTATGGCAGATTTCCCATGAGCATGTGTCCTAGATTGGAAAGAACCTGAAACCTAGAAAGATTCGCCCAGAACTGAATCTAGAATAGGCTTAAGGCCAGATATAAAGGGTAAATGGGGGTTACCCCCAATATAAGATACAAGACTGAGCTAACTATGACTACCAATTCTAAAGTTCCTTCTACAAAACCGAGGACAACCAAGACTATGAATGCTCCTGAAGTGCCTACGGAAAATGATCTTAATTGAGGAACTGTTATAGTCATCCAAATTTCAAATTGACTAGTGATTCAAGTGGAAGAATATGAAAGGAAATTATTTACATATGAATATGAGAAAGAGGACTTCAAGGATGAAATTCTAGAACTGTCCAACAAGATTGTTGAGATGGAACAAATTTCTATGGTAGCATCGAGCAATTTTGACAAACTGCTACTAGCATTAGATAAAGGCACTGAGCTAGAATATCCGTCATCTACATATTCTTATCAGGGAGCAATTTTTCTCCACTCATATAAATGATTAATGATGCTTGCATTGGAGTGAGTGGTGAGATAATCTTCCCAAATCTTTTATTGCTTCGATGTACCTTTGCACCTTTAGGAGAAATTGATAGTATTAATTGGAGATTTGTTCAGAACCCCCTGCGTATGCAAATGACCTGCAACCACGAAAGGTAATGATATTAATTGGATATTTGTTCAACCCCCCCCCTTCCTCCCCCCTCTAGCCTATATAAAGGACCTGCAACTGCATCATTGGGCATAACACTAATATCACAATGTTCGTATCAGAGCACTCACCAAAGAATGGCCACTCACAAAATTAATTTTATTTTTATCTTAAAATGAATTGTCATCTACTAACAAATATCGAAAATAAAACACCCTCCACTAGAGAATTATGTCATGTAAGAGCTCCCTCCACCAATTGAAAATTAACAATAAGATTTATTGAAAATTAGAAAACTATTTTTGAATTTATAAAAAAAATAGAAATATTAAAATTTTTCCAAAACTTTCGTTAAAATTGCAAAAATACAGCTAAATAATGCAGATTCAATGCACTTTGACAGCAAGACGAATGTTATAGTCTCTACAACACATAAAATAACAAGTGCTATGTAGTAGCTAGTACCTTCCGCTTAGTTTAAATATAGCTAAATTGAAATTAAAAACAATGGTTTGGCATTAGCGACCATTAACCATATAAAATTTAAAAAATGAATCAAATCCTTGAGTATGTTCCAAGAAAACCCACATGTCCATGAACCTCAATTGACTACACAACATGAATGTACAATTTGCTAAAATGTGCTTTGTTCTCTAATTTATGATATGCTACATAATAATGTTTAGATATAAGGTTTCAAACTGAATACCAATCAAACTTAATCGACAATTTCTTTGGACCAAAAATTAAATAAAAACAAATAATTTTTTTAACCAAATATCAACTAAATTAATATGAAAAGAATAATATAATTTTAAAAATCTTCTTAAATAAAATAGATATTGATTATCTACTTCAATTTATTTTTTTCCTATACGAACTTTAAACTTTCAAAAAAATGATGAGCAATCTTAGTCTGGAGTTTTTCATTGGTGGACAATTTGTTAAAAACTTTAATGAGTCTTTTACTAAAAGCTCACACTTTGAATAATAATATGAAAGATTAAACTTTTTGTAATCAATAACATTTGAGAGATTTTATTCTTTGTATATGGAAAAAGGGAAATTGAAATATAAATTAAACAATCGAATATGTATATTTAATGATATGGCTAGTAAAACAAAACACAAAATGTGTAATACCATGCTTATGGCAAGTATAATAATATATCAAGAAAACAAGACCAACACAACAAAACACTAGCTTCTACTATGAAATAAAGTTTCTTATGACAAGAACTCCTAAGACACTAGTTTCTTAAATATTTAAAAATAAATTTATATTCTTGACAATTATGTCTCAGTACACCTAATTATTTTCTAAACAAATAAAATTAAATTAACTTTTACAAAACTACATTATTGGTTCAAAAATGTAACTAGAAAACAAGATCAAGTTTAAATAGCAACACCGGAAAGCTTTAGTTACATAACACTCTTAAATGAAGTTTCTTATTACAAGAACCCTAATACACTTAATTTCTCTCTAAACAAACAAAAACTAAATCATAAATTCTAAGTACTTTTCGAAAACTAAATATGAAGGCTACATGAACCTGGCATAATCTCGATGTAGATAAGACAAAAATAGTCGAACTTAGAATGCCCACACATGGAGAATATCCAAATTGTGACTTTGCTCCCTTGTGCACAAGGTTGGAATAATCATATTAGCCTAGTAGTACTTATTGAAAAAAAATCTATATATAGATAAAACAAAAATAGTCGAACTGAGAATGCCCACACATGGAGAATATCCAAGTTGTGACTTTGCTCTATTGTGCACAACGTTGGAATAATCATATTAGCCTAGTAATACTTATTGAAAAAGAAAATGAAATCTCAAAAAGAAGGCTTCAAACCTTCAACCTTTCCAATTTACTGACAATTTTTTTTATAGAGAATCACTTGATTTTTTTACTAAAGTAGCATTGCTAAAATCTTAGGACATGCACTTTAATAAACTCTCTAATAAATGCTAGAAAAAAATGCTTGAACTGACATAAATTTTTCAATATATTACAAATAGAAATACTTGAACTGACATAACTTCTTCAATATCTTACAGATAAAAGCGTACATAAAATGCGGTGCTTGACAATGACAATTGGCTTCAGTGACAGAGCAAGCTCCCACAAGCTCCCTAGCCTTGGGATTCGTGGACCCTACCTCCCCTATGACTTAAATCTCAAAGAAGTTGGGTGTAATAAAACCCTGCATGCATGGAGCAACATGTGCATGCAACATATTTTAACGAACGAAGTTGGGTGTGATAAAAGCATGGATGCATGCATCAAAAGAATTTCACGAACGGAAAGCGGTTAATAAATCTTCTGGCAAAATCACTTTTGTCCAAGATTTTAGCAAAAAAAATCAAGAAGAATAATTTTACATTAAAATTCTGAAGAGAAAGGAAACTTTCCCAAAAACTGTAAATGAACAAAATCACCTTTGGGTGTGACCAAAGAAATTCAAGAATAATATCTTAACAAGATTTTGGCAAAAAAATCAAGAATAATAATTTTAGAGTGAAAATGGGAATAGAAGGAAAATTTTCTCTTGTGCAAGGGATTAATAATAGAAAGGAAAAAAAAATTGAAAAGATAATTAAGAGGAAATAAAACTAAGAATAAAAAAATAATATTTCATAAAAAAACCATAATAAAACATCAACCAATTATCTTACAAATAAATACATTTAAATAATAATAATATTATTTATATTAATATATATACAGTTATATATATAATAATAAATTATTATAAATTGAAATTATGGAAAAGAAAAAGAAAAAAAACTATAAATCATAAAAATCCAAATAAAAGAATATATATATATATATATATATATATATATATATATATATATATATATATTATAGCTAGCTTTATATTCCAACAAGACCACCTAAGGCTCAAATGAGGTTGGTATAAAGACACCACGGGATCGAGGAGAACGTTGCATTGCAAAACATTACTAACATTAGAAATATTGTTACTTCTAAGTTCAAAGAAAAAATGTGGTGTGAGAAAGATTTAGCAGCTAAAATAAAGTTAAGATATTATAAGGAGGTCATCAACTCCACCCTAGAAGATCAAAATTATCTATCTGTTTTAACTAGCTCAAAGAAGAAAATTAATATGGCCAAGATTAGAACGAACTCTCATGAGATCCATAGTGAAACGAGTCGTTGCGCAGTTCCTAAAACACTATGGATGGAAAGGTTCTGCCATCTCTGTGAGAATACGAACATCGAGGATGAAAACCACTTCCTCTTAGAGTGCCCCGGTACAACCACATTAGATATCAGTTTCAAAATCTTTGTTGCAATACTGACATTCCTAGCCTTTTACGTTGTCAAAATTATAGTGAACTCGGGAAGCTTCTCTCCAAGCTTTTTGAGTATATGAATAAAATCTTAAATCAAACTAAATAATTCGTTTCTTTAGGTCCGATAGACCAAAGTTTGGTCTCAGTAATTCACTCGTATTCAAATAATTTAATAATACATTTAATTACATGAGCAAGTGGTCTTAAGATAGTGTGTCTATCTTAGACTCACTTGGTTAAGATAATTTCTCAACTTACACACTAATTTAGGAGAGCTAGTTGGAGAGAATCTCTCATCCAAACTAGAATCCTTGGTTTGAGGAATTCTCATGATTTTATTTATTTTATTGGATTTATTATTGATTTTTAAGAGAGTGAGGCTAACAAGCTCGTGATCCACATCATTTGAACTGTATCAATATTTATGAAATGCTTTTGAAACTTCGCCAGAGAGGTGGGTACCATTTATGAGGATAAGTCGATTTGAAGCACCACGATATAGGTGGTTGCATTTTGGCGTCGTTTCTGATTCTGATTCTGATGCTAGAGAGGAAGATCTAGACAGTGATTCAGATGTATAGCTAACAACACCCTTTCCAGTTTGAAACCCATCATATCCATAAAAAAGATCATTCACCTACGTCTAAAACCAATACTTCTTTGTTTTGTGTTCATAGAATAAAACAATGTGCATAGTTCATAGACACCAGAAAGCAGACATCAGAAAGGAGACACCAGAAATTGGACGGAGTAGTTCCCTCCCCCAATTGATTGTTGGATGGGATGACACAAATTAGAATTCCCCCGACACAGTTACAGCTCAGGTTTGGTGTGGGAGCAGATCATCGAAATTTCCTTGGATTGAAATAGAAAGCCTGAAAACTTCAGCACCCTTGCATACTAAATTGACCAGATTGATTCACCACATGATCATTTTATATCATCTGGATATGCCACCTCACCCATCGGATGGATGAGTGACTTCATTCATTTTACTTATTGGTGGCCCCTCTCAAATAACCAACTAAAGCCATTAGCACGCAAAGGAAGGCATCGCCAAGGCATGGAGGATAAAGGTAAAGTGTGGTTTTATCTATGGGAGCATCCATTGATAGCCCTAACATGCACTAAGGTAATTACGATGCCTTCCTACGCAAACAAAGTGCAGCCCATTTTTCTCATGACGTGCACTCAGGTAATTATATTGCCTTCCTACACCAACAGAGTGTTGCCCGTTCTGCGCTAGACTAATTTTTGGTATTGCGATCAATTGAAAAAATTAATTATAGTCATAGTTAGAGCCAATCATTGCCCATAGCCAATCCAGATGGAAATTCAATCGATTAAAGAGGTGATCCTGCTACTCCATTCTGCGATGACAAGTGTGATGACAGGGGGCGAAGAAGATACCTCATAAAAGTTCCACAACCCTCAAAGCACATTTAAGAAATCACCTTCAACAAATGTCATATATCACCTGACATGTAGTCAATATGCATTCAATTGCCGATGTGGGATGGCAATAATGCTTAGTTTTAGAATTTTGGTCACGTTTCAAGTCTTTCAGTTTTACATTCATATCTGAGTGGTCTCGTAGGTGAACAGGAATTGAAGGAAATTTCAATAGGAAAGGAACAATTCGAAGAGTCATACAATGTTGTGACAACAAACCTTGTTACTATCAACAAGGGTAGAACAAAATTTACACAAATAAATAAAGTACTAGAACTACGAATTAGGTAGTGAAGTCAAAATGAGGCGCATTGATGTCCTAATCTTTTGAGGCATTGATTGGTATTAGATAATGTCAAAAAATAGCTGCAAGATACCATTAAAGAGATGCTAGGGTATTAGAAAATTTTCAAACGCAGTTTCTGGGAGTAGAAAGGGAGTTGGCCCTCAAAGAAAATTCTTGTACAAGCATGCACGCCATTCAATCCAAATTGGAAACATAGAAATCTCAACTTGACTTTCAGATCGAAGAATACACTAGGGCAGTGGAAAATATTCAAATGAAGTTTCATGGATTAGGATTAGAAAGAGAATTGGCCCTCAAAGAAAATGCTTGCACAGGTGTGGACTTCCAAGCCGAAGGAACAAAGGAACCAAGTAGTAGTTCATGGTTCTGTTTTTATTTTTCTGTTTGGGTAATGTCTATTCTTGCTGTAAGCCAAAGGCACAGTGTTCTTGGTATCTTTCTCGGTGCCTACGTAGTCCTCGTGTATCATAGATGTGTTAATGCCCGTAATGTTTGTCGTGTTTCCAATATTGTATTACCATAGTAACTTTGCATTTGTTTAGAGAATTTTTTTCTGCATTTTGTCTGTTAATATTTTGTGTCGAGTTGACTGTAAGCCCCCATGCCATCTCGACAAAACCACTTTGGGTCGGGGTATATCCCCATCGAACCATATTATGATGGATCTATTATGTTTTTCTTAGTAATAAAAACGATTTTCCTATTCGCCATAGCTGGAACAAAAATCATGGGGTTGGGATGCACAGTAGCAAGACCACAAAGGATTGGTTTCGATGGAGTATCAAGAGAGAAAGTGGTGGATGAAATAGGGGATCGAGAAAGCGTTTCACCCTAACCTAGGTGCAAGACGCAACATTGTAATGAAGCCACCTCTCTAGGTGACCCCCCGAGTAAAGGAACATGTTTCGCTGCCTTCATTGGTAAGTACCATCGTAAGCTAGTGCAGAAGAAAGTGTTTATGGCAAATTTCCCATGAGCATGTGTCCTATATTGGAAAGAACCTGAAACCTGGAAAGGTTTCGCCAAGAATTGAATCTAGAACAGGCTTAAGGCTGGATATAAAGGGTAAATGGGGGTTACCCCCATTATAAGATACAAGACTGAACTAACAATGACTACCAATTCTAAAGTTCCTTCTACAAAACCGAGGATAACCGAGACTATGAATGCTCCTGAAGTGCTTGCGGAAGATGATCTTAATTGAGGAACTGTTATAGTCATCAAAATTTCGAATTAACTAGGGATTTAAGTGGAAGAATATGAAAGGAAATTATTTACATCTGAATTTGAGAAAGAAGACTTCAAGGATGAAATTCTAGAACTGTCCAACAAGATTGTTGAGATGGAACAAATTTCTATGGTGGCATCGAGCAATGTCGACAAACTACTACTAGCATTAGACAAAAGCACTGAGCTAGAATATCCTTCATCTACATATTCTTATCAGGAAGCAATTTTGCTCCACTGATATAAACGATTAATGATGCTTGCATTGGAGTGAGTGGTGAGATAATCTTCCCAAATATTTTATTACTTCGATGTACCTTTGCACCTTTAGGAGCAATCGATAGTATTAATTGGAGATTTGTTCAAAACCCCCTGCGTATGTAAATGACATGCAACCATGAAACATAATGATATTGATTGGAGATTTGTTCAACCCCCCCTTCCTCCCCCCTCTAGCCTATATAAAGGACCTGCAACTGCATCATTGGGCATAACACTAATATCTCAATGTTCGTATCAGAGCACTCACCAAAGAATGGCCACTCACAAAATTAGTTTTATTTTTATCTTAAAATGAATTGTCATCTACTAACAAATATCGAAAATAAAACACCCTCCACTAGAGAATTATGTCATGTAAGAGCTCCCTCCACCAATTGAAAATTAACAATAAGATTTATTGAAAATTAGAACACTATTTTTGAATTTACGAAAAAAAATAGAAATATTAAACTTTTTCCGAAAATTTCGTTAAAATTGCAAAAATATAGCTAAATAATGCAGAGTCAATGCACTTTCACAGCAAGACGAATGTTATAGTCTCTACAAAACATAAAATAACAAGTGCTATGTAGTAGCTAGTACCTTCCGCTTAGTTTAAATATAGCTAAATTGAAATTAAAAACAATGGTCTGGCATTAGTGACCATTAACCATATAAAATTTAAAAAATGAAGCAAATCCTTGAGTATGTTCCAAGAAAACCCACATGTCCATGAACATCAATTGACTACACAACATGAATGTACAATTTGCTAAAATGTGCTTTGTTCTCTAATTTATGATATGCTATATAATAATGTGCAGATATAAGGTTTCAAACTGAATACCAATCAAACTTAATCGACAATTTATTTGGACCAAAAATTAAATAAAAACAAATAAAAATTTTAACCAAATATCAACTAAATTAATATGAAAAGAATAATATAATTTTAAAAATCTTCTTAAATAAAATAGATATTGGTTATCTACTTCAATTTTTTTTTCCTATACGAACTTTAAAGTTTCAAAAAAATGATGAACAATCTTAGTCTGGAGTTTTTCATTGGTGGAAAATTTGTTAAAAACTTTAATGAGTCTTTTACTAAAAGCTCACACTTTGAATAATAATATGAAAGATTAAAATCTTTGTAATCAATAACATTTGAGAGATTTTATTCTTTGTATATGGAAAAAGGGAAATTGAAATATAAATTAAAAAATCGAAACTGTATATTTAATGATATGGCTAGTGAAACAAAACATAAAATTTGTAATACAATGCCCGTGGCAGGTATAATAATATATCTAGAAAACAAGACCAACACAATGAAACACTAGCTTCTATTATGAAATAAAGTTTCTTATTACAAGAACTCCTAAGACACTAGTTTCTTAAATATTTAAAAATAAATTTATATTCTTGACAATTATGTCTCGGTACACCTAATTATTTTCTAAACAATTAAAATTAAATTAACTTTTATAAAACTACATTATTGATTCAAAAATGTAACTAGAAAATAAGATCCAGTTTAAATAGCAACCCTAGAAAGTTTTGGTTACATAACACTCTTAAATGAAGTTTCTTATTACAAGAACTCTAATACACTTAATTTCTCTCTAAACAAACAAAAACTAAATCATAAATTCTACGTACTTTTAGAAAGCTAAATATGAAGGCTACATGAACTTGGCATAATCTATATATAGATAAAACAAAAATAGTAGACCTGAGAATGTCCACACATGGAGAAAATCCAAGTTGTGACTTTACTCCCTTGTTCACAAGGTTGGAATAATCATATTAGCCTAGTAGTACTTATTGAAAAAAGAAAATGAAATCTCAAAAAACGGCTTCAAGCCTTCAACCTCTCCAATTTACTGACAATTATTTTTACAGAGAATCACTTGATTTTTTACTAAAGTGGCATTGCTAAAATCTTAGGATATGCACTTTAATAAACTCTCTAATAAATGCTGGAAAAAAATGTTTGAACTGACATAAATTTTTCAATATATTATAGATAGAAATGTTTGAACTGACATAACTTCTTCAATATCTTACAGAAAAAAGCGTACATAAAATGTGGTGTTTGACAATGACAATTGGCTTCAGTGACAGAGCAAGCTCCCCCAAACTCCCTAGCCTTGGGATTGGTGGACCCTACCTCCTCTGTGACTTAAATCTCAAAGAAGTTGGGTGTAATAAAAGCCTCCCTTGTGACTTAAATTTCAAAGAAGTTGGGTGTAATAAAAGCCTGCATGCATGCAACATATTTTAATGAACTGAATCTCAAAGAAGTTGTGTGTGATAAAAGCCTGCATGCATGCATCAACAAACTTTCAGGAACTGGAAGCGGTAAATAAATTCTCTGACAAAATCACTTTTGTCCAAGATTTTGGCAAAAAAATCAAGAATAATTTTGCATCAGCAAACTTTCACGAACTAAGAGCGGTAAATAAATCCTCTGACAAAATCACTTTTGTCGAAGATTTTGGCAAAAAAAAATCAAGAAAAATAATTTTACTCTGAAAATCTGAAGAGAAAGGAAACTTTCCCAAAAAACTGTAAATGAACAAAATCACTTTTGTCTGTGACCAAAGAAATTCAAGAATAATATCTTAACAAGATTTTGGCAAAAAAATCAAGAATAATAATTTTAGAGTGAAAATGGGAATGGAAGAAAAATTTTCTCTTGTGCAAGGGATTAATAATAGAAAGGAAAACAAAAATTGAAAAGATAATTAAAAAGAAATAAAACTAATATATATATATATATATATATATATATATATATATATATATATATATATATATATATATATATATATATATATTAATAAAAAAGCCATAATAAAACATCAACCAATTATCTTACAAATAAAAACATTAAAATAATAATAATATTGTGTATATTAATATATATACTTATATATAATAATATATTATTATAAATTGAAATTATGGAAAAGGAAAAAAAAAACTATAAATCATAAAAATCTAAATAAAAGAATATATATATATATATATATATTAGCTAGCTTTATATTCCAGCGAAAACCACCTAAGGCTCAAATGAGGTTGGTATAAAGACACCAGGGCCTTGTTAAACCATTGGGAGATCGACCACAAGGTTGCATTGCAAAACATTAATAACATTAAAAATATTGTTACTTCTAAGTTCGAATAAAAAATGTGGTGTGAGAAAGATTTAGCAGCTAAAAGAAAGTTAAGATATTATAAGGAGGTCATCAACCCCACCCTAGAAGATCAAAAGTATCTATCTGTTTTAACTAGCTCAAAGAAGAAAATTAATATGGCCAAGATTAGAAAGAACTCTCATGAGCTCCATAGTGAAACGGTCGTTGGGCAGTTCCTAAAACACCATGGATGAAAAGGTTTTGCCGAGAATATGAACATCGAGGATGAAAATCACTTCCTCTTAGAGTGCCCCCCTACAACCACATTAGATCTGAGTTTCAAAATCTTTGTTGCAATACTGACCTTCCTAGCCTTTTACGTTGTCAAAATTACAGTGAACTCGGGTGGCTTCTCTCCAAGCTTTTTGAGCATAGGAATAAAATCTTAAATCAAATGCCTTTTACGTTGTCAAAATTACAGTGAACTCGGGTGGCTTCTCTCCAAGCTTTTTGAGCATAGAAATAAAATCTTAAATCAAAGGCTTCTCTCCAAGCTTTTTGAGCATAGAAATAAATCTTAAATCAAACTAAATAATTCGTTTCTTTAGGTCTGATAGACCAAATTTTGGTATTAAACTATAGATAATAGCAGAAAAAAATTGTTCAAAGACAAATTAATGCATAACAAAAATAAACCAATATCGACATAATTAAATTACCATTAAAAATGTAATAAAATAAAATATGACAAAATAATTCATTGTTGCATATTTCTAAACGTTTTCAATGAAATCAAATCAAAATAAAAAGGTCAGTTTTTTCAACCATAGCCGAAAGAAAAGGAATCAATTTTAAAAAAAATCGAAATGGACGCACGAAACTGAGAAACACTGAATCGGTTGGCAAAGCCGTATTCAATGAGATGAAATCAAATCAAATCAAAAGGAAAAGGTAAGTCTTTTCGACCGAAAGAAAAGGAATCATTTTTTTTTTAAGCGAAATGGACACACAAACACGTGATGTGGGGCCGTCTTGTTGGCTGAACCAAGAAAAGGTAAGTCTTTTCGACCGAAAGAAAGGTGGAAACGCCGAAAGAAAAGGAATCATATTTTTTTTAAAGCGAAATGGACGCATGAAACAGACAAACAAACACGTGACGTGGGGCCGCGTACCAACTAGTGAACGCTGGGACCGACGACGAAAATGCCACACGCTTTGGGCTCCATTACCCACCAAAACTATGCCCTGTTTTTAATTAAATTTTATCCAATAATTAAATAAACAATAATAGACAAATTGCTGGATGTTTTGGTCATTAGATAAGTAATTGTGTCCATTTTTGTTTGCTCGTTTGGCAAGTTTTGAGAGATTTTGAATTCCGACTCACAACCACGATGCGATCAAGAAATCAACCATGTAATTCTGAATCAAAAATTTAAATTTAAATATAATTAATTTAATTTATATTTAATTTTATTTAATTAAAATTAATTTGTAATATAAATTAATTTTATGAACTAGTAAAATTATTTATATATTATAATATGTTTTTATTGTGAGAATGTCTAGTGTTTGTTCTGTGGTTATATTTAACTCTAAAGCATTTCATATTTACAATCTTTAGATTCATAATAAGGTTTTTTTAGTGGGCCTAATGGTTGAGAAAGTGTGTCTTCTCCTAAGAGTTTATAGGTTCAAACCTAGAGGAGGATCGAGTATGTACACCTTTCTAGAATTAACATTTAAATTATTGCAAGGTGGGGGGGGCTAGTGCCACAAACAAGGGTGTCTCGTATACCAATTTGGTGTATCACTTGGTTGTGACCTTAAAATTAGATTATTATTATAAAAAAATGTGAAAATCAAGATTTCAAACAAAAGAGAAAGCAAATGGTGCATATATTTTTTTGTTACCTTCCCACTCCTCCCATCTTAATAGGCTTGTACATAGTAATAATCCATATGAAACTATATGGATTCTCCTTCCTCAATTAGCATGATCTAACCTTTCCTCCATAAACAAAACTAGTTAATATCCTATCTCAGTTGAAAGCGATGAATTTAAATGTCAATAATAATGATGAATAGTGAATTATTAAGTGAAGAAGAAATTCATTCACTAAATAATTATTAAAGCATATGTATGTTGCAACTTATAAGACATTGTTTCATGCACTTAGCATCTATGTGTAATCAAATGAAAGAAAATATAGAAAAACAATTTAAGTAACAAAAGAGATTTCAATTGCCCACGGGGCTTTGGATTGACGGTGAATGGATGCGCTGTTAAGGCACTCCTTGCGATAGGTCACCGGTTCAAATCCCCCGTGGGTACTTAGGTTAGTCTTAACTAGAAAAAAAAAACAAAAGAGATTTCAATTAGAGAAAAAAGATTAAATCATAAAACATTCTCAAATTATAAAAAGATAATATCTAATTACATATCTCAAAATTTCATTTACTCATAATATAACTTATACAAATAAAATGTTGAATCAATAAGGAAAATAAATAGTTCATTTTCTTAATAATTATATGGCACATATGAATGGAATAACCTATAAGAGATTATATCAAACACTTCAACATTTAAATTTTGATATTATGTTATACTCAAATACATTAAAGAAAGTAATTTCACATCAAACTGAATAAATGACTTCATTCACACTAATGTAGTTATGTACTCATTCACACATTCAAATAAGAGTTACTTCAAAAGATTTCAATCTTCCATTTTTTATTTCAAAAATGTTAAAAATGGCCATATTAAACGCTTCAAACATCTAATTTTTTAATCTTATGTAAATCTCAAATACATGAAAGAAACTAATTTCACACAAAACAGAATAAAAATAAAAATAACTTAATTCACCATAATGCGTAATGCAGTAATATAATCATTCACGCATTTGAATAAGTGTTGCTCTGAAATATTTTGATCTCCCAACTTTTATTTGAAAATTGATAAATAATAAGTAAAAACCACTAAATGCAACTTTTAAAAAAAAAACTATGAAGGATTTTGATCACGTTGATAACCATGTTTAAACTAACCATGGTTTCTTATTAATAAATACATATTGTTTTGCATTATGTTGTTTTTAGTGTAAATATCTTTGTTGCTTAATTTTCTAGTGTGCTTATAGATATATATATATATATATATATATATATAGATAGAGAGAGAGAGAGAGAGAGAGAGAGAGAGATATCATTGGAAGTACCTCATAGTGAATTTTTCACATCTCTTCCCAATAAAAAAGTCCATTATTAGGTTAGAGATACTTATAATTTATGCATCTCCTAATTGTTTATTCTAAAAAACAATTTTGCATTAGTCGAATAATGTAACACACCAAGATTTAACTCTAATATATCATGACTTTTATGTCAATAAGAATGGTACAAGAGAATAACACCTCTTTCAACATATTATTTGATTAATTAAAATGTGTCCAAAAAAATATATATATATCATTTACAATAATATATAAATTCTATAATATTATATGTGAGGCTCATTCCTAGAGTCCTCTAACTAAAAACTAAATTTTTCTAATTTTAATTACAATAAAATGGGAAATAACTTATTTCTATCTGAACATTTATTGGATGATAATATACCATTAAAATTTATTTACCACAAATTAAATAACTAAGAATTTAATTGCAATCATTTACATAAGTAATTAATAAACAGAGGAGTATATGTTCCAATAGCTTAGTTGAGATGCTCCTGAGATCCTGACTTTGTTGGGATGCTCCTCTTGACTACCTGACTGGATTTTCCTCCCAGCCAACTAGGAAGTATTTCCTAACCCACGGAACCTCAACAGGTTCCCTAGCTCTCCGAGCCCAAGTCCAACCAGATGTATTGTGTCCAACTTAAACAAAACTATCTTTCTCTCCCTTCTCTTTTCTCCATCTTCCTTCCAAAACAAAATCCTCCAAACCACAACCAAAACCAAAACCATAACCAAGACCAAGGATCCCCCTCTCCTCTCATCATCCTTCCCCTTTTATGCCCCATTCTCCCATCCACCTCAACCACCTATCATAAATGTTATGACTACCCCTTCATCCTTTCATTTGACTTTTCTTACCATATCTTCTCCGAAGTAAATTTGAGAGGACATTTTGGGGATAAGATATGGATATTTAATTTGGAAATTAATTGGAGAAGACCATATCTTCTCCCAAGTAGATTTGAGAGGACATTTTGAAGATAAGATATGGATATTTAATTTGGTAATTAATTGGGGTTAACCATATCCTCTCCCAAATAGATTTGAGAAGACATTTTGAGGATAATATATGGATATTTATTTTGGTAATTAATTGGGGAGGACCATATCTTTTTCCAAGTAAATCTGAGAGGACATTTTGGGGATAAGATATGGATAAGGACCATATCTTCTCCCAAGGAATTTTGAGAAGACATTTTGGGGATATGGATATTTAAAGTGGAATAAATGGAAGAAGACCATATCCTATCAAAAGTTAAATTTGAGAAAACAAGTTGGGAATTAAATAATAACAATAATAAAATTTATATCGGTAATAAATTTACAATTTCACCAATGTAGGTATATACCAATATTTCTAGATAATTATAATTCAATATTTTTAGGTAATTTAAATGCTAATCAAATTTGCATGATAAGATTAACTAGGGCATTACATTATACTTTTGATGAGGCTAACAATTAATTAATTTTAATATAAGTATGATTATATAATTTCAAATAAAATATAAATATAAATATTTTATTTTTGTTTATATCTATTTTTAATTAAATATAAAATATATTAAACTCACACACATCAATGAAATGTATTTATTAGTGGTCTTACATATATTTTGGCCAACAAACACCCAACTTTTTTTTACATGTTTGGGATAGTCCTTTATTTTAAATATAACATTTAATTGTGATTTGAAGTTGATTGTTTTGAAAGTCATGTCATGAACAACTTATAAAACAAACAAAGAGGGCTGCCAAGCAGCAAATCCCTGCCAATGCAAAAAGTCTTGCGAGAACGGTTCAGGTAGATTTAGTATAGTCCTAGATTGGAGTTCGAGCAGATTCACCGTAAAGGAAGGAGCAGAGAAAATAGCACCAACAACTCCCCGTTAGCAGTGAAGAGTTGAATTGGGTAGGCCCTGATCTCATATCAAAGGCGCCTTTCTTTCACACTTGTTTTCTTCACAAGGATTACTCGTATTTCAGACCCAATTGTTCAGAGGATTTGGAGTAGAGTTGCTTGCAACTCAAAATCTGACGGCTTCACGGTAATTTGGACCATAAAACAATTTGAACTTCGACTACCCTTAGAAGAAGAAAACAAACGATAATGATTAGAACAACAATATTCTGGAATCATATAACTGGAAAAAGTTTGTAATTATTCCTTACTGTCCTAACGTCAAGCAAGCAGGATCCTTTGAACTTTTCACAAAAGAACAATAATGAATGCAGAGGTGTGAAAAACGAACTAACATCAGTGAACCATATATAAAACTCATCATAATGACCATCATTCATACAAACGACCAACTCCCTATCTTGCATTATAGTGCCCAAAGGCATTCTTGCTATTATTTACGTGAACAAGTATTATATATTTAATAATGAAACTACAACTTTGATATACTATACCCTATTGTGCTCCTAGTTGAAATCGAGATCTACAGGGAGAGTTGATCCTTTCCTATCTCAGCTTGCACTTCAATCCAAATTTGTACAAGTATTATATATGTAATAATAGCTTTGTAGAAAATTTAACACACTAAAATAAAATACTCACACACATAAAATAAATAGCAGACATATAGAAAACCAGACATGGCAGAAAAGGTAGAGAGCCATCATGTGGTCTCTCATGCTCATGTAATTCACTCTTATTCAAATAATTTAATAATACATTTAAATACATGAGCAAGTGGTCTTAAGATAGTGTGTCTATAGAGGAGTTGGCTGGTGTGGAGTCGACTGGAAGCGAAGGCGGTAAAAATATCAGGGTTTTAGAGCTACTGCAGAGGCTGTGATCCATGGAGGGGCGCAGAGGAGGGAGCCCCATTCCCTCCTTCAAGCAAGCCGTGAACAGCAAAGGGAAAAACCCATGGAAAATGATAGAGGACCTTCAACGGGAAAGAATAAGAACAGTGAAGAGGAACAAAATGGACAAGAATCCATGAAGAAAAATATTATTAAAGAGAATGAGGAAGAAGACAAGGAACATGGAACAAAAAGCAAAGCAAACATGGGCCCATGTAAGCCCAAAGCTACCATAATTCCCAAAGTCACGTTAAATGAGCCTGCTCTGCAAGAGCATAGGGAATATATGCAAACCTATGCAATCATTTGCAAATTCATGGGTTTATGGCCCACTGAAAAAGCCTTACAAATGTGGATAAGGTACCATTGGAAACCAAAAGGAAGCATTGACCTACACCTAGGTTCAAAGGGATTCTTTACCGTGGTTTTTGTGAATATCGAAGACAAGGATAGAGTCTTTGAAGGTGGGCCATACTTCTTTGTTGCTACAGGTCTCTATATGCGACCTTGGATCATGAATTTCGTCCCAGAACATGAGACCTTTACTTCAATCCCGGTTTGGGTAAGGCTCTATTCTCTTCTGCTTGATTATTGGCAAACAGAATCATTAACAACCATAGGAAATAAGCTAGGAAGGTTTGTTAAAGCTTCTACAGCCACTAGGAGGGGAAAGTATACTTCCTTTGCTCGAATCTATGTGGAGATGGATCTCTCTGGAGTTTTGCTAGATGAGATAATCTTGGAAGTACATGATGAAGAATGGGTTCAAACCATAGACTACGAACATATTCCGTTCAGATGTTGTAAATGTCATGAACATGGACACCTGTTCAGGGATTTCCCTCTCACTAGAAAAAAGAACAAGAGTAAAGCTAATGCTATGAAAGACTCTGAAGGCTTTCACAAAATAGCTTATAAAGGAAAAGGAAACAAGAAGGGAATAAAAACACAGAAATCTGAAGGACAACAAAACAACCAAAACAGGTTCCAAGTCTTGGAAGTGGAAGAAGAAGATAATACAACAGACCAAACGAAAGGGGAAGAATTAATGGAAGAAAAGAAAGTAGAGGACCAGGAACAAACACCAGATAAGATTCTGTAGACAGAAATGATGGTGAGCGATACAGAAATGGAAATGGATCAAGAGATGACCCCAAGTGAGATGGAAACGGAGCACCAAGAACTTTAGGCGATTCTTGAGAAAGAGAATCTTGACTTGGAAGATTTCTTGAAGCAAGGAACTAAAGAAGGGATTGAATCTTTACCTCTAGAGGAGTTCAATAAAGTCCAACAGCTATATATATGGAAAACACAAAACAAAGGACCGAAGAGGCAAAGGAGCAAGGAAAAACAAAGCAATGAGGGAGTAAAAACGGTAAGACCCATACCTGTATTAGCACCCAAAAACCCAGGAAAAAAAGAGGTAGGAAAAAGTAGAACGAGTTATTAATGGAATGTGGAAAGCTAATGATAGACTTAGGTAAGATGAAAGATCTAACCAGCTACTCCTTCACCAATATTTAATAATGAAGTTTACTTCTTGGAATATCAGAGGTCTAGGTAGTTAAAGGAAACAAAGACTGGTTAGTAACAAAATGAAACAAACAACTCCGGATGTGATCTTCATTCAAGAAACCAAATGTTCCATTCATAAATTAAAAGAGATTCATAGCAAGTGGCTCAATAACTATGAGTTTTTGGAAGTCAAAGCGGAGAATACAACAGGAGGTATTCTCACCCTTTGGAATCCTAAGAAAATAGAAATTTTAGATGCTGAAGCATCTCGAGGTTACCTCTCTGTGGTCATCCAGATGGTCGTAGATAAGGAAACTTACCTAATCACCAATGTGTATGGACCCCAAAGATTGGAAGGAAAACTAAAGTTTCTTGATTCTCTAGAGGAACTAAGGGACAGACATGTAGGAATGCCATGGATACTGGGAGGGGATTTTAACATGATTAAATCGCTTTCAGAGAAAAAAGGTGGAACTAGAATCCAAAGTCAAGACTCTCTGAGGTTTCATTCTTTCACAGACATTATGAAGTTAGTGGACATTACAACCAGTAATGGAATTTTTACTTGGAACAACAAAAGAGGAGGAGAGTCTCAGGTGGCTTCAAAACTGGACAGATTCATGATATCTGAGGATCTTATGCTCAATAATAAGGAAATCTCAACAAGAATCCTACCCTTTGGAGGATCTGACCACTGGCTGATTTATCTGGAGATGCAAAGTATTGGTACTCCAAGAAATAGACCTTTTCGCTTTGAAAACATCTGGCTCTCTCATCTAGATTTCAATAGTAATATTGCCAAATGGTGGCAGAAGATTTGAATATCCAAGGCACCAATATGTTCCTTCTTCAAAAAAGACTAAAACACATTAAGCTTAAGCTCAAGGAATGGAACAAGAATGAACATGGCAACATTTTTGAAGCCAAAAAATCAGTAGAAGGAAAAATGCAGGAACTCAACCAAGCCCTTATCACAGATGGCTTTGATGAAATCAGGAATGATCAGGTTACCAAATACCATCAAGAATGGGAGGAATTGTGCAAACAAGAGGAAATATTTTGGAGGCAAAAATCAAGGGTTCAATGGCTCAAAAAGGGAGAAAGAAACACTAGCTTCTTCCATAGATCCACAATGGCGAACAGAGTTCATAACAGAATTTCAGTGATCAAGGATGAGAGAGGCATTATTCACAACTCTCATGCTGAAATTGAAAAATCTTTGGTCAAGCACTTTCAAGGCTTTGCCAATGAAACTTGTTATAACAGAGAGAATTCCATCAGAAACTTCACAAGACACATTCCCAGGCTGGTGTCCAATGAGGAAAATTTCAACCTCAACAAACCAGTAATTGAGGAGGAAGTCAGCAAGGTGCTCAAAGAGATGCAAAGTGGTAAAGCACCGGGCCTAGACAGATTCAATGTTGATTTCTTCAAAGCCTGCTGGAGCATTGTTAAAAAGGATATTTTAAATGTGGTAGAAGATTCTAGGATGAATAAAAATATTCTGAAAGCTTTGAACACTTCTTTCATTGCTCTTATCCCCAAGCAGGAGGCTGCTCAGACGCCGGACAAGTTTAAACCAATAGCTTTATGTAATGTGGTCTACAAGATAATATCAAAAGTAGTGGCCAATAGACTCAAACCTCTTCTTCCATCTCTGATTTTTGTGGAACAAGTCGGTTATGTGGAAGGAAGACAAATTCTCAACAATATTATTCAAGCTCATGAGGTGGTTCATTCTCTAACTATCAACTGAAAGGCTGGTATGATCATGCAATTGGACATTGCTAAAGCCTATGATAAACTAAGTTGGAACTATATCAGGAAAATACTTATTGCCTTTGGGTTTGATCACAACTGGGTAAGATGGATCTTAGCCCTAGTTACTTCTTCAAGTTTCTCTATTTTGGTCAATGGCTCTCCTCTGAAACTTTTCTTCCCTCTAGAGGCCTCAGACAGGGGGACCCACTCTCTCCCTTTATCTTCATCCTTATGATGGAAGGACTGGGTCGATCTATCAATCATGCCAAAGAATTTGGTAAGATCAAAGGTCTCCAACTCTCTGACAGGGGCCAGGCTTGGATGCATCAACAGTTTGTGGATGACACGATGCTGCAAGGAATCCCTATAGTCAAAGAAGCTCATGCATTCAAACAAATTCTAAATGAATTTTCCAAGGCTTCAGGTATGGAAGTTAATCTCACCAAATCCAAGGTCTTTTTCTTTAATACTAATATTGCCATTCAAAAGAACATTGCCAAAATTCTGGGCTTTCAAAGAGATTCTCTTCCCTCTAGATATTTGGGGATACCTCTTACTTCCAAGCCACTACACAAAAGCGTCTGGGAGCCAATTATCAATAAACTGCAAGACAAAATCAGAAAATGGATGGTTAGATCCTTAAACTTGGCTGGCAGGCTAGTGCTCACAAAGGCTGTTCTACAAGCAATCCCAGTTTTTATGCTTTTTGTTCTCCCAGCTCCTAAAGGAGTTATGCAGCTTATCAGAAACATTCAAAGAAACTTCCTCTGGGGAAAGGGGGAAGTAAGGAAATAATGGGCCTTAGTAGCTTGGGAAAAAATTTGCAAACCCAGAAATTATGGAGGACTTGGATTGGATGATCCTGAAATTTTAAGCAATGCTCTAGGGGCTAAATTATGGTGGTGTTGGCTAAAAGAACCAAATGCTCAGTGGGCTACAATTTGGAAAGAAAAATATGCCATTTCATGGCCCAGTGAGGATCATATAAGAATGGATGGTAATATCAAGGGATCATAGGATCATACATATGGAACAAGGCCTGGGACAATAGATGTCTAGTTCAATAGAATGGCTTCTGGGAAATTAGAGAAGGAAATTTAGCTCTGTTCTGGGAGGACAGATGGCAACAGGAATCCATTCTTTCAAAAGAAGAATTAAAGGAACTAAAGGCAGAGACTGATGCTAAAGGATTAATCAAAGTTAAGGATTTTTGGGATCGGACCAACAATGCAGGGAAGTGGAGACAATGGAGAAAATTTGATCTTAGAAATGAAAACCCTTTAAAAGACAAAGCTGATGTAATAATGCAAGAGTTAGATAGAAGGAAAAATTTTGTTACAGAAGGGAATGACCAGCTAAGATGGGGCAACAACAATGAGGGTGCCTTTAATCTTAAGGAGGAAAAAAAAAATCTCCTTGGTTTGGCTTCCCAGTCTCCAGATAAAGCATGGCAAAGACTTTGGAGACAACAAGGTTGGATCAAAATTAAACTCTTCACATGGCTGGTGCAACACAGGAAAATTTTAACTTGGGACAATATCAGGAAAAGAGGTATTTTGGGGCCCTCCAAGTGCCATATTTGTGAAATGCAAGAGGAATCAATGGAGCATATTCTCAATAACTGCTCCTTTTCCTCCAAGCTGTGGGATTCTTTTGCCTCCATATTTCAACAGTCGGACAGAGACCTTGGAAGCATCACCAACACTCTGAGCAATTGGAGAAGCAATTTCACGAACAACGAAATTCTTAGCATTGCCTGGGCTCTCACACCAGGCTTCATAATCTGGAACACATGGAAAGAAAGGAATAACAAGGTTTTCAAGGAAAAACAAAAATCACCCCTGTACCTTCATTATCAGATCCTAAAACAACTATAGGAGACTATAAGCTCCATTGTCCGAAATCTTCCTGTGAATCCTCCTCGGCTTCTAAGTGGAGGATTCTCTGCCAGCTCGGACATCAGAGGTTGACTCCTCATAGCCTGGGAGGGAGGAATCTTCTCAAAGACTTAGAGCTTGAATTTTGGTAACCTCCCCCCAAAGGATTTTTGAAATTCAACATTGATGGAGCCTCAAAGGGCAACCTGGGTACTGCGAGTCATGGTGGAGTTTTAAGGGATGAAAAAGGGAAGAACTTGTTTATATTCCATGGCCATCTTGGTAAAGCCACCATCAATATGGCAGAAATTCTAGCTATGGAGCATTGTTTAGAATATTTGCTTCTAGATAATCGATACAATGTGATTGTGGAAGCGGATTCTAAGTTAATCATTAACTCAGTCAAGAAGATTAGCTGGGGCACTGCTCCAGAAAATGTCTCTAAGAACTGAAGGCTCAATCAGATCTTTCAAAGGATCCACAACCACCTTCAAGGCCTTCGCACCATTACTTTTAAACATGTTCGAAGGACGGCCAACAAGCTAGCGGACCTCCTGGGCAATCAAGGAATGATTTGCATAGAGGAAAAGTTTGCTACAAAATGGCAAGAGCTAACTCAACTGATTCTTAAGGCGAAATGCCATGATCAAGCCGAAGAAGATTGATTGACGTTCAGAAATAGGACCATGGAAGGTAACACTGATGACCCAGAAGCGGCATGAGCAGAGGAGTGGACTCTTTTAGCATTACAGTGTATAGTAAGCTTTGGCAGTTTATTGGTCAATAAAGCAAGCTCATTCATAGCCTCTGTGATTGCAAAGCGGGTGGCTTTCCTCTAAGGGTTTCAAACATGCATGTAAAAGCCTCTTCTCATTTTTTCTCTGGCAAACTGGTTGGTCGTGTTGATGGGAGCTACACCCCAGACTTTCGTATCATCTTGCCTACGAAAGGTTTCCTGTTTCCCGCGCGGTTTTCGCAAGGCCCGCGAGTGGGAAGCGATTTCCATTTTTTCGCAGCGATCACATTCAATGATTGACACGTGGCAGAAGGATTGTTTGATAAACCACCGTGATCGCAAGTTAAATGGTGGCATTTAGGGTTCAACGATATTCATATCCGACGTTGGATCTATTAAATTAGATCTACGGTCAATCTTCTTCGGGCTTGTTTGTGGGGCCAGGGTGGTTAGGTTGGACTGCCGGTTTAATTCAAAGTTTAGTTTTTTAGTTTGTTGCAGTGAGCACCTGTTCGGTTAACTTTTAACTGCGCACTTTGAGTTTCTCTTTACCCGTGAATGTAGTCCTTTGGTTTTGGCTGGTTTTCTGTACCATTGGTTGACTTCACCTTGGTTTGGTGCCCACTCTGTTCTTGGGTGTGTGTAACATATGTATTTCAGTTTTAAATTAATGAAAGGATCGTCTCTTGCAATAGCAAAAAAAAAAAGGATAGTATGTCTATCTTAGACTCACTTCGTTGAGACAATTTCTCAATTTACACACTAATTTAGGAGAGCTAGTTGGAGAGAATCTCTCATCCAAACTAGAATCCTTGGTTTGAGGAATTCTCATGATTTTATTTATTTAACTAGATTTATTATTGATTTTTAAGAGAGTGAGGCTAACATTCCCCCCCTCAATGATAAATCCAAAACAAACAAGGAACCGTCTTCCAAGTTCTCAAGTTGATCCTCCAAAACCACTTGCCTGAAAAACCGCCAAAGCTAGATGCTGAAAGAAACTCAAATCTGAAGAGAACATGAATCAGTTGCATGTATGATTCATCTTTGAATGTCACTTGACAACTCCATCATGTGCCAAGCCACAAAAGGATCCAACTGTCCTTTTCTTGAAAACAACATCCGATGTCCACTAACACAATTTGATGAATGCCCACTGGCGTATTTGTTGATGATGATCACCCACTGGTTGATGAAGATGCCCACTGGCTGCTTCACTGATGTTGTCGAGACTTTCATTCTAACAACCACTTGTCAATTTCATTGACATTTTCCCCCCTTTGTCAGCTGAAAGGAGAGGCAATATTCTCCAAATTATATCTAAACTCTGAACTCCCCCCCTTCAGGTGTAGGAGAGTTTCACTGTTGTACTCCCCCTTTCAACTACATGAGAGTACCATCTTCATTTGACTGTTGGCTGCAATATGTGTGAGTGAATCCGATTGTAAAACTTGTACAATCTTTTGGCTGTGGATGACCATTCTTAGGGATCAATCCATGAATAATCAATCTTTAATTTGGCAGGTTGGTCTTGTTTGCATCATTTCTGTAATGAATGATTCTGCTTGCCACAATGGTGACAAGGATGGAGATCAAAACACTGATCTTCCAGATGACCGGTTCTTTGACGATGAAGGCATTTTTATTTGACTGCAACTGCAGTTTGCGCACATGTGTGTTTTTTTGCAACTTTCTCATGGCTTGTTGATGTTATTTGATCAAGAAATCCGGAACTAATGAACTTGATTGGCTTAGAATAATTGGGGATATGCAAGTTGTTTTCATCTTTGTCATATCCTAATCCTCGTTGATTTCAATTACTTTGAATTTCTTCCCATGGATTGATGAAGGGTTTGGAAGAAATTTGAATTGGAACAACTTCAACACTTGAAGTTGGTTGGATGAATGAAGTCAAATGATTAGCTGTCTCTGGATTGGTCAAAGACTCGGAAGTAACATGCTTCTCTTGCAACTCATATCTCTGTAGTTGTGACTCTAGTTGAAGGAACTTAATTGTTTCATGTGCATGTTGAATATGCACTTAAATATTAGCAAGAGTTGATTTGCTGATTTGCACCATGTCTTCAGTAGTTGAGAGGATCAAATTGTTAAGAATATTTAACAACTGAATACTTGTCGCCATGTGAACTTGTTGGAATTCTTGCTCGCTTTCTTTTAATACTTGTTGGATTTGGAGAACTCGCTCGCTTGATGTT
Organism: Pinus tabuliformis; assembly: GCA_031772625.1. Lineage (NCBI taxonomy): Eukaryota > Viridiplantae > Streptophyta > Pinopsida > Pinales > Pinaceae > Pinus > Pinus tabuliformis. Next base: position 1,124,532,359 of record CM062807.1, on the reverse strand, counting down.
TGGTTGATTGTTGCACGTTCGCTTGCTTTCACACTTGCTTGCTTTGATTGTTTGAATGATGATTTCTTTAAACACTGGCTTGATTTGATGCTCACTTAAACTTGCTTGATTGATTACTGACACTTGTGATTTCCTAAATGTACTCACTAAATGTGATGATTTGTAAAAAAAGGAAAGGGTGTCGAACACTGTCGAAAATGCACCGAAGATACAAATGATAAGTTCAATCTTGATGACTCAGTTGAAGACTTACTTCACTTAATGTATTCACCTTAACAATTCAAATTAGGGTGTCGGTTACAACTGAAAATGCACCCGGACAATTCAGTTAAAACATTGCAAGTGATACAGAAAGTGTTGATGATGTTGATTTCGTCTTGGCTTGAAATGCTTGATTTTTGTAGCGTCCTTAACTTGATTGCGTGAATTAGTTGTTGTGAAATGTTGTTGCAGAATATTACTTTTATCAAGTCGATGATGTGACACTTTGTGCTTGTGTACTTAAACTTGATTATAGGAGCTTGATTAAGCGTTCTTATACTTAAGCTTGCGTATGTGCATGTAGTTATTTTAAGCATAATACAAAGAGATAATCTGAACACAAGTCATGCACATGCATTCATTACAAAAGGTGTACCTACGATCCCCTTATTCAATTTTGGGTGGATCTAGGACACAATCACCACAAAAAAATATGTCTTTATTAAATATTGAAGTACCTCAACCTTTACCTTCACAACATCATGAATGAAATTTCTCAAACAATGAGAATGCCAAACTCATCAATTCTTGAAGCAACTTGTCTTGAAAATTAAATGAACATTGACTCAACCTTCTAGAAGTAAAAATAGTCACTTATCTCTCCAAATTTACAAAACACTTATAGCTCCAAAATTCCAAAATATACCTTATCTCTCTGTTACAAAAAATTCACATTACTTCCCAAACAATTTATGAAATCACTTTATAAAGTGAATTGTTTTCCAAAGCTCAATTTTTTTTTACATTAAAAACACACCTTATCTCTCGTGGAGAAAAAAAACAAATTTCCCAGACATATTAGTTTACACTTTTCACCCATGATGTAATAAAAAAAATGCCCATGTTAAAAGCTTCAAACATAAACTTCATGTGTTGACTTACGAATTTGTTTATTTATTTTACCTTTGACTTGCATGTTGCAGATATTATATCCAATGCTTTTGATGATGATCTGTGCTATCTCAATAGAAAGTGCAAACAACTGTCAGGAAATCAAAATTCATATGATAGACAAATCAGAAACAGTAGTTGCGCCTCCTTCCTAGCTATGCAACTACTTGCAAATTGGGCATTGCCTTCAATGGTTGGGCGTTTCCCTTCCAGAATCAATGATAATACCTCCTCGCTAAAATGCAACCGTCATAGTGCTGATGGCTTGATAAGATCAAATTTCGCCCGCTGGGTCTCCCTCCAACCACGACTTGACAAAATTTTTGAAAAAACCAAAATTTATTCCTGGTACAAGCTGCTTCTATCAATCCAGAAACGTAATCAAAAGGCCATTCACAATGAATTTTATAAATATAGATCCCTTTGCATCCCATAAGCTGTAATGTCCCGAGATTTTCAATAAATGGGCTGATTTCAATCCCTTTCAAAAGCCTCTGCGAAATGAAACTTAGCGAACTTACAATCATGGGTCCCCTGGAATTTCTATCCGAAGCCGAAACATGATCAACATGAATCCAAACATTGACAAATGAATGCATCGAGGAATTCACAGATATTCAAGGAACCCAGAGGAGTGATGGATAGGATGCTTGTTTCCCAGGCGCATATTTTGTACATACGCTCTCTCTCCTATCAAGATCACCAGAGTTGCTTTAAAAATACAAGACCAGTTAGCAAGAGCAGATTATGAGCGAGCAAGAGAACAAAATGGACCGTTGGAGTTGGCCATGGAAGAAGAAAAGTTCTGATAAAAATGTTGCTGCGTCAAAGCCTTTAGAAGTAGCAGTGATTCATTCAGCACAAAATAACGATGATCAAGGCATATCCAAGGCACAGGATACCTCCAGGGCTCTTACGGAATATGCTCATATGTATGAGGAGGCAATGAAAAAGTTGCAAGAATCAAAGGATAAAGTAAAGAGTTTGAATGAAAAGCTTTCTGCAGCTCTCTTAGAGATCAATACTAAGGAAATTTTGGTGAAAGAGCACACAAAATTTGCAGAAGAACTCATGTCAGGTTGGGAGCAGGCAAGGGCAGAAGCACGGGCTTCAAAACAACAGGCTAAGTCTCTGAAGCAGCTAGTAATAATGTGGACAAAGCAAACCTATCTTCAATGCATTCAAAGCGATTCAGGAAGATCCTATTTGGTAAATGCTGACAGAAGCCCAATAACATATAGTGATGATGTCAAGGGTTCTCCATTCGTGAATGCAGTAGTTAAAATTTTCTGTGTTTATACAAAACCAAATTTTTCACTTCCATGGCAGCGCAGGCATCAATTTAGCTCGAATAGCAGTGGGTTTATTATTGATGGACGTAGAGTGTTGACAAATTCCCATTCAGTAGAAATAGAAATCTGGATCTTAATTAAAAAGCAGAGCGATAACAGTTTTATTACAATTGATGGCAAACATCTAAGCTAAATTTCTTTTGCCATTAATTTGAAAGGAAACTGCACCTTAATTTGAAATTTCATCTCAGATTGTTGATGAAGAATTTGTGATGGCCTATTTTTCTTACTTTGTTGAAGTAGCTTATGTGCCAATGACTCCCTTTTTGTGACATACTCTTGTTGCACCGTCTGACTGAATCAACTCTTTCCAAAAATACGCTATTCCTCTTATAGCTTCTACAAACAAAAACAAAACTGGTGGCTACACTGAAAGACTTTATATTGGAGGTTATGAGTTCCAACGCAGGCCTTCCATCCTCATGGATTACTTACATAAGTCTGAAATATATTGGGATCACATACATATCCATTTCACAGAAAATCGAAATCAATGACTTTTGAAAAACCACATGATGGTGGAAAACCCATAAATAACGTGAATTGCAAGACGTTGCACAATTTACCGGCCTAAAGAATTAATTTATCAATTCTCCAAAAACCTTTTCCAGTGCATCAAGAAGCCATTAATGTTGCAAAATTGAAGTATTCTCAAGAAGGCTCTGATACCACATGTAGAAAATTTAACACACTAAAATAAAATACTCACACACATAAAATAAATAGCAAACATATAGAAAACTAGACATGGCGGAAAACGTAGAGAGCCATCATGTGGTCTCTCATGGTCATGTAATTCACTCTTATTCAAATAATTTAATAATACATTTAAATACATGAGCAAGTGGTCTTAAGATAGTGCGTCTATCTTAGACTCACTTGGTTGAGATAATTTCTCAACTTACACACTAATTTAGGAGAGCTAGTTGGAGAGAATCTCTCATCCAAACTAGAATCCTTGGCTTGAGGAATTCTCATGAATTTATTTATTTAATTGGATTTATTATTGATTTTTAAGAGAGTGAGGCTAACAAGCTCGTGATTCACATCATTTGAACTGTATCAATATTTATGAAATGCTTTTGAAACTCCGCCAGAGAGGTGGGTAACATTTATGAGTATAAGTCGATTTGAAACGCCACGATAAAGGTGGTTGCATTTTTGCGTCGTCTCTGATTTAGATTCTGATGCTGGAGAGGAAGATCTAGATAGTGATTCAGATGTATAGCTAACAGCACCCCTTCTAGTTCAAAACCCATCATAGCCATAAAAGAAATCATTCACCTATGTCTAAAACCAATACTTCTTTGTTTTGTGTTCATAGAAGAAAACAATGTGCATAGTTCATAGACACCAGAAAGCAGACATCAGAAAGGAGACACCAGAAAGTGGACGGAGTAGTTCCCTCCCTCGATTGATTTTTGGATGGCACGACATGGATTAGAATTCCCCCGACACAGTTACAGCTCAGGTTTGATGTGGGAGGAGATCATCGAAATTTCCTTCTTGGATTGAAAAAGAAAGCCTGAAAACTTCAACACCCTTGCATACTAAATTGACCAGATTGATACACCACATGATCATTTTATATCATCTGGATATGCCACCTCACCCATTAGATGGATGAGTGACTTCCTTCATTTTACTTATTGGTGGCCCCTCTCAAATAACCAACTAAAGCCATTAGTAGGCAAACGAAGGCGTCGCCTAGGCATGGAGGGTAAAAGTAAAGAGTGGTTTTATCTATGGCAGCATCCATTGATAGCCCTAACATGCACTCAGGTAATTATAATGCCTTCCTATGCCAACAAAGTGCCGCACATTTTTCTCATGACATGCACTCAAGTAATTACGTTGCCTTCCTACACAAACAGAGTGTTGCATGTTCTGTGCTAGACTAATTTTTGGTATTGCGATCAATTGACAAAATTAATTCTAGTCATAGTTAGAGCCAATCATTGCCCATAGCCAATCCAGGTGGCAATTCAATCGATTAAAGAGGTGATCCTGCTACTCCATTCTGCGATGACAAGTGGCGAAGAGGATACCTCATAAAAGTTCCACAACCCTCAAAGCACATTTAAGAAACCACCTTCAACAAATGTCATATATCGCCTGACACGTAGTGAATATGCATTCAAATGCCCATGTGGGATGGCAACAATGCTTAGTTTTAGAATTTTGGTCACGTTTCAAGTCTTTTAGTTTTACATTCATATCTAAGTGGTCTCGTAGGAGAACGGGAATTGAAGGAAATCTCAATAGGAAAGGAACAATTCAAAGAGTCATACGATATCGTGACAACAAACCTTGTTACTATCAAAAAGGGTAGAACAATATTCACACAAATAAATAGAGTACTGGAACTACGAATTAGGTAGTGAAGTCAAAATGAGGCAAATTGATGTCCTAATCTTTTGAGGCATTGATTGGTATTAGATAATGTCGAAAAATGGCTGCAAGATACCATTAAAGAGATGCTAGGGTATTAGAAAATTTTCAAACGCAGTTTCTGGGAGTAGAAAGGGATTTGGCCCTCAAAGAAAATTCTTGTACAAGCATGCACACCATTCAATCCAAATCGGAAACAGAGAAATCTCAACTTGACTCTCAGATCAAAGAATACACTAGGGTAGTGGAAAATCTTCAAACAAAGTTTTAGGGATTAGGATTAGAAAGAGAATTGGCCCTCAAAGGAATTCTTGCACAAGTGTGGACTTCCAAGCTGGAGGAACAAAGGAACCAAGTAGTAGTTCATGGTTCTGTTCTTATTTTTCCGTTCGGGTAATGTCTTTGCTTCCTGTAAGCCAAAGGCATAGTGTTCTTGGTATCTTTCTCGGTGCCTACGTAGTCCTCATGTATCATAGATGTGTTAATGCTCGTAATGTTTGTCGTGTTTCCAATATTGTATTACCGTAGTAACTTCGAATTTGTTTAGAGACCTTTTTCTGTATTTTTTCTGTTAATATTTTGTTTCGAGCTGACTGCAAGCCCCCATGCCATGTCGAAGAAATCACTTTGGGTCAGGGTATATCCTCATCGAACCATATTATGATGGATCTATTATGTTTTTCTTAGTAATAAAATCGAATTTCCAATTCGCCATAGCCCGAACGAAAATCATGGGGTTGGGACGTGCAGTAGCGAGACCACAGAGGATTGGTTTCGATGGGGTATCAAGAGAGAAAGTGGTGGATGAAATAGGGGATCGAGAAAGCATTTCACCCTAAGCTAGGCGCAAGACGCAACATTGTAATGAATCCACCTCTCTAGGTGATCCCCTGAGTAAAGGAACATGTATCGCTACCTTCATTAGTAAGTACCATCGTAAGCCAGTGCAGAAGAAAGTGTTTATGGCAGATTTCCCATGAGCATGTGTCCTAGATTGGAAAGAACCTGAAACCTGGAAGGATTTCACCGAGAACTGAATCTAGAACAGGCTTAAGGCCAAATATAAAGGGTAAATGGGGGTTACCCCCAATATAAGATATAAGACTGAGCTAACTATGACTACCAATTCTAAAGTTCCTTCTACAAAACCGAGGACAACTGAGACTATGAATGCTCCTAAAGTGCCTGTGGAAAATGATCTTAATTGAGGAACTGTTATAGTAATCTAAATTTCGAATTGACTAGGGATTCAAGTGGAAGAATATGAAAGGAAATTATTTACATCTGAATCTGAGAAAGAAGACTTAAAGGATGAAATTCTAGAACTGTCCAACAATATTGTTGAGATGGAACAAATTTTTGTGGTGGCATCGAGCAATGTCGACAAACTACTACTAGCATTAGAAAAAAGCACTGAGCTAGCTCAACAAGAAAAAATGCTAGCTAATCTGAAAGCTCAGGCTGAATTTGATTGTCTTAATAGCTAGTTTCAGGATGCAATTTATACAAATTCAAGTCTTCAATCACAAATTCAAGTAAAATTAAACTTATTTTTATGCATGTAGTATGTGTTTGAAAAACTTTTCTGTGTCCAGCGTTATGCTGAATATTCATGCTTTTGTAATGATATATCAGAGTCAAGAGAGAAAAATATGGAGCTTCAGCAAAGTCGGGATCTTACAACAAAACTATCTGCTGAGAAAGAGGTCGAAGCTAAGGAAGAACTACATAACATCCAACTAAAATTGAATCAAGCTTTAGGAAAAAGGAGTGAATTGGAAGAAACTGTAGTAAAACTGCATGAAAATGTTTCTAGCTTGTCACACACTATCAACGAAGTTCAAAAGGATAAGGTTGGTTTAGTTTCCAAGTATTTATTTGCACAGATTTATAAGCTTTCTTCAGGCCAACTAACTTTACCTTTCATGCATTTGTCCTATGCGAGTGGTCCTACCATGCTAAAATCTTGAAACAAGACCAGCGTGGGACAAATGATCAAATTGTGAATCTAATTTTCACCTTTATTTTTATGACATTTGAAATTCACAGATAAAACATTTGATGCAGTACCTTGTTATAGCAGATGGTGATGTGAGGTACACATCCATCATTTTCATTTAACTAATAGGGTCTTTTTATCTTGTATAGGAAGGCCTACAGCTCACCATTTTAGACTTGAAAGTTGAAAACCAAAATGCATATGATAATGCACAAGTTATGCTACACCAAAAATGAGAGGAAATTGAATCTGTACTTAAAAAATTTGCAAAATTTCATTTGACAAACAAGATATGGGGAAATGAACTAAATTAGCTTCGTCGGGAGTCAATTGACAAGGCTCAATTGATACTATAGCTCCAAGAAAAACAAGAAGCACTGGAAGAACAAAATGCACAAGTTCGATTATCTCTCAACTTTTTGATAGATAAGTCATTCATTCAATTGTGCTTTCTAATTTCTAGAGTGAAATTTTCCTTTTCCTTATGGAAGCATATTAATTTAAGAGAAATATCAAAACACTACATAAAATCCCTAAATAGTCATCTTATAGTTTGTGTATATTCTGAATCTTATAGGTTCGTGCAAAAGTGCTTGCAACTTAACACACTGTTGTTTAAATCAAAAGGCCGTGTCCAGTTGGATCTGTTCCAGTGCTATTTCATGCACTAGTAGTTGGATCTCTTTTGGTGTTATTTTGTGCACAAGTGCTTGCAATTGAACACACTGTTGTTTAAATCAAAAGGTTGTGTCCAGTTGGATATGTTCTGGTGCTATTTCCTGAGAAAAAGTCCCTCGCAGACTATGATGACTAGGAAGGTGAAGCAAAGGCACTCAATATGAATATTGATGGAGCTTTACCAGGTGTTGATAGGTGTGAAGACCGGATGTCTTGAAGTTCACAAGGCGGTGGAAAGTTAAAGTTTGAAACCTTGCAGACTGAAAAAATTAAATGTTACGAAATGTTAGGAATTTGAACCCATCAGTTGATTAGCCTAAGTGATAGTGCCTCCTAAGGTGTCTTCAACTAATGCCAACATTAGTTTGTTGTTTTTGAAAATGCTATGAAAATACAAAAATGTCGAGGGAAACAAATCAAAATATCATATGCTTTTGGCCTCCAGCCTTGGGAAGAGGCCAAATAAGATGGAAAAAAAAATGGCATTAGGAAAATACACGGAGGCTCATAAAAAGTTTGGTTATTTGTCACAACAATGTGCTGAAAGTAATGTTAACTCTAATTTTTTGATTACTATAGTCCCAGCTGTGCTTGCAGTAGGGACTAATAAAACAGTTCCTTGCTCGATGTTTCTGTGTTCCTCAAGGGGGGTTTTAACGCTAAAGTTGTAGGTTAAAAATTGTTTTTGAAAAAAAAAACACACAACGAAACTAAACTATAACTCAAAATTTGGGTGGCGTGTAAGAATCGGTGGCAAGAGTATTCAATGAAATCAATCAAAGAAAAAAGTAAGTTTTCTCAAGTAAAATCAAAACAAAATGAATCATTTTTTTTTAAAGTGAAATGGAGGCATGAAACAGACGAAGCACGTGATGTGGGGTGGTGTCGTTGGCTACCAACTAGTGAATGTGGGTATCGACGATGAAAATGCCACACACTTCGGCCTTCGTTACTCACTAAAACTATGTATGGTTTTTAATTAAATTTAATTAAAGATGTGTTGAGGCTCCCCTTGCCTGCGCAAAGTACTTGGAACCATATCAAATTCGGTATTATTGGACATAGTAGTGACATAACAATGTCAGTGTCAAAGAACCCCATAATATGCAAAGGACCTGGTTCTCCTACATATACTCCATCCTTCGCACATAAAAATATCTGCACAAGGAAACATAATAATTACACCGAAGGTGTTCTTAAGATGAGTTTCGTTGGGCAGATATTCAGCCAATGACAAATGCTCAATTTTGTCTTCCTCAATCAAACCAATTTTTTATCATGTGGCAAAAAAGAACGATTAGAAAGCTTCAAATTAATTATGTTCTTTTGGACAATATTTCAGTAAGCATGATTACCAGTGATTGGCGTAATTACGATTTCTTTTGCCATGGTTTCATGTCTCCATAACCATGGCAGGGAAATTTCTTGTTGTTGACACCACAACTTTTTTATCTCTAAACTCTTAGGCCATTTCAGAGTTTCAATCTCATAGAATATATTACAAGATTTTTACTGCGAAACAAGTCCACCAATAAAACTTATGATCCCATCGATTGAATTTCCATCTGAATTAGCAGATCCAAATTCTTTATCATGTCGTGTAAGCATCCCGAATGAGTAGAATATAACCAGTGTAGATAGATCAATGAGGTTCTATAGCTTTTCATTTCCATTTTATGTTTCATAGAGCCATGTTGATTTGGTAATTTTACTTTAGATAAAATGATCTGTATTGAGATCTATGGATCCCAATTCTATTTAGCATTGCATCGATAAACTCTTTACTAAGTATGGGATCATCCCATGATGAATTGTTTGTTTGTGCAGCTACAACTTCAACTGAATTGAGTGCAAACAAAGAATAAGTGAAACTTATAGAGGAAGTTGTGAAGGTTACCAAGATCAAACTTGCGACTGAAAAGGCTCCTGAGGAAGCTCATGCCTACATTCCTCCACAAGAGGTTCCCGCAAACGAGAAAACAATTGATGAAAACCCCACCATCGTAGAGAAATCTGGAGAGGAAATGACTGTAATGCCGCTTGCCTTGGACCCTAAAGCAAAATTGGCCCCGGTGGAATTTGACAAAGCATCAAAACCCGAGGATTCTACCCAAGTGCTCGAACGAGCCGAGCCACCAAAAGAACGACACATGAGTCAACCTCTCGCCAAAGCAGTGGCCGTCAAAGAAAATGCTAGAGGAGTCACCGTTGAAGAGAAGGTCAACATTGAGGGTGAGTGTGAAGAATAGATTAATAGGCATGGAAGGAAAATAAATAGATATGTGAATGTTTTAATGATGGGTGTTTCTGGAGGAAACTTATATAATGATATTATTATAGAAAATATTCATTTTGGTTTAATAATGTATTTCACAGATTCGATTCAATTCAGTTCGTGGTCACTTCCATTAATTGAATAGGTTGAATGATCTGATTGATTGTTTCTCATATATTCATATCTAACTTGTTCAATCATTTCAAAATATAGGTATTCGAGTTTGTATACTTTTTGTTTTTTTAGTTTATCTGAAATCAAATATTTTGCAATAGTAATAATTACAGAGAGATGCTTATTTGTTAGCACATATGATGTTTTATCTTCCACCAGTTTGATAAAATAGATCTAGTATTATAAGTAAAACTCTTTTCAAATTTTTTTCAAAGGGTTGAGGGGGATTTCACCATTTTGAGTACATAGAAGTAGTATTATAAGTAATATTGTATCAAATTTTATTGGACAGTTTAAGAGTGAGAGTAATTTATTATGTTAACACTATTTTAGAAAGTGTTACAGGTTTGATTAAGCCTCACAAAATATTGTTGGGTGGGCATAAGTTAATGATACTCTCATGACACGTTTCCTCAATGAATTTAAAGATGGTGTAAAAAGATGAAATGTAAGAAAATGAGTTGGATTTCTAAATACATGCTTTTTTATTTATAAAATATGTGCTTAACTATCTGAATTTTGTGTTTTCTAACTTTCGTATGTTATATGTCATGCAAATGTTTCCATTAGTGCATTCTTTGAGTATCTAAATGATGAAAATGATGAAATCTTTTTACAAACGAGTGGAATTGTAGAAAACATTTTGTTCTTATACAAAACTATCTTTTGAAGATTTATAATCTTCTATATATATGTGTGTGTGTGAAAGTGATTATATCCTTAAATTGCAAGGCCTTCCATTACTGCAACCTAAAAGGATCTTAACATTGTTCAAGCACTCCTCCTTTTTTAAGGGTTTTTGTGAAGCACAAACTAAGTGAGGGAAGGAACTATAAAGAAATAGAGGAAAGGGGAGGAGGGAGGGAGGGAGGGAGGGAGAGAGGGAGGTGGGAAAGAGAGAAAGGTAAATATGGAGAGAGAGACAGAGAGTGATGGGGGAGAAAGGGAGAGAGATAGTGAGGGAGGGAAGGAGAGATGGATGGAGATAGATACTAAGAGGGAACAAGAGATAAAAAACCAAAAACATATGTGAATGGAAGTAACAAGAGAGGGGGCATGGAGAGGGGGAGGGGCAGAGGGTGCAAGAAAAGATAGAGAGACATAGATACACATGTAAATGGAAATAGAGGGATAGAGAGTGGGGGGGGAGAGGAAAGGATATAGAGAGCAAGGAGAGAGAAGAAAGGAGGGGGATCGAGAGATGAGAGAAAGAGAGAGAGAGAGAGAGTAGAAGAAGAGAGATATAGAGAGGGAAAAAGAGAGAGAAAAGTGGAGATAGAGAGAAGGGGAGAAAGAGGGGTGGAGAGAGTGAAGGGGAAGAAAGAGAGAAACAATAAAAGATATTTCATTGTTAATTATATTGATATTTTGATGCACAACTCTACTTATCCTCCCCATACATATAACCATAAATAGTTTCCATCTTTCAAAATTATTAACATTTATCAACATATATCAAACACAATTACTCAAGAATAATTGTGTTAATAATATTAAAATTACAATTATCTTAATACAATTTCCATGAAAAAAATAATGGATTTTAAGAAAATTAAAATAAAGGTTCACATTAACATTATGTGCTCTTAAATTCCAAACGTTTTGATAAAACAACTATCACTTTCATATTTTAACATTAATGACGAAATTGGTTAAATGCTAAAAAATAGTTAAGTTTTCCTCCTTGAAATTGGAATTCATATTCAATTCAGAAACTTATAGTTTAGTACTAGTGCCGCTGAAATAAGATTTATTATATTTTAAAGATTTTAAGTTTTATTATTGAAATTCATACATATAGAGGAGGGTAGTGTAAACTTATTAAAACCAATTCTTTTGATGCTTAATACTTCCCAGATAAGTTACATCTAATCCACACCAATTTTAAAAGTACATAATATCCTCTCTCTCTCTTTTTTTTTTTTTACTTTAGATAGTGTTGACACGGATCCTTAAGTGATATCTGGAATTAAACAAGGCCTTGTGGATACTGCTTAGCCTAGTAAACATTTGATGCATCGGCCTCCAAAAATGTATTCGTCGAATCTTGGATCTACAACACGAAACCACTCTCGAGTTCCCCCACAGCGTCATGGATCGATTCTGGCGAAATTTCTTGGCGGTCTTGGAGCATGACCAACAACCAGTCTTTAGCAATAGTTTTGTGCCCTGAGTTGAATGGTTTAGTTTTTTTCATTTTGGTGTATAAGTTTGGAAACTTTTCTTGTTTTCATAATTTGAAAATTTTTAGCAAGTCGTATTGGGAAATCAAAATATTGTAAAAGAGGGAACAAAAAGACTTAGCAACAACGAAGAATTATCTCCAAAGATGTGATGGAGTTTCAGCTAGAGTGTAAGGAGGTTTTTAATTTTTATAAATTAATTGTGTAGTAATGTCGCTTTTGTGTTGCTTTCTTTTAATCAAAATGATGGATTGGAGTGCATGTAATCTATCGAAGATTTGACTAAAATTAGAGTGTTACTTTTACCCCAAAATGGAAAATTATAGGGACTTGGACGGTGATTTGAAGCATTCAATGATTGATAGTTTTATTCACAAGCCCAATCCTGAGATAACAAATGGTGTGCTTGGGATTTCACAAGAACTGCATAGAAATCGGTTGGTGAATTCAAGATTGTCTACTGTAGAAGATAAATTCTATTTCATTTTTTTTTTTTTTTGTAGTTATAGTCACCACAGGTGAGATGTGCTACCCATTTCACTTGAATTTCCATTTTTTTCTTCTAAAAAGACTTTTAGATTATCACGGTTCCCATATTTACAAAACTCAGACCCTGGAAATTCAAAACTAGCACATAAATGAACCTAACAAGAAAATTATTAATGAAATTAGATTACTTATTTTGGATGAGTGTCCCTCTTTCCACCACTAGAAGAGTGTCACTCTACTCCAGTTCCACCTCCTCTGTTGTCATTCCCATTCCTCTTGCTCCGACACTGGATTATATCGAAATTATTACCAAAAACACCTTCTTCAATCCTAATAGCAAGCTAATTTTGCACATCAGTCGTTGAATTCTAATAGGATGAGTCCTCTTCAAAGATTTGTATGCCCCTTTCTAACGTCTCTGAGTGACTTTAGATATCCGTCATCTACATATTCTTATCGGGAAGCAATTTTTCTCCAATCATATAAACAATTAATGATGCTTGCATTGGAGTGAGTGGTGAGATAATCTTCCCAAATCTTTTATTACTTTGATGTACCTTTGCACCTTTAGGGGCAATTGCTAGTATTAATTGGAGATTTGTTCAGACCCCCCTGCATATGCAAATGACCTGCAACCACAAAACATAATAATATTAATTGGAGATTTTTTCAACCCCCCCTTCCTCCCCTCTCTGGCCTATATAAAGGACCTGCAACTGCATCAATTCTGGCATCATTGGGCATAGCACTAACATCACAATGTTAGTATTAGAGCACTCACCAAAGAATGGCCACTCACAAAATTAATTTTATTCTTATCTTAAAATGAATTGTCATCTACTAACAAATATCGAAAATAAAACACCCTCCACTAGAGAATTATGTCATTTGAGAGCTCATTGAAAATTAAGAATAAGATTTATTGAAAATTAGAAAACTATTTTTGAATTTATGAAAAAAATAGAAATATTAAACTTTTTCTGAAACTTTCGTTAAAATTGTAAAAATATAGCTAAATAATGCATAGTCAATTCACTTTGACAACGAGACAAATGTTATAGTCTCTACAAAACAGAAATAAAAAGTGCTACGTAGTAACTAGTACCTTCGACTTAGTTTAAATATAGCTAAATTGAAATTAAAAACAATGGTATGGCAATAGTGACCATTAACCATATAAAATTTTAAAAATGAAACAAATCCTCGAGTATGTTCCAAGAAAACCCACATGTCCATGAACCTCAATTGATTACACAACACGAATGTACAATCTGCTAAAATGTGCTTGTTCTCTAATTTGTGATATGCTATATAGTAATGTGTAGATATAAGGTTTCAAACTGAATACCAATCAAACTTAACTGCAAATTTCTTTGGACCAAAAATTAAATAAAAACAAATCAATTTTTTTAACCAAATATCAACTAAATTAATATGAAAAGAATAATATAATTTTAAAATCTTCTTAAATAAAATAGATATTGATTATCTACTTCACTTTTTTTTGGATTTGTCTTTAGTGCGACTTTTTGGACTTTTCGGTGCCGGAATCCGGTGGAAAAATTTGAGGTGAAATCTTGATTTGTGTTATTTAAACTAGTTTTTTGATTGTATATATGGATTCAACACCCTCGAAAACACCTAGGGCACTTCGATTTCTAGGATTACCCATCAAGCTTGTGATTTCAATAAATTCCTGCCGTATTTTAGAGAAATTACACCAGAAAAAAACCCACCGTAAAAGCTTCAAAAAAGTTGCACTAAAAACAACTCCCTTTTTTTTCCTATACGAACTTTAAACTTTCAAAAAAAATGATGAACAATCTTAGTTTGGAGTTTCTCATTGGTGGACAATTTGTTAAAAGCTTTAATGAGCATTTTACTAAAAGCTCACACTTTGAATAATAATATGAAAGATTAAACTCTTTGTAATCAATAACATTTGAGAGATTTTATTCTTTGTATATGGAAAAAAGAAAATTGAAATATAAATTAAACAATCGAATTTGTATATTTAATGATATGGCTAGTGAAACAAAACACTAAATAAGTAATACCATGCCCGTGGCAAGTACAATAATATACCTAGAAAACAAGACCAACACAACAAAACACTAGCTTCTACTATGAAATAAAGTTTCTTATTACAAGAACTCCTAATACACTAGTTTCTTAAATATTTAAAAATAAATCTATATTCTTGACAATTATGTCCCAGTGCACCTAATTATTTTCTAAACGAATAAAATTAAATTAACTTTTACAAAACTACATTATTGATTCAAAAATATAACTAGAAAGCAAGATCAAGTTTAAACACCAAGCTTTAATTACAGAACACTCTTAAATGAAGTTTCTTATTACAAAATCTCTGTGAAGAGCGGGCGTGGGAAGGGTAGAAGACTAGGGTTGAGGGTTTCTGTGCGGGATTTTCTCCATGGACGGATGCAGAGGAGGGAGCTCCACTTCCTCCTACAAAGAGGCAGTGGCCAACAAGGGCAAGAAACCTCCAGAATCAGGCAAAAGTAACACTAAGGAAGGAGGAAAAAACAGGGAAGAGGAAACAGAAAGTAACAAGGAGAAGGAGAATGATGGCACAAAAGACAAGGAGGAAAATGACAAAAGACAGGGAACAAAAGGGACCGTGCAAGCCCAAAGCTAAAATCACTCCCAGAGTAATCTTAAATAACCCAGAGCTGCAGGCGCACAGGGAGCACATGTAGACTTATGCAATCATATGCAAATTCATGGGACTATGGCCCATTGAAAAGGCTTTACAAATGTGGATCAGGTAACACTGGAAGCCTAAAGGAAGCATTGATATTCATCTAGGGTCCAAGGGATTCTTCACTGTGGTGTTTGCAGATATTGAGGACAAAGACAGAGTGTTTGAAGGCGGGCCCTACTTCTATGCGGCAGCAGGGCTCTATATGCGGCCTTGGATGATGAACTTCATGCCGGAGCGGGAAACCTTTACCTCAGTCCCAGTTTGGGTAAGACTCTATTCACTACCTTTGGATTATTGGCAAATAGAATCACTAATAGCAATAGGCAATAAATTAGGGAGGTATGTCAAAACTTCTGAAGCCACAAGAAGGGGAAAATATACCTCCTTTGCTAGGATTTGTGTAGAGATGGATCTATTTGGAGCACTTCCGGACGAGGTCATATTGGAGGTTTATGATGAGGAATGGGTGCAGATGGTTGACTATGAGCAGATTCCATTTGGATGTCAAAAATGTCATGAACACATGCACCTTCTAAGAGACTGCCCTCTCAATAAGGCAGAGAACAAAAGAAAACCTAACATAATGAAAGAAACAGAAGGCTTTCACAAAGTAGCTCACAAAGGTAAAACGGCAAAAAAGGGCCAAAACAACACCAAAGTGGAGACCAAATCCGTTCCATGTTCTTGAAGAGGAGGAAGATACAGTAGTTGAAAATCAAGTAATGAAGGATGGATGTGATAAGCAGGAGAAGGAAGAAGAACATGATCAGGAACAGGTAAACGAAAAATAGAAAGGGATCATGATGAGTGAATTAGAGAAGGATATGGATCAGGAAATGACCCAAAGTGAGATGGAAATGGAAGATAATGAGTTACAAGAGATTATTGATAGAGAAAACCTAGATCTAGAAGGGTTCTTGAGTAAGGGAACAACTGGTGGGGTAGAATCTCTACCACAAGAAGAATGCAATTGAATAAAGCAACTATTCTTATGGAAAACTCAGGCAAAGGGCTTGGCAGAAGAAAACAACATTGAAAGACAGGGCAACCATGGAATGAAAGCAGTAAAAACAACTCCAGAATTAGCTCCGAGAAACCCAGGGAAAAAAAGGGGCAGAGAAAAGTAGAACGAGCTATTAATGGAATGTGGCAAGCTCATGATAGACTCAAGTAAGATGAAAGATCTAACCAATTAATCCTTTACCAATCTGTAATTATGAAGTTCACAACTTAGAACATCAGAGGTCTAGGCAGCAAGAGAAAACAGAGAATGTTGAATAATAGAATGAAACAGGCAGCTCCAGATATAATTTTTGTCCAAGAAACGAAATGCTTCGTTCAAAAGTTAAGACAAATCCATAGTAAGTGGCTCAGTAGATATGAGTTTATAGAAGTCAAAGCAGAAAATACAGCAGGGGGTATCCTCACCCTCTGGAATCCCCAAAAAATAGGTATTATTGATGCAGAGGCATCAAGGAATTATTTATCAGTTGTTATACAGCCTGTAGGAGACAGGGACACTTATCTAGTAACGAATGTTTATGGCCCTCAAAGGTTAGATGACAAAATCAGGTTTATTGATTCCTTAGTGGACCTTCGGAACAAATTTGCAGGGCTACCATGGGTTATAGGGGGAGATTTCAACATGATTATATCTCTCTAGGAGAAAAAAGGGGGTACAAGAGCACTAAACAAAGATTCCTCAGCTTTACAAAGTTTTTCAGAAAACATGAAGCTGGTGGACATTGAGACAAACAATGGTCTATGCACATGGAACAACAAAAGAGGAGGGGATTCCCAGGTAGCTTCCAAGCTAGACAGATTCATGATCTCTGAAGAGCTCATGCTTCTAGACAAGGAAATAATAGCAGGTATTCTTCCTTTTGGAGGCTCAGATCACTAGCCAATTCAAATGGAGATCAAGGGCATTGGCACCTCAAGAAACAAACCATTCAGGTTTGAAAATATATGGCTTTCTCACCCGGAATTCATTAGCAACATTGGAAAATGGTGGGCTGAAGACCTGCAAATCCAGGGATCATCTATGTTCCTGCTACATAGAAGATTAAAACACATCAAGCTGAAGCTAAAGGAATGGAACCAGAAGGAATTTGGAAATATTTTCACAAGTAAGAAAATTGTGGAAAACAAAATCCTAGAGCTCAATCAAGCTTTGATCAAGGATGGCTTTGATAAAGACAAAAATGATCAAGCAGAGAAATATCACCAAGAATGGGAAATGCTGTGTAAACAAGAAGAAATTTTTTGGAAACAAAAATCTAGGGTTCTATGGCTAAAAGAAGGAGAACGTAATACTAAATTTTTCCACAGATCTACCATTGCAAACAGAACTCACAACAGAATCTCTTCGATCAAGGACGAGAATGGCCAAATTCATCAATCCCATGAGGAGATAGATGCAGTGTTAGTAAAGCACTTTCAGGACATTGCCAAGGAAAACTTTTCAGGAAGAGAACCTTTCATTAAGGACTTAATTAAACATATACCTAAACTGGTATCCAGAGAGGATAATTGTAATCTCAACAGACCTGTAATTGAAAAGGAGGTCAGTGAGGTCCTCAAGGAAATGCAAAATAGCAAGGCACCAGGTCCAGATGGATTCAATGTGGATTTATTCAAAGCTTGCTAGAATATTGTTAAAAGGGATATTGTAGAGATAGTAGAAGACTCCAGGCGGAACAAGACCATTTTGAAAGCTCTCAATACCTCCTTTATTGCCCTTATTCCAAAACAGGATAATGCTCAAACACCAGAGAGATATAGGCCCATCGCTTTATGCAATGTAGTCTACAAGATAATTTCCAAGGTTGTGGCTAAAAAACTCAAACCCCTATTGCCCACGCTTGTCCCCGGAGAAAAAATTGGGTACGTAGAAGGAAGACAAATTCTGGACAACATAATTCAAGCTCACGAGGTGGTTCACACGTTAACAAGCAACAAGAGAGCGGGTATGATCATGCAACTGGACATAGCCAAAGCATATGACAAAGTGAATTGGATATACATCAAAAAAGTGCTCACAGCGTTTGGTTTTGATCATAATTGGGTCAGATGGGTCATGGCCCTAGTGACTTCATCCAGCTTTTCAATTTTAGTGAATGGCTCTCCTTCTGAACTTTTTCTCCCTTCCAGGGGACTTAGACAGGGAGATCCGCTCTCTCCTTTTCTCTTCATCCTCATGATGGAAGGGCTGGGGCGGTCCATAAAGCATGCAAGAGTAATGGGAAGAATTCAAGGACTCCAACTTTCGAAGAATGGGCAAGTTCTGACTCATCAACAGTTTGTAGATGATACCATGTTACAGGGAATTCCCACAGTTAAAGAAGCACTTGCTTACAAACAAATTTTGAATGACTTCGCTAAGGCTATAGGTATGGAAGTAAACCTTTCCAAATCAAAAATCTTTTTCTTTAACACTCATATTGCCATCCAGAGAAATGTCTCTAGAATTTTAGGCTTTCAAAGAGAATCCCTTCCCTCTAAGTATTTGGGAGTTCCTCTTACAGCTAAACCCCGACACAAGAGTATATGGGATCCATTAGCAACTAAAATGCAAGACAAGGTCAGGAAATGGACAAACAGATCTTTAAATTTAGCTGGTAGACTGGTTCTTACTAAAGCAGTACTCCAAGCTATCCCAATCTTTATGCTATCAGCCCTCCCAGCTCCAATAGGAGTCTTGTAGCAATTTCAGAATATTCAACAAGATTTTCTTTAGGGCAAAGAGGAAACAAGGAAAAAATGGGCTTTAGTCTCATGGGAAAAGATCTGTAAACCCAAGAACCAAGGAGGCCTAGGTTTGGACAATCTAGAGATTCTCAGCAAGGCTCTAGGAGCCAAACTTTGGTGGAGGTGGGTTAAGGATCCCAAAGCTCAATTGGCAAGCATATGGAAGGAAAAATATGCCAATTCTTGGCCAGCTTCTGATATCATACGTATGACAGGAACAGTGAAAGGCTCCCCCATATGGAACAAGGCCTGGGAGAACAAAGAAGTGGTTCAAAAAAACAGTTTCTGGGAAATCAGAGAGGGAGATCTGGCACTTTTCTGGGAGGACAAATGGCAACAAGAACCTAATCTACTAAAGGAAGAATTTTTAGGCCTCAAGCATGAGACAGACAAACAAGGATTAGTAAAGGTGAAAGACTTTTGGGAGAATCCACATAATGTAGGAAAGTGGAGAACTTGGAAAAAAATAGAGGGCAGAGAGGATAGGACCCTCAACAGTAAAGCAGAGTCCCTTAAGAGAATGCTGGATCAGAGAATAATTTTAGTAACTGAAGGGCAGGACCAACTGAGATGGGGTAACAACAAAGAGGGCAACTTTAATATCAAGGAAGCTAAAGGTTTTCTCCTTGATCTGGAACCACAAGCTCCAAATAAAACTTGGCAGAAGCTTTGGAGGCACAAAGGCTGGATGAAAATCAAACTCTTCATGTGGTTAGTTCACCACAGGAAAATTTTAACCTGGGACAACCTTAAAAAAAGGGGTATGCTGGGACCCTCCAAATGTCATCTCTGTGAGACCCAAGAGGAGACTATTGAGCATCTTCTCAACAACTGTATTTTCACTGCCAGGATATGGGATTTTTTTACCAACATCTTCAATCAGTCTGATAGAGACAAAGAAAGTATTACTAACACTCTAAACAATTGGAGGAATAATTTTTCGGATAATGAAGTTCTCAATTCTGCCTGGGATCTCTTGCCAAGTTTCATTATATGGAATGTGTGGAAAGAAAGGAACAAAAGAATATTCAAAGAGGTAAAGACTGCCTCACTTAGCCTGGTGGAGCTGATCTTAAAACAACTTAAGGAGACAGTTGGTACCACAGTTAGGAATCTCCCCAAAAATCCTCCCTCAGTTGAAGAGTTAAGAATCCTCCAGCAGTTAGACATGCAGGGGCTTATTCCTCAAGGTCTAGACAGGAAAACAAGCATGAGAGATAAGGTGGAGGAGTTCTGGCATCCTCCCCCTGAAGGTTTTTTAAAGTACAACATTGATGGAGCTTCTAAAGGCAACCCGGGGGAGGCTGGCTTTGGGGGAGTTCTTAGGGATGATACAGGTAGCATAATCTCCCTCTTCCATGGACACTTAGGAAAAGCCACTAACAACATGGCAGAACTAATGGCATTGGAACAATGCTTAGAATTTTTGATACAGAACAATTGCCAAAATGTCATAATAGAAGCGGATTCAGAGTTAGTCATAAACGCAGCCAAGCGAATCAGTAATGGAACAGGGCCGGAAAAGGTCACAAAACACTGGAGGTTAACTCGGGTTCTCCATAGAATTCAAGTACATCTACAGGAACTACGTACTCTCAGATTCATTCATGTGAGGAGAAAGGCCAACAAATTGGCAGACATTCTAGCCAACCAAGGTGTCAGTTGCAAGGACAGCGCAATTTTAAGGGGGTGGAACACAATGGCGCAGAGCAACCTGAAAACACTCTGTCATAACCAGGCGGAGGAGGACAAAGAAGGGTATAGGAGCAAAACGATAGAATCCAACTAGTAATGGACAGAGATCAGAGGGCTTCACAAGGTTGGACAAAAAGGTATATGATGGAAGGTAAGCCAAGGTTAGCAGTAAAGCTGACCACTATTAGAAATATTCTCAGTGACGGGCGATAGAGTTTCTCAGACCAAAGAAAGCAGCAGCTAAAGCTTCTGCATCACCCAATTTTTTAGGGGCAGAAGTCAAAACCGCCACCGGAGTGGTTTAGAAGTGATCGCACCGCTTTCATGATAAAGGTGGTTTCAGATTTTTGGCAGCGATGCCATTCAGAGCATGACACGTGGAGGAGGGCCCGGTCCAAAAACCACACTCATCACTCACTAAAGGTCGACGTCTTCGGGCGTGCGATTTTCGGCTCAGCCGTCCGATGGAGCAAGGCAGATCAACGCTCTAGATCGAACGAGCAGTTTGGTGGGGCCCGAGGGTTATTCTGCTTACCTCTTCTTGGTGCGAGAGATATCTCAGCCGTTAGATCAAAGAAAAGATTGAAAGTTAGGCAGGGTTTTGTATATGTGGTTACACATGGGGAGGGCTCTTAGCACCTGAGATGCCCGATGAGTTAATGTGGTTGGTTTCAAAAAGGGTTGGGAGGGTAATTTTTGGGAAACGGAGGGATAGGCTTTAGATATGCACTTTTCTTTGGCCTGTGACCTATAGAGTGAAGGAGTATGTTCATATTGTAATTTTTATTTGATTTAATGATAAGAAGGCACGTCTCTTGCTTTAGCAAAAAGAAGTTTCTTATTACAAAAACTTTAATACACTTAATTTCTCTCTAAACAAACAAAAACTAAATCATAAATTCTACCTACTTTTAGAAAACTAAATATGAAAGCTACATGAACCTAGCATAATTTATATGTAGATCAAAACAAAAATAGTGGAACTGAGAATGCCCACACATCGGAGAATATCCAAGTTGTAACTTTGATCCCTTGTGCACAAGGTTGGAATAATCATATTAGCCTAATAGTACTTTTTGAAAAAAGAAAATGAAATCTCAAAAAATAGCTTCCAGCCTTCGGCCTTTCCAATTTACTAACAATTTAGAATCACTTGATTTTTTTACTAAAGTGGCATTGCTAAAATCTTAGAACATGCACTTTAAGAAACTCTCCCATAATGCTGGAAAAAAATGCTTGAACTGACATAATTTCTTCAATATCTTACAGATAGAAGCGTACATAAAATGCGGTGCTTGACAATGACATTTGGCTTTAGTTATAGAGCAAGCTCCCTAAACTCCCTAGCCTTGGCATTGGTGGACCCTGGCAAAATCACTTTATCTAATAATTAAATAAACAATAATAGACAAATGGTTAGATGTTTTGGTCATTAGATAAGTACTTAAAACGTCCACCATTCTTTACTAGCCATTCTTCCCATATTCTACCATGTCAAGCCTTCAATACTTAAAACAGAGTGTATGCTCAAACCCTGAGCTCGCTCCAAAAGAAGTGAAATTCTGATTCTCAATCACGATACGATCCATAAATCATTCGAAAAATCTAAAAAAAAATCTCAACCTTGTAATTCTAAATCAAGAATTTTAATTTTAATATAATTAATTTAATTTATCAAAATTTTTAATTTAAATATAATTAATTTAATTTATATTTGATTTTATGTAATTAAAATTAATTTTGTTATACAAATCAATTTAATATTAATTGTATAAACTAACAGAATTATTGTTATTATTATTTATATATTATAATATGCTTTTATTGTGAGAATGTGTTTAGTGTTTGTTTCATGATTATATTTAATTATAAGGTATTTTATATTCACAATGAGGTATTATCAGATTATTATAGATATTATTCTTCATTAGCTTTTATCATTTAAATTATTTGCTTCTTTTCTTTATGTTTATTAAAAGTATTATATTTATTTAATATTTTTCTTAGGAGTTCAATGGTTATATATTTATGCATATGTTTATGTTCTTTCATGGTATGGATACCTTCTTTTTAAATCTAAGCTTGTTATTTAGATTTAATTTTTTGGATAAAATTCATTGTATTCATTTTTTTTAGCATTAAGCATATTTATTGTATTTTTTAGATCAATTATTCTAGCATCTTAGATTTAATTTTGAAGTGTTGCTTTTTAGACACATGCAAATTGGTTTTGGATTACATGCTTTATTTCTTCATTTTCTAAGCATTATTTTCATCAAATAGTATCTACAACATACAAATTAGTTATGATTGATTAGTTGTCAAAATTGGTCTTCATTTGCTCAAGGTTTAATTAAGAGTCAATCAAAGATTAAGATAGCTTCTCTACAAATATATAACCTAAATTTTTTTGGCATAATTTCATTTTTTTGGTGGGCCTAATGGTTGATAAAATGTGTCTTCTCCTAAGAGTTCATAGGTTCAAACCTAAAGGAGGATCGTGTATGTACATCTTTCTAGAATTAATATTTAAATTATTGCAAGGTGGGGGGCCTTGTCCCACAAACAAGGGTGTTTCATATATCAATTTGGTGTCTCACTTGGTTGTGACTTTAAAATTAGATTATTATTATTATTATTATTATTATAAAAAATGTAAAAATCAAGATTTCAAACAAAAGAGAAAGCAGGTCGTGCATATAATTTTTGTTTACGTTCCCACCCCCTCCCATCTTAGTAGGTAGTTGTACATAACTTAAGAATCCATATGAAACTGTATGGATTCTTCTTCCTCAATTAGCATGACCTAACTTTTCCTTCATAAAATAATTTTATGATACACCATTCTAGAGTCACTGTGAGCACCCTTCTTCTCACAATTGTAAGGTGCACAAATTAGTCGTACAAAATTATCTATGTGGTTTTCCCTTCTCTATAAGTTTTATGCATGACTCTTTTGTGGAGCGGCCTGTTAACAGGTGGAAAAATTCCTCCTACAACAAGGGATCATCACCCAATCAAGACCTTGCTTAGGCCTATACTTACCAGTGGACTCGGTTGCCACCTAAAGAGGTTGCTCCTAAAAAGAGACTTTTGTTTAAGCTTTCCTAAACCTTAACTACATTTTTTATTGAACATAAAAAAAACTAGATAATATCCTATCTCAGTTGAAATAGATGACTTTAAATGTTAATATTAAAGATGAATAGTGAATTATTAAGTAAAGAAGAAATTCATTCACTAAATATTTATTAAAGCATATGTATGTTGCAACTTATAAAACATTGTTTCATACACTTAGCATATATGTGTCATCAAATGAAAGGAGATATGAAAAAAAAATTAGGTAACAAAAGAGATTTCAATTACAAAACAATAAAAAATAATTAAAAAAACCATAAAACATTCTCAAATTATAAAAAGATAATATCTAATTACATATATGAAAATGTATTTTACTCATAATATAATTTAAACAAATAAAATTTTGAATCGAATAATAAATTATAAGGAAAAGAAATAATTCATTTTCTTAATAATTGTATAGCACATATTAATGGAATAACCTATAAAGGATTATATCAAGCACTTCAACATTTAATTTTTAATATTATGTTGTACTTAAATACATTAAGGAAAGTAATTTCACATCAAACTGAATAAAAGATTTAATTCACATTAATGTAGTTATATAATCATTCACACATTCAAATAAAAGTTACTTTAAAAGATTTCAATCTTCCATTTTTTATTTCAAAAATGTTGAGAATGATCATATTAAACACTTCAACATCTAATTTTTAAATCTCATGTGAAGCTCAAATACATTAAAGAAACTAATTCCACACAAAACTGTATAAAAGAATAATAGCTTAACTCACCCTAATGCAGTGATATAATCATTAACACATTTGAATAAGAGTTTCTTTGAGATATTTTGATCTCCCAACTTTTATTTCAAAATTGATAAATAATAAAAAGTTTTGGAATTCCAAATTTTCTAATCCTCAGGCCTTAATGGTGCATTTGTCATTGACAGAAATGCTTAGGTCTCAATTATGGAAATTCCAACCCCTCACCGTTCTTCAAAATTATATTCAAACTAATAGAAATATCAAGTCCCCATTACAAGATTTACAACCCCCCTTTATAACATTAATAATTGATTTCTAGAAAAAATTATTTTCCTATTTTTCTTCAAAAAAACTCTCTAAATGGATATTAAGTTGCTTATTTTGTTGCATGAGAAGATAGATTATTTTGCTTGTGAAGAGGGATTTCTCATTATCCCAAACATTAAAATAATTAGTCCTTTTTGTGTCCTCCTCCCTTTTCTTCTTCAAATCTATAATACATTTCTCACATTAATTTCTTAGACCTTATGACATTTAGATATTTTTATAGTCCACTCTATATTTTTCTTCATTAATTGTCTTTTGGGAGGCCTTAAGAAACATTTTAATTTTGTAAAGATAAACCATAGTGAAAAAGAAACTAGTGGAAACACATGAAATCAATTATCCAATTAAGATTCATTGATAGAGAATTTTTTCTTAAATGTATAGCAATCTATAGGGTAACCAATTTATTACAATGCCAAGATATCAGTGTATGAGTCATCAAGATATCGAATATTGAGAATATCAAATTGGCTTTCATACTCACTCATCACCTTTAATTTAGATAAAAAACTCATCTACATAAAGTTTTATTGGATTAGAAAGAAATTTGTTTTCATGCTTAATCATCTTTTTTATTTTTAAATGAAAATGCATCTACACTGTATCTTTAAATTTTTGTTAAATATTAATAAACTTTGAAAAAAATAACTTTAATAATCAATAACCTTTTTTACTTTTAATGAATTTAAAATATGGCAAGATTAACAAAATTAACTTTCATACTCAATCATCCCCTTTAACTCATATACATAATAGTTTTTTAATAAACTATATAAATATTTTTATATAACTTTAATAAATTTAAAATATAACTAGATTTAAAAAAATTAACTTTCATACTAAACTTTCATACTCGATCATCCCCTTTAATCCCCTTTAACTCATGTGCATGATGGTTTTTTTAATAAACTATATAAAAATATTTATATTACTAAACAAATGATTTTGCATTAATATCATTTGTTTTTGAAAACCAATATCAATTGTTTCCCAAAAAAAAAATAATGTGGGACAAATAGACTAAACATGACTAGTTTCCATAATCCACACCATAATTAAAAATATAGCCAAACTTGACTCGAAAAAATAGGCAACAATCAGTAGTAAAAAAAAAAAACTATGTATTTTTTATAAAAAAAAATTATGTTTTTTTTCTCTTAAAAAATAAAAATCTAGAATCAAAAATAAATCTATAAAATAATATAAAAAAGTATGTCCCCAGCAAAAATGCCCAGTCAATATGAAACGTATCTCGATTGAAAAGTATCTCGTTACAATCGAAAGGAAATCTATAAAATAATACAAAATTTTGTCACTAGCAAGAGTGTCCATATCAAAATGAGACATTTGTGTTTTGAATTGCTTTATCATTTTAACAAATATGTTAATGCGTAAGTTTAATAGCAGGGTTCATAACACTTTCAATATTTAAATTAGATCATTTTAAATGTTTTATTATATTTTAATACATAAAAGTTATAAGTGGTCAAATATTTATTGATTTTATATTGAAATTTATTAAATTTAGATATATATAGATATGATGTAATAATTATATTTTTGAAATAAAATTATTATATATATATATATATATATATATATATAGTCTATATGTTTAATTTTAGATTAAATTAATTTATCATCTAAAATATTACAATTTTGTTTATTAATTTTTATATCAGATTTAATTTGAAAAAAAAATATTACTTGCTATATAGAATATTATTATGGTTTAATATCATAATTAAGAGTAAGTACTCTTGAAATAGTATTACTTAATCATATTCTTTATTTTTAATTGAAAACTCATCCACACAATATGTTTAAACTCTTGTGGGATTTGAAAGTAATTGTCTTTCATGCTCAATCATCTCATTTATCTTTAATTCAAATCTTATCTACACAATAGGTTTAAAGTCTCGCTAGACTTGAAAGGAATTGGTTTCCATGCTCAATCATCTCATTTATCTTTAGTTGAAACCTCATCCACACAATAGGTTGAATTGGTTTTCATACTTAATCATCTTTTTTATCTTCAATTGAAATCTCATGATACAATAAGTTTAATGTCTTGTCAAACTTGGAATGAATTTGCTTTCATGCTCAATATTCTCCTTTGTCTTTGGTTGAAATCTCATAACACAATAGGTTTAGAGTCTTACTAGACTTAGAAGGAATTGACTTTCATGCTCAATCATCTCCTTTATCTTTAATTGAAACCCTAGTCACATAATATGTTTAAAGTCTCATTGAACTTAGAAGGAATTGACTTTCATAATTAATCATCTCCTTTAACATGGATAGAAAGCTCATGTTTAATTTTTTCTTAAACTTGAAAGGAATGAGCTTTTATACCTAAACATCTTCTTTATCTTTAATTAAAAGCTATCTATACAATATTTTACAAATTTTATTAAATTTCATCCAAATTAAAATTAAAAAAAAGAAACAAACAAACAAACAAATAACAAGTCATAAATAATCACCTTCTTTACCTTTAATAAAACCACATCACACAATAAATTTAAAAGTTAACTAAATTAACTTTCATAAATTATTCCCTTTTATCTTTAATAAAAATCTGATCCACACAATGGTTTAAAATCTCTTGGCTAGACTAAAACGGAATCATAACAATAAGTTAAAATTATGACTAGACATAGAAAGGAAATCCATAAAATAGTACAAAGGAAATCCATAAAATAATACAAAAGTTTGTGACTAGTGTTTAAGAACACCCATATCAATAGGAAAAGTTAACAGTAAGTTAAAATGTCACTAGAATTGAAAGGAAATCCAAAAAATAGTACAAAGAAAATCCATAAAATAATACAAACAATTGTTACTCGTGTTTAAGAACACCCATATCAATATGAAAAATTTTGTGCATTTTGAATTGTTATATTCAAGGCTTCATAACACTTTAAATATTTAAATTATCTAATTAGATGTTTATTATGTTTTTAAAATTAATTAGTATATACAAGTTTTAAGTTTTTAGATAAATGGTTAAATATTTATTAATTTTATATATAATTTGAAGTATTATTAAGTTTAAAGATTTAAATATATAAATATGTAATAATTATATGGAGTAGTTTTTGTAACAAAATCATTATTGTTATTATTTTAAAATTAAAATTAAAAGAAATTTATTGTTTCTAATATTTAACATATAAAAACTTCTCAATGAGGATTGGAAGCATGAATGGGTAGGGTGTTGGGGACAAGCTTGTCACCCCACCACCTCAAGCAATATTCATGCACATGCATGTGAATGAATTTAACGTGGATGAAGGTGGTGGTTTCTATATATGGTCTAGCTTTTGCTACCAATAAGCTAAGGCAGAGGGATAATAGTGATGAGTTATTACTCTCTCCAACGTAGGAAGGTCTATGATCGTAAATTTATATTTTTGTTGAGAATCCATTATCCCATAGTTCTAGTGATTTTTCTCACCTCAACCTTAGTTTTAGATCAATCTGAAGACATTTCTGGAGCTTTTGTAGTGTTGTTTATCTCTCTGAGAATTTGTAGGAGTGTCCTTCTTGAGGCGGAGTCTTCTCGGAGTGGGTAGAACTAGCGCTTCATGACGTTGGTCTTTCATCTGCTTGTTGGTGGGTTGGTTGGGACTTTTCTTTTCTATTCCATTGTTATTTTGGAGTATGCAGAGGTTCACTTTAGTCTCATCCTTTGGCCAAGGCAAGCGACTTTCTTGGTGGTACTTTTTGTGTTCTCTATCTCGATACCCCTTACTTTTGGAAGCTCAATTATGTGTTTTTTTCATGGATAAATGTTTTATTGTTGTTACATTATGTGGCCAAGAAAGGTAGCATGAATTTTATTTCCTGAAGCTTTGTTTGGTAATATTTCTCCTTCCCACTAGCTCCATTCGCTGCTCGTTCTTTATTTGCAGACATGTTCTCAATTTTTTACCTTTAGTGTAGCACTCTTTATATTCCTGCCTTGTTATTTCTCTTATATTTGTATCACTCCCCTAGTGTCTATATAATATGAGTACCCAACCTCGACATTGCATGTGTAGCCCTGAAGGTGGACGAAGCAGACGCAAACATGAAGGTGGTCACAGAGTTTGGGAAATTTTCAACCTTTTATGCACTTTGGGAAATCCAAGAAATCTAATTTTAATTGAAAAACATGAACCAATAGTTTTGGACTATTGTAT
The DNA here is from genome assembly GCA_031772625.1 of Pinus tabuliformis. Lineage (NCBI taxonomy): Eukaryota > Viridiplantae > Streptophyta > Pinopsida > Pinales > Pinaceae > Pinus > Pinus tabuliformis. The sequence continues at coordinate 1,124,503,125 of CM062807.1, read as the reverse complement.
CAACTGAAACCTTCCTTGACTATTGTATAAAATCATGCTAACACCAACACAAAGGAAAATTACAAGGCTCTACTCTCTCTCTCACCCCAACCTGTTACTCTCATATGTAGCCAATCTACTCATTATAGAATATTCCAACCTCTAATCTATCCTTCGAACAACCATAACATTCTCTTACACTACCCTATAAAACAGAAGGAATATCTTCTCTTTCTTCACTCTAAAATCCCATAGGGGTCTTCTTCTTTTCCAGTGCTCTTTAATGCATACAAAAAGACTCTAACTATTGAATGTATTTTTGGAATAATCTAGGACAGAGAATACTTGACCTTAAAATAGTAAATGAGAAACAATAATAGGAATACAACTTTGAAGGTTTTTTCTTAATTTATATTGGATATTTCAACTATGGTTTATCTCTCAAACAATCCCATTTTCTCTCGGGTGAATTTTCACTAATATTTATGTGCACTTACTAGCTATGATACACAAGAATCTCTTACCATTTGTAGCCATTGTTGTCACTCACTGCATTATGAGTTTTTAGTTGATCAAAGTTGCCAAAGATGCAGTGAAGTTTGAGGTCATATTATAGGCCATAGGAGCACTTAAAGCCAAATTGTAACCTTTCCATTTCATAGTTCCTGGAACGCGCTTTCCAACGGTATAAGGAAGTTCAAAAATGGATTTCTAGATTAAAAGATATGGCCTGTTAAGGTTCATAGGGTTTGTTGCCTTTAAAGGGAAGGAGAGAAGGATATTGGAGGTTCGGTGTTCATCGCAATCACAAATCGATGGATTCTCCGAAGTAGTAATAGGGCATGCAGTGAAATCAGCGATCCGCTGATCGTGGATATCACAAATCGACTATCGACGGGTCCAAAGCTCAATGAATTAGTGATCGGCGGTGGGCAGTCCCACATCTCACAGGTCTCACATATTGGAAAATCGGCGATCGGCAAGCCCAATGGGCCATCCTTTAAGGAATTGCGGGGAAGCACCGATATAATGTTAAATCATTAAGGAGGGCCGAAAACCTTTAACGAATAAAATCAATGCAAAAACAGGGACATGCGAGCCTTTTTCTCTCTCCTCTAGGGGGCCACATGGCAGAATATCATTGGTCCTCATGGATCCACATGGCAGCTGACATCATCCTGACGTGGTAGTACGGAAGACACGTGGCATGAAGATTTGGCATTTTCAAGGGTCCTTTGGGGGCATTTATGGGTGACACGTGTCACCACTCATAGGGTGACACGTGGCAATGATGACATCACCCATCGCAATTGCATATCAGCAATCACACAAGTCAAGTCCCTCATCCGTCGTAGTCCCTCTAGGCTTGCGATTGCGATATCCGGGGGGAACCTCCCAGATGCGATATTTCATGGGTTCTGTCTTATAAGGATTTCGCGTCCGGACAAGTCAGAAAACGCTATGAAAGAATGTAAAGAGGTTTCTTCTCTCGATTACGATATGCGATGCTTTTGGTGGGCTTGACCCCACAGATCGGCGATCACAAGAGTCTAGAGGAAATATAAAGGGCAAGCATCGAAAATTGCTGATATGTAGGATTTTATATAACAAAGAAAAACACCCTTCCACAGGTAGTTCAATGGCTCTAGCACCCTCGGGTTAAGCACCTAGTTCTAGCTCCCGGTCATATGAAGAAATCATGGAAAGGAGCTAAGGAGGATTGAGACTCCTCTATTTCGCAACATTTTTTTAGGAAAAGGCCAACATTGGAAAGTCCTCCATATTTCCACCAAGAGAGCATCATCAGGAAGATCAGGGCATCGATAGTACAATGCAGGACTTTAAAGTCCTGATGGGTCAGCAGCTATGGCTTTAAGGGAAACAGGTGGCACATTCAAAACCGACATGGGTTGATTCAGAAAATCCCATTGTAACACAAAATCAGGGTCGACCCTGACAGGAATGAAAAGAGGCTTGGTAGCTCAGGAGGATTCAATTTTCAGGCATGGTGTCCCATAACAGAGAGAGGTGACATACCGCCCAAGGATCCTTTGTTTCAGTACTACAACATGAAGTTGATGGTGCCCACTCCCAACTTTAAATAATGAATGGCTCGAGCAGTAAAGGAAGAAATGACGGGAGTCGGCTGAGCAGCACAAGAGACCATACGATGAGCCCACTGTAACCTGAAGCAGAAGAAATTACAGAGATGGGAAATAAGATAGTTTATTAATGCTTCTTTATGACTGTTTACTTATTTGATGTCGTGCAATTTACCTCCTTTCAATGAGGCCATTAATTCTGTAATATTTTTGGGCCACAGAGCCATCCCCAGCTAAGACAACTAGTCAATCTGACAGCTGAGACTTGACTGAAGATATTTTTTGATGTAATGAATGTTCAATGCTCCTCCTCTATTGATAAATAGAAGGAAGCAAGACTTAACAAAGGTTCAAAAATTCTAAAGAAAAAGCTACATGTAATTTTCAGACTGTATGGCTTTGTAATACAGATTTTTCAGAATATCAAGCAAATGGTGGTGATTCCCCATTCAAGTATTACAGTATGTTATCCCTCTATCAAAACCCATTTTATGTTCATGTTTCTTCTCTAAATTCATGCAATCATAGCTGCTAGAAATATTTCAAGATTCCTCACGTATTCATTTGTATCGATATGTTAGTGTAAGTGTTTGTAACTATATCACATATTCATGTGTATCGACATCGTTAATGCATCTGCCTATATGGATTATTGAAATTATATCTTTAAATCTGTGCTACATAAATCATATCATTCAGCCCCTCCTTCATCAATTATATCTACTTGTAACTCAAATAAGTGTAGGAATTCTTGAAGTTGCAAGCTCTATGTGTTAAGCATAAAATTCTTGATGTTGTTAGCCCCATATGATGAGTTTCTCCTTCTCCTTATCCTCTATCATTGCTCTACAAAATATTATTAAATTGTAAGTCCTTGAACTACTTAGCCTCCATTGTTTTATGCATATTTTGAGATTTGTGTATGTGAAGAAGTACTAAAAGATCATGTCTTACTACTTTAGGTGAATGAACCAACCCATTATAGATACATATAGAATATAAGTGAGGTCTCCCTTTACTGAGAATAATTTGAGACACTCTAAATTTAGATGTGCCCATGCACTGGTCTTGTAAGCAATCTGAGGCTATCTCTGGGAGCTACAAAACCGTCTAGCGCCGCTGTCGAGGAACATATTGAAAGATTTTTCCCCTGGGATACGGCAAGTTGAGCACTTTTTACGTATTTGAACAAAGAGGTTCTGATTTCATTCATCATCACCTTAGAGACTCCACAAACCACCATTATTATTTTTCATCTTGGCTTTTAAAAGGCCTCACACTCGCTTAGATACATCTCAGCAGAAAGCCCCATTTGTATCTGACCTGGAAAGATTAAATTTTAGGAAATTCTGGAAAGAGAAAACTCCCCCTGCCTATGCTACCATCTCACTAGCCTTTGAAGCTTCCTCATCCAGCTCTCAGCCTGTTGTTACTCACTACTCAGGATTTGTTCCTAAGGCCCTGACATACCCTACATTCAGTCTAGCCACTCCTACCACTGTGTTTTTGGGCCAAGTTCCTCAGGCAAGTCTCAATCCCCCTCCATTAATCCAGATGGCTCTTCCAGGTTTCTTGTTAAATAAATATGCACCTCTTAATTTACCTCAGCCTCTAAGTGCAATGCCCTAAGACTACCTAAAGAATCTGCCTAGGTTCAATGGGGAAGATGATAACATGATAGGGAGACACATTCAAACCTTCAATGCCTTTGCTGAGAACCTAACCGTGGAATAGCTAGATGTGGTCATGATACTTTTTGTACAATCCCTTGATGGTGAGGCTAGAATGTGGTTCAAAGCCCTACCCAATGCCTCCATCACTACTTGGGAGGAACTTGAAAACTCTTTCACATAGAAATGGGGTGAAAAGAGAAACCATGAGTACCTCCTCACAGAGTTTAATGCCATAAAGAAGAAGCCAAAAGAGGATATCTCAGAATTTATAAGAAGGTTCAATAAGCAATACAATAACTTGCCAGCTGAGATAAAGCCTCCTCCAGTTATTGCTCGAGTAGCTTTTTTGGGAGCCTTTGAATCTGACTTTGGCTTTACTCTAAAGGAAATGAGGTCTCACTCTAGATCAACTCCAAGTCGATGCACTTGAGGTGGAAGCAAATTTCGCCTCAGTGGGAAAGTCAAGAGGAAAGAAAGAACCTACTGAGAATAAAAGAGGGAAATAAGAGGCATCCTCCTATGGTTGAGATAGAGAATCACCAAACCCGAAGTGGGATGAGCTGGACAAGCTCATCAGGAGTTTATCACATAAGGTTGGAAAGCTTGAACTTGAGAACAAGATTCTCTCCAAGCAGAATTCTCAAGTCAATAATCGGGGTTATAACCTGTAGTATAGAAGACCTCCATTGAAAATACTTCCAAGGGAAAGGAAGGAACACCTCAATCAGATCCCTCATCCTCTATATTTAGAAGAGGATCCTGATGAGAAATCATCGGATACATGGGAGATGCAAGGAAATTTGTTTTCTACTTTTTCCAAAGAAGAACATGAGAATATGGCTCACCAGGAAGCCAATCACGACAGAGAAGCAACAACATAGGAGGAAGATATAAATTATTATTGAAAAAATATTGCAAATTTCATGCAATCACAACCACAATGTAAGTATAATCTAATATATTCAAATAATATGTCAAGAGAATCAAATAAACAGGGGGGAACTACTCCCCAAGCTATTCCTCCAGTACTAGACAAAGGGAAAGGTAAGCTAAATCCTGACCCTTCCAAGATAAAAGTCTTTGCAAATAAGGAAAGCAATAGTTTTGAGGGACACATAAAAAAGGAGGCACCTGTTCTACTGAAAACTGCCAGTGGGAAGGAAGAAGGAACAGAGCCAAGAGGTACAGAAAAATTCCAACCCACATTCAATCTCCAGAAGGAGCTTGAAAAGGTAAAAATTCTTGTTCCTCTAACTGAGCTTCTAAAGAAACCTAATTATAAAGCTCAAGTCTCTCAATTCATGCATCCATCTACCTCAGCACCAACTCATGATAGTTTAAACCTCCAAGAGGAGAGGCCAATGGTTGTTTTTGGGCTGCATGTGGAAGAGTTGGATCCTTCTACTGCACCCTTCTACATGACCCTAGTAATCCACGACCTCTTACTGCATAATTGCATGTTGGATTCTGGAGCCTCACACAACCTCATGCCATTAATAGTGATGGAACAACTAGGCTTGGAGATCACCAGACCATACAAGGACCTGTACTCTTTCGACTGAAAGAGATTCAAGTGCTTAGGGATGATAAAGGATCTTGTGGTAAACCTAGCTCAAATCCCTGTGAAGAGTGTGGTAATGGACATAGTGGTGACCAATATTCCTCGTCGATTCAACAGCTCTTATCTAGATCTTGGGGTTCCAAGGTGGGGGGCTCTGTCAAGCTAGATCTGACATATGCCAAAATTCTCACTTTTGGAGGCGAGCATAGGAGGTTGTACAGAGAATCCTGGTTTGTAAAAAATGTGACCCCAACTAAAGGCTCAGAAAATTCCCTAGTGCATGGGAAAGAAAGTGACCTCTCCTACCTATTCCTAGAAGAAGATGAGACCTTCTTAGAGGAAACTTCATTGCACCTAACGAGGCAGTTAGAGCATCAACGCACAAATAAAAATGAAGTATGGAGGTTATACTTCAATGGGGAAAACTCAAAAGAGGGAAATGGAGATGGAATATTGTTGGTATCTCTGGAGGGCAGCCTGATACCCCTCTCTTTCAAGATGGCATTTGAGGTGATAAAAAATGTGGCAGAGTACGAAGCATTTCTCCTTGGTTTACAAACAACAAAAAATATGAATATTGAATGTCTAATGGTCTATGGAGAGTCTGAGTTGGTCGTAAGGCAGATCAGGAATCAATGCCAGGCCAAACACCCCAGACTAAGGATGTACCGGAATGAAGTGTGGTATCTAATTCATAATTTCTTCCTGGCCTTTCATATCCAATTTCTGCCCAGGGAAGGAAACAGGATGGCTGACTGATGTAGAAGCATTTAGATCTAGCCAGCAATGTGATGGTGTGATCACATTTTGTGGATAACAAAGGGTTGGAAGACAAGAGGTTAATTAATTTTAGTTAATTTAAATGTATGTGAGTAGTTTATTTTCAAATTGTGAGTAGAAAAGGGAATAAGTGGTTAATGTCTATCTTGTATCTTCATTTATTCAAATATTGTAATAATAAGCATATTTGTGTTATTATTAGAATAAGGGATAAAGATGTTAGCATAGGTGTGGACTAGACCCTTAGAATAGGGATTTGATTGTTTAGTCGATAATAATAGGAATTGAGTATCAATGTAGTTGGAGGGATCAATAAAAGAAAAAAAGGTAACTAATAGTATAAAGGGGAGCGCACGCGAGGGAGAGAGAGAGAGAGAGTACGAGAGTGATGTAGGGTTCCAAGATTAATAAGGCAGAGGATTAAAACTATGTTTTAATCAAGCCGAAAGGGGCTGTGACTTTGTAATATGTCATTCTCCTGAGTATGAATGAAATAAGTTGTTATCTGACGCAAAGATTTTGTGATTGTGTATTGATGATTTCAATTTCCAATTGTGTTAATTCCTGTTCATATAATTGATTCAAAAACTTTTTGTATCATATTTGTTATGATTTTGAGCCTTTTCATATTATTACATGTTTATGCATCCTATTCAGAATCCACAGTGAATAGAGTATTGGGGTTTTCAAAATTGTAGTTCGAAACCTTAAATTACTGTAATGTCTTTCCAGTTTAGCAGTTAAGATCTATTGGAACAGAGCCGGTTGAAAGTTTCCGTCGTCGACAAAACATCGAAATTGATACCAGAAATATATGTATGAAGGAAAGTGGTTTTGATGTGGTGGTAAGCGGAATTTCACGTGGTGAAAAAGTGGTAAGCAGTTTGGTCTGAAGGCATGCGATCAATTATGGAGGATCACCCTAGCAGAAGTATAGAAGGAAGATACACCCGTTGAAGCCGATTCCAGTTTGCACTACGTAGACGTGGGATGGATGACTCATACAAATTTGAGTTTTAAAGTGTGTGATAGTGTGCTGAATGATTCATTCGTGTAGCCACACGAATAGATGTAAAGAGGGCAGTTTATCAGGTGGCCTAAAGGTTGTAAGTGGTATTCCAAAAACGGACCCTATATATTATAAAACTGATTTAATAGCCCAGTTAATCCTGACCATCAATTTGAAGAAGTCAGATCCGATGTCAACTCAGATGAATATTTGAAAAACAGACCCGATGAGCTATCAACTGTAGTTTAATCCAGTTGGATTTTGAGTTGATCGTAACCGTTCGTTGTGAAGGGGATGATCCAACGGTGATCACATGGGTAAGGTGCACATGAATTAATTCGAGAATCAGACTGGATAGGGTTATGAGCTATGGTTTTATCTTTTGGGTTCCGTGTCAAATTTGGGTTTTTGCCAATTTTCGGTTAATTGAAGGAATTCAGCTATTTTAGCAAGATAGAGAAAGTGAAGGTTTAAGATGGGTTTTATATTGTTTTGAGTTCCAATAAATTGATCAAGGTGTGTTAAGTCAAATTAAACAGGAATTTAATTAGTTTAAGTCTGGATTTTTGTAAAGGGTGTAGTTTCACTTCATGAAGGAAGGATATGTGGGCCATAACTGTTAGGATATTCTGACACATAGGAAATAGTTAAGTTCAACTTGGTCTAGTATAGAGTTAGGTAAAGTGTGTTTCTTTACCGTTGTACATTTTGTAACTTACAATCCGACGGTCACGATATGTAGTGATCTGACGGTTCACTCTCTCCTCGGTATTACCGACACTTGATCCGTGGCTTGACACCCGATTGGTCCATGAGTTCTATTTAAAGCGCATGGAGGGTCATTGTTCGGGTAATCCGTCTATGAGAGAAAGCTTATGTAAATTTTCATTCTTTGATTAATAAATTTCCTGAAGTGGCCACGTTGGCTCAGGCCGTGGACTGTTTCCCTCTTTGAGGGTTTTAACCACGTCAAAAATACTGGTGTATTGATTTGAGATCTGGTTGTGAGCGGTGTCCTTTTGGTGTTCTTTCTGAGGAACTTACCCTGTAAATTCCTACATGGTATCAGAGCTATTTGAGGGCCGCGTCTGTTGGTGATCCAAATCTGAAGCTGGTAGAACTGCATGCGGCTGTCGTTTCCTAGATCTACTGTTTCTGACTGCTTTCGGGCCGAGAGGACTGCTCTGTTGTGTTCAGAGCATCTGTTCCAGTGAGGAACCCCTTTCGTTTCACGCGAAAAGGTTTCCAGTAGCCCTATCTGCGTCATTTTTAAGATCTGGAGGTATACAGTGTTTATCTGCAGTTTACTGTTATTTTCTCTCTGGTTATTTCGGTTTTTGTTTATTTAGCCTTTTTTTATTACCGGATCTATACCTTTCATTTCTGCGTATGCTCTTTGCCCTGCGACTCTGTGCGATCTGGGCAAATCAGAAACAGAAAGGAAGTTTTTTTTCTCATGCGTATGCTCTTTTCCCTGCACCTTAGTGTGATCTTGGAAAATCAGAAACATTGAGAAAAATATTTAGTTTCCGGCTAAAGCTAACTTCGAGACGTAAGGTTCGTTTTTCTTTGCATATTCGTGTTGGGTTTTGTGTTTTTGTTTTGTAGGAAAAAAGAGCTTTCTCAAGGCAAGCACGCAACCCAAGCCCCCCCCCCCCTCTCTCTCTCTCTCTCTCTCTCAAATTTTTTGTATAGCTCAATTGGTTCAAAGCTATTTTAAGAGAGTAGAGGTCTTGGGTTCAAATCTCCATTTTGTGAGGGCGTTTTTTTTCATTCCCGCACATTCGCGCACTTTGGCGGCAATTTCAACAATTTTTTTTTAAAAAGCCATAACTTCTTCATCCGGAAGCCTTTTTCAGAGCCGTTTTTTTTAAAACAGCCTAATTTTTCGAGATCTATCCATTGGAACACTTACTTTCAGCATCTTCAGCTTCAGTTTTTTTTTAAAATGGAAAGTCCATGCCAAATCATTCTTGACAGAACTAACTACTTCCAATGGATATCCTACATGGAAGATTTACTTAGAAGTAAAGGTCTCTACAGAATAGCCATAGGACAAGAGAAGAAACCAAAAGATGAAGACAAGGCTGCAAAATGGGAAAATAGACAAGATCAAGCACGTGGTTTGATAGGGATGTCTATTTCTCCTGATCTTAGATTCCATATTGCAGAACTTGATACTCCTCATGAAGCATTGGAACAAATCACTAAAGTTTTTGGGATTAAAAATGAAATTAGAGCCCATCAACTTGAAAATGAGTTGCTTACATTGGATCCTAATAATTTTTCTTGCATTGAAGATTTCTTGTCCAAATTCAAGACCCTTAGATATCTCTTGGAAGGTGTTAAGGTTAAGAAAGAAGATAGTAACCTTATTTATTCGATCCTTACTAAGTTGGGACCAGCCTACTCTGTATTTGTTTCCACCTTCCATTCTATAAGGGAAGCTTTCATTTGTCAAGGAAAAGACTACAAGGCCCCTTCCTTTGACTCTTTTTGTGATTCTTTAATAAGAGAACAAGAAAAACTCTTACACCTTGGTCTTCTTAATCTTGGAAACTCTTCCAAGAAAGCGTTAGCCGCTCAACAGCAACCAAATTTAAAGAATCCTAAGAAGTCATATCCTAAAAAGAATGGTCCTAAACCAAACAAGGGTCCTAAGCAAACTCAGCCTCAAAATGAAAGATCATTTCAGCAAAATGATAAGACCAATAAAAACAAATGGAAGAAGATTGATAGACATTGTAACTTTTGTAATCGAGATGGCCACTTAGAATCTAAATGCTTTAAGAAGATGGAAGCCTTGGAAGCCGCAATGAAGAAACATAACATCCATGTGGAGCATTCTTCTACTTCAACTTCAACTTCATCTTCAGGAATGGCACTTTCTGCATGTCGTTGTCAATCATCTCAGTCTGGTTATGCATTAAATGTATCTTCTTCTTCTCATTCTCATGAGTGGCTCATTGATTCTGGAGCCTCTTATCACATGGCCAAAAACAAAGCCATGTTTTCTTCTTTAAATGATTGTAACACCAAAAATATATATGTTGGTGATGATATATCTCTTAATGTTGTAGGGACTGGAACTGTTCAGACAATGGTCAGTTTAATGATGTATTATGTGTTCCAACCTTATCCTGCAACCTTCTATCTGTATATCAGATAACTCATTCAGGTGAAGGTAAAATTGTTGAATTTTCACCTCATGATGTTGTAATCAAGGATCTAAGAGATCCTAAACAGATTCTAGCTACTGGTATTGCTGATGATTCCACAAGGTTGTATAAGTTTCACAACTTTGGGTCATCAAATCTTCCCTCAGTATTTGTTGCTCATAATGATGAAGTGAGCAAACTTTGGCATGAGCGATTTGGTCACTTAAACTATCGCTCCCTTCAGCATCTATGTAAAGAAAATATGGTGACAGGTCTTCCTATGGTATCTTGCAGAGATGGTGTTTGTTCCGGATGTGTACTTGGAAAACATCATCGGGACAGTTTTGAAAAACGTGCCTCTTGGCATGCCTCAACCCCTTTACAGCTTGTGCACAGTGATTTATGTGGTCCACTTCCTGTTGCTTCATTCTCTGGCTACAAGTATTTCTTAACTTTCATTGATGATTTCTCCAGATGCACTTGGGTATACTTCTTAAAACTCAAGAGCGAAGTATTTAACACATTTTTGGCCTTCAAAGCCTTTGTTGAAAAACAATCTGGACATCAAATTCTTAAGCTAAGAACTGATAATGGTGGAGAATATGTTAAAAACACATTCATCAACTTTTTCACCGAAAATGGAATTCAAATGCAACATACTGTTCCATACACTCCACAACAAAATGGTGTAGCTGAAAGGAAAAATTGCACCTTAAAGGAAATGGCTAATTGTATGCTGCAATCTAAAGGACTCGGTCTTAGTTTTTGGGCCGAAGCAATTAATTGTGCAAATTATATAATAAATCGCACTCCTACTAAGGTTCTAAAGAATATCACTCCAGAAGAAGCTTGGAGTTCCATTAAACCAGATGTAAGTCACTTTCGTGTTTTTGGAAGTGAAGCATGGGCCCATATTCCAGATGAAAAGCATAAAGCTTTAGAACCTAAGAGTGAGAAATGTACTTTTGTTGGATATTCTGAAGATGTAAAAGGTTATAGACTTATTCCATTTAAGTCCAAAAATGTTATCATTAGAAGAGATGTAAAATTTGATGAAAATAAATCGGCCTGCGAGCCTAGTCCGGCAGATGTGCCACCTCTTCCTATCTCTTCTACTTTTGAAAACATTTCTTCTTCAGATGATGAAAGTGAGGATGACAATCCTCCCCCACCTTCTCAGGATCCTCAACTTCCAAGATGGGTCCGTGTTACTCGGGATGCAGCAGGTGATCTTGCCGGTGATCCTACAGATCAGCGACGTACACGTTCTCAGTTTGAAAGAGCCTCTTCTTTACTGGCTCAAGCTCCAGTAAATCATGATCCTGACACTTTTGCAGAAGCTTCAGGCCATCCACATTGGGAAGCAGCTATGAATGAAGAATATCATTCATTGTTGGCAAATGATACATGGGATCTTGTTCCTCTACCAAAGGGACGCAAACTTGTTAGATGTAAATGGGTTTACAGAACCAAGTATGGACCAGATGGGAAAGTTGATAAACATAAAGCTCGTCTTGTTGCTAAGGGCTTTTCACAGGTTGAAGGCATTGACTACACTGAAACCTTCTCCCCTGTTGCCAAAATGAACTCTATCCGCCTTGTTCTTTCCCTTGCTGCCTCTTTAAAATGGGAAGTCCATAAGATGGATGTTAAATCTGCCTTCTTGCATGGGGACTTGCATGAAGAAATCTATATGGAACAACCCATTGGCTTCATCCAAACAGACTCCAGCCTTGTATGTCGACTTAAGAAATCTCTTTATGGTCTCAAGCAAGCTCCTCGGGCTTGGTATGCCAAAATGGATAGCTTTCTTTTAGAATCTGGCTTTTCTAGGTGTTATTATGACAATACTGTCTACACCAAGAAAGTGGGAAACTCTCTTATCATCCTTGTTCTTTATGTTGATGATCTTATTCTTACTGGTAGTGATCCCAACCTTATAAACCATGTGAAGTCCAGCCTTAAAAAGAAATTTGAAATGACAGACTTAGGACACTTACACTATTTTCTTGGTCTTCAAGTCTTGCAATCCAAGGAGGGTATTTCCCTTTCCCAGTCCAAGTATGCTTGTGATATTCTTCGTCATTTTCACATGGAAGAATGTAAGCCAGCCCCTTCTCCCTTTCAGTCTGGAGTCAAACTTTCAGTCTCTTGTACTTCTCCTGAAGTTGATGCTACCTTATACCGTCAACTTGTAGGAAAACTCTTGTATTTAACCCATACTCGTCCTGACCTTTCCTTTGCTGTTGGCCTTGTTGCTCGTTTTATGCAAAACCCCCGTGAAAGTCATTGGAAAGCAGCTAAAAGAATACTTCGTTATGTTCGAGGTACAGTACAGTTTGGGATTCATTACAGTGCCAAAGCAGCTCCTCTATTAGTTGGTTTCACTGATTCTGATTGGGCCGGTGACCCTGATGATCGGAAGTCTATTGCCGGTTATGTCTTCACTCTTGGTTCAGGACCTATTACATGGGCTTGTAAGAAACAGGCTGCCATTTCTCTTTCGTCAGCAGAAGCAGAGTATCGTGGTGCCGTGGAAGCTAGTAAGGAAGCCTTGTGGCTTCGTCAGATCCTATCAGAGTTTGGCTTTGAGCAGCAGCATCCAACCACACTTTGGTGTGATAATCAAAGTGCCATTCAGCTATGCAAAGATCCAGTCCAGCATCAGCGCAGCAAACACATTGAACTACACATGCACTTCATCAGAAAACTCATTCATGACCATGTTCTTGAAGTGCAATATTGTTCAACAGATGATCAGGTTGCAGACATCTTCACAAAGGCTCTCACAGAGGCGAAGTTCACTAAACTTCGATATATGCTTGGAGTTCAGGAAGTTGTCACTAAGGGGGGATAGGCTCTAGTGCCTCCTTCCTTCTCCTATTGTGTCATATTTGTAAATCCTTCAATCCTATCCCAAGTTGTTCTTAAGGGGGGATGTTAGGATATTCCGACACATAGGAAATAGTTAAGTTCAACTTGGTCTAGTATAGAGTTAGGTAAAGTGTGTTTCTTTACCGTTGTACATTTTGTAACTTACAATCCGACGGTCACGATATGTAGTGATCCGACGGTTCACTCTCTCCTCGGTATTATCGACACTTGATCCGTGGCTTGACACCCGATTGGTCCATGAGTTCTATTTAAAGCGCATGGAGGGTCATTGTTCGGGTAATCCATCTATGAGAGAAAGCTTATGTAAATTTTCATTCTTTGATTAATAAATTGCCTGAAGTGGCCACGTTGGCTCAGGCCGTGGACTGTTTCCCTCTTTGAGGGTTTTAACCACGTCAAAAATACTGGTGTATTGATTTGAGATCTGGTTGTGAGCGGTGTCCTTTTGGTGTTCTTTCTGAGGAACTTACCCTGTAAATTCCTACAATAACACATAGGGTCACGAGAGAATCTTAAAAAGATGCAGTTTGACTACATCAAAGTGGTATCAGAGCAGAAGGAGATTCTGCGTAGAGGTACAATTATGTTGTGATTTGGTAAGTTTCTGGACTTTGTATTTTTGTGCAGAGCAAAGACAACAGAGGTGAAGAGATTTGCAGCATCCTAGAGCAAGGAGTTCTCATATGGTTCCAGAGGAGAGAACCAGAGAAATGCTAACAAACTGAGCTCAGAGGAGAAAAGATTGGTGAAGCATGTGTAGCAAGAAGGGGACTTGTTACTGCAGAGGCTGATTGCAGCTCACAAGTTAAAGCTATTAGAGAGACAAGAAGCATAGGATAAGCACAATCAGAGCACAAAGGATACTGAGATTAGAATAGGGAAACAGGGAATCCTTTGGCGAATGTCTAGTAAGAATATTTATTTTGATAATTTTTACAGAGACTTGTTTGAATGTCCAAAGAACCACAAGGGAGTGAAATTTCAGACGAGAAGATGTTTTCCTTACAGGCAGTGAAATTTCTATATTTGAAGTCAGTGCTTAGTAGTGTTTAAATGTAAGTTGATTGAATTATTGGTTTTGAATTTAAAGACAAATAAAAGAGTGGTTTGTTGTGGCACTGAATTCATTTAAATGGTTTGAATAATTTTGTGGAAAATTGAAGAATGAATGAAGACTGTTTAAGTATTGTTAAAGACAATGATCTTGATGGTGAAGGAACAGTTAGACTGAAGACTGGATTTGATAGATCTGAAAGAAGAGCCACTACAAGGATTGAAATTTGGAGAAGCAAGAAAAAAATTTCTTACAAAAACATTGTCAGAAGGAATTTGTAGTGTCTGTCATGAATTTTATAAATATTGTTGAAGTTCAGAAAGAATATAAATTGATCTTAAAAGCTGAAGTGTTCATTATGAAAAGTAATATGGAATTAGTTTTAAGATATCTTTGAAGAAAATTGGGAGGTTTGGAAGGATACTCGATGAATCCTGAGGTAAGATTATGCAGGCCAAGGGAAGCAGTAAAATTGTTGAAATATAGAATGAGCTATAATAGCATCATAGCACATGAGCTATGTTAAATAAGATGAAGTAAGAAGAATTCTCAAATGAAGAAAAGGTGACAATACCCAACAGTAAAATGAAATTACTAAAGGTGAAGGGAAGTGAGCAATTGAAGATGCAATAGCCAACATCTTTGGAAGCTCAGCCAAAGTGCTCAAGGAGTAGAAGAGGTTCTAGTGCGGAGAACCTGGAAAAGAGAGGATACCAAAAGGATGATTTGGTATGTGTAACAACTAATAGACTTGTTACAAAAGAGAGAAGGGCTAGTTGCAGCTCATCAGTGAAAAAGGAAGGTTCACAAAAGGAAACAATGAATTTGACTATTGGTAGTCATAACAGGGTTACAGAGGAGAGTCACAAACAAAGAGAAAATAGTGCCAGAGAAGTTGGAATCAAGAGGATGAGTAAGGAAGAAATTGACATAGAGGTGGCTGAGATAATGACAGAACTTAGTCTTTTGAAGAAATTGGTACTGAAAGGAATCAGAGAAGAATGGAAACAAGGATTTTATGTGGGAAAAAGAGTTAAGTGGCCTGTCAGGGAATTATTTGCTGAGAAAATAATACTCCGAACAGTTGAGAAGGAAAGAATAAAATACATTTGTGAACCAGAGAAAGGACCTCTCCTTGGGGAAGGAGACAGTTATGATAATGATGAAGAATTGGTCTATCCAGATCAGCATGAGAGGAAGGTGCTGGTAGCATCTTCATAGACAAGAGAGTCTCATATTTTTGGGATTAATTATTTATGTGAATGTAAAATTGCAGGTGTGCAACCTAATAAATGTGAACCTGTGCATGAAAAGGTGAAAGAGGCAGAGACAAGAAAACACAAAAGGAGATGCATAAAGACTTTCAAGACTTCGATTGGTGGAGGAAATTAAAAGGTATGGCTGAATGGTTGTGTCTTCTCTTATTAAAAGCATATTTGATCATATTTGATTGAATTTTAGCATGGATAGAAGACCAATGGAAATTGGACACAGAAAAGGAAATAAATACATTGCAGATTTGTGAAGTAAAGAGAAGAGAAGCTGACACAGAGAACTCAGCTGAAAAAGTTAAGTCAAGGAAGAGTTTGAACGACCAAAGTCTTATCATAGAAGAGAGAAAGACATTATTGTCTTACTTGGATATACTAAGTGATGGAGAGAATTGTGTAGGGTAGAAAGTTATTCTACAAACCTATGATGAAGTTTCCAAGCATAGTCAAGAAGCTACAATCCAAGAGGTATTTTTCAATGAAAAGGAAATCAGAGATGTTAAGGAAGAATTTCTCAATAACTTAGTGCACTAATAGAATAGTTCAAAGAAGTAGGAAGATCTGATCACTGAGGCTTTAAATGAAGAGCGTTGTATTTTTGAAACTGATATGTTGTGTATGATTTCAGGTTTTACAGATAATGGATAGCAATTGGGCAACGTGCTTATGCACGTTGATGAAGAAGTGATATTATTGGAAGAGTTGGTTGAAACAGAAAGATATTTTGAGCATGTGTTTAATAATTTTGAGAATGATGGTATTGACGGGGAAATTATCATGATTAATGAAGCTAAAGATAAACAAATGAAAGTTTGTGATGATAACCAGAATGAAGCATCTTCAGTAGAAAATCAAAATGAAATTATTATGGAAATTGTGAAGGAATATATGATGATGTTGACAGATACAAAATTTCAGGGATTTTGTGATTTAAAAAGTGATTATTTTTATGAATTTGTAAACCATGAATAAGCTTTGGAAATCCAGAATTTTGTTTCTGATATATATGAAGATGAAACAACATTATTTTGTTACAAAGAAAGTGAAAGGATACTACACAGTGATATACTCCAGGAGATTCTAGTTATTGAATTGTTGAATGACAACCTTATGTCAAGACAAGGAACACTCTGTAATAAACAGGAAAATACTGAAATGGAACTTGATGGCAGTTTCATAAATTTTTGCAGAAGAACATCATAAAGATTTGATGACAAAATTAATTGTGGAGATTGAAAACCATAGTTATTTTAAAACTGATACTTATGATGGAAATTCTATTTTATACAAGAAAAAGAAGCCATATGCAAGTGACATGCTTATTGAATATGAAGGAAGATTTAATTTGCTGGAAAAGTTATTAAGTGAATCGGAGGAAACGATTGTATTTCATAGCAATGAAAGGGACGCTGTAAAGTACAACCAAGAGGTTGTAAATGAAAGAGGTGAAGTAAAATTGGGTAGAAATTTCATAATTTCTGTGGTAAGGGAGAATGTACAACAGTCAGATGCCAGTGGAGTTCCTCTAAAAGAAAAGTGTGAAGAAGACATTGAGAAATTGAGAAATTGTGGATGATGAAGTCAATCAAGAAGAGAACCAACAAAGAAAGGAAATTAACAAAAGAAATCTGCATCAGCAAAGAAAGAGGACAAAAACAACAACAGATTTGGAAACCTGGAAGGATTGAAGTAACAGTGGTAGGAAAAATGAATTAGCAGCATGATGAAAGAGATGACAAGTTACAAAGTAAGGTTTGGGATTCTGGATGATTTAGCAGAAGAAACACATGACCAGGAGGTCATGAAAACTTTCAACTTAGGGAGTGTGATGCAGGAGCATTTAGACCTAGCCATCAATGTGATGGTGTGATCACATGTTGTGGCTAACAAAGGGTTGGAAGAAAAGAGCTTAATTAATTTTAGTTAATTTAAATGTATGTGAGTAGTTTATTTTCAAATTTTGAGTAGAAAAGGGAATAAGTGGTCAATGTCTATCTTAATAGAGAGGGTTAGATCTCTCGTATCTTCATTTATTCAAATATTGTAATAATTAGCATATTTGTGTTATTATTAGAATAGGGGATAATGCTTTTAGCATAGGTGTGGATTAGACCCTTAGAATAGGGATTTGATTGTTCTGTCAATAATAATAAGAATTGAGTATCAATGTAGTTGGAGGGATCAATAAAAGAAAAAAGGGTAACTGATAGTATAAAGGGGAGTGAGAGAGAGAGAGAGTATGAGAGTGATGTAGGGTTCCAGGATTAATAAGGTAAATGATTAAAACTATGTTTTAATCAAGTCGGAAGGGGTTGTGACTCTGTAATATGTCATTCTGCTGAGTATGAATGAAATAAGTTGTTATCCGATGTAAAGGTTTTGTGACTGTGTGTATTGATGATTTCAATTTCCAATTGTGTTGATTATTGTTCATATAATTGATTCAGAAACTTTTTGTATCATATTTGTTATGATTTCGAGCCTTTTCATATTATTACCTGTTTACGCATCGTATTCAGAATCCACAACGAATAGAGTATTGGGGTTTTCAAAATTGTAGTTCAGAACCTTAAACTACTGTAATGTCTTTCCAGTTTAGCAGTTAAGATCTATTGGAATGGAGCCAATAGAACGTTTATGTCGTCGACAAAACATCAAAATTGATACCAGAAATGTATGTATGAAGGAAAGTGGTTTTGACGTGGTGGTAAGTAGAATTTCGCATGGTGAAAAAGTGGTAAGCAGTTTGGTCTAAAGGCATGCAATCAATTGTGGAGGATCACCCTAGCAGAAGTATAGAAGGCAGATACACCCGTTGAAGCCGATTCCAGCTTGCACTACGTAGAGGTGGGATGGATGGCTCCTACCCATTTGAGTTTTAAAGTGCGTGATAGTGTGTTGAATGATTGTTTCGTGCAGCCACACGAATATATGTAAAGAGGGCGGTTTATCGGGTGGCCTAAAGGCTGTAAGTGGTATTCCAAAAATGGACCCGATATATTATAAAACTGAGTTAATAACCCAGTTAATCCTGACCATCAATTTGAAGAAGTCAGATCTGACAGATATCGCATGCTAAGTCAACTCAGAGGAATCTTTGAAAAATGGACCTGATGAGCTATCCACTGTAGTTTAATCCAGTTGGATTCCATGTTGATCGTAACCATTTGTTGTGAAGGGCACAATCTAACAGTGATCGTGTGGGTAAGGTGCACGTGAATTAATTCAGGAATCAGACCTGATAGGGTTATGAGATGTGGTTTTATCTTTTGGGTTCCGTGTCAAATTTGGGGTTTTCCCATATTTCGGTTAATTAAAGAAATTAAGCTATTTTAGCAAGATAGCGAAAGTGTAGGTTTAAGAAAAGTTTTATATTTTTTTGAGTTCCGATAAATCGATCAGGGTTTGTTAAGTCAAATTAAATAGGGATTTAATCAATTTAAGTTCGGATTTGTGTAAAGGGTGTAGCTTCACTTCATGAAGGAAGGATACGTGAGCCATAGCACATAGGTCCATGAGAGAATCTTAAAAGAATGTAGTTTGACTGCATCACTGACTTCCTTGCCGTAGCAATAAGCAGTTTTAGGCCCCCACAAAATCTGCTCCTCAGATATAAGGTATAAGTCAGATACATACCTTCAATACCTAATAATGTCAAGCACTAGCAAGCATTCGAGGATGATGAGCAGGTAAAAAGATTCATATAATTTGTTGGGGAGTTCGCCCACTCCACCATCGATCAAGAAGAAGAAGAAACAAATCAAGAAGCCACTGCGTGAAAATACATAATGGCTGGGCGCAAAATTTTGCAACTAAAAGGGAACACCATCCCACGCGGAATGGTCCCACTAGAAAGGCTTTTTAATAAGGACGACATAGTCTCCAAACCAATGGTCCTAGAGATAGACGATCAAGTAGAAGACTGCAACATCGGCTCAGAGGAGGAACCCCAAATGATCAAGCTATCAAAAGGAATCCCCTAGCAATACAGACAAAGGTATTTAAATTTATTCAAAATTTATAAGGATGTATTTGCTTGGTCTTATGAGGATTTTAAATCATTTGATACTAATATCATTTAGCATGAGATTCCTTTAAAGAGTGGAATAAATCCATGTAAACAGAAACTCAGGTAGATAAATCCACTTTCACTCCCCTCCATTGAAAAAGAGGTGAGAAAACTGCTACAGGCAAAGATCATAGTGCCTTTAAGGTACTCTGAATGGGTGGCCAACCTAGTCCTTGTCCGTAAAAGGAGTGGATAAATAAGGTTATGTGTATATTTTCAGAATCTAAACAGGGCGTTGTTGAAAGACAATTACCCATTGCCTAAGATGGACCATATATTACAGAAGGTGGTTGGCTCAACCAAAATTTCCATGATGGATGGGTTCTCTGGCTACAACCAAGTGGAATTCCATCCTAAGGATCAAAAGAAAATTGCTTTAACCACCCCGTGGGGAACATTTATGTACGCTCGCATGCCCTTCGGTCTCATCAATGTAGCGGCTACATTTCAGAGAGTCATGGACATAGATTGCGTAGGGGACCAAGACAAATTTGTGGTGGTTTATTTAGATGATATCACAAACTTTTCTAATATTGATGAAGAGCACATCCTCCATTTAAAGCTCACCTTTGAAAAATGCAGGAGGTATGGTCTCTCTCTGAATCCTAAGAAATCTTCGTTTGCCCTGAGTGAGGGGAAGCTACTTAGACACATAGTAGTGCAGGAACGGGTAAAGATCGATCTTGAATGAGGCAAAGCCATCAACCATATTCCCTTGCCCAAAAATAAGAAAGAGGTTCAAGTCTTTCTGGGGAGAATAAATTTCTTGAGGAGGTTCATACCCAACTATGCAAAAATTGTTAAGGGTATTATGGACATTCTCAATAAGGAAAATGAAGTCAGGTGGAGCTCAGACTGCAAAGATTCTTTCATTAGAATTAAAGAAGCTTTGGTTGAAGACCCGGTACTAGTCAACCCTGACTATTTAGTGACCTTCTACATCTTTTCTTTCACCTCTCCACATACTATTTCTGCAGTGATACTACAAAAAAATAATGAGGGTTATAAACAACCTATTTCCATCTTCAGCCAAGTCCTGAGGGATGCTAAGATGAAATATTATATATTGGAGAAACAAGCCTATGCACTAGTCAAGGCTTTGAAGGAATTTCGTATGTATGTGATACAATCGGAAATCACAGTGTTTGTCCCAACGACAGTAGTCAAAGACATCCTGGTGGAAGGAGATATCGAATGAAATAGGGGTAGGTGGATAGATAAAATACAAAATATGAGCTAGAAATAAATCCTACCAAGCTCATCAAAGGCTAGGGGTTGGCCAATGTTTGATTCGAATCCAATTGCCAAGCTCTAGGGATAAACATGATCAAAGAGGAAGAGCCAAGTGCCTTAACGCGAAGGATAAATCAGTTGGTCGAGCTTCATGAGAATAGAGAACAGGTAGGGAGAAAATTGTCAAATTACCAACAAAAGATGAAATCCTTGTTTGAGAAGAAGGATAAGGATCAACCTCTTCAATTAAGGGATTTAGTTCTTTGTTGGGATGCCTGACAGGAAGGCAAAGGTAAACATGGAAAATTTGATCTCTATGGTTCGGCCCTTTCAAGATTGCAGAAGAAAGAGGAAATAACACATACATTTTTGAGAATCTAGATGGTGAATCTCTGGAACTACCGGTAAATGTTTAGTTCCTCAAACTTTATTTCCAAAACTAGAGGTACCTATCTCACACCCATTGTAAATATCGGTGTGTGTATTGTAATTGTTATATGTAATTTTCAATTTATGTTGAAAAATTCATTTGCACAGAATTATAATTTGTTTAAAATTGACTCCATTCCCAATGGAAGGAAAGCTACTAGTCTACAGGTTCTTAGCACCTTTCCAGCAAGACATTGTCCCCAGTTGGAGCCAATGTTTCCACTTACTATATTATGATTTTTTAGTTGATCAAAGTTTCCAAATATGCAGTGAATTTTGAGGCCATCTTCCAAGTCATAGGAGCACTTAAAGCCGCATCAGAACCTCTCCGTTGAATAGTGCCCGGAACGATCTTTCCAACGGTATAAGGAAGTCTAAAAATGGACTTCTGGATCAAAATATATGGCCTACTAAGTTTCAGAGGTTCTGTTGCCTTTTAAAGGGAAGGAGAGAAGGATATCGGAGGTTCGGTGTTCATCGCAATTGCAAATAGGAGGCTTCTCCGAAGTAGCAACATGGCATGCAGTGAAATCAGCGATTAGCCGATATCGCAAATCAGCTATCGGTGGGTCCAGAGCTCAGTGAATCGGTGATCGACATTGGGTAGTCCCGCATCCCACAAGTCTCGTATATCGGTAAATCAGCAATCGATAGACCCACTAGGTCATCCTTGAAGGAATTGCAAGGAAGCGCTGATATAATGTTAAATCACCGAGGAGGGCCAAAAACCTTTAACGAAGAAAATCAATGCAAAAACAGGGATAGGCGAGCCTTTTTCTGTCTCCTCCAGGGGGGCCACGTGGCGGAATATCATTGGTCCTCATAGATCCACATGGCCGCTGACATCATCTTGACGTGGTAGTATGGAGGTGACGCGGTAGTATGGAGGACACGTGGCATGCAGATTCAACATTTTGAGGGGTCCTTTTGGGGCATTTCTGGGTGACACGTGTCACCACTCATAGGGTGACATGTGGCAGTGATGATGTCATCCATCGCAATCACATATCGGCTATCGCACAAGTAAAGTCCCTCATCCATTGTAGTCCCTCCAGGCTTTCGATTGTGATATTCGAGGGGATCCTCCCGGATGCGATATTTCATGTGTTTTGTCTTATAAGGATTTTGCATCCGGACAAGTCAGCCAGTGCTATGAAAGAAGGTAAAGAGGTTTCTTCTCCTCATTGAGATATGCAATGCATTCAGTCGGCATGACCCTGTAGATTGGCGATCAAAGGAGTATAGAGGAAATATAAATGGAAAGCATTGGAAATAGTCGATATGCAGGATTTCATATAACAAAGGAAAAAGCCCTCCGATAGGTAGTTCAATGGCTCTAGCACCCTCGGGTTAAGCACTTGGTTCCAGCCCACGGTCATATGAAGAAATCACAGAAAGGAGCTAAGGAGGATTGGGACTCATCTATTTCACAACATTTCTTTAGCAAAATGCCAGCATTGGAAAGTCCTCCATATTGCTGCCAAGAGAGCATCACCAAGTAGATCAGGGTGCTAATAGTACAATGCATGGCTTTAAAGGCAATTTCCTTTCCAATTACAATAGATGTCAAGCCGACGTAGATTTATTTTCTTTTGAAGATAGATTAAATCTCTTTTTTCATAGATCTTTATCAGGGATTAGATTTTCCTTCTTTCATCTAAGTAATAGAAGATTTCTTTCAAATAGATTCTTTCTTGCAAATTGAGTAGTTTATTTTTCAATTGTAATTTAAAGATTCTTTTTTGAGTTTAAATTTGTAATTGCTTTCTAATGATTTCCACAATTTAACAATTTGTTTATTTTCATTAATGTAGATTTCATTCAAATAAAATTTTCCAAAAGACATAAAAATATTGAAGTTGTTTCTTTTTTTTTTTTGAATTTGGGTTTTTCTTCTTAATTCATTCTTAGAAAGTAAATTGGTTAAGATTTAAAAATAGATTTAACTCACTTAAATTAGAATTCATTTTAAATCGTCATGATCTTTTACATTTCATAAAAAAAAACAAACAAATCATAAAATGAATTGCTTCTAGCATATATAGTGCATTGCACTTCATAAGTTTACCAATTCCAGTCGATAATTTATGCTTGCAATTTAATAACATTAAATTGACTAAACATTTTTGCGTCATTGCCGGGGAAGTGTAAATAGGAGCCTTTTTCTTTCATAAAAAAAAATAAACAAACAAACAAATTTCAATCACCTACCACCCCCACTATATCATGTGGTGTAGTAAGAGCCACACATCCACATCATGGATTCCTAGTTTTGTAGGTAGAAGAAGAGATGACAAATGAGGTTGAAGAAATGGATGGAGATGATGACAGTGAGGAAGATCCTTTTGGATTTCCCATTCAAGAAATTGATGTCAATGTTCAAATGAAGAACATCCCTCCATCCATACTTCCTAACTTCAGAGGTATGAGATCAGAAGACCCAGAAACTTTTCTTTTTGAATTTGAAATCATTTGTAGATCTTATGGCTACTCATTAAACATTAAAAAATTGAATTTATTTCCAATAACATTGAAGGATAAAGCTCTTAGATGGTTCATGACTTTGGGAACAAATTCTATAAGGACATGGGATGATATGAAAAGAGTATTTTTGGAAAAATATAAAGATTATTGCATACACCATGATCTTAGAACTGAAGTCTTTAAGATGAATCAAAAAGAGGATGAAAACCTAGAAGGCTTAGTAGACAGATTTACTTATAATATCAAAAGATCTAAATTTCATAATTTAGGATCAGAAACATTAAATACTCTCCTACTAAATGTTATAAAGGATGAATGGATTGATCTTCTTAACCTGGTGGGAAAGGGAGATGTCTATCAATTTCCATTTCAAGAGATTTGTGAACTATGCAACAACATATCAAGAGGAAAAGAAAAGTATGTAAGATCCTCTCAAGATCCATTTATGACAAGAGTAAGTAAATCGACAACATGATTGGTAAGTCAAACTAAACTTAACAATTTACTAAACATTCTTGGTAATTTAAATGAACAAATTGACATGCTAAGATTGCAAAACAAGAAAAAGGTTGAAAATGTTTCTTTATTTTTCCCTAAATGTACAAAGAAACATTTTTTGCATGAATGTCCTCTTGATAACATTAAAAATTGTAAAATTTGTGCAGGATCACATACTACTGAAGATTTCCCATCATTACTAGGGTTGAAGGCAGTTTACCAAAAGGATAATGGAGTGAATCAAGAAAAATAGCAACTCTGTTATGTAGCTCCAAGAGGACTATGGCAACCTCATCAACCCAATATGATGCAATATCCTTGTGCACAATTTCAAGGTTATGCACAACAATCTCAAAGTAATTGGAAAACAACCTTGCCTTGACAACCTTTTCCATCTCAATCCCAATCTCAAAACCAATCTTGGAAATAGGGTTGGGAAGAGTCTTACAGAGGAAATCAATCATATCCTCAATCTTTCCCTCACTATCCTCAATGCTAATATCAATGTTATCCATACCATTCACCTCCACCAGAGTATCAGTTTCACCCTCAGTTGACCCCAATTTAACCTTTCCCATTTCCATGCACACAAACACCCCAAAGGTCCATTACCACTCCACTACCCGCATAACCATTTCGAATTCCCAATAATAAAACACCTCAATCCACTTACAATGTTGAGGTATTGAAAAATGATTCACCAACTACCATTGAAGAACAACAACCAGAAGAAGAAGACTCAGATAAAGTCCAAGAATCATGAATTCCTATCGATAAAGAGTAGTTGTTGGAACCTAAGATTGAAAAGTTTCATGCATGCCTATCACCAGATTCTATGAATGGAGATCACATATCCAAGGACTTGGATGACATGATAGAAGGAAGCCAAGGAAGACAAGATTACATTGAATCTTGGTTCAAGACAGTCATCGTATCCCAATGCTCAATTCTTCAATATCTTTTGACATCACCTCAATCAAGGAAATTGATCTCTCATATACTGGTACATATCAAAGAATATATTTCAAACCTAAATATGAGTGTATCTATCATCTTGTTACACACGTGGTTCCATTGGAAGTATTCATATACATGAATGAGATTTATTTTTCAAGTAGAGTAGGAATATATAAAAAAAAAAAGGTAAAGAGAAAATTAAGTCCTATTGTGAAAACCAGCTTGTGCAAAGTTCACAATAAGTTCTACAATTTCATGATGGTTTCAATATTTTATTATGGTTCTTCAAATAATTTTTGGTTCTATGCTCGATTTGGTTGATGTGGGATTCCTTAAGGCCCACCTTCTAACAGATCTTGTCCCATTACCCTCATCACCTTATCTAGTATCAAGGTCAGAGATTATTTGGAGTGCCTTGGAACTTGCATACATAAATGGAAAGCCTCCTCATTGCCAACAATGGGAATACAACAATGTCTCTTGATTGTCAGACCTTGCAGGTGACTCAACTTCAATACATTCATTCGTCCTTGTCAAGATGCACTCAGGTACCTTGAAACTCATTTACATTATCGATGAGTTTTCTCGCATTGGTTAACGATTTTCATTAATGATCGGTAAGCCAATGATTTCTTTCCATGCTCGACTTCAGCACATTCATTCGTATGGTAAGAATTGTACCATGATTTTTGGTTTTGGATTAAGACTAATGGTTTTATGGAATCAACAACAACTTGCAGCAGCATGTTGATCCTTTTGTCATTCAACAGTGGCATGATTGCACCATTACAACACTTTTTCATTCATTTCATTTTCAAGAAAAACAATAAAATTGGGCCTATTTCAGTGAATATGCATTATGTTTCATGGTTTCTACTTTAGCATGTAGTGCACAATCCAAATAAGCAGTTCAAACTCAAAGAAAACTACTTTTTGAAAAATTTGACAATTTTCGCAATAGCTACGGAAAGTTACAGTTTCTGCAGCAATCGCTGTAGCAGCCTATTTTTGTTGTAGCAATTTTTTCCAGAGGTAGTTTTGGCACAAATATTGCAAGAGATTGGAGCATAAACAAAAAAATTTGAGCTTCTGGGTTTACTCAGAATATGGTAAATTGAATATAGAGTGGGAATAATTCAAAAAAATGAAATTTTCCAGGAACTATCAGCAGGGTTTTAAGGCAAATTTTCATTTTTTACAATTGTGGACAAATTAGGCCAGATTTTGGTATTTTTGCATAACACCATCTTTTATTCATCAAAATGGGATTCTGAAGGCATGAAGCGGTAAAAAAGGTAAAAATACACCATTTCCCTTTTGAATAACTCAATTTTGCCTTAAAATGAGTTTGTGGCATATGTTTTTGTTGCAACAATGGGCAACGTGAAGGGTGAAATAGGGCATAAATTGATTTGATCACAACTTCCAAACTGTGCATCCGTTGGTCCTGAAATATTTATGGTAAATGGATTAAGGTAGGCTAAATGAATACACAAAATTTCAAAAAATTCCAGTGTGTATTTTTTAATAAATTGGTCACTTTTACTACAACCATTTCTCAATTGTCTCGGGATCCGTGCACCTATTGGATGAGTTTTTTTGTGGGAAGATTCATAAAACAGATGGTAACAACCTCAGAAAAATTCAGGAGAATCAAATTTACCATTTGAGATAAATTGCAAAAACAAGTCGGTTACATGAAAATGGTACATTTCGTGGAGCAAGGTCAAAGTGATGGAGCAGCGTACCTGAGCCAAATCAACACCTACAACTCCTACTTCAGCATTTCAAGTTCTTCAAAAGATAAAATTGAGGTAAAAACTTGCATAAGACTTTTTAATTTATTAAAAATTTAGGAAAATGTGAAAAATAACCACTTCAATTACCATTCATGCAATTCATCTTCTCCATCATTGACCTAGCCCTCATCAACCTTTTTCATCTTTGAATTAACCACTCAACCATATTTTCATTTATTGATCTATCCCTCATACCAAATTCATGCCCTTTCCACAAGACTTATCATCAAGAAATAGTGTGCAATATATTCAAAAGTCATCATGCAAATATTATGCGTATGAAAGCTTGGCATGGCAGTGATCCATAGTAGAAGTCATCATGAATGTCTTGAAGTCCCTGAGTTTGAAATCTGATATCAATCTACTAGCTTTTGGAAATTTGAATATGATATGCTTAAGAGCTAGGTTCAAGACAAATTTCAAGTGTTTGGAGCAAAGGTTGATTAAAGACATGCTTGTGAAGGAATGGAAGCATTAGTTGGTGTTCATCACTTTTATTGTGCATAAATGATAGAGGAGTTGTCTTTAGTGCGACTTTTTGGAAGCTTTTTTGGAGGATTTTTCCGATATAATTTCTTTAAAATCCGGTAGGAATTCATTGAAATCACAAGATTGATGGGTAAAACCTGCATAATAGAAGTGCCCTAGGGGTTTTTCATGGTGCTGAATCCATATATATAGTCAAAAAACTAGTTTAAATAACACAAATCAAGATTTCACATCAAAATTTTCACCAGATTTCAGCACCAGAAACTCCAAAAAGTCGCACTATAGACAACTCCAATGATAGACCTCAATCCCTTATTTGGTGATGTTTTGATCCATTGTCTATATCGTTAAAAAATAAAATAGATGCATGCACTTCTTTCTTAGATCATTTGTTTAAAAAAAAAAAAATGAGGTCATTGAAATCTGCTATGTTTTGACTCCTCTACTAGGCAAGAGATGGATTTAGCTAAGGTATGTGTTGAAATTGTAGCTCATAAAGTTTTTAATAGCAAAAGAGATGTTCAAAGTACTCCGAAGTTTGCACTAACAATATGCCTATAAAATGGAGTATCCTAGAGAGAAAGAGAGAGAAAGAAACAAATATGAGTTCATACCCAAAGATCAAAGATAATGTTGTTTGCACCTTTGTATAAATTGCTGCACATTTTTCTCTTGTATGGGTATGATATCACAAGGATGCTACCTTGCAATGATATATGCAACGAACAAGAGCAATAGTTCAACACAAGGTAAACAAAATGGCAACAAGTTCTTTAAATATCATAAAGCAAATGTAACAGGAGTTTAGCAACAACACAAAAATTCTTTCTCTTCTATACATATTCAGCACATATTCATCAAGGCTCATGCATAGTACATTGATACCCTATTTCAACATGCATACAAAAGGATTTGAGGAACACCTCCAAAAGTATGGTAATAAACATGATTCACATTGAAAAGAATTGAGTTAAGCCTTGAATGTGTGGTTATTACTCCAAGTTACCACAATGATTCAATCATTTCATCAACCTTTTATTCCTCTTGGAATCTCTTCTATGGTTTCATTGTCCCTTGGTTGAAAAATCTTGTATGGTGGAGATGGTTTTATTAGTTCAATTCCATTTCTTGGACATTTCATGGTCTAATTGCAGCACAATTGGGTGACATGGATTCTAATATGAATACAATAGAAGAAAAATGAAAAAATAGTACATTTTGGGAGAAGCTACTTCTTGGGAGTTGTATTTTACATGGTGTGCATTCATATTTCATTTTCTTTGATGTTTCATTTTCCATTGAAACATTCAACTTTTAGATTTTGGCATCAAAGAAAGGGGTGCTAGAAATTAGCTTTATTCCATAGAGATGAGACTTGGTGTGGATCCATGTTCTCATGAAGTTGGAAAGGAGGAAAGACAGGTGATATAAGAAGAACTTCATTGATAATATTAACCAACATCATTTAAAGAAACACTCTTCAAGAATGAAATA
Source organism: Pinus tabuliformis (assembly GCA_031772625.1). Lineage (NCBI taxonomy): Eukaryota > Viridiplantae > Streptophyta > Pinopsida > Pinales > Pinaceae > Pinus > Pinus tabuliformis. The sequence goes on along the minus strand of CM062807.1, from coordinate 1,124,474,191 downwards.
GGAAAACCTTGTGTAGATAACGAAAAGAGGTATATGACTTCATTTTTGAGACTAAACTTGCATGAGGACATGCAAATATCTCAGTGTGGGGGAGATGTTGAGTCATTGATTTGTCATCATTTTCTCTTGTCTTTGACATTCATTAGGTCATTATTTCTAACCATCCATTGCACCATTTCACTCACTTACCACCATTTTTACCATAGTTCTTCATGATGTGTATCTATATGTCTAAGTGGTTAATTAACATAGTTTTCCTTTATTTTTAGTAAATTAAGAAGAACTTTGCATGATTTTAACTAATGACAATTTAGCAAGTTCAAGTTGTTGCAGATTTGTCAAGTTTATGTAGCTACCTCCATGGTTGAGGTAGTAGCACCACTCTAGAATGAAATCCGACACATGGACATTGTTTCTAGAAGCTCCAATATGAATTTGGATTGGTCAAATTCCACCCAGCTCGCACATGTGGACCTCCAAGGAAAGATCAAGGGAACATTACAGCGATTTTGACCAGTCAACTTCAAACACTTTTTCTGAGAAAATGCAAGCGAATCTCAGAAAATAAAAAAAAAAAAACATGGGTTTTGTTCATAACGGGCCCAATTAAGTTTTTTATGACTAGGTTTCCCAAATTCATTACCATTTGGGAGATATTTCGGGTTCTTTGGAGCCCTATTTTCAGTTGTGTTAGCAAACACTGCACCTATGTGTCAGTAAACACTCAATCAAGAAAACAGAGGTTGGAATGGACTGTGCTTCATCAAATTCGTGGCAACTAGGTGTCCATTCAGTTATGATATTTAGCCATATGAATCTCCATGAAGTTACATTGTAATCACTATATAAACACGCCATTGAAACATAGAAGGGGATAATTTTGGATGTGACTGTAATATTGTGTTACAAACTCTGTTTTTATTACCTGAATGAAGATGCATATTAAACTTCCAATGCACAGTTAACTAATACCTGAAGTCGAGACCATTTGTTATGGAGGGCCCCTGCAACAGAAGAGGTTATGTTTTATTTTATATTTTGCAATTAGATGCTTTCATAGTTTTGATTTCGTAGATTCAATTGTTATGTTTTTATTATGATATTTCATTCTTGTTTCATTCTAGACGCTTAAATCATCTTTGTCATCTCTTTAATTAGTTTCCAACATTCCATAATATAGGTACTTTATATATTCTAGTTCGTTTCCATGGTTTTTAGCATAGACTTTTGGCTTAAATAGATGAACAATTATTTCTAGAATTGTCGTTTCTTTTCCAACATTTCCTTTTCAATTACAATAGATGTTAAGCCGATGTAAATTTATTTTCTTTTGAAGATAGATTAAATCTCTTTTTGCATAGATGTTTATCAGGGATTAGATTTTCCTTCTTTTATCTAAGCAATAAAAGATTTCTTTAAAATAGATTCTTTCTTACAAATTGAGTAGTTTATTTTTCGATTGTAGTTTAAAGGTTCTTTTTCTGAGTTTAAAATTGTAATTGCTTTCTAATGATTCAATAATTTAACAATTTGTTTATTTTCATTAATGGAGATTTCATTCACATAAAAATTTCCAAAAGACATAAAAATATTGAAGTTGTTTCTTTTTTTTAGAATTTTAGTTTTTCTTCTTAATTCATTCTTAGCAAGTAAATTGGTTAAGATTTAAAAATAGATTCAACTCACTTAAATTAGAATTCAGTGTAAATCATCATGATCTTTTACATTTCATCAAAAAGAACAAACAAAACATAAAACGACAATCATCATACTAAACTGAGAGTAAGAATGGCTTCTAGCATATATAGTGCATTACATTTCATAAGTTTACCAACTCCAGTCGATAATTTATGCTTGCAATTTAAGAACATTAAATTGACTAAATAACTGGCACTGAAGTACAAGCTCAAGAAAATCAAGATGGAGAAGGGCAACACAGTACCACAGTACTTGACCGAGTTCACCCAATGTCGGGATGAACTTGGGAGTGTTGGTGTAATAGTTGTCGAAGATGATCTGGTTGGCCTAGCACTTGTAGGCCTTCTCAAGAGTTGACACATTAGCTACAAACCATTTAGCTTGTTTCAAGTTTAGTCTCAATAGGTTATAAATTCAAACTTGATAAGAAGTTGTTCATGGTGGATGATGATTGTCAAATAATTTTTTTAATAAAATGTATTAAAAATAAAAGTTAATTATGAAAAAAAAATCAACCTTGTAATTCTAAATGAAAACTGTAATTTAAATATAATTAATTTAATGCATATTTGATTTTATGTAATTAAAAATAATTTGTTATATAGATTAATTTAATATTAATTCATAAATTAACAAAATTGTTGTTATTATTATGGATATATATTATAATATGTTTTTATTTTCATAATGTGTTTAGTGTTTGTTTCTTGGTCATATTTAACTATAAGGCATTTTGTATTCCCAGTGAGGTATCATTAGAGTATTATAGATATTATTCTTCATTAAATTCTATGGATATTTGGATTCTGAGAGCGGTTTTTGGCGGGAACGATGGAGCAACAGGCAGGTGAGTATGGGTAGGTAGCTACGTGCCTGCAGCACGTCGACGCAGCTGGCTGTACCATCTGTGTACACATATACCTCCTGACAGGGTAGATTATAATACCCCTTCTCCGTAACAAAGGTTTTTTAAATTTTTACTCAGTTTTTTTACAGTGCCCGCTTTACCTGCACTACGGTTTGGACTTTTGACCCTGGTTTTCAATCTGTTTTGTTGACTTGCTACTCCATCTCTTGGCGGTTACCATAGGCAACTAGCGATACCTTGCCCCTGACAGCGATGGACCTCGATTTGGTGGATTACTCAGAAGAAACATTAGGGGAGGGATCTATCTAGACCACCCTGTGTTCAGCTAAGCTTGGGGAGCATCCGTTTAGTAATGAACTGCCTGAGGAAATCTCTGGTCTCCCTTCTCTCTTAGGCCCATCTGACCACTAGGTGATCTTGCCAGACGACCCCCCTACTTGGCCGTCCCTCTCCTCTCCCCCACTGTCTCTATCTTCCCTAGGGTTTGCGTCGGGGTTCCTTAACCCTAACCCTCCGTCCCCTACCCCTGGTCACATTTCCCACCCCCCTCTGTCCGCTTACCCCTCCGCTCCTCCCGCTTCATCTTCCACTTTGAATCCCCTGATTTCGCTGTGCTCTTCCTCACCTCCCTCTGGCTGTTACACCACCGTTCCCCCCTTAATGAGCACACTCCCTGACGACACATCCCTTCCCCCGGTAAATCCCCTTGAATCGGAGCGCACCCCTGATCGCCGAGGAGACTCAGTGGCCGAAGTTAGGGCTTGCAAGAAGACCAAGTGCTTTTGGACCAAAGCGGTCAATACTTTTCTCAGGCTCGAGGAGGATATCTGGCTCGGTGATACTATGGACTTCGCAGATAGGGTGCTAGTTGGAAGAGTCCAGGGACAAAATTATACAGTGGCTCACATAAAAACATGGACTTCAGAGGTCTGGGGGCATCACTTAGCTGACCTGCCCACAGTACAGACCTTTGTGAAAGGATGGTTTGCCTTACGCTTCTCTAGACCAGACCACACGAATTGGGTACTATCGTCCTACTTGCATTTTGAGCATGCCCCAATCCTCTTGAAGCGTTGGTCTCCGCTATTCGACCCGGACACAGAGCAACTCGGTGTTGGTCCAATATGGGTCAGATTATCGGGACTCCCGTTACACTTCTAGTTCGAAGACATTTTCAGGCGTATTGGGAACTCAATTGGCACATATATGGAATCAGATAAATCCTACTTATCTAGAGGCAAGATGGCTTTCGCTAGAATTCTGGTTCATGTGGAAACCAGGGGAGGACTACAGGAATTCATCACCATACAATGGAGATTGTTCACCCAGAAGCAACCACTGGACTATGAGGGCATACCCTATAGATGCTGAAGGTGCCATAAAGTCAGACATCTATACAAAGATTGCCCCCTGATCACCAAGAAGGGCCAAAAACCAGAGATCAATGAACAGGAATCCCATCCCCCTTGGGACATTCCTCAACCAGCTATAGAAGTGGAAGACCAGCCACAACACATCCCGGCCGAAGTAGACATTACACATGAGAAAGAATCAAGGAAGAAGAGGGAGAAAGCTCCTCTCCAGCCTCCCTCCCCACCTCTAACAAGAGCACGGGTGGTTATAGGGGATGCACACTCCACGGGTATGTAAAATTATCCTCTCTCATCTGCTTTTTCATCTTCTGTTTCTCCTAGTTTGTCATCCTATCTCAGCAAGTCTAGTCTATGGATTTTTCGGGTGCTCCCTTCATTTCCCCCCTCTCGCACCCCCCCTGGTTCCTCTACTATCCGCCCATGGTTCAACACTGCCCTATTGCTCCCCCCCTCCTGCTTACTCTTTCCCTTAGCCTTCCCTCTCTGATGATCCCTCTCCCCCAATACCCTCCCATCCCCTCTCGGAACCCCGTTACCCCCTCCACTCCCAAATGCATTCTTAGGGCCTTGACATCGTAGGTTTCGAGGTAGTATCCCCTACCACCCCTCCCAAAGCCTGAGGGCATCCCTCTCATCTTTCCAAAGCAAAGCTTCAGGTCGGGGATGAGATTGCATCTGGCAAATAGAAAACCATTACTCAGGTCCTTAGAGCAGAGCAAGCCCCTCGCCCCCCGCTCGCCCCCCCCCCCCCCATGAAGCTGCTCTCCTTTAACTGTCGTGGGATGGCTAGCCTAGATAAAAAACTAGCCCTTAAGTGCCTATTTTCCATGGAACTGGTAGACATAATTTTTCTACAAGAAACCGTAGGTCCTACTTACATTATTACTCACTTACTTGAATCGTGGCTATCTGGTTGGTCGTTCCATTCCCTTGATGACTCTGGTAGATCTAGGGGTTTATCCTTGGGTATATGTAATCGTACCATCAAGACTCTGAGGGTCTGGGGAGGTCGGGATACTTGGTAGTGGATATCTACTCCCCCACTCTAGAATCAGAATTCAAGATCTATAATGTATATGGCCCCTGTCAAGCCAGAGCCGCTTATTGGCGATCCTTATTTAATTCCGCCCTCTTACAACAAGATAATATCATCTTAGGGGGAGACCTCAATTTCTCCCTAGGATATGTGGAATCATGGGGAAATCAAGCTTAGGTGGATGCACTATTTGTCTTCTTTGAAAATCTCCTGGAGTCCCATAGCTTTATTGACATCCCCTCAGCCAAAGTGCAACCCACCTGGAGGAACAATAGAACTAGGGAAGCAAGCCTGGCCAGACGACTCGACAGATTTCTGACTAAGGAAGACCTGGTCAATAGGGGAGCCTATATTAGACAATGGGTGAGTTCAGGTGGTCTATCAGATCATCGACCCATCTATCTTGAGCTGCAGGTTGTAACAGAAAAACCCAAGGCCCCGTTCAAATTTAACTCCACTTAGCTACAGGATATGGAATACATCAATTTGGTCACTGATTTTTGGAAGGAAAACCCCCTAGGCTCATCTGGGAACCTCAGCTAGGACTTTGCACATAACATGAAGGAGATGAAAGGCGTATCCAGGGCATGGGCAATGAATAAGAAGGAAGTAGACGATCTGATCATTAGATCATCGAAGGAAGAAATCTTATCTTTTGAGGAGGATACAGGAGGCATTGTGATAACCCAGGAGAAAAGGGATAAGCACTCCACAGCTCTGCTGAAGAGAACACATATCTTAAGAGACAGAGAAGAGAGCTGGCGACTCTGATGTCGAGCCATCTGGCTGAAGGAGGGAGACGACAATACAAAATTCTATCATAAACATGCCAACGGGAGAAAGGCCATTAATACCATAAGGGAGCTCCAAGACTCTCAGGGACGAACCACTCAATCCTTTAAAGAACTGGCTATATTGGCATGCGCTCACTTTCAAAATATATATAAGGCTCCACCCAATGCTACCCTTGTGGATGAAGATATGAAACAGGAACTCCTGCGGTAGGTTTCACTATAAGAGCTTGAAGCCACACTGAAGTGGCTAAAAAAAGATAAGAGTCCGGGGCGAGACAGTTGGACAATGGAATTTTATATAGCTTTCTTTGAGGTTTTAGGAATGGACCTCCTGCAGCTAATAGAGGAAAGCAGAAGAAGTGGAAGGATCCCGGGAGGCCACAAGACTACCTTTATAGCCCTCATCCCCAAAGCTGACAAGCCCACCTCTTTTGATGATTTCAGACCAATCTCCTTATGCAATTGTATATACAATATCACAGCCAAGATTATCGCCAATCACATTAAGCCTATTCTATCCCTCCATATATCTTGTGAACAATTTGCCTTTCTGCACAACAAGCAGATACATGAGGCGAAAGGCACTGCACAAGAACTCCTTCACTTTGTACAGCTCAAGAAGTTGAAAGGAATGATAATGAAGATAGACCTATCTAAATCTTTTGACAGGGTCAACTGGCTATACCTCTGTGTTCTTTTAACCCACCTAGGATTTCCTTTCTCCTTCATCAAGTGGATCATGAGTTGTATAACCGATGTACCTTATAGTGTTCTCATAAATGGATCGGCCTCCCCTTTTTTTCATGCCGAGAGGGGACTCAGGAAAGGTTGCCCCCTGTCCCCACTATTGTTCCTTCTTATCATGGAGGGTCTAAGCCGAATTATAGGATAAGAACACAGGCAGGGGAGAATCAGGGGCATCAAAATATCTGATTCAGCTACATTGACTCATTTTCTCTTCGTGGATGATGTTCTCATTTTTCTTAATGGTGGCCTTGGCGATCTCATCGCCCTCCACCTTGTTATGGGTACATTTCAAAAGGCCACAGGGATGGTGCTGAATGAATCCAAATCCACCATAACAACACCAAGTTGCTCCTAGAACGAATTACCTTTTGCCTTAAGGAGATTCCCCTTTACGACTCATCCTATAGAGGAAGGTCTAAGATATCTAGGTTACCGACTGAAGCCATTTGGCTATAAAATTGCAAATTGGATCTGGTTATTTCTAAAGTAGAAAAGCGTTTAAACATCTGGTACCATAAGTATCTATCCAGAGCTGGTAGGCTAGTACTGATCAAAGCTATTCTAGAAGCAATGCTTGTTTATTGGATGACCTTGGCCTAGATCCCTAGGGGCATTCTGAATAGGTTACAAAATATATGTTGCTACTTTCTATGGAAGGGGAAACAGACAGGAATAATATTTGCTTGGACTAAATGGGAATCTCTGGCAATGCCTAAGTGATGGGATGGTTGGGGAATCAAGAGACTGGATACATTTTCCAAAGCACTTGCAGCAAAGTTGGGATGGCAACTACTCAATAATTGCAGCCTTTGGACAAAGGTTGTCACTTCCAAATATATCATCCCCTCAAACCCACTTGATTGGATCAGGCAAGGTCACAGATCTAACGGGAGCATATCAATCATCTGGAAGGCGGTAACAAAGGCTATGGATCTGATAAGAAACGGCTTGACATGGAGGATTCGATCTGGTTCCTTGGTGCACATAGGAGAAGATCCCTGGGTGGGTTGTGGAAACGCACAAAGACTTCCAATTGATTTGAGACTTCATTTAGCAGAACAGGGTATTACTCATATATGTCATATTGCGGATAACGACTAATCCTCATTGACACAACAAGCTTGGAGATCTGGAGCAGCACTAAACATTCCCCCACCTTGGCAACAAGAATGGAGACACCACATTTCTGCGTTAACAGAGGCCCATATCAGGATATCGGAAGGAGATGATGAGCTTGTCTGGGCTTTTGCAAAACATGGCTATCACGCCCCTAAGACTGGATATTTAGTTCTTTTGGATCCCCTTAAGCCGGCTGCCCCTAAGCCATGGTGGAACCTTTTATGGAAATTAAAAGCAGACCTAAGATCAAAGTTGCTTATTTGGTCTATACTAAACAACAAAGTCCTGACAGGTGCAATACTTATGAAAAGATCTTTCTTAGGGCCATTCTAGTGCCACCTCTGCAAAAACAATAACGAAGATATTTAACACCTCTTTCTGTACTGTCTTGTTGCACAAGGGCTATGGAATGGCTTCCTTGCATCACTCCCCATATCTAGCAAATGGCACGACAACAACTTAAAGGAAGCTTGGGAAAAATGGTGGAATGAATCCAAGGGAAAGGAAAGGAACATACCGCTGGTCATAAGCTAGGTGCTATGGATAGCCAAGAATCAAATCACCTTCTAGCAAAAATCCCCCCACTGGCCTGCCATTCTGAACAGAGTATCCACGGAGTACCACATGATACCCGAAGAGGCCACTCAAATCCAACACAGGAGAATCAAGGTAGAAGACATCAGTCATTCCCTTCCATGGGCCTACTTTGATGGCTCAGCTCAGGAATTAGGATGTGGAGGAGGAGTTGTACTACATTTATCAGGTACCCACTCTTTTAAAATAAAAATGGGGTTGGGTAGGTGTTATAGACATTTTTGGGCACTGCAACCCCAATCATACATGTCCATAAACCAAGGGCTCCTAAGTCCCTAAAAGTGTTGCTTCACACCCTAAAGGAACAAGGTCAGCTGATTACATCATCTCCCAGAAGTTCTCCATGAAAAACTACTCAGAAATGGTCAAAACTGGACCATACTGATTGCTCAGTGCTGAGGGTGAGATGCATCGCACCTATTACACATGGGGGGTGTGATGCATACTGAAAAGTCCTTCTATAGGGTGCGATGGACGAGAATAGACAAATGGCGGAGGCAGTTTGATAAGTGGATGATCTTGGAATCTTCTAGAAACTTCCCTAGGACACTTGTCTCTCTGAATTCGCCCAGGGATGAGTAAGAGATCATCAATCTCCAAGTGGAATCAAGAACTATCAGAGAGAAGACACTAATCAAAATCCCAGAGCTGACTCACCTCCCTACAATCATCTATATATGGATCCCTCATCCCAGAGATCTGGAGGTTAGAGGCTGGAATTTTGTATCTTGTAAGGAAGTGTTGTTGGTTTCCTGTTGGAATATCATAGTGTTGGGTGATCTAAGCTTTTCATGAGGTGAAAGAAGGGCTTTCATGCTGGAGGATGACGCTGGGTCAGAACAATTGGTTGTAATCCTCTTTGCTATTCTTGATATTAATAAAGATATTCAAGTTTTCCTCCACATTCTTGTATGTTTGATGATATATGCATTTGTGTGGTCAATATACATCCGGTCCTATATTGTTTATGATTGTAGATCTCTGTTCTTCGATATTATTATGTTGTTTTGATTCCACAGGTGCTCTTTGAAGATGGGTAGACGAAGGAGAAGCGGCAAGGATCTGTCAGAAGGGAGAGGATCGAGCAAGGAACCAAGCGCAAGACTGAGGTTGGTGTCCTTCATTCCATTCTTATCTACTTCTCATAAAGGAAAACGAAAGTAGTTTTAGTTTGTTTGTTTCTAAGATAGCTACCAGTCTTAGTGGGACTAGCATCTCTGAGTGGACACTAGATTTCCCGATAACAAAATGGCGACTCCACTGGGGCAAAAGAAACCTCGTTATCCATGTTTCATATGCGACGATGAGCATTTCATGAAATATTGTCCACATAAAGCTAAGGTTATGAAATTTTTAAAAACTTCAAATACCCCGGCGGTGTTGACTAATCTGTTTCTGAGCCCAGAAATAAACCTAGTTGCTAGTGATCGTGCTTCCCCATCCCAAGCGCTTATGTTGTCCATTTCAAAACAGAAAAATGATGCTTTGATATCGACAAGGAATAAATATTACAGGAATCCATAGTTGTCGAACAGTAAGGCTAATGATCAACCTAGTAGTTTGACAACAACTTCGCCCGAAGTTGTGCCACCCATGATTCCCAAGCTAATGATAAAACTGCCAAAGGGAGTAGTACACAAATCGACATTTAATCCTCATGCCAGAGAAGCACAAAATTATAATATAGTAGAGGACCTGGCCCAATCGCCGTCTACTATGTCGACACTTGAGGTACTACAAAATTGCCCCTCCCAGAAGCAGGCTTTATTATCAGTGATAGGTGGGATTGACCCAATGGATTCCAATCTTGTGGCCTTTAATCACAAAGGATATGACCCTCAGTTACCAGCTCAAATAGCTTTCCTTATTCAAGTGAAAGCCCTCAACAAAATTGTTCATCGAACAATTATTGATGAGGGGGCATCTACATGTATTATGTCGATGAGTTGCTGGAAAAATTTAGGCTCACTACCCTTGTCGCGATCGTCAATGACATTAAAAACATTCAATGGAAGAACATACACGCCATATGGGATATTAAGTAACTTGAAAGTTGAACTGGGGGGAAAGAGAGTAGAAATTGACGTTGAAGTTATCAATGGAAACCTCGATTATAATATCCTACTGGGAAGGCCCTAGATTTATGCTATGGCTGCTGTTGTGTCAACTTACTTTAGAAAGATTGCATTTCCTTTTCAAGGAGGAATTACAATCATTGATCAAAAAACCTTTCTCCCCAATAGTTCTCAAGTTACCGTAAGCATTCCATTGATCCATGGAAGCTCTCAATCGATTCAAAACATTGGAGTAGGTATCCTAAAAGACCCTTCCTTAATGGGCACTTTTGCCCTTCCGCCTCCAAGTAATCTGGTAGAAGTGGCCACAGTGGAAACCTGTCACTTGATATCTTCTACATCAACAAAGATGAAGAAAAAATCTGAACATTTTGATAGTGTGGATCACCGTGAAGCATTGCCTCCAAGCCCTACCATAGCTACATCATCTGACGATCAAGTCAGTGATGTTGTACATTATGTACTGGGGGCATTGGAACCAGATCTTTCCTTCATGACCCCTTATGAGTTGTGATCAAAGGTCACCTGAGGATAGTTCTTTTCTTGTGTCAACCTAATTAAAAAATGAAACAACTCCCTTTCCAAATCGAGTCTTTCAAAGATCTCTAAGGCAAACCTTCATTCCAACCACCGTGTTGAATGCAATGAAGCTTGGGGGGCATGCACCTCAATTTGTGTTATTATGTTGGGGGCATGCAAACTTATCATGAACAGTGTTACCGCAGGATTCAAGCTCATTAAAAAATAAACCCGCCACGAGCAGTTTTTATGCAAAGTTCAAGCTCGTTAAAAATTAAACCTTAGCAATGAGCAAACGTTCCCCCAAAGTTTAAGCTCATTAAAAAATGAACCAATCCCCGGTAAATAACCATTGTGAATGCATTATCATCAGATTTTGAGCCCTGGTCATGTTCTTACCATCACCTCCACTTTGTTTTAACAGATCGTTCACCTCCATTTGATTGTTTACCCCTTTTGAGGAACAACTGCGAAGAGTGATCCTGTTAGACATCCTTGTGACACTTCCGTGATTGGAAAATTCCAAAACTTACCTGGAATTAGTTGCTACCTGAAATTATCACTCGTTCCTCGAAAAACGACTCTCCTTTAAGCTCTTTTCATCTGACTCGTAAAATATGAAAAGATTTCCGAGCAGTTGGCCTCTCTAGCTCGTTAAAGCTACCGAGAGTGCTATCCCCTCTCTAGATTTTAATCTTTTTGGACCTAAGGGATTATTACACAAAAATATCGAGCGCTTGTTTTGTTCGACTCGTTAAAATTATCGAAAATTCATCCCTTTCGTATTATTTTATACTTTTTCAGACTTAAGGGATTATATGATGAAAAAGGATTATTGGAGTTTCCTTTACGTCCCTTTCAGACTCTCTAAAATTGAAAAGGACCGAGTTATCTTTGTCGTTAAACTCATTAAGACTAATAGCAACAAACTTGTCCATATAGACAGGAACGAGTTTCACTATCGCTAGGCTTGTTAAAACATAGCGACGGGTTTGCTCAAAGGGAAAATTATAGAACAAGCATATGTTATCCTCCTCAAGCTTGATAAAAATAAAGAGGTACTGGTCAGCAGTGACTGGGGAAAAATTGGGAAGAAAACTTGAAGAAACTTTATTGGTAGCAAGTCACTCTTGAACATGACACTTTCACTCCGCATCCGAGTCGGGTTGGGTTATTCTGTTCACCAGTCATATCACCATTGGTCCATCACACCATCCATATTTGTGGTTAACGCTACCAATCCATGTCAGCATCGCCGGTATGTTCAAGAGAAGTCGCTCAAAGAATTCACCTGTGTCTCATCCGCTACAATACATTCACGCTCCATTCTTTCATGACCGCCACCCTGAACCCTGTATCATCAGATTGTTTTCACCTCCAAAATCATTTACTCCGTTCCGTGTCATAGATGTGGGATTCATTAAGGCCCTCCTACGACGGGTCGCTTCTTGTCGACATCAGCTCATTATCCAAGAAGTCGACTTAGGAACAACCCTTTCAGTACTTTGAAGCTTGCATGCCTCAATGGCAAGTTTCTCACTTCCGGCGACAGGTTTACATCAATGGCCTTCGACCGAAAGATTTTGCGTGGTGTTCGACGCCAAGTCCCTTTTTCACACCACGCGAATTGTACTATAGTACCTTGAGGGTCATCATCATTATCAGTGATTCCTCTCGCGCTTGTTAACAACTTACATCATTGGTTGGTAATCAGGCGATGTCTTTCCATGTTCGACTCTAGAACATCTTTCACATGGATCGACTTGTACTCCGAGTGAAGATTGGATGAGTTTGAAGACCCCGGATCTAGTTTCATCCATCCGGGCTGTGATATATTCAGGAAAATAAATACATCAAATGTACATCATTGCTGCACAGATGATCATCCGAATCAAAGAATGATGGCTCTATCAGAAATATCAGTATGCCACACAGACGGTTGACTGTCTTATGTACATGAAAATGAATTTATAAAGCTGAGCATGGGAATGCCCACCTCAGCTAGATCATGAAAAATATTATGAAGATAATGTATTGTATTGTATCTTATTACAGGTTGCCTTCCAGCTCGAAAAACTTCGGATCCTCATGATAAAGCATTTCACCCGACATCAAAAGATTAACGACCTCATGCTTTAGGGGGCAAATGTTATAGACATTTTTGGGCACTTCAACCCCAATCATACATGTCCATAAACCAAGGGCTCCTAAGTCCCTAAAAGTGTTGCTTCACATCCTAAAGGAACAAGGTCAGCTTATTACATCATCTCCCAGAAGTTCTCCATGAAAAACTACTCAGAAATGGTCAAAACTGGACCATACTGATTGCTCAGTACTGAGGGTGAGATGCATCGCACCTATTACACATGGGGGGTGCAATGCATACTGAAAAGTCCTTCTATAGGGTGCGATGGACGAGAGTAGACAAATGGCAGAGGCAGTTTGATAAGTGAATGATCTTGGAATCTTCTAGAAACTTCCCCATGACACTTGTCCCTCTGAATTCGCCCAGGGATGAGTAAGAGAGCATCAATCTCCAAGTGGAATCAAGAACTATCAGAGAGAAGACACTAATCAAAATCCCAGAAGCTGACTCACCTGCCTGCAATCATCTATATATGGATCCCTCATCCCAGAGATCCAGAGGTTAGAGGCTGGAATTTTGTATCTTGTAAGGAAGTGTTGTTGGTGTCTTGTTGGAATATCATAGTGTTGGGTGATCTAAGCTTTTCATGAGGTGAAAGAAGGGCTTTCATGCTGGAGGATGACGCTGGGTTAGAACAATTGGTTGTAATCCTCTTTGCTATTCTTGATATTAATAAAGCTATTCAAGTTTTCCTCCACATTCTTGTATGTTTGATGATATATGCATTTGTGTGGTCAATATACATACGGTCCTATATTGTTTATGATTGAAGATCTCTGTTCTTCGATAGTATTATGCTGCTTTGATTCCACAAGTGCTCTTTGAAGCTGGGTAGATGAAGGAGAAGCGGTAAGGATCTGTCAGAAGGGAGAGGAATCGAGCAAGGAACCAAGTGCAAGATTGATGTTGGTGTCCTTCATTCCATTCTTATCTACTTCTCATAAGGGAAAACAAAAGTAGTTTTAGTTTGTTTGTTTCTAAGATAGCTACTAGTCTTAGTGGGACTAGCAGCTCCAAGTGGACACTAGATTTCCCGATAACAGTAGGGGAACAAACAATTATGCCGAGCTTCTAACCACCAAATACCTTATACAATATGCATTACATAAACATTGCACGATGGAAAATCCGTCAATTCCCATTCTCCAATGAAAATCAATAAGTCCATTATGTCCTGCCCATACCCTGCCCTTTGTCCAGATATTGATTTTTTAGACAGGATCAATATCCGGACAAAGGTAAACATATGAGTTTACTTTTAAGCCAACTTTTTGAGTTGACTTTTAAGCCAACTTTTTGAGAGCCAAACCTTTTCAAATTGTGAGCTGCCCTTTGTACTTATATGAGCTGACTTTTCAAGTTATGCTCTGTCCATAACCTGTTGCCTTGCAGGCTTTAATACCCTAAAGGCTCCTTCTGGGGCTATATATCTTTTAGTGCCACCATCTCGTAGGTGGTTTCCTTCTCTGCCCTTGCCAACGCCAACACCAATCAAGATCGAACTAAACATCCTCCATATCAACATCGATATAATTTTTGATGAAAAAATATCATTTTTCTACTAAAGAGTGGAGCTATTACTGTTCCATAAACAGTAATACTTTACTGCACTGCGGGAAAAAAATAAAATACTGAGTTCAAATGCTCAGTCAAAATGATAACTTTATCATTTTGTGCTATGCAATGAAAAAAAAGGTCTTTGCAACTTTTTGGTGATTCAAAACTCGTTGTTAACTGGATCAACAAAAAACACATCTGCAATGCATATACATTGAAGCATATTCTGGATGAGATTCATAGACTTATCATGTCTTTTGACTCTTTTACTTGTCATCATATTTACAGGGAGCAGAACACCGTTGCTGGCCACTTATCTGAAGAAGAAGCGATCAAGGATGACGACACTTGGATGATTTGCAAGGAAAATGATGGTGATGTTTATTAGCACTATCGCAGACGTTTTATAGATCCTGAATCTATCTAAGCAGCACTGCTAGAACATAATTTCATTTTTTATGCTTATCTTTTTGTTTATCTGTAAATAATTATCAAAACTTATCACTCCCTCTCTGCGAAGAGGTCAAACAGTTTACTTTTTTTTTTTTTTTTATCTCCATATACTCCCTGCGTGGAGGAATGCTCAAAGTTTCTTCCATTTTTGAATAGGAAAAGCCATACTTAAGTAATGCTTATGCATATGCACAATGTAATTTTCTCCTATAATGAAAATTACGACTTTTTCCATGGGAAAAAAACTTCTATGGATATTTGGGTTTTACCATTTAAATTATTTGTTTGCTTCCTCTCTTTATGTTTATTAAAAAAATAAAATTTATTTAATATTTTTCTTAGGAGTTTAAATATAATAAATGTATTGTTATATATTTATGCATATGCTCATGTATGCATATTCTTATGGTATTTCATGGTATCAACACCTCTTTTCTAGATCTAAGATTGTTATATAGATTTAATTCCCTGGATAAAATTCGTTGTATTTACTTTTTTAACATTAAGTATATTTACGGTATTCTTTCTAGGTATAGTATTTTAGCACCTTAGATTAATTTTGAAGCCTTGCTTTTTACACATATTTAAATTGTTTTTCGATTACATGCTTTATTTCTTCATTTTCTAAGTATTATTTTCATCAAATATGCCATTGTGATTGTATCTAGAGCATACAAATTAGTTAGGATTAACTAGTTGTCAAAATTGGTTTTCATTTGCTCTAGGTCTAATTAAAAGCCAATCAAAGATTAAGATAACTTCTCTACAAATATATAACCTAACGTTTTTGGGTACAATTTTATTTTTTTGGTGAGCTTAATGGTTGAGAAAATGTATCTTCTCCTAAAAGTTCATAGGTTCAAACCTAGAGGAGAATTGGGTATGTACACCTTTCTAGAATTAACAGTTAAATTACTGCATGGTGGAAGGGACCTTGCCCCACAAATAAGGATGTCTCATACACCAATTTGGTGTCTTACTTGGTTGTGACCTTCAAATTAAATTATTTTTATTATTATAAAAAATATGAAAATCAAGATTTCAAACAAAAGAGAAAACAAATGTTGCATATAATTTTTTTTTCCTTCCTGCCCCTCCCATCTTAGTAGGAAGTTGTACATCGTAAGAATCCATTTGAAACTAGATGGATTGTCCTTCCTCAATTAGCATGAAAATGTCACACACTTCGACTTTGTTACCCACTAAAATAATGGAATTTAATTAAAATTGTGTTCATGCTCTTCTTATTTATGTAAAGGATCGGCAACTGCATGAATTCCAATACTATTAGGTAGAGAAGTAACATAACAGTACCAGTGTCGGAGCACACTCAAATTATGCAAAGGACCTCGTTCTCCCACATATATTCTATCCTCGACACAATAAAAGTTCCACACAAGGAAACATAACATTGCTAGCATTAGAGCACCCCTGCAATATGCAAATGGCCCTCTTTTCCCACACATACTCTTCCGCATAGTAAAAAGTATGCACAAGGAAACATAATAATATTAATTGGAAATTTGTTCAGGCCCTGTTCTCCCCTTCCTCTCCCCTCCTTTGCCTATGCAAAGGACCTGCAACCAAGAAACATAATAATATTAATTGGAGATTTATTCAACCCCTCTTCCTCCCCGCGACCTATGCAAAGGACGTGCAACTGTGTCAATTCTAACATCATTGCGCAAAACACTAATATCATAATGTTAGTATTAGAGCACTCACCAACGAAATGACCACTCAAAAAATCAAATTTGTTTTTATTTTAAAATGAATTGTCAAATATAGACAAATATCGAAAATAAAATACCCTCTAAGAAGAAATTATATCCTATTAGAGCTCTATGTGCTCATTGAAAATTGAAAATAACAATTATTGAAAATTAAAAAACTATTTAAAAAAAAAAACAAAAACAAAAACAAAACAAAAAACAAAAACAAAAATAAACAAACATCTTTCATTAAAATTAAAATTGCAAAAACACATTAAAATGAAGCAAAGTCAATCCAAACATCTTTCATTAAAATTAAAATTAAAATTGCAAAAGCACATTAAAATGAAACAAAATCAATCCACTTGGACATCAAAACAAATGCCATAGTACTAAGAGAATAATAAAATAGTTCATTGTCCGATGTTTCTAGGGAATTTTTAGCGCTAAAGTATCAGCGAAAAAATCGTTTTTGAAAAAAAAAAAACACAAAACGAAACTAAATTGTAACTCGGAGTTGGGTGGCATGTAACAATCCGTGGCAAAACAGTGTTCAATGAAATCAAATAAAAAAAAAATAGGTCTTTTCTAGCAAAAGAAAAAGAAAGTTGAGTGGCAGGTGACGACCGGTGGCAAAGCCGTATTCAATGAAATTAAATCAAAAGAAAAAAATAAGTCTTTTCGAGCAAAGCCGAAAGAAAAGGAATCAATTTTTTTTTAAAGCGAAATGGACAGACAAACACGTGATGTGGGGCCGTCTCGATGGCTAAACCAACTTTGAAGCAAAGCCAAAAGAAAAAGGAATCATATTTTTTCTAAAGCGAAATGGACGCATGAAACAGACATACACGTGATGTGGGGCCCTGTCGTTGGCTAAAGTAACTAGTGAATTCGGGTACGAAGACGAAAATGGCACACACTTCTTGGGGCTCTATTACCGACTAAAACTATGGACTGGGGCTCTATTACCGACTAAAACTATGGACTGTTTTTAATTAAATTTTATCTAATAATTAAATTAACAATAGTAGACAAATGGTTAGATGTTTTGGTCATTACATAAGTAATTGTGTACATGAATTTGACAGTGCATTGCAGTTTTGTTTACTGGTTTGGCGAGTATTGAGAGACATTGAATTGCAGTTTTGTTTACTGGTTTGCCAAGTATTGAGAGATAAAGCCACACAGTGCCAACGGCCTCAGAAGCAACTGGTGTATTGAGTGCGCATTCCCCATCTTTTCTGTTCTGTTCTGCATCCCATGGCATCTTCCTCCAGATCGGCATCCGCCTCGGTCTCCACCTCCACAGCAGATGGCAACACCTACTACGCGTTCAATGTGTTCCTCAATCACAGAGGCTCTGATGGTAAACAGTTTGCCATCCATCTTTACGATCGCCTCACGAGTCATCGTCATTTACGAGTCTTCCTGGACAGGGACGAAATGGAGAAGGGAGAAGAATTAACATGTCAGATAGAGGGTGCTATTAAAGCTTCCTCGGTTAATATAGCTATATTTTCTCCCCAATATTGCCAATCAAGTTGGTGCCTGAACGAGCTGCTGCTCATGCTGGAGTGCAAGCGGACGAAGCGTTCAACTATTCTTCCCATATTCTTCCATGTCGAGCCTTCAGTACTTAGATGGACGGAGGGAGAAAAAGGAGTGTATGGTGAAGCACTGAGCTCGCTCCAAGAGAAGAAAAATTCTGATTCTCAACCACGATACGATCCGGAAATCATTCGAGAATGGAAGAAGGCTCTCCATGACGTAGCAGAAATGGGCGGTTACGAGTTGGATGGGAAGAAGTCGTATAATGGGTTAGGACTCTTCTCTCCCTCTTCCTTTGTGATCGGTTTTTCCATTAGTCTCATTCATATAGGTATGTCATACTTTATCTACTTTTCTTACTAGTAAGTTTATTTTTGATATTATTCAGTGATGAGAGTAAGCTGCTGGACGATGTCGAAGAAGAAGTGTTGAAATTAGTTCCAAAACCACCCCAGAATGTCTGCATATATCCGACTGGATTGGAAGAGAAAGTTAAAGATTTTGAAGAAAGAGTGTTATTACAGCAGCATGAAAGTGGGAAGGCTAAAGTTGTAGGAATTGTGGGACTTGGGGGGATTGGTAAAACGACCCTCGCAAAAGAGTTCTATAACCGCAAGAAGGAAGACTATCGTCGCTCCAGCTTTGTATCTGATGTCAGGGGAAGCAACTCTAGAGGACAACTAAAGGAATTGCAGACACAACTTATTAAGGAGTTGAGTGGGAAGAATACGGAAATAACCAGCACTGACAAAGGTAGCACTGACAAAGGTATCCCTCTTCTTGAGACACATCTCCCACATTGGCACGCTCTTATCATTTTAGATAATGTGGATGATGTAGAGCAGCTGCGCGCATTGCTTCCGGTTTTACCAGCGAACGATAGCTTAATTCTTGTTACATCCCGTGATAAAAGTGTACTTCAAATTTGGGAATTCATTGAAGATCCATTTATTTACACTCTCGAAGGCCTCAGTGTACAACACTCCGTAGAGCTCTTCTGCTGGCACGCCTTCCATCAACCTGGTCCTCCTGATGAAGTATTTGAGCATCTGGTTAATAAGTTTGTGGATGCCTGCGGTAAATTGCCATTATCTCTTTGTGTTATCGGGGCGCTTCTTCATGGTAAAAAGAATCCTAAGCACTGGGAAGAGCAATTGCGTAAAACGACCGCAAAACTCTTCCCACGAAGATACAAATGAAGACTTAAAGTCCAATTTGTTAGGGTTATTTACAAAAGTTGTATTTGGTTCTTTCCCATGTCATTCATTTTGTGCAGTAGATCAAAGCAATCTGTTTGTCTACCACGTATGATGACGTTTTAATCAATTTAATGTTTTGAAAAGAGAGATTATTTTTCTTGTGAACAGGGATCTATGTAGTTTTCCCTCTATAAGTTTTATGCAAGACTCTTTTGTGGAGCAACCTGTTGACAGGTGGAAAAATTTCTCCTACAACAAGGGATCATCACCCAATCAAGACCCTAATTAGGCCTATACTTGTTTGGTTTAGTGATGTCCACTCATATGTGGACCCGGTTGCCACCTACAGAGATTGCTCCTAAAAGGAGACTTTTGTTTTAGTTTTCTTAAATCTTAACTGTGTTTTTTATGGAACATAAACAAAACTAGATAATACCCTATCTCAATTGAAAGCGATGAATTTAAATGGCAATACTAATGACGAATAGTGAATTATTAAGTGAAGAATAAATTCATTCACTAAATAATTCTTAAATATCTATGTTGCAACTTATAAAACATTGTTTCATATACTTAGCATCTATGTGTAATCAAATGAAAGGAGATATGACAAAACAATTTAAGTAACAAAAGAGATTTCAATTAAGATTAAATCATAAAACATTCTCAAATTATTAAAAGATAATATCTAATTATATATATATGAAAAATGTCTTTTACTCATAATATAACTTATACAAATAAAATGTTGAATCAATAAGGAAAATAAATAGTTCATTTTCTTAATAATTATATAGCACATATGAATGGAATAATCTATAAAGGATTATATCAAGCACTTCAACATTTAATTTTTAATATTATGTTATACTCAAATACATTAAGCAAAGTAATTTCACATCAAACTAAATAAATGACTTAATTCACACTAATGTAGTTATATAATCATTACAAATTTCAAATAAGAGTTATTTCAAAAGATTTCAATCTTCCATTTTTTATTTCAAAAATGTAAAAAATGATCATATTAAACACTTCAACATCTAATTTTGAAATCTTATGTGAATCTCAAATACATCAAAGAAACTAATTTCACACAAAACAAAATAAAAATAATAATAACTTAATTCACCATAATGCACTAATATAATCATTCAAGCATTTGAATAAGTGTTGCTTTGAAATATTTTGATCTCTCAACTTTTATTTCAAAATTGATAAATAATAAGAAGTTTTATAATTCCAAAATATTCCAAGCCTAGGTCTTAATGGTGCAATTGCCATTGACAAAAATGCTTAGGTCTTAATTATGGAAATTCCAACCCCTCACAAGTTCTTCAAAATTATATTCAAACTAATAGAAATATCAAGTCCTCGTTACAAGATTTACAACCTCCTTTATAACATTAATAATTGATTACTAGAAAAAAATATTTTCCTATTTTTCTTGAACAAACTCTCTAAATAGATATTCAATTGCTTATTTTGTTGCATGAAAAGAGAGATTATTTTTCTTGTGAAGAGGGATCTCTCATTATCCCAAACGTTAAAATAATTTATTTATTTTTGTGTCGTCCTCCCTTTTTTCTTCAAATCTATAATACATTTCTCACATTAATTTCTTAGACCTTGTGGCATTTAGATATTTATGTAGTTCACTCTGTATTTTTCTTCATTAATTATCCTTTGGGAGGCCTTAAGAACCATTTTCATTTTGTAAAGATAAACCATAGTGAAAATGAAACTAGTGGAAACACATGAAATCGATTATGCAATTAAGTTTCATTGATAGAGAATTTTTTGTTAAATGTATAGCAATATATAGGGTCACCAATTTATTGCAATACCAAGATATCAATGTATCAACCATCAAGACATAGAATATTGAGAATATCAAATTGGCTTTCATACTCACTCATTACCTTTAATTTAGATTAAAAAACTCTTCTACACAAAATTTTATTGGATTAAAAAGAAATTTGTTTTCATGCTTAATCATCTTCTTTATTCTTAAATGAAAAAACATTTACACAATATTTTTTTGTTAAATATTACCAAACTTTAAAAGAAATAGCTTTAATTATCAATCAATTTTTTTACTATTAATAAATTTAAAATATAGCTAGATTTAAAAAATTAACTTTCATATTCAATCATCTCTTTAACTCATCCATATAATAGGCTTTTAATAAACTATATAAAAATATTTATATAACTTTAATGAGTTTAAAATATAGTTAAATTAAAAAAAAATTAGCTTTCATACTTAACTTTCATGTTAAATCATCCTTTTAACTAGTTTTTTAGTAAATATATAAAAATATTTACATTACTAAACAATTAATTTTGCATTAATACATTTGCTTCCAAATAAACGAATGTGAAATCCCATAGACAAATAAACAAACATGATTTGTTTCCATTATCTACACAATAATTAAAAATATGGCCAGACCTGACTAGGAAAAAAAAGTTACGTATTCTTTTCTGGTCAAAAAGTTATTTTTTTCCCCATTAAAAAGGGTTAAAAATCTCACTTGAATCGAACAGAAAACTATATAATAATATGTAAGTCTGACGTCGCAAGAATGTCCTATCAGTATGAAACGTATCTCACTAGAATCGAAATGAAATCTATAAAATAAACACAAAAGTAGGTGACAAGAATGTCCATACCAATCAACTAAGGTAGAGGGTTAGTAGCGCTGAGTTATTATCCTTAGCAATGTAGGAAGGTTTATGACCATAGATTTATAGATTTTTTATTGAGAATCCATTATCTCACAATTCTAGTGTTTTTTCTCACCTCAACCTTAGTTTTAGACCAATTTGAAGGCAATTGTGGAGCTTTGGTAGTGGTGTTTATCTCTTTGAGAATTCGTAGGCACATCCTTCCTAAGGTAGAGTCTTCTTAGAGTGGGTAGAACTAGGGCTTCATGAGCATGGTCGATCATCTGCTGGTTGGTGGGTCGGTTGGGACTTTTCTTTTTTATTCCATTGTTGCTTTGGAGTATGTAGAAGTTCCCTTCAGTCTGATCCTTGGGCCAAGGAAAGCGACTTTACTGGTGGTACTTTTTGTGTTCTCTATCTCGATCCCCCTTACTTTTGGAAGCTAAATTATGGGTTTTTTCATGGTTATATGTTTTATTGTTGTTACATTATGTGTCCAAGAAGGGTAGCATGAATTTCATTTCTTGAATCAGTGTTTGGTAATATTTCTTCTTCCCACTAGCTCCATTTGCTGCTTGTTCTTTATCTACAGACATGCTCTCAATTTTCAACCTTTAGATTATCACTCTTTCTATTCATGCCCTGTTATTTCTATTATAGTCATATTACTCCCCTAGTGTCTATATAATATGAGTACCCAACCTCGACAATGCATGCACAGTCGCGAAGGTGGACATAGAGGTGAAGGTGTTCATAGGGTTTGGGAAATTTTCAACCTAGTCTGCACTTTGGGAAATCCAAGAAAACTAATTTTAATTGAAAAACATGAACCAATATTTTTGGACTATTGTATCCACTGAAACCTTCCTTGACTATTATATCAAGTCATGCTAACACTAACACAAAGGAAGTTTACAAGGCTCTACTCTCTCTCAGCCCAACCTCTTACTCTCATATGTAGCCAATCTACTCATTATAGAATACTCCAGTCTATCATTTATCCTTCAAACAACCATAACATCCTCTTACACTGCCCTACAAAACAAAAGGAATATCTTCCCTTTCTTCACTCTAAAATCCCATAGGGGTCTTCTTTTCCAATGCTCTTAAATGCATACAAAAGGAGTCTCACTATTGGATGTATTTTGGGAATAACCTAGGACAAAGAATACTTGGCCTTAAAATTGTCAATGAGAAATAATAATAGGAATACAACTTTGAAGGTGTTTTCTTAAGTTATATTGGATATTTCAACTATAGTTTATCTTTCAAACAATCCCATTTTTTCTCGGGTGAATTTTCAATAGCGAGTTTCACTAATAATACATATGCACTTATTATCCATGATACACAAGAATCTCTTGCCATTTGTAGTCATAAAAACCATATCATCCAAGGGAAACATCTAGATCATATGGGAGATGAAACTAATTGTGATGCGTGCCTCGTCTACATGCCCATAAAAGGTTGAATGATAGAGAAATGAAAAAAAAACAATGAGAAAGCTTTTCTCACATGAAATCTACTATTTTCTCAAGGACATGACACTTGTACTTGGTACATGCACATAAGTAAAATTTTGATAGGACAATCTTGAAAGGAAAATGGACAAAAAAAGGGTAGTACTTACAAAGGAAAATGGCAAGGAAAATCACCAATAATTCCCTTTCTTCTTCCCCTCTTATGGTATAGTAATATCCTTGTTGCTTCCCTGAGTAACATTTTTTGTTGATATTATATTATTATGTATTTTACTTTTTATAAATTCTTTTACATATACATAACCGTATCATCGAAAATATAAAAACCACGCCATAACCCTAACCCACCATTGGTACTTATGCATGTTCACCACCCAAAGCTTGGCCCTGAGCTCCTCACAAGTAATATTTGCATTGTAACACAAGATCATTACAAGTCAATCCATCTGGCTTGACTCGTAGCACATAAAATATATCATATAATGAACACATGATTCATTACATTATAATTTAGGGTTAAGACTAAGGTATTACACTCTACATGTTCTAGGCAGGCTTTAGTTGACTTCACCGTAGTGGTAATGCTTCATATTCCCATGTTATTTTTATGTATATATTTAAAAAGTTGGGTGCATAAAATAAATGGCACTGGAATTGCTTTAACAATTATAAAAAACTTTTTAAGAGGTAAAAATACCCATTTTTGTTAATTTTGATCTTATTTCAATTTAAGCCTCTTCATTCGTAAATTAAAATCAATGTTTTTAAAGTGTAAAAATTAACATAATCCAAAAATGCAAAATTAGATTTAAAAGTACAAAATTAATTTTCAAAAATTCAAAACCAAATTCTAAACATGAATAATCAAATTCCAAAAAGTGAATATTGTGCGAATCAAATTCCAAAAGTATGAATAATGTGAAAATCAAATTTTGAAAGTGTGCATATTGAATTCCATTTCAGCACTTGCTTCCTTAAACATTAATTTTGATAATGCATATTCTAACTACAAATAATAAATCATTCACTTAAAAATATCAAATGCATAAGATGCATACTTATTAAATTTCAAGACACCTATGGATATTGGGATGCTTTTGAAATCTTGATCATTTGGTTTTTGCTTTAAAATTAAATCATTAAAAAACTTGAAACATATAAAAACCCATCTATAGAAATTTCAAATGCTTTTAATAACCCATAGAAAATTTGAATAGCCACAACATAAATTATGTATCACATTTAGTTAACATCTATCAAAGCCTTTAGATTGGGTTGCATATTATTTACACATTTTAGCTACATAGAGGTTGGTTGTAAATTAAATAACTATAGCATATGGACTTTGCAATTTTGACTCACATAGGGACTACCTAGTAGGGGCAAGGGTGCCACCCTCTTAGTGACATTCCCATGTGTGGTATGCCCAATGATCACTACAAGGAAATGACCCTCTAGCATGTGTGGTAATAAAATACTTATTGTTATTATTTTAAAATTAAAATTAAAAGAAATTATTTTTTCTACTATTTAACATATAAAAACTTCTCAATGAGGATTAGAAGCACGAATGGGTAGGGTGTTGGGGACAAGCTTGCCATCCCACAGCCTCAAGCATCATTCATGCACATGCATGCAGATGCTTTTTCTCACCTCAACCCTAATTTTGGATCAATATGAAGACATTAGTGGAGCTTTGGTAGCGGTGTTTATCTCTGTGAGAATTCGTAGCTATGTCCTTCCTGAGGCAGAGTCTTCTTAGAGTGGGTAGAACTAGCGCTTCATGAGCATGGTTGATCATCTACTTGTTGGTGGGTTGGTTGGGACTTTTCTTTTTTATTCCATTGTTGTTTTGGAGTATGGAGAGGTTCCCTTCAGTCTGATACTTGGGCCAAGGAAATCGACTTTACTGGTGATACTTTTTTTGTTCTCTATCTCGATCCCCCTTAATTTTGGAAGCTCAATTATGGGCTTTTTCAGGTTTATATGTTTTGTTGTCGTTACATTGTGTGGCCAAGAAGGGTAGCACGAATTTTGTTTCCTTAATCATTGTTTGGTAATATTTCTCCTTCCCAATAGCTTCATTCACTGCTCGTTATTTATCTGCAGACATGCTCTCATTTTTCGACCTTTAGTCTATCGCTCTTTCTATTCATGCCCTGTTATTTCTATTATAGTTGTATCACTCCCCTGGTGTCTATATAATATGAGTACCCAACCTTGACAGTGCATGCACAGTTGCGGAGGTGGGCGAGGTGGACATAGAGGTGAAGGTGCTCACAGGGTTTGGGAAATTTTCAACCTTTTATGCACTTTGGGAAATCCAAGAAAACCAATTTTAATTGAAAAACATGAACCCATAGTTTGGGACTATTGTATCAATTGAAACGTTCCTTGACTATTATATCAAATCATGCTAACACCAACACAAAGGAAGCTTAAAAGGCTCTACTCTCTCTCATCCCAACCTGTTACTGTCATATGTAGCCAATCTACTCATTATAGAATACTCCTGTCTCTCATTTGTCCTTCAAACTATTGAAAATAGCAACAAGAAATGCTAAAAATGGCATTGCTATAGATAGCATTTCAGGATATATTCCAATTTTAATTTGTCCTTAAATTAAAATTGAGAATTTAAATTCAAATTTAGTCTCACTAGCTGTTTGAAAAATAATTAATTAACTCATCTTGAGTTAAATAGTTGGTGAAAATCAAATATGAAGTCTTTGTGAAGACATGAAACAGTTATCCCTTTGATTGAGGAAGTTATCCCTTAATTAAGGAGATAAGGATGAGTTGTATTTGAGTTGTAATTAGTTAGCTCAATTAACTGAGTTAAGTCTAGTTAAATTAGTTCCAAACAGTTTGTGGAACTAATTGTGAGTTCAGTCAGTTAATGCATGCATGCATGCAACTACTGTTCTCCAGATAACTGAATATTCTCTCACAAATAACTCATACATGGCAGTTCAGACAAAGACCCAATTGAGAAAGGCAGGGACAATGTACTATGAGTTGCTAGAATATTCCCATGAGAATATCTCTTGCATGTAGAAGGAATTCATTCCTTGAGGATTGCGCAATTACTACAGAGGTCAGAGCAGTGTGTGAGGTGAGAATCACACAGGTGGTAGCTGGAGGACCCAGGAGAAACTGTGGAAGGAAATAGGAGGCTTGGAGGACTGAAGGAAGGCATATGTGTTGTCTATTCTATCTATGAGAAACAGTGAGGGATTGTACTGAGAGCTCGATAGCTTGAGAGCTAAAGCTTTGTGTAATCTTGATATATTTCCACTTGTATGATAATACAGATGGCGGGTTTTTTAGCTGAGGCTTTCCCCAAAGTATTATTCTGTGTTTCATGTGTGATTGAATCTTCTTCTCTGTTATATGTGTTCTATTTAATATTGCTCAAAATCGATTAAGCTTTAGCAAGTTTGATTGTAGAATTAGATTAAGTATTTTGCTTTAGTACATTGCATAATCAGTTTAATCTACAGTGAGAATTTCTACAAAAACAACCATAACATTCTCTTACACCACCTACAAAACACAAGGAATATCTTCCCTTTCTTCACTCTAAAATCCCATAGGGGTCTTCTTTTCCAATGCTCTTCAATGCATACAAAAAGAGTCTAACTATTGGATGTATTTTGGGAATAACCTAGGACAAAGAATACGTGGCCTTAAAATTGTCCATGAGAAACAATAATAGGAATGCAACTTTGAAGGTGTTTTCTTAAGTTATATTGGATATTTCAACTATAGTTTATCTCTCAAACAATCCCATTTTCTCTCAAGTGAATTTTCAATAGCAAGTTTCACTAATAATACATATGCACTTATTAGCCATGATACACAAGAATCTCTTGCCATTTGTAGTAATAAAAACCATATCATCCAAGGGAAACATCTAGATCATATGAAAAATGAAACTAATTGTGATGTGTGCCTTGTCTACATGCTCATAAAAGGTTGAATGATAGAGCAATGAAAAAAAACAATGAGACGTCTCTTCTCGCATTAAATCTACTATTTTCTCAAGGACATGACACTTGTACTTGGTACATGCACATAAGTAAAAGTTTGATAGGACAATCTTGAAGGAAATATGGACAAAAAAGGGTAGTACTTACAGAGGAAAATGGTAAGAAAAATAACCAATAACCCCCTTTCTTCTTCACCGCTTATGGTATAGTAATTTCCATGTTGCTTCCTCGAGTAACACTTTTAGTTGATATTATATTATTATGTATTTTACTTTTTATAAATGCTTCTACATATGCATAATCGTATCATCGAAAATATAACAACCATGCCATAACCCTAACCCACCATTGGTACTTATACACATTCACCAGCCAAGCCTTGGCGCTCAGCTCCTCACAAGTAATATTTGCATTGTAACACAAGATCATTACAAGTCAATCCATCTGGCTTGACTCGTAGCACATAAAAAATATCATATAATCAAAACATGATTCATTACATTATAATTTAGGGTTAAGGCTAGGGTATTACACTCCACATGTTCTAGGCGGGCTTTAGTTGACTTTACCATAGTGGTAATGCTTCATATTCCCATGTTATTTTTATGTATATATTTAAAAAGTTGGGTGCATAAAATAAATGGCACTAGAATTGCTTTCACAATTATAAAAAACTTTTTAAGAGGTAAAAATGTCCATTTCATTAATTTTGATCTTATTTCAATTTAAACCTCTTCATTGGTAGATTAAAATCAATGTTTTTAAAGTTTCAAAATTAACATAATCCAAAAATGAAAAATTAGATTTAAAAGTGCAAAATTGATTTTGAAAAATTCAAAACCAAACTCTAAACATGCATAATCAAATTCCAAAAAGTGAATATCATGCAAATCAAATTCCAAAAGTATGAATAATGTGAAAATCAAATTTTGAAAGTGTGCATATTGAATTCCATTTCAGCACTTACTTCCTTGAACATTAATTTTGATAATGCATATTCTAACTACAAATCATAACTCATTCACTTAAAAATAACAAATGAATAAGATGCATAATTATTAAATTTCAAGACACCTATGGATATTGGGATGCTTTTGAAATCTTGATCATTTGTTTTTTTGCTTTAAAATTAGATCATTAAAAAAATGAAACATATAAAACCCATCTATAGAAATTTCAAATGCTTTTAATAACCCATAGGAAATTTGAATAACCACAACATAATTTATGAATCACATTTAGTTACCATCTATCAAAGCCTTTATATTGGGTTGCACATTATTTACACATTTTAGCAACATAGAGGTTGGTTGTAAATTAAATAACTATAGCATATGGACTTTGCACTTTTGACTCACATAGGGATTAGCTAGTATGGGGCAAGGGTTCCACCCTCTTTGTGACATTCCCATGTGTGGTATACCCAATGATCACTACAAGGAAACAATCCTCTAGTGGAGGTTTTTGCGGAAGCCCCTTTAAAAATAGCCCAAAAAACTGCTTGTAGCAGAGTCACTAGCAGAGGTGGGCAGATGGATGTTTTACTAGATATTTTTTTAACGATGCATCTATAACATACAAATGCACCAGTGCTTTACTATACATATAAGGACTGGTGCCTAATAGAACATAGTGAACCGTGGAAGATTTATTTATTTTTAAATAAAAAAGGGTGCACTAAATAAAAGAGCGCACTGGTGTGTATACTACTCAATAACACTATAAAAGGGTTGAATTTACAAAATTGTCAGTCATAAAATTCATTTTCCCCATTTCGGTGCTATATTGTGTTGAAAATGGCACCAAGAAATATTATAATTTAATTTTCTCTTGAATTAAATTAGAAGAAAATTGTAATTCCACATCACATGACAACTTGTACGAGTTAACTAAGTTAGTTTGACTTATTTGGTTTAGTTAATTCAAGTTGAGGGTCTAACTTGAGTCATGTAGAGTGGTTCCTACTTTATAGAAACCCTTGTTGAGTTTATTTTGAGTTGTAATTAATTAATTCAATTTATGTGAGTTAAATTTAGTTTAACTAGTTCGAATTCTTGGAGGAACTACTGGAAGGTCAAAGTGTGGAAGTGGAACTTGAACCACACTTAGTGATCAACCAAATAACTGATAAATCAACCATAAATAACTCATGCATGTGTGAACTGTGAGTTACCCAATTGAGATTGGAGTTCAAGGGGAATGTACTATCACTTGTATAATCATCCAAATTGTACAGGTGGTGCATGCAGTCAGATGAAGACCTATGAAGGATTGTGCAGTATTAGATGAGGATTTCCCTAATTAATAGGGGGCTAATTCCTAAGGAAACAACGCAAGGAAATAGGAACTTGGATAAGCCAAAATTTGGTTAAGTATTGGCCTAGGCTTGTTTAGGAAGCAGTGAGATAGATAGAGATAGTGCAAAGGTTGCTTGGGCTTGAGAAAATCATTGTAATCTTCTTATATTTTTTACTAATGCAATATACATATTGTTGACACCTAATCATAGGGATTGGGTGAACAATTGTAAATAATGTAAATAAATAATAAGAGAAAACGGAGAGTCGTCGAGAGATGAAACTCAACAATCACTCCCTCTTGTATATATCTATGAACAACCTAAATGAAAAATATAATCTCATTTGAGGAGTTACCTCCCGGCCTGACATGGTATTAGAGCCAGCTTTATTTTTAAGCATTCCTGCCCTTGTAACTCCCTTTTTTCTATTCTGCCTATTCTGCCCATGTTCTTGATTTTTGCAACCTGACACATCTACCTTCTGCCAGCACAAATTCCTCAATCTCTCATCAAAGAATCGAACCTCTCTTAGTTAACGCTTTAGCTAGATTGTTTCTAAGATGTTTGGAGCGAATAATGGCAACTTCCTCAACAATTTTCTTGTTGGTATGGAAGTCGAGTGTAATACGAGAGAAGTACCTCTCTTTTATCTGTCAAGAGGGTTGAGAGCGCGAGGAAGCATAACAAATTGGTGGTAACGTAGCCTTCGTTGCAGTGTTTATCCTTGTTTGCAGTGTCCCTTGGTGCTCCCATACCAACTAAGCAATATCGCGGGGAGGCATTGGCATTTGTCACTACTTGATGTTGCTCATACGCTTCTCCCTCACCATTAAACATACACTGCTATCCCGATTGCTAGGCTTGTTTTGTCACCTAGAGAGTTCTTGCTGAACAAAGCCCCATTTCAATACCTGAGGTCTTTAACCAGGATTACGTGGACTCACTTTTAGTTGATAATGTGGTGTCTCCAGATGCATTAACATTTGTAGACTTGGAAGTTGTTCCCCACAAGCTAAAGGGCTATCATATCAAATTTCTTTTCCAGAAATCCTTTTTTTACCAGAATTTCTTTTCCAGTATCGTACTGGGGGTCCATTATTTGGTGCAACTTTGGGCGAACATATCTTTGTTGCCTCATACACAGACCTCCCTTATGATTACCTCCAAAACTTCATTTTGCTGCTTCTTGATGACCAAAGTGTATCCCACGATGTCTGCTCCCTCTAGTACATTGCTCCCTCCATACCGTATTGACCAGAATTGCAATTTTTTTTACCAGAACTACATTTTTAATACCAGAACTGCATTCTTGACCAGAATTGCACTCTTTTTCTTCAGAATATTGCTATTACAGTGCAATGTTTTTCTTTAACACCAGAAGTGAAAATATTTTATATATTGGCAGCATAAGTATATTTTTTACAGTTCACAGTCTTTTTAAAATTCATTCATTGATATCTATTATGGGAGTGGTTCTCACCGGCAAGGAGAACTATCTAGAATGGTCACAGAAAAAAAAAAAACACTCTCATTTTTAATGAGCTATGGAAAGGAGTGTGTGTTGGAGATTGAGACAAAGAACCAGAACAACCTACCTTAGACAAGGAATTTTCCATGTGGGAAAATAAGAACAACAAGGATTATGCCTTGATTGTAGCATCAGTAAATGAAGAGGTGAGTCGCCATATTTCGCCATTTTCAAATGCTTTCGAAGCCTTAAAAAAACTGAAGGAACTCTATGATTCACACTTTGCACTTGAAGTTGTTCAACTCATGATTAAATTGTTCAACCTTGAATTACAAAATGATGATCCTCTTGCTCTTGCATCAAAAGTAAAATCTATTATGCGTGATATCAAAGTCACTAATGTTGAAGTGGACATTCCTTTGATATATTTTGTCAAGGCACTTCATCCCACTTACTCAAATTATCTTGAGTCATTGCAAGCAAATGGAAACCTCAAAGAAATTACCTTTGACTCCCTTGTGAAAAAATGTGTTGAAAGAGAGAAAGCTTTTGGGAAGAAGACAACTCCTCAGTCTTCTGAAGAGAGTGTGTGTCTTACACATAGAGATAAGAATCTTTCTCAAGATTCTTCCAGAGGAAGAGGTGGTCGAAGAGGAATAGGACGAAGAAATTTCAGAGGTAGGGGGGGCAGACACTCTCAAGGAGAAAAGTCATATTTACATTGCATATGTTGCAAAAGAGATGGATCACATGATGCATCCACATGCAAGTTGCCTTGGGACAGAATTGAGCAGGAAAGAAACCAACCCAAAGGTAAAACTAATGATAAAGAGAAAGGTAAAGCACCTGAATCCACTCACTATGTTGTGGCACATTGTAATATTGGAGTAAATGAAGACCTATTTAATGCTTCACTTGCTTCTTGGAAAATTGACTGGTTGCTTGATTCAGGAGCAACTTGCCACATGACCTTTAGAAGATATTTTTTTGAATAATTTACTGACAATGTTGATGGAGAAGTATACTTTGTAGACAAATCAAAACTCAAGCCATCAGGGCTTAGCACAATCAGGCTTAAATTTCTTGGTCTTCCAGACTTTCTTCTGCATCATGTTTTATATCTCCCAAAACTGAGGAGAAACTTGTTGTCCTTGGTCCACATCCACCAACAAGGACACTCCATTCACATGTTTGATGGCAAGGTTGAGGTGAGAAAAGCATCAGATCACTCAATTGTCACTGATAACAGAAAACAATACACTTCAAATTAATTTGAAAACTATCTTTGCCAACATGGGATCAAACATCAAACAATTGTGCCTTATAATCCCCAACAGAATGGAGTAGCTAAAAGAATGAATAGGAAAATCTTAAATATGGTGATCTCCATGATGTTTTTCAAGAATGTAAAATTAATATTTTCAACTGATGCAATTCTATGTGTTGTATATGTAAAGAATAGATGTCCATCTAATGCTATTAGAAACAAGACTGCTTATGAAATGTGGTATGGACACATTCCTTCGGTAAAGCATCTCAGGGTCTTTGGTTCCACATGTTATGCCTTGATACCAAAGGTACATAGAAACAAAATTGGTGCAAGAAGTCGTAAGTGTATCTTTCTGGGGTGTTCAAACACCTCCAAGGCATACCGTCTCTATGATGAAATCAATAAAAAGTTTGTTGTATCTAGAGATGTAATCCTTCTTGAATCATCCAAAGCTGACAGTGTTATTGAGCGACAACTTGATCGCTTGGATAGATTCGCAAATGCAAAAGCATTTCAAGAATTTGATAATTAGATTCCACATCTTGAAGGGGGGATTCCTATACTTGATCAACCTATGGAATCTTATTTTGAAGCACTCTCTCCCACACATGAAACTCCAACCACTCATGATACTTTGAGTGATGTGATTGACAGAATTGGGAGACTCAATCTTGATTCAGTCCTAACTCAATCAACTGAGCAGCCTGGACCATCTCAGAAAGGTCCCCCAAAGTGGTTGATAGAGACACTTGAAAGTGTTCATCCTGATGAGGTTGGAAAGACAGGAACTAGAAATTCAACCCGAAAAAATGGAGGTGATGTAGATCACTCTGATTCACCTGTTGATATGGATGTTTCTTATGATTTTGAATTGAATTTGTCTATAGCTTTTGAGCCATCTGCCTTCAAAGAAGCCACTTCTCATGATGAATGGAAAGAAGCGATGCAAAATGAGTATGATGCATTGATAAAGAATGGCACTTGGAAGCCGGTTGATCCTCCATTGGGAACTAAACCAATTTGCTACAAGTGGGTCTACAAGAACAAGTATAAATTTGATGGCTCATTTGACAAGAATAAAGACAAGCTTGTGGCAAAA
The DNA here is from genome assembly GCA_031772625.1 of Pinus tabuliformis. NCBI lineage: Eukaryota > Viridiplantae > Streptophyta > Pinopsida > Pinales > Pinaceae > Pinus > Pinus tabuliformis. Next base: position 1,124,440,474 of record CM062807.1, on the reverse strand, counting down.
GGTTTTTCACAGAAGGAAGGGGTCGATTATGATGAGACTTTCCCCCCCCAACAAAATGGGCTGCCATCTGGACACTCTTTGCCCTAGTAGCTCAGAACGGTTGGAAAGTCCATCAAATGGATGTAAAAACTTCTTTCTTGAACGGAGACCTAAAAGAGAATGTTTTTATGTCCTAGCCTAAAGGATTTGCTATGAAAGGACATGAACATAAAGTATGCAAACTTTTGAAATCCTTGTATGGCCTCAAACAAGCATGCCGAGCCTAGTATGAAAAACTAGTTGAGTATCTTCTGAAACTCAATTTCAAACATTATGATCTTGATGATGCAACTTTGTTTATTAAGAAATTTGGCAAAATAGTTGTATATCTTGTGGTATATGTAGATGATCTTTTGATGACAGGGAACAATGAGAGTTACATTGCATCCATAAAGAAGGAATTGAGGAAAGGTTTTGAAATGACTGATTTGGGCTATGTTCATTACTATCTTGGTATTGAAGTAACTCAACATCCGAAGTCCATATTCATTTCTCAAAAGAAATACATTGGAGATCTATTGAACAGGTTTGGCATGGCCGAATGCAACCCTCTGACTACTCCAATGGAACAAAACTTAAAGCTCACATCAATTGAAGTAAATGAATTTGAGGATGCAACAAAGTATAGAAAGCTTGTAGGAAGTCTCAACTACTTGACTACTACCATATCATACATTTCTTTTGCTGTTGGAATCCTCTCCAGGTTTATGCAAAAGCCTTGTGAGGGACAATTGTCTTCTGCAAAAGGAGTTCTAAATTACTTGAATGGAACTCAAGACTTTGGACTCAAGTATACACAAGTGGGTGACTTCAGCTTGATTGGATACTCTGATTAGGGCTTCGATGCAGACAAAGAAACTGGGGCATCTACTTCTGGTTATGCTATGAGTTTTGGATCAGGATCTGTCTCCTGGAGTTCATGCAAACAATCAGTTCCAACAGATTCCACGACAGAGGCAGAATATGTGGCAGCAGCTAAGGCAACAAAAGAAAGTGTGTGGCTCAGGATAATTCTCGAAGATTTGCAGGTACTTCGACTCCACTCATGATTGACAATACCTACGCAATAAACTTGGCCAAGAACCCAAAGTTCCATGATCGAAAGAAGCACATCAATACAAAATATCATCTGATTTGACATCATGTTGAGGCCAAAACAATCCATCTTCGCCATTGTTCCACTAATGAGAAGATTGCAAACATCTTCACCAAAGCGCTTGGAAGAGAAAATCTTGAAAGATTAAAAACGATGCTTGGACTCACTAACATCCCTTCAAATTAAGGGGGAGAATGTTGACACCTAATCATAGGGATTGGGTGAACAATTGTAAATAGTGTAAATAAATTATAAGAGAAAATGGAGAGTCATCGGGAGATGAAACTCAACAGTCACTCCCTCATGTATATATCTATGAACAACGTAAATGAAAAATATAATCTCATTTGAGGAGTTACCTCTTGGCCTGACACATATAACGAGGTTTTCAGCTGTGGCTTTCCCTAAGAAATCATTGTGTAATGTGTTGATTGAATTTTTTCTCTTGTATGCTTTGTGATTTCGCGATTGTTAATTGTTTCCGCAGTTGGTAAAGTAGATTCAAGTCTATTGTTTTAGTAAATTACATTAGCATTTTGAATCTATAAGGAATTTATACATGGTATCAAAGCTGAAATCACAATAGAAGAGAAGAATACGAGTTTTTACTTCCAGGAGGGACGAGTTTTGCAGATATCTTCTCCAAAGCTAGAAGTAGAGTCATGATGGTGTTCTATGGTCTGTGGCTCATGTATGCCCTTGAGGGTAGCTAAAATTACATTGCTTGGAGAGACCGGATGGAAGTAGTCATGGAAGACAATGGATTGAAGGAGTTCGTTGATAAGGACATCCCAAAACCAGTTCCAACTGATGCAAATGGTCTAGCAGCGTGGAAGACGTGCGTAGTAAAAGCAAGAAGGATCTTATTGGAAGGAGTTTGAGATCATATTGTCTCAAACCACCATGGTAAGGAGACTCCATATGCAATGTGGAATGTCTTGACAGACTTGTTTGAAAATAACATTGACCACAGGAAGCTGGCACTAAAGGACAAGCTCAAGAAAATCAAGATGGAGAAGGGAAACACAATACCATAGTACTTGACCAGGTTCACCCAATGTCGAGATGAGCTTGGGAGTGTTGGTGCTACAGTTGCCGAAGATGATATTGTCGGCCCAACACTTGTAGGCCTTCCCAAGAGCTGGCACATCAACTACAAACCATTTGGTTTGTTTCAAGTTTAGTTTCAACAGGTTTTAAATTCAAACTTGATAAGAAGTTTTTCACAGTGGATGTTGATAATCGGATAATTTTTTTAATAAAATAATTATTAAAAAATATTAAAAGTAAAAATTAATTATGAAAAAAAACTCAACCTTGTAATTATATCTATATATATATATATATATATATATATATATATATAGTTATATTTATTATAATTTAAATATAATTAATTTAATGTATATTTGATTTTATGTAATTAAAAATAATTTATTGCATAGATCAATTTAATATTAATTTACAAATTAACAAAATTGTTGTTATTATTATGGATATATATTAGAATATGTTTTTAAAAATGTGTTTAGTGTTTGTTTCTGGGTCATATTCAACTATAAGGCATTTTGTATTCACAATGAGGCATCATTAAAGTATTATAGATATTATTCTTCATTAGCTTCTATGGATGTTTGGGTTTTACCATTTAATTTATTTGTTTGCTTCCTCTCTTTATGTTTATTAAAATTATTATATTTATTTTATATTTTTCTTAGGAGTTCAAATATGATAAATTTATCATTATATATTTATGCATATGCTCATGTATGTTTATGGTCTTTCATGGTCTCAATGCCTCTTTTCTAGATCTAAGGTTATTATGTAGATTTAATTCCTTGGATAAAATTCATTGTATTTACTTTTTTGGCATTAAGTATATTTAATGTATTCTTTAGATATAATATTCTAGCACCTTAGATTTAATTTTGAAGCCTTGCCTTTTACACATGTAAATTGTTTTTGGATTAAATGCTTTATTTCTTTATTTTCTAAGCATTATTTTCATCAAATATGGCATTGTGATTGTATCTAGGGCATACAAATTAGTTAGGATTAACTACTTGAAAAAATTGGTTTTTGTTTTCTCTAGGTATAATTCAAATCCAATCAAAGATTAAGATAAATTCTCTACAAATATATAACCTAACGTTTTTGTGCACAATTTTAATTTTTTGGTGAGCTTAATGGTTGAGAAAATGTATCTTCTCCTAAGAGTTCATAGGTTCAAACCGACAGGAGGATAGGGTATGTACACCTTTCTAGAGTTAGATTATTGCATGGTGGGGGAGGGGCTTGTCCTACAAAAAAGGGTGCCTAACTTGGTTGTGACCTTAAAATTAGATTATTTTTGTTATTATAAAAAAATGTGAAAATCAAGATTTCAAATAAAAGAGAAAACAATCGATGCATAATTTTTATTACCTCCCCGCCCCTCCCATCTTAGTGGGAAGTTATACATCGTAAGAATCCATATGAAACTATATCGATTCTCCTTCCTTAATTAGCATGATCTAACCTTTCCTTCATAAAATAATTGTATGATACACCATTCTAGAGTCACCATGAACACCCTTCTTCTCACAATCGTAAGGTGCAAAAAATGGTTGTAAAAAATTATGTTTCTAATTTTCCCTCTATAAGTGTTACAGATGGATCTTTTGTAGAGAAACCTATTGTTAGGTGCAAAAATTCCACCCACAACAAGGGATCATCACCCAATCAAGACCCTGATTAGGCCTATACTTGTTTGGTGTAGTGATGTCCACTCGTATGTGGACCCAATTGCCACCTAAAGAGATTACTCTTAAAAGGAGACTTCCGTTTAATCTTTCATAAATCTTAACTACAATTTTATTAAACATAAATAAAACTAGCGAGTATCCTGTCTTAGTTGGAAGTGATGACTTTAAATGTTAATACTAATTACGAATCATGAATTACTAAGTGAAGAAGAAATTTATCCACTAAATAATTATTAAAGTGGATGTATGTTGCAACTTATAAAACATTATTTCATGCACTTATCGTCTATGTGTAATGAAATGAAAAGAGTTATGACAAAGCAATTTAATTAACAAAAGAGATTTCAATTCCAGAAAAATGATTAAATCATAAATGTTGAATTTTGCGAAAAGAAATATTGAAAATTGCAACAAGAAGAGGCTTCTAATTTAATTTTCCCTTAATTAAATTAGAAGGACATTGTAATTCCACATCACATGACAACTTGTATGAGTTAAATAAGTCAGGAAGACTTAGTTAGCTTAGTCAATTCTAGTTGAGGGTCAAACTAGAGGCATGTAGAGTGCTCCCTAAATTTTAGGGGGTCCAGTTGCAGTTTATTTTGAGTTGTAATTATTTAACTTAATTATTTGAGTTAAAATCAGTTTAACTAGTTCTAACTGATAAAGGAACTAATGAGAGGTCCAGTGAATTAAATATGATTTAATTCACATGCAGTGATCAATTAGATAACTAATAATTCACTATAAATAGCTCATGGATGCCAGTTCTGAGGAAGACCCAGTTGAGATTGGAGATTAAGGGAAGTGTACTATGAGTTGTATAATTAGAAAATTTTACAGGTGGTGCATGGAGTCAGTAGAAGGTCTTAGATGTATTGCACAATCATTATCGGGTAATTTCATAATTAATAGGGGCTCAATTTCCCTAGGGATCACACAAGCAAGGTAGGGCATCCAAAGCCAAGAAATTGGTTAAGTACTGAACCAAGCAAGCCTAGGATGGGGTGAGATAGACATAGATAGTGCAAAGACCTCTCAATCTTGAGAGAAACATTGTATTGTTTCATATTATTTGACTTATGCAATATAAATATAGCGGGATTTTTAGCTGAGGCTTTCCCTATATAAATATTTGTGTTATAAGATTGAAATTATTTCTCTTTCTAGTTCATGTGATTGTGTGATCGTAACTGGTTTCTGCAATTTGTAGAGTACATTCAAGTATTTTTTTTTAGCGTATTAAAATATCAGTTGAATCTATGTGGATTTTATACATGGTATCAGAGCAAGAATCACTATAGAAGAGAATATTATGAGTTTGTTTTGAGAAAGTGAATCGAATTCATAGATCTACTCTTTAGGACCAACAGCAGGATCAGGATGTCTTCTATGGATTGAGACTCGAATATGCCCTTCAGGGTAGTTCAAAATACACATCTTGGAAGGAAACGATGGAAGCAGTGTTGGAAGAAAACAAGCTAAATGATTTCATAGGTAGTGATATTCCTAGGCCCGCAACAACAATTGCTCAAAATTTGGATGCATGGAAGAAGAATGTAGCAAAGGTGAGAACGATTATGTTAGAAGGAATTCAAGGTCTTGTCTTTCTCATCCTTGAGATATGGTACATACCTCAATAACCATGGGAATTTGGTGACACATTCCTCATCTGATAATTTCCCCATCTTGAGTTCATAGAACTTCTTTTCTTTTCCATTGTAATAACATTCAGACACATATTTCTCTATGAAGATATTATTAAATTCCATCCAAGTCAACTCCCTCTCAACAATCCCCATAACATACTTCAGATCTTCCCACCATATATTTTCTTTTACCTTCAAGTTGTAAGTGGCAACTCTAGCTTTCATATTTTCAAAATAGTTATGTATTCTAAAAAACTTCTTCATGCCCAACATCCAAGCCTTTGGATTCTCTGCTTTCTTCATATGCCCATGAAATTTGAGTGGCTTGGATTTTTGAAATTCCTTGGGCATACAGTCCTTTTTATTTCTTGATGGATGATGATGATGATAATGATGGAAGAAATGATAGTGCCTCCTAGTATAAGAACTGGATGGTATGCTAGAATGATGCACATTAATGTTGGTTCCTTTGTCTTAGTGTGCTCAACAAAGAATATCCCTTCACGATGTCCTCGCTTTTATGCATGGAAAATTTTTGGGGCTAATGTTCGCCCAATGGGCTAATTTTCCATGATTTTTCCACAAAAAAGATTCGCCAATTTCCAATTTTATAAAAGACGATTCGCCCAAATTTTACAATATAAAATTATTTTACCTTAAAAATCGCCAACATTATATAGAGACTATATATAAAATAATTATAAATTTGATTAATTTTACAAATATATCAATAAACATTTATAATTTGCATATTAGGGATTAGTGAGATTCGCCAATGTTTTAAACTTCAAGAAAATTTTCCATCCTTAAAATTTTCCTTGCTTTTATGCCTATGTCTCTTCCAAGACCTGCCACCATCTATCCCAATAGTATACTCAGATGATCCCCGAGGACTCCTTCTCTCTCTATGACTAGTCGTCATCTCTGACTGCCCCTACCTCTGAAAATTTGAAAGACTTTGCAGAATGATTTCATTTATCTCAGCATACCTCTCTTGGGCTCTTACCAACCTCTCATTATCTACCCTGAAATCCTAACCTCAGCCCTTAGGCTTCTAACGATATCCATCCAATCTAGAGAGTGACTCCCTCCCCCTTGGTCGACTAATCTTTCCTCTTCATTGTCCTTGAATTCTTCACTTTCATGCCGTGATTGATTTGAATTGTACTACACCTTGCCAATCGTCATTTCTTCTTTGACTCTGTATTATGTTGCTTGTAATGAGTTTTTAATCATGCACACTATTAGATAACACAAATAGATGAATAAATAGACACAATTATGGCCATGAATTTCCTACCCTTGGAGCTGTTATGGTGATCCCTGTTGTGTTAAGACAACCACACTAACATACTCATAATGTTTAGTATCTCATACACATTAATTACAATTCAAGTAATCTAAGTTGTTAGTGCATAATCATTAAAATAAACAAACAACTAGTCACGAGGTTCTACCCTTATATAGATGCCATAAAAATCTCCCTGCAACAAAATAACCATACTAGCATATAAATTTACCAATTTACCATATGAGTTTTATAGGCCTACCCAGATTCATAATTCATTACAGTTGGAAATTTGTTTAGTCAAGCTGATTGTTGAACTTCTTGTTGTTCCAATAGGTCACAAAGTCAATCAATATCTAGTTGGAGCTGTTATTAGTTTATTTAGGCCGACTTTTAATAACTAAACATTTTACTTAGGAATTTCCTAAAATCCATCAATTGTCCATGATAAATCCCATCCAGTCTAAGTCTTGAACCTAGATGTTGATCTAATACCACCTGTAGTGACCCCCATCACACCACTTCCCAGTGGGACAGTGTCATTGAGGATCCAATTCCTCTAGCACCGTTAGAAGAATGGGATACTAAATAATACACACACACACACATATTTCGATGTATCCATTATTGGTGTTACTATATTTATTTTGCCTCGTGTAAGTGACAGTTATAACATTTTGTTTTACATTTTCTTATACTTGATTATGCTTAATGAGCTTTATTATTATTTATGTTTGTATACTTAATTCATAATAACTTAATTGTTAATATTAATTAGATTAACCTGCCACCTAAACCTAGCGATGCTTACATCTATGTCACCGCCTATGGTTAGTTACACATTCGTAGATCTGATAACTATCCTCTCTTGGAACCTCGATCTATGGTTTGCAACATTGTGAATTTCATGTCCGATAACCCATTTTGGGACCGACGCAATTAGGGTTACGACTCATAGTTTTGACCCCACATCGAGAGGTCCACATCTCCTTTGCTAGATCCGATAGTCTAGGAGAACCTCACCACCCCTCCACCTTTTCAAATGACATCATGGGGAATGGGAATCACAACATAATTCTGGCGGGCCTTCCTCTGCCCTCTCCACCTCTGATTGATCCATGAGGGATAGTTCGAGATACTAACCCGATAAAGTCTCCCTACCCACACCCAATCACGATAAGTTTGGATATGAGCAAGCCAATCAAGGCATGCCACGTCTAGGTCTTCCTTCCGTCCAATAGTATTGATGTATCTTATTGGTTATAAGTTAAGTCTTCATGAAACTCCATTGCATCGCCATCGAGCATGGGCTCCTTCCGCGTTTGGTTGCAAAGCTTCTAAAATCAACTTGATTCAGTCCAACATCCCTACGTGGCCTTTATGAGCTACTAGCCCTTACAGGCGCCATTGTCTTGAGCTTACGCTTGAGAAACTCCTCTTGAGTCCACAGGTGTTTTTAAATACCAAAAGGATCTTGAGGATATCGATTTCCCTCATTGATTTGTAGGCCAAGGTGCCCCCTTAGTCATGAAATGCCATAGCCAACAACACTATGAAGCTTATCGAAGACATGCAAGATTGCTGAAAATGCAAGGTTGGTTGAGCCTCCACTGCAAGATCATGAGTTATAATAGTCACAAGAGGAAGTTATCCTCAACATCAACACAAGCCTCATAAAATTCATTTTAGGTTTGTGGCTAATATAAATGTACATTCAATGATATATGTATGCATAGGCCCTGTCAACAGGTTTCCTTCGTTGTAACCATTCTTCTAAAATAAAAGAATCCTTATGCCAATGATTATAATGATTAAATCTAGTTCTTGGAACCATTTCTGATGCTCTACCATTGTATATTGTTATTTAGCATGCATGCTAATAGCATAGTCAAATATTTCATAACAAGCATTCCATGCCAAGGATATATTACACCTTTGTTGCTCACATTTATAAACATTATTTCAGTCTAGTATTTGCAACACATTCACATTACAGTTGTCAACACCATTACAATTTAGAAATGTAAACACACATTCATTAACCCAAAAAATACATGAAACACTTATCTTGGAATATCCTAGGAAACTGAGTATGGGACAAGGAATCTCCACCCAACATGAGATAGTGGCGGCCAAGCTCACTCGCAACTGTCACCCCCAAGCCAAATTCCAAAGAATAAGTGGCTTGCTTCAAGGATGCCCAAATATATCAAGGGAATACAGAGGTTAACTGCCTCCATCATCTTGACTTGTCTATCTACTGGATTTTCCAGCTCCTCCTAGGCTCCTTTGGGAACCTAACCAATCTCCAACATATTGACTTGTCTATCTACTGGATATTGTAGCTCCTCCTAGGCTCCTTTGGGAACCTAACCAATCTCCAGCATATTGACTCGTCTTTCTGCCAGGAATTGGATACCCTCCCCAATACTTTTAGAAATTTAATACAGCTTAAATTTTGGTATGTGTGGTTGACCATACAGCACACTTGAACACTTAGATCTTGTAGAGTGTCCAAGCATTGCAGAATTTCCTCCCCGACTTACATGTCAACGGTTCTTACAAAAAAAGATTCTTTTATCTTCAGGATTGCCAAGTGCTACAGGAAACCTAAGTAATTTGAAAATTTTGTTCTCAGAAAGCTCTGACTTGTAAATGTTTCCACCTTCATTCAATGATCTAAGGATCTTGGAGGAGTTGGAGTTCAAGTGGTGCCCCTTCAAATGTTTCCGTGATTCTATTAGAATGCTGACTTGGCTGGAAAAGTTAGCACTCAGATATATGGATCTTAAATGGTAAAAAATAACAGAATGGTTCTCTAGATTACCAACAACACTTGAAACATTATATCTTAGGAGGGCTGGCAATTGCATGGGACACCCAAGCAATTTCCCTCACTGACTTCCAAGCTAACCATAATTTCATACAAGCAACTTTTCACATTATTGGAACCAATATACATGGATAGCTCACCAATGTATACTTCCCTCAGGATGGGGTGAGAAAATTAGCTCTGTTGAGCACAATTGCAGGGATCAACTCAACCAGAACCCATCCTCTATGGATTGCAGGAGGGGATTTTAATATGATCACTAAAATGGAAGAAAAAAGGGGAGGCCGAACTAGACTAGAGGAAAGAGGAAACTCCAAGGACTTCATACAAAATAATTGGCTCATAGATCTACCATTCAACAATAGAATTTATACCTGGAACAATAAAAGATCAGGTTCGCAGCAATTACCTCTCAGTTGGATCGATTCTTGATATCTGACAATTCAATTCATGTAGGAGGAGACTTCATAGCCTCAATTTTTCCGCTTTCAGGATCGAATCACTGGCCCATATCGCTATAATGGCAAAGACCTGGCAACCAAGCCCAAAGACCTTTTCGTTTTGAAACCTTCTGGCTTACCCACCCGGATTTCAATTAGATGGTCACCTCATTTTGGAAAAGCTTCAAACCCCCAGAAAGATCAAGAATGTACCAATTCCAACAGAGGCTCAAGCAACTTAAAGCATAGATCAAACATTGGAATCAAACGACCTATGGAAATATTTTCCAAGCCCAGAAAGCTTTGGCTAAATAAATTATGGAAGTCCAACAAACTATAATAATAGGTGGTATAATGGAAAATTTAACTGAAAAAGAGCAAATCCTACAAAAGCAACTGGATGAGAGAAGAAAGTAAGAAGAGATCCTATGGAGACAGAAATCCAGAGTAAGATGGTTAAAAGAGGGAGAGAGGAACACTAAATTCTTTCACCACACCACCATTCAAAGAAGAATGCACAATAAAATCTCTCACCTCCAAAATCCGCAAGGAGAAAGGATGGAACAACACGAGGACATTGAAAGAGAACTCCTTCAGCATTTCAAAACGGTTCATCAAGAACCACAAATAAATAGACATCCAACAATAGAAAGGATCCTCCAACATATTCCCAAGATTATTACGGAGGAACATAATCAACTTGTCCTCAGACCTGTCACTCTTTCAGAAGTTGAAACAACCGTGAATCAACTCAAAGAGGGGAAAGCTCCTGGACCAAATGGATTCACCTCCAATTTCTTTCACAAATTATGGGAACTCATCAAAATGGATGTTTGGCAAGTGGTAGAAGAATCTAGAACTCTTCACTGGATGCTTCCATCTCTAAATGCTACCTTCATAGCACTCATACCCAAAGAAGAGAATTCCATGACTCCGGACAATTTCAGGCCAATAACTCTTTGCAATGTTATTTACAAAATAATATCCAAGGTCATTGCCTCCCGCCTAAAACCATTATTGCCCCTGTTAATATTTCCAGAACAATCGGGATATGTAGAAGGATGACAAATTACTAACGGCATTATTCTCACTCACGAGATAATCCATTCATTAAATCATAACCAAAAAACAGGTATGCTTCTCAAAATTGATCTCTCTAAAGCTTTTGACAAATTAAGCTGGAATTACATGAAAAGAATGCTCATAGCTTTTGGCTTCTCTCATACCTGGGTCAGATGGGTCATGAATATGATTTTTTCCTCTTTTTTCTCCATTCTCATGAATGGCCTTCCCTCGCGCCCTTTTCAGCCCTCACGTGGCATTCGTCAAGGAGATCATCTCTCTCCTTTTCTCTTTGTGTTAATGGCTGAAGGTCTAGGACGTCTAATAAAGAATGCTCTTCATACCCAGCAGATCAGAGGAATCTCTATCCATGGCTCCCCAACCTTCACCCATTAACAGTTTGTAGATGACAATATGCTTTTTGGGAACTCGTCTATTCAAGAAACCCTCAAAATTAAATCTCTACTTGATGATTACTTGGAAGCTTCTAGAGCCAGCATCAATATAGCTAAATCCCAAATTTTCTTCTTTCATACTCCCCCTCTTACTCAATCCTCTATATCTTGTATCCTTGGATTCTCTAAAGCCTCTATCCCTTCCCAATATTTAGGAGCACCTCTAACCGACTCTGCCATTAAACATGCCTCTTGGCAGTTGCTCCTCGAAAATCTAGAAGGACGCCTCTCCTCTTGGACTTATAGAGCCCTCAACCTTGCTAGTCATCTGGTTTTGGTAAAAGCCATGTTACAATAAATGCCTCTTTACCTCTTCTCTATGTTAGCAGCACCAAACTGGGTGCTTAAAAGAATCATAAACCTGCAACGCAACTTTCTCTGGGGATCATCAGGCCAAAACAAAAAATGGGCACTGGTTAAGTGGACGATAGTCTGCCTCCCAAAAAAATATGGAGGTATAGGACTCCGGGACCCTCAACATAGTAATTCTATCATGGGAGCAAGGATATGGTGGAAATGGATATCAATGCCACAAACACCTTGGGAAACACTATGGACTGCCAAATATGCAAATAATAGACCCCCAGATGAATTAATCAAACTTCATCCCATTGAAAAGTGATATCTTATCTGGAATGCAGCAAAACAACATAGCACCATGGTACAACAACATAGTTTCTGGGAAATCAGAGATGGCAGTAATGCCCGATTCTGGATGGAATTTTGGAATCAAAGACCACGGCTTAGCAATGAGTTTCAACAACCACAACCATAGGACTGGGAAATGCGATAGAAGAAAATAGTCAATCAGCATTGGACCCCCGACCTCAATCATGGTTACAGGCAGTGGCTCTCAGCAGCTCAGATATACAGACAAGGAATAGAGAAAATGCATAATGTGTTAGATACAAAACTCATGAACAGGAAAATCCGATTTTTAGACAAGAAGGATATTCTACATTGGTGATATACCCCACGTGGGACATTCACCACAAAAGAGGCCTACAATATCTTGATGAGCTAGCAAAATGGAAAAGACCCAATATGGGAGAGAATCTGGTCTTTGGGCATCTAGCCCAAGGTATCAACATTTCTATGGCTACTATGTCATCACAGGATTCTCACTTGGGACAATCTAAGGAAAAAAAGCTTTAGTGGGCCTTCTCGATGCCCCAATTGTAGCCAACAGGAAGAGATAATCCAACACCTTATGAACACTTTCCCTCTCGCCATCAAACTATGGGAAAAAGTTGAATTTAGATGTCAAAAAAAGGCAGGGCACCAGCAAATATCACCAATACCATCAGAAATTGGATAATTGACCCTTACAAAAGCAGGTTGCTAAATTCACTTTGGAAACTTATCCTAGACCTACTTGTTTGGACTGTATGGAAAGAAAGAAACAGACGAATTTTTATCAGTTTACTCCTCTAGATGGCCTATGGAACAACTTTTGCATTAATCTACAGGAAACCTTAACTCTTCAGAACTGGAAGGAAGAGGACCTTCCCACCATCCCTCAAGAGAAGATCATATGGGAGAATCAGAACCTTGGTATCTCCCAGATTTCTAAGCACCCTAGCAACAACACTCATAGTAACACCGCTTCTAATCAATGGAGACCTCCCTCCCAAGGAATCGTTCAGCTAAATTTTGATGGAGCCTCTAAGGGCAACCCAGGCAAAGTAGGTCATGGAGGAATCTTCAGGATCATAATGGTATACCTCTCTTGATCTTCTATGGAACGATAGGCTGGGATGCAAACAATTCAGTGGAATTGGAAGGACTATGGCAAGGCCTATGCTTGGCCCAAATACATGGTTTTTATCCTATAATAATTGAAGGAGACTCACAAATTTTTATAACCATTATCAACCGAATTATCTAGGGTACCCATAACCACAAGGTAGCAAGTAGTTGGAGATTAGTGAAATGTTTAGAATTCATTGAAAAATGGCTTCTAAGCAACAGAGCCATCACTTTCCAGCATACCAAATGGGAAAGCAACAAAGTGACATATTTCCTAGCAAATATAGGGGTGAATAGTGATCGATTTCTAATTGCAGGACCGCTTGACATTCTAAATGACAGTTCTCATTTACAAGAATGCATCAATCTAGTGCAGAGAGATGTCGAAACCGTGAATGCGGGTGATTAATGCCGCCTGCATGGCGACGATCCTCTGGGTGGGCAAGTGCTATAGACACATGGTCTCCCGCACTGCCAACACAAAGCCCACCGCCAGCATTTATGGTCATTTAATGAAGCATGATTACCAAAATTCCTTAATGGAGGGAGAGAGCCGAGGCCATCTACCTCTTGTTTTGGACCTCAATATGGAGAATAACCTACGACTTCCCCCTGCTCTACCTCCCCTCGCTTGCAATTTCCTTCCTGCAACGGTACAACAAAGCTCCAGAACAACTTTGGTGAGACATTGTCAGCTTCTATGCTGCATTGAGTTCATTCAAGGTGCTCATTTTCCCATAACCCGCTCTGCCATTACCAATTTGGGTCTCTGGTCTGAAATCTGCCTCTGACACTCGTATTCCCCACTCTCCCACCTTCCCAAGCCGCTCCACCCCATCTCCAACTCCTACCCGCACCCAGTGTACTGGTATCTACCCTGTCAACATGGCCCGCCTCAGGCACATAATGAGAAGCCACAGGGGAAGCAGTCGTGGGAGAGAAATACGCCCACCCTCGCTTTCCCCGCCTAATTCAGCTCAGGCTGACTCCTCCTCACCTATGTCTGTGGTTCCAAGTAGGGGTTGTTATCCTAATACTTGCAGTGGAAGGGGAAGGGGACAAGGCGAGAGAGCTAGACAAAGTCATATAGTGGAAACCCAATACCCTCAAACCAGCTCTAAGCCCTCGCTGAACCCCTCACATTCCACTCAATTCCAATTCAGATGCACCCTAAACTGCCCCTATATCATTGCCACAGTCTCTATTGCCTTTAGGGAGGAGCCTCAATGCACTATTGTCCAGGCCAGCAACATTAGGAACAGGAATGGCGACAACAATAGGAGCAGCTCGCAGGAGGAGGTTCGAAACAAACCGGAAGCAGCTCGCCCCAACCAGGAAGCAATGAACCCGACGAGTGAATTCCCAGGAGGACATGGGAAGGAGACAATAGGAACAAGCATTCCAGATGGCACTGGGAAGCAAGATGCCATGACTAGTGGCCAACAACAAACTGACGATGACTCATATGATTACGGGTGTCCAATCGTGGTGGAGACACCGCTCAAGGATGATCCTTGGGCTTACGAGTGTCGCATCGTGGAGGAGACACCGCCACCTGTTGACAATTAGCCGGCACTTCTTCCTTCTCCAGGTTCCGTGTCATCAAGTTTTTTCTGATGAATGTCTCATGTGATGGTTGTTTTGTGGCGTTTGGTTTTGTTTGGTTATTTTCTGTTATGCTAGAAAACTCTCAAACTTGGTTTTTTTACAAGTTGGTTTCCCCTGAATGGGCAGCTCAAACCTTCTTGAGACTGGTTTCCCCACGTGGGCAGTCTAAATTTTCAGTCACTGATGACTAAAGCTTAGTTAATTCTTTTTTTTAGTTTTTGCAGAGGGTGGCACCTCCTTGTAACACTATTTTTGTATCTTTAATAGAATCAATCTTATTCAGAACAGAAAAAGAAAAAAATAAAATAAAATAAAAAATATTTGTACAATCCACTCTATTGTTCTTCATTAGTTGACCTTGGGATGCCTTAAGAAGCATTTGCATTTTGAAAAGATAAACCAAGGTGAAAATGAAACTAATAGAAATACATAAAATCAATTATCTAATAAGTTTCATTGATGGAGATTTTTTTTATTAAATGTATAACAATCCACATGGTCACCAATTTATTACAATGCCAAAATATTAGCATGTGTTGACCACCAAAATATCAAATTGGCATTCATACTCACTCATCTCCTTTAATTTGAATAAAAAACTCATTCACATAATATGTTTAAGATTCTATTCAATTAGAAAAAATATCATACTTAATTAACTTAAATTCCATGCACACAATCTTCTTACCAAACTTTAATAGAAATAACTTTAATAATCAATCACCTTTGTTACCTTTAATAAATTGTCATAACACAATAAAGTGTTACCTTTAATGAATGGTCTTGATACAATAAATTTAAAATATAAATTTAAAATATAGCTGATTAAAAAAAAATCATACTCAATCATCCCTTTATCTCATCCACACAATACTTAAAAGTATAACCAGACTTGACTATAAAAGAATACATAACAATACGTAAAAAAAAATTCACTAGAATCGAAAGGAAATCTATAAAATTACAGAAAAGTCTTTCACCAGCAAGAATGTCCACATCAATATGAAACGTATCTTACTAGAATCAAAAGGAAATCTACAAAAATAATACAAAAGTCTCTCACTAGCAACGAATGGCGATAATGAATGGTCATCACACCATAAATTTAAAATATGGCTTAAAAAAAATCATACTCAATCATCCCTTTTATCTTATCCACACAATACTTAAAAATATGACCATACTTGGCTAGAAAATATGACCATACTTGGCTAGAAAGTAATACATAGAAAGTAATACATAACAATAAGTTAAAATTTTTATTAGAATCTAAAAGAAATTATAGAAAAGTTTTTCACTCACAAAAAAAATTATAGAAAATTTTTTCACTAACAAAAATGTTTATATTATTAGTATAATCATATTAAAAATATTAATATAGTTGATATAGCAAAAGATTCATTAAAAAAAATAAAAAAAATTATTGCAATACAAATACTTTAAAATTACACAAATTTACCTAATTAACCATGTATAAAAGGTTAAAGAATTATAAATTAATGCTATAAATAATAATGAGGAATTTATAATGGAGGAACTTATTAGAATTGAAATAGTCTCAAATCTCTAGGAAATTGGTGAGTGGGGAGCCACGTGGCACAAGTATATTTTTTAAATTTATTAAAAGTAATGGACCATTTTGCTAAATTTATTTTTTTTATATACAAATGAATGTTATAAATAATAATGAGAAACTTCTCATGGAGGAGCTTATTAGAATTAGAATAATCTAAATACCTATGAAATTGGGGCGGGGGAGCCAATTGGCAAGAATCTAATTTTTTAAATTTTTAAAAAGCCAGTGCAACCTAACATACTCTTTAATGCACTACAATCATTGATAAGCATGAAGATTAAGCTTATGTTGAGCATATTCCCTTGAGAATCAATCTATACCCTCAATTAAAAAAAAAAAAAAAAAAAAAAATCAACAAATCCTAGTCCACCTTAAATTGAAATAAAAACCTTTAACACATATAAAATATATCTCACTAAATTTAAAAAAAATATATAAACTAATACAAAATATGTGACTAGCAAAGAAGGTCGACATCAATATGAATATGAATAGTTTCGTGTTTTGAATTGTTATATCTTTTTATCAAATATATTAATAAGTTTAATTGTTAGGTTCATAACGCTTTAATATTTAAATTAGATTTTTAAATGTTTATTATTTATAATATTTAAAGTTATAACCGGTGAGATGGATTATCAAATATTTATTGATTAATGTGTAAGTTTAATGGTTGGGTTCATAATGCTTTAATATTTAAAATAGATTTTTTAAAATGTTTATTATTTTTTCATATTTAGAAGTTATAAGTGGTTAGATGGATTATCACATATTTATTGATTAATGTGCAAGCTTAATTGTTAGGTTCATAATGTTTTAATAGTTAGATTAGATTTTTTTAAATGTTTATTATTTTTTAATATTTAAAAATTATAAGTGGTTAGATGGATTATCAAATGATTTTATATATAATATAAAATATTTTTTGAATTCAGGATTTTGTGATCTATATTAAATTAAGAAAAGTCTTTCGATAAAAATCACATACAAGAAATTTTTGGTCGATGTATTTCGAACCAATTTTATATATAATTTGGATTATTATTAAATTTAAATATTTAAATATATAAATATGTAATAATTATATGTAGCAATTTTTGTAATAAAATAATTATTATTATTTTTTAAATTAAAATTAAAATATATTTATATTTTCTAATATTTAATATATAAAAATTTCTTAATGGGGTTGGAAGCACCAATGGGGAGGGTGTTGGAGGAAAAGCTTGCCACCTCACCGCCTCAACCAACATTCATGTATATGCATGCGAATGAATCTAATATGGATGGAGGTGGTGGTTTTTATATTCAATATAGCTTTTTTAACCAGTCAACTAAGGCGGAGGATTAGTAGTGATGAGTTATTACCCTCTCTAGTGCAGGTGGTTCTATGGACGAAGATTTATAGATTTTTGTTAAGAATATATTATCCCATAGTTCTAGTATTTTTTCTCATCTCAACCCTAGTTTTGGATCAATTTAAAGGCATATGTGGACCTTTGGTACTAGTGTTTTACTCTCCAATAATTTGTAGGTGTGGTCTTCTTGAGGCGTATTCTTCTTGGAGCAGGTAGAACCATGGATTCATGAGCGTGGTCGATCATCTGCTTGCTAGTGGGTCGATTGAGACTTTTCTTTTTTATTCTATTGTTGTTGTGGAGTAGTCATAGGTTCGCTTAAGTCTAATCCTTGGGCCAAGGCAAGAGACTCTATTGGTGGTACTTTATGTGTTCTTTATCTCGTCCCTGCTTACTTTTGGAAGCTTGTTATGAAACCAAGTCACAAAAAGATAGAAAAGATAGATCAACGCCTTAGAAATAAGCCTCTTCGAGGGGGTAACCTCCTTTACATTACACAAATGAACAATTCTTGGATGATACGAATGACAAGACCACCTTTCTATATATAGGAGTCTAAGGGGTCATGATATAATTAGAGCCGACATAACAATAATAATGTAAAGGCACAATAATAACAATAGTGGGCTTCTATGGGACACAATAATAACAATATGGGGACTACATGGGTACAAAAATATAATAAGGGGGTTGTACTAATAACAATAAGGGGTTACACTAGTAGTATAGGGGCCTAACATGCCCCTCTCCTTCAAAAAGTGGTGTCCTCAATGCTTGAGTAGTTCTTGATGCTTCTATATAAAATTCTTGTCCTCCCATGTGGAATCTTCAACGGGTAAGTTCTTCCACTTGATGAGATACTTTGAAATTGATTGATTTCATAGCTGTGGGGTTCTTGTTTATGTGACTGCTCCAGGTTCCAATATGATTTTTCCTTCATCTTCAAGTTATGGCAATATTGTTTGAATTGGGATCATTTGCAACTTTTGAATGAGTGGCCACACTTCTTCGGCCTTCTTCCATTCATACCTTGTTTCGTTTATCAAATCTGCTTGGATAATAGAAATAGCACAAAACAATTCTTCCACATCCTCATCCTTTCTTGAGAGTGCATCTGCAACAAAATTTTGCTTCCCTTTTTTGTAGATGATGTCAAAGTCATAACCAACGTATTTGTGACCCATTTTTTCTTTTCTTCTAAATATGATATTTTTTTTTAAAAGTATTTAAGACTATCATGATCTATTTTTACCTTGAAGTGTCTTCCCATTGGGTAAGGTTGCCATTTCTTAAGTGCATGTAGTATTGCCAACATTTCCTTCTCATAAATAGCTTGCTTGAGATGTAGACGTAAAAATACCCAATCACCTACATCAAAACTTTTTTCACTACGATGTTGATCTACTTGTTGTTTCATTCGATTCTGCACCAAAGTGGCATTATCCTTTAAAAGTTGGAGAACTTGTTGTTGATGCTCGATGTGATCTCTCACTGCTTGAACCTATTTCTTCTTGATATGTCCTTCTATCTTGATAGTTTGAGGAGTGGTAATTCTGGCCAATGAATTACAAGATATGGTTGGATTCATTTCTTCTTTCTCGATGTGATCTTTCACTTCTGGAACCTTTTTCTTCTTGATATGTCCTTCTATCTTGAGAGTTTGAGGAGTGGTAATTCTTACCAATGCTTTACAAGATATGGTCGGATTCATTTATTCTTTCTCTGGGGTTGGTTCCTGGTGTATATCCTCTTGTTTTGATGTTTCTTGATCCTTTTCTTCCTCCTCTTCATAATCTATGTAATATAATTTCTTCTCAGCACACTTATGACCTTTAGTGCATTTTTTATCACAATTGTAACAAAACCCTTTTTCTCTATTTTCATCCAATTGTTGTGGTGTAACCCTTGTAGGTTGTGGAAAGCTAGGAGAAACAACACTTCCATATTTATAATTGTGAGGGGTAGACTTCTTTGTTGCCATAATTTTGCTTTCCACTTTGTAACAAAGCCCTTTTGCTCTTTTTTCTTCCAATTGTTGTGGTGTTTCTCTAAAGAAGGTGTTGCTCTTTGTATCCTCATAATTTTCTATAATTTCCTCCGTGAAAATTGACCACGTAACAAGTGGCTTACGAGAACAAAGCCCTTTATACCATAAAAATTGATCTTGTTCTAAATATGAAGATGCAATACATACCTTTTGTAACAGTGGTACACCATGTAGATCAAAATATTTCTCCATCTGTAGTATCCAATTTACTGGATCCTTGCCATCAAACTTCCTCATCTCAATTTTTCTTGATTTTAAGATCTCAATATTGAAACGACTGTAACTCTGTACTTTCGGATCTTTAAGTTCTAAAATTTGGATCTGCAATATCCCTCTACGTCCTCTTTCTAACTCTGCAAGTCTGACTGCAATTGGATTCCTGAAGAAAGATTTATTCCCAATGTCCCGCGATGACCTAATTATAGACCTTTTCAAAAGGGCGAACTTGTATGAAGTGCCATGTGTCACTGTTTTGACCTTCATATTTGAAACCTATATACCGGAAACTATAGTCCGTCCTATTTCTGTAACTTCTTAAGAAATTTCAATCTGATTCTCAGAGAGACAGTTATGATTATTTTCCCCAGGTCACTTATTTGGGATGTAATTTGGGAGCCTACAGAAACCCTAAATGTCTTGGACTGCATCTCCGAACATATAGCAAAACAAGAGCTGAAATTCGGACCTAAGGTTCAAACAAATTTATTCTCAAATGGGTTTTTGTTTTACATTCAGAAAATTCATAGCGAAAATTCCACGATGACATATTTTAGATGAAATTCTAGAGCTTGCAAAAACCCTAAATTCCTCAGATCATATATCCTAAAATATAGCAAGCAAATATCGAAAATTCAGACCCGAGGTTCAACAACATTTCATCTCAAATGGGTTTTGTTTTTAGCTTCTGAAACTTCACAGAAAAATGTTATTGCGAAAATTCCACGATGGCATGTTTGGAGCAACAAAACCCTAGAATCCAAGGCTTTGATACCAAATGTTATGAAACCAGCTCACAAAAAGATAGAAAATATAGATCAACACCTTAGAAATAAGCCTCTTTGAGGGGGAAACCTCCTTTACATTACACACATGAACAATTCTTGGATGATACAAATGACAAGACCTCCTATATAGGAGTCTAAGGGTTCATAATATAATCAAAGCCGACATAACAATAATAATGTAAGGGAAAAATAATAACAATAGTGGGCTTCTATGGGGCACAATAATCACAATATGGGGACTACATGGATACAAAAATATAATAAGGGGGTTGTACTAATAACAATAAGGGGTTACACTAGTAGTATAGGGGCCTAACAAAGCTCAATTGTGGGTTTTTTCATGGTTATATGTTTAGTTGTTGTTACATTATGTGACCAAGAAGGGTAGCATGAATTTTATTTCCAGAAGCGTTGTTTGGTAATATTTCTCCTTCCCAGTAGCTTCATTCGCTACTCATTCTCTATTTGCAAACTTGCTCTTAATTTTTGGCCTTTAGTTTATCACTCTTTCTATTCCTCCCCTGTTATTTTCCATACAATAGTATCGCTTCCATGGTGTCTGTATAATATGAGTAACCAACCTTGACAATACATGAGTAGCTACAAAGGTGTGTGTGTTGGCAAAATAATTTAAATGAATTTTGACCCAGTGTTTGGCCTAGGGTGATAACAAAAGTCTTCTGCTTAGTCTAGCACTTCACTGACATTTTCACTCCCTTGGATCAAAGGAACGTCTCACCTGAGGCAAGCCAAAACCATAGAAAGATAGTAGGGAATCTATAAATAGAGGTTATGTAGTTTGCACAACCATTCATACATTCATTCATAGCAAGTTGACTTTTACATTTAACAGAAAATGACATCACGTCGAAAATTTTAAAAGTGGGATGCAAAATATTTAAACATATGACAAAACTCCCATTCTCTCTTTATTATTAAAACAACAAAGCTCGATTACAACAACATTTATCCATTACATCTCGTGACACATTACAAACTTGTGCTCAAATATTACAACTCAAACAAGTATCAAAACTGATCATTACATATTTAGATCTACCTATAAGCAGTCTTTCTCCACGGTTCAGATCCCAACATTACAACACCTTCTAAACTTTACAGTGCTATATAAACTTTTCAATGTAGTCTAAAAATTATTTATCATTGCTCTGCATCTTCTTTTATAACCCATGCTCACTTGATTTGGCCTTTGATCCCTCGCTTACTTGATATGCGGTTTTCCAAAACCTTGGGCCATTACGTGCCCATAATTTCCACTACACAAATCCCAAAACAATGTTTCACTTCCGCTTTGAGTTTTTGATTCTCTACTTCCAGTGGCTTTATCCAAAATGTCCTCTGCAACTTCTATTCCTTCAAAAACTAAGGACCCAACATGCCTCAACCACAATCCATTGAATCACCCTCGATTCAATGTGTTGTTGTTGTTGCATCTGAACTCTATGATGGTTGGCTTCTAATAGGATCAGCTACGGTACCTTAAAACAATGGACCCAACTCTGGAACATTTTGAAGAGACAATTCCTTAAAGGTAGTGTATGCAAAAACAAACGAGTTCCATGAGTCTAGAAGTGTAGACACCTTGCTTGAAAATTCTTCCACTGTCTGCACACTGCTATCACTTGATTACAATTGGACAAGCTCCTTGATCTATTGATCAACTAGAGTGGATAGCGTGCTCAAGGTGAGAAAGTGTCTTTGTGCTTCTGGGCGGAGATCGTGAAGAACACATTTAGTCACCTGGGATGTGTCTTCCAGCTAATTAATTTAAGCATTGAATCCATCAACCTAAGCCACAAGTTGCTTCTTCACCTCTAGGTTGGAAGTCACCAGATCACTTGCTAAATCAAATTCTTGACATTATCGCACAAGGCATATATGGGCATATTCTTCTTCGCAAGAATGCTGCTCCAATCAGAAATTTGACTAACCATTTGATGTGACTCCTGCATAAGTTGAGGGAAAGTGTCATGGATATAGGTGGCTTCCTAAATCTTGCCGACAATGCATTTACGAGAGGCCCATGGTTGGGGTTGTCATAGTCCTATCATAGCAAGACACCAAATTGAGGTATGTTACCCCCTTGTTGTGGAATGAAAGACCTCATATCTATAGTGATTTGACAAATTGATTGACATAGATCTACATACTATATTCCCATCAAATTCGAACCTCTCCTTTCTTTAAAATATATTGTATACAATTATCTCATTTACATTATTGATACAACCTAGACTTTATCAATCATAAAGTGTTCTCAATTATTCTCATAAAATCAACTTAGTAAACCTAGGTAAACTCAGTAAACCTAGTAAACTTATGTAGTCTAGTAAACCTAGTTGACTATTGTTGACCATGGTTGACTATGGTTGACCTAGTAAATCTAGTAAACATAGATCAACCTAGTAAACCTTTTTGTTAAAGGATGGTTTCAAACAATTTATAATTTTAACTATGATAGAGAAGATAATGTCACTAATAACACTACTTTTAATTTAGTGGTTGAATTTAAGATTTCAGTGATAATGATATTAGTTGTGAATGGAAAATTTTCAAACAAGTCATAATTTTAAGCTCGAATAAAAAAAAACAAGTCTTTGCAATAACACCAATTTTTATTCAAGTTTATTTTAAAGTTTTTGTTAACATCATTATGGATTGTTAAAAACATTGCTGTAAAATGCTCTCACATTTTAACCCTAAAAAATGGATGATATTGAGAAGACCATTTTTTGAAATGGAAGTAAAATTCACTAAATACAACCTTTAAAAAAGAACTATGGAGGATTATGATCAAGTTGATAACCATGTTTAAACTAGCCATGATTTTTTTAATTAAATACATTATTGTTTCGCATTATGACTAACATAATGGTTGATTTTTTGTAATGTGAATATCCTTCTTTCTTACTTTTCTAGTGCACTGCTATGCCAAAAAAAAGTAGAACATTGGAAGTACCTCATAGTGATTTTTTCACATCCCATCCAAAAAAAAGTCTATGCCTTTTGTAATTATTTTAAGAAATAAACAATTTTTATATTTAAAAATTAATTATGCAACCACAACCACATACAACTCTAATATATGATGATCCTCATGTCAATAAGAGTGGTACAAGAAAATGGTACCTCTTTCAACATAATATTTAATTGATTATAGTGTGTCCCAAAAAAAACTAAATAAATAAAATATATAACTTGCACTAATATATATATATATATCTATATATATATATATATATATATATATATATATATATATATTATATTATAATTTCTATTAACTTAATAAATAGTTCATTTTAATATAAATAATTTTATAATTTTAAATAAAATATAAATATAAATATTTTATTTTTGTTTATATATATTTTTAATTAAATATAAAATATATTAAACTCACAAACATCAATGAAATATATTTTGAGTTTTCGTGAAAGCACGCCCACTTTTTTTTAGAAGTTTAAGACAACGTTTACTTCAAATATTTACTTGTCATTTGAAGTTGATCATTTTGAAAGTCATGTCATGAACTACTTTTAAAACAAATAAAATAGTTCCTTGCTCGATGTTTCTATGTGGCCAAGGGGTTTTTTAATGATAAAGTCATAGGTTAAGAATCACTTTTGAAAAAGAAAACACAAAACGAAATGTTGGGTGACATGTATGAATCGGTCGCAAGTGGTATTTAATAAAATCAAATCAAAGAAAAAGGTAAGTCATTTTAAGTAAAATCGAAAGAAAAGGAGTCCTTTTTTTCCAAAGTGAACAGATGCATGAAACACATGAAACACGTGATGTGGGGTTGTGTCATTGGCTAAAAAAACTACCAAGTAGTAAAGGTATCGAAGACGAAAATGCCACACACTTTGGGTTTCGTTATCCACTACAATAATGAAATTTAATTAAAATTTTGTTTAGGGCCCGTCATTTATGTAAAGGATCGACAACCACATCGATTCTAATACTATTGGGTAGAGCAGTAATATAACAGTACCAGTGTCAGAGCACCCCCAGAGTATGCAAAGGACCCCATTCTCCCACACAAGGAAACATAACAATGCTACTGTTAGAGCACCCTGACAATATGCAAACGACCCACGTTTTCCTACACATACTCTTCTGCATAGTAAAAAATTTGCACAATGAAACATAATAATATTTATTGGACAAATTTTCAGGCCTCGTTCCCCCCTTCCCCTTGTTCCCCCCAGTACAATGCCTTCCTCAATCATAAAGGCTTTGATGCTATAATGTTTGTGAGCCTTCTTTATGATATCCACACGAGTCATCCTCATTTACGAGTCTTCCTGGACAGGGAAGAAATAAATAAGGGAGAAGAATTAACTAATCAAATAAATGGTTCTTTTAGAGATGCCTCTGTTAATATAGCTATTTTTTCTCCCAAGTATTGCATATTAAATTCCATATTAGATATTGCATATTGAATTCCATTTCATCGCTTACTTCCTTGAACATTATTTTTCATAATGCATATTCTAACTACAAAGCATAACTCATTCACTTAAAAATAACAAATGCATAAGATGCATAATTATTAAATTTCAAGACACTCATCCTCTGTGTATTGGGATTCTTTTTGAAATCTTGATCATTTGTTTTTTTGCTTTAAAATTAAATCATTAAAAAAATGAAATATATAAAAACCCATCCATTGAAATTTCAAATGGTTTTAATAACCCGTAGAAAATTTAAATAACCACAACATAAATTATGAAACACATTTAGTTACCATCTATCAAAGCCTTTAGATTGGGTTGCACATTATTTACACATTTTAGCAACATAGAGGTTGGTTACAAAATTAAATAACTATAGCATATGGACTTCACACTTTTGACTAAATTAGGGACTAACTAGTAGAGGGCAAGGTGCCACCCTCTTTGTGACATTCCCATGTGTGGTATACCCAATGATCACTACAAGGAAACAACCCTCTAGTAGAGGTTTTTGAGAAAGTCCCTATAAAAATAGCCCAAAAAATTGTTTGTAGCAGAGTTCACTAGCAGAGGTGGGCGAATGGATGTTTTAGCATATTTTTTTTTAACGGTACATCTATAACATACAAATGCACAAGTGCTTTACTATACATATAAGCACTGGTGCCTAATAGAACATGGTGAACCTTGGAAGATTTATTTATTTTTTAAATAAGAAAAAGGTGCACTAAATAAAAAAGTGCACCGGTGTGTATACTACTCGATAACACCATAAAGGGTTGAATTTACAAAAATGTTGATCGTAAAATTTATTTTTCCCATTTCAATGCTATAATGTGCTGAAAATGGCACGAAGAAAAATTCTAATTTAATTTTCTCTTGAATTAAATTAGAAGAAAATTGTAATTCCACATCACATGACAACTTGTACAAGTTAACTAAGTCAGTTTGACTTATTTGGTTATGTTAATTCGAGTTGAGGATCTAACTTGAGTCATGTAGAGTGGTTCCTACTTTATAGGGGCCCTGGTTGAGTTTATTTTGAATTGTAATTAATTAATTCAGTTTATGTGAGTTAAAGTCAGTTTAACCAGTTCCAACTGTTAGAGGAACTAGTGGAAGGTCAAAGTGTGGAAGTGGAACTTGAACCACATTGAGTGATCAACCAGATAACTCATCAATCAACCATAAATAACTCATGCATGTGTGAATTGAGAGTTACCCAGTTGACATTGGAGTTCAAGGACAACGTACTATCAGTTGTATAATCATCCAAATTGTACAGGTGATGCATGCAGTCATAGGAATACCTATGATGGATTGCACAATATTGGATGGGGATTTCCCTAATTAATAGGGGGAATAATTACAAAGGAAACAACGCAAGGAAATAGGGACTTGGGCAATCCAAAATTTGGTTAAGTATTGGCCTAGGCTTGTCTAGGAAGCAGTGAGACAGATAAAGATAGTGCAGAGGTTGCTCGAGCTTGAGCACAACATTGTAATCTTATCGTATTTTTTATTAATGCAATACACATATAATAAGGTTTTTAGTTGTGGCTTTCCCTAGAAATCATTTTATAATGTGTTGATTGAATTTTTTCTCTTGTATGCTTCGTAATTTCATGATAGTTAATTGTTTCCGCGGTTGGTAGAATAGATTCAAGTTTATTGTTTTACTAAATTACATTATCAATTTGAATCTAAAACGAATTTATACATGGTATGAGAGCTGAAATCACAATAGAAGAGAAGAATACAATTTTTTTACTTGTAGGAGGAACAAGTTTTGCATATATCTTCTCTAGAGCTAGCAGCAGAATCAGGATGGCATTCTATGGTTTGAGTCTCGAGTATTCCCTTGAGGGTAGCTCAAATTACATTACTAGGAGAGGCCCGATGGAATCAGTCATGGAAGACAATGGATTGAAGGATTTCATTGATAAGGACATCTCAAAACCAACTCCAACTCATGCACATGAGCTAGCAGAGTGGAAGAAGTGCATAGAAAAAGCAAAAAGGATCTTATTGGAAGGAGTTTGAGATCATATTGTCTCGAACCTCCATGGTAAGGAGACTCCATATGCAATGTGGAAAGTCTTGAAAAACTTGTTTTAGAACAACAGTGACCACAAGCAGCTGGTGTTGAGTCACTGATTTGTCATCATTTTCGCTTGTCTTTGACATTCATTAAGCCATTCTTTCCAACCATCCATTGCACCATTTCACTCAATTACGACCATTTTTACCATAATTCTTAATGATGTGTATTTATATGTCTAAGTGGTTGATTAAAATATTTTTGTTTTTTTTTTTGTATATTAAGAAGAATTTTTCATGATTTTAACTAATGATAGTTTAGCAAGTTCAAGTTGCTGCATAATTGTCAAGTTTCCTTAGCTACCTCCATGGTTGAGGTAGTAACACCACTCTAGAATGAAATCTGACACATGGACATTGTTTCTAGAAGCTCCAATATGGATTGAGATGGGTCAAATTCCACCCAGCTTGCACATGTGGACCTCGAGGAGAAGATCAAGGGAAAATCACAGCAGTTTTGACTAGTCAACTTCAAATGATTTTTTTGAGAAAATGAAAGTGAATCATAGAAAACAAAAACATGGGTTTTTTTCATAACAAGCCAAGTTAAGCTTGGATTGAGTCATTTTCCCAAATTCGTTACTATTTGGGAGATATTTTGGGTTCTTTGGAGCCCTAGTTTGGCATTGTGTTAGCAAATAGTGTACCTATGTGTCAATAAACACCCAGTCAAGCAAACAGAGGTTGGAATGGAATGTGCTTAATCAATTTCCTGGAAACTGGGTGTCCATTCAGTTCTGATATTTAGCCATATGAATCTCCATGAAGTTTCATTGTAATCACTATATAAACACGCCATTGAAATAGAGAAGCGGATAATTTTGGATGCGACTGTAATATTGTGTTAAAAACTTTGTTTTTATTACCTAAATGAAGATGCATACTAAACTTCCAATGCACGGTTAATTGATACTTGAAGTCAAGACCATATGTTGCAGAGGGCCCCTGCAACTGAAGAGGTTCTGTTTTGTTTTATATTTTGCAATTAGATGCTTTTATAGTTTTGATTTCGTAGATTCAACTGTTATGTTTTTATTATGATATTTCATTCTCGTTTCATTCTAGATGCTTAAATAATCTCTGTCATCTTTTTAATTAGTTTCCAGCATTCCATAATATAGGTATTCTATAGATTCTAGTTCTTTTCCATGGTTTTTAGCATAGACTTTTGGATTAAATAGATGAACAATTATTTTTAGAATTTTTGTTTCATTTCCAACGTTTCCTTTTCAATTACCATAGATGTCAAGTTAGTGTAGATTTATTTTCTTTTGAAGGTAGATTAAATCTCTTTTTGCACAGATGTTTATCAGGGATTAGATTTTCCTTCATTCATCTAAGCAATAGAATATTTATTTCAAATAGATTCTTTCTTGCAAATTGAGTAGTTTATTTTTCGATTGTAATTTAAAGATTCTTTTTCTAAGCTTAAAATTGTAATTGCTTTCTAATGATTTCAATAATTCAACAATTTTTTTATTTTCATTAATGCAGATTTCTTTCACATGAAAATTTCCAAAAGACATAAAAATATTGAAGTTGTTTCTTTTTTTTAGAATTTTAGTTTTCTTCTTAATTCATTCTTAGCGAGTAAATTGGTTAAGATTTAAAAATAGATTCAACTCATTTAAATTAGAATTCAGTTTAAATCATCATGATCTTTAACATTTCATCAAAAAGAACAAACAAAACATAAAACGATAATCATCATAATAAACTGAGAGTAAGAATTGCTTCTAGCATATACAGTGCATTTCACTTCATACATTTACCAACTCTAGCCAATAATTTATGTTTGCAATTTAAGAACATTAAATTGACTAAACATTTTGGCACCGTCGTCGGGGAAGTGTAAATAGGAGCCTTTTTATTTCTTAAATAAAGAAAACAAACAAACAAATTTCAATCACCTACCACCCCCACTATGTCATGTCATGCAGTACGAACCACATATCCACATCATGAATTCCTAGTTTTGCAGGTAGAAGAAGATATGACAAATGAGGTTGAAGAAATGTATGGAGATGATGGCAATGAAGAAGATCCTTTTGGATTTCCCATTCAAGAAATCGATGTAAATGTTCAAATGAAGAACATCCCTCCATCCATACTTCCTAACTTCAAAGGTATGAGATCAGAAAACCTAGAAACTTTTCTTTTTGAATTTGAAATCATTTGTAGATCTTATGGCTACTCATTACACATTAAAAAATTGAATTTATTTCCAACAACATTGAAGGATAAAGCTCTTATATGGTTCATGACTTTAGGAACAAATTCTATAAGGACATGGGATGATATGAAAAGATTTTTTTTGGAAAAATATAAAGATTATTGCATACACCATGATCTTAGATATGAAGTCTTTAAGATGAACCAAAAAGAGGATGAAAACCTAGAAGACTTAGTAGAAAGATTTACTTATAATATCAAAAGATCTAAATTGCATAATTTAGGATCATACACATTAAAGACTCTCCTATTAAATGTTATAAAGGATGAATGAAATGATCTTCTTAACCTGGTGGGAAAAGGAGATGTCTCTCAATTGCCATTTCAAGAGATTTGTGAACTGTGCAAGAATATATCAAGAGGAAAAGCAAAGTATGTAAGATATCCTCAAGGTCCATTTATGGCAAGAGTAAGTAAATCAACAACCGGACTGATAAGTCAAACTGAACTTAACAATTTACTAAACATTCTTGGTAGTTTAAATGAACAAATTAACATGCTAAGAATGCAAAACAAGCAAAAGGTTGAAAATGTTTCTTTATTTTTCCCTAAATGTACAAAGAAACATTCTTTGCATGAATGTCCACTCGATAACATTAAAATTTGTAATATTTGTGTAGGATCACATACTATTGAAGATTTCCCATCATTACCAAGGTTGAAGGCAGTTTACCAAAAGGATAATGGAGTGAATCAAGCAAAAGAGCAACTCTGTTATGTAGCTCCAAGAGGACTATGGAAACCTCATCAACCCAATATGATGCAATATCCTTGTGAAAAATTTCAAGGTTATGCACAACAATCTCAAAGTAATCGGCAAACACCCTTGCCTTGGAAACCTTGGCCATCTCAATCCCAATCTCAAAACCAATCTTGGAAGTAGGGTTGGGAAGAGCCTTACAGAGGAAATCCATCGTATCCTCAATCTTTCCCTCACTATCCTCAATACCAATATCAGTGGTATCCATACCATTCACGTCCACCAGAGCATCATTTTCATCCTCAGTTGACCTCAATTCAACCTTTCCCATTACCACGCACACAAACACCCCAAAGGTCCATTCCCACTCCACTACCTGCACAACCATTTCGAGTCCCCAACAATAAAACACCTTAATCCACTCACAATGTTGAGGTATTGAAAAATGATTCACCAACTGCCATTGAAGAACAAAAACCAGAAGAAGAATACTCAGATAAGGTCCAAGAATCATGGATGCTTGTCGATAAATATTAGTTGTTGGAACTTGAGATTGAAAAGTTTCATGCATGCTTATCACCAGATTCTATGAATGGACATCACATATCTGAGGACTTGCATGGCATGATAGAAGGAAGCCAAGGAAGACAACATTACATTGATTCTTAGTTCAAGACAGTCATCGGATCCCAATGCTCAATTCTTCAATATCTTTTGACATCATCTCAATCAAGGAAATTGGTCTCTCATATACTGGTACATATCGAAGAATATATTTCAAAACCTGCATATGGGTTTATCTATCATCTTGTTACACACATGGTTCCATTGGAAGTATTCATATACATCAACAAGATTTATTTTTCCAGTAGAGTAGGACATATATAAAAAAAAAAAGTAAAGAGAAAAATAAGTCGTATTGTGAAAACCAGCTTGCGCAAAGTTCACAATAAGTTCTTCAATTTCATGATGGTTTCAATATTTTATTATGGTTCTTCAAATCATTTTTTGTTCTATGCTCGAGTTGGCTGATGTGGGATTCCTTAAGGCCCACTTTCCAATAGATCTTGTCCCATCAACCTCAACACCTTATCTAGGATCAAGATCAGAGATTATTTGAAGTGCCTTGGAACTTGCATACATCAATGGAAAGCCTCCTCCTTGACAACAATGGGAATACAAAAATGTCTCTTGATTGTCAGACCTTGCAGGTGACTCAGCTTCAACACATTCATTCGTCCCTGTCAAGATGCACTCAAGTACCTTAACACTCATTTACATTATCGGTTAGTTTTCTCGCATTGGTTAACAATTTTCATTAATGATCTGTAATCCAATGATTTCTTTCCATGCTCGACTTCAACACATTCATTTACATGGTAAGAATTGTACCATGATTTTTGGTTTTGGATGAAGACTAATGGTTTTATGGAATCAACAACAACTTACAGTAGTATATTTTGTTGGTTTCTTGTAGTAGCATTTTTTGTCATTCAATAGTGGCATGATGGCACTGTTATAACACTTATTCATTCATTTCATTTTCAAGCAAAACAATAAAATTGTGCCTATTTCAGTGAATATGCAGTATGTTTCATGGTTTCTACTTTAGCATGCAGTACACAATCCAAATAAGCAGTTCAAACTCAGAGAAAACTGATTTTTGAAAAAATTAACATTTTTCGCAACAACTATGGAAAGTTGCAGTTTCTGCAGCAACTGCTGTAGCAACCTATTTTTGTTGTAGTAGTTTTTTCCGAAGGCAGTTTTGGCACAAATATTGCAAGAGATTGGAGTAGCAATAAAAAATTTTGAGCTTCTGGGTTTTCTCAGAATATAGTAAGTTGAGTAAGAAATGGGGAGAATTCCCAAAAAATGAAAATTCCCGGGAATTATCAGCAAGATTTTAAGGGGGATTTTCATTTTTTACAATTGTGGACAGGTTAGGCCAGATTTGGTATTTTTGCACAGTAGCATCTTTTCTTCATCAAAATGGGATTCTGAAGGCATGAAGCGGAAAAAAAAAGGTAAAAATACACCATTTCCCTTTTGAATCACTCAATTTGGCCTTAAAAGGAGTTTGTGGCATATGTTTTTGTTGCAACATTGGGCAATGTGAAGGGTGAAATAGGGCAAAAATTGATTTGATCATAACTTGCAAACCGTGCATCCGTTGGTCCAGAAATTTTTATGGTAAATGAATTAAGGTAGGGTAAATTAATACAAAAAATTTGAAGAAATTCCAGTATGTATTATTGAAGAAATTTGTCACTTTCACCTACATCCATTTCTTAATTTTCTCAGGATCTGTGCACCCATTGCCTAAGATTTTTTTGTGGAAAGATTCATAAAACTGATCGTAACAACCTTAGAAAAATTCAGGAGAATCGGATTTACCATTTGAGAGAAATTGCAAAAACAAGTCGGTTACATGAATATGGTACATTTCGTGGAGCAAGGTCAAAGTGATGGAGTAGCGTACCTGAGCCAAATCATCACCTACAGCTCCTACTTTAGCATTTCAAGTTCTTCAAAAGATAAAATTAAGGTGAAAACTTGCATAAGACTTTTTAATTTATTAAAAATTTAGGAAAATGTGAAAAATAACCACTTCAATTACCATTAATGCAATTCATCTTCTCCATCTTTGACCTAGCCCTCATCAACCTTTTTCATCTTTGAATTAACCATTCAACCATATTTTCATTTATTGATATATCCCTCATACCAAATTCATACCCTTTCAACAAGCCTTATCATCAAGAAATAGTGTGCAATATATTCAAAAGTCATCGTGCAAATATTATGAGTATGAAAGCTTGGCATGGTAGTGATCCATAGTAGAAGTCGTCATGAATGTCTTGTAGTCCCTGAGTTTGAAATCTGATATCAATCTACTAGCTTTTGGAAATTTGAATACGATGTGCTTAAGAGCTAGGTTCATGACAAATTTGAAGTGTTTGGAGCAAAGGTTGATTGAAGACATGGTTGTGAAGGAATGAAAGCATTAGTTGGTGTTTATCACTTTTATTGTGCATAAATGATAGACCTCAATGCATTATTTGTTGATGTTTTGATCCATTGTCTATATCTTTAAAAAATAAAATAGATGCATGCACTCCTTTCATAGGTCATTTTTTATAAAAAGTAATAAATAGAGGACATTGAAATCTGCTATGTTTTGACTCTACTAGGCAAGAGATGGATTTAGCTAAGGTATGTGTTGAAATTGTAGCTCATAAAGTTTTTAAGAGCAAAAGATATGTTCAAAGTACTCTAAAGTCTGCACAAACAATATGCCTATAAAATGGAGTATCCTAGAGAGAAAGAGAGAGAAAGAAACAAATATGAGTTTATACCCAAAGATCAAAGACAATGTTTTTTGCACCATTTTATAAATTGTTGCACATTTTTCTCTTCTATGGGTATGATATCACAAGGATGCTACCTTGCAAGGATACATGCAATAAACAAGAGCAAGAGTTCGGAATAAGGTAAAAAAAATGGCAGCAAGTTCTTTTCATATCATAAAGAAAATGCAACAGGAGTTTAGCAACAACACAAAAATGCTTTGTCTTCTTTCCATATTCAACACATATTCATTAAGGCTTATGCATAATACATTGATACCCTATTTCAACATGCATACAGAAGGATTTGAGGAACACCTCCAAAAGTATGGTAATAAACATGATTCATATTGAAAAAAATTGAGTTAAGCCTTGAATGTGTGGTTATTACTCCAAGTTACCACAATGGTTCAATCATTTCATCAACCTTTTATTCCTCTTGGAATCTCTTCTATGGGTTCATTGTCCCTTGGTTGAAAAATCTTGTATGGTGGAGATGGTTTTATTGGTTAGACTCCATTTCTTGGACATTTTATGGTCTAATTGCAGCACAACTAGGTGACATGGATTCTAAGATGAATACAATAGAAGAAAAATTAAAAAATAGTATATTTTGGGAGAGGCTACTTCTTGGGAGTTGTATTTTACATGGTGTGAATTCATATTTCATTTTCTTTGATGTTTCATTTCCCATTGAAACATTCAACTTTCAGATTTAGGCATCAAAGACAGGAGTGCTATAAATGAGCTTTATTCCATGGAGATGATACTTGGTGTGGATCCATGCTCTCATGAATTTGGAAAGGATAAAAGATAGGTGATATAAGAAGAACTTAATTAATAAGATTAATGAACATTTTTTAAAGAAACACTCTTCAAGAATGAAATATGACAACCTTGTGTGGATAAATAAAAGAGGCATATGAGTTCATTTTTGAGACTCAACTTGCATGAGGACATGCAAATATCTCAGTGTGGGGGGGATGTTGGGTCACTGATTTGTCATCATTTTCACTTGTCTTTGACATTCATTAGGTCATTATTTCCAACCATCCATTGCACCATTTCACTCACTTACTACCATTTTTACCATAATTCTTCATGACGTGTATCTTTATGTCTAAGTGGTTAATTAACATAGTTTTCCTTTATTTTTAGTAGATTAAGAAGAATTTTGTAAGATTTTAACTAATGACAGTTTAACAAGTTCAAGTTCCTGCAGATTTCTCAAGTTTCTGTAGCTACCTCCATGGTTGAGGTAGTAGCACCACTTTAGAATGAAATTCGACACATGGACATTGTTTCTAGAAGCTCCAATATGGATTTTGATTGGTCAAATTCCACCCAGCTCACACATGTGGACCTCCAGGCAAAGATCAAGGGAAAATTGCAGCAGTTTTGACCAGTCAACTCCAAACACTTTTTCTGAGGAAATGAAAGAGAATTTCAGAAAAGAAAAAAAGCATGGGTTTTGTTCATAACGAGCCCAATTAAGTTTGTTATGACCAGGTTTCCCAAATTCATTTCCATTTCAGAGATATTTCAGGTTCTTTATTTTCAATTAGCAAACAATGCACCTATGTGTCAATAAACACTCAATCAAGAAAACAAAGGTTGGAATGGACTGTGCTTCATCAAATTCATGGCAACTAGGTGTCCATTCAGTTCTGATGTTTAGACATATGAATCTCCATGAAGTTACATTGTAATCACTATATAAACACGCCATTGAAACAAAGAAGGGGATAATCTTGGATGTGACTGTAATACTATGTTACAAACTCTGTTTTTATTCCCTAAATGAAGATGCATATTGAACTTCTGATGCATAGTTAATTGATACCTAAAGTCGAGACCATTTGTTACGGAGGGCCCTTGCAACAGAAGAGGTTTTGTTTTATTTTACATTTTTCAATTAAATGTTTTCATAGTTTTGATTTCATAGATTCAATTGTTATGTTTTTATTATGATATTTCATTCTCATTTCATTCTAGACGCTTAAATCATCTTTGTCATCTCTTTAATTAGTTTCCAACATTCTATAGCATAAGTGTTTGTATCTTTAGATCTTAATTAGTTTCCAACATTCCATAATATAGGTACTCTATAGATTCTAGTTCGTTTCCATGGTTTTTAGCATAGACTTTTGGCTTAAATAGATGAACAATTATTTCTAGAATTGTCGTTTCATTTCCAACATTTCCTTTTCAATTACAATAGATGTTAAGCTTGGCGTAGATTTATTTTCTTTTGAAGATAGATTAAATCTATTTTTGCATAGATGTTTATCAGGGATTAGATTTTCCCTCTTTCATCTAAGCAATAAAATATTTCTTTCAAATAGATTCTTTCCTGAAAATTGAGTGGTTTATTTTTCTATTGTAATTTAAAGATTCTTTTTCTGAGCTTAAAATTGTAATTGCTTTCTAATGATTTCAATAATTTAATAATTTTTTTATTTTCATTAATGGAGATTTCATTCACATAAAAATTTCCAAAATACATAAAAATATTGAAGTTGTTTCTTTCTTTTTAGAATTTAGTTTTTCTTCTTAATTCATTCTTAGTAAGTAAATTGGTTAAGATTTTAAAATAGATTCAACTCACTTAAATTAGAATTTAGTTTAAATCATCATGATCTTTTACATTTCAACAAAAAGAACAAACAAAACATAAAACAACAATCATCATAATAAACTGAGAGTAAGAATGGATTCTAGCATATATAGTGCATTGCACTTCATAAGTTTACCAATTTTCGTCGATATTTATGCTTCCAAATTAAGAACATTAAATTGACTAAATAGTTGGCACTGAAGTACAAGCTCAGGAAAATCAAGATGGAGAAGGATGACACAATACCACAGTTCCTGACCAGGTTCCCCTAATGTCGAGATGAACTTGGAGTGTTGGTGTAATAGTTGCCGAAGATGATCTCGTTGGCCTAGCACATGTAGGTCTTCCCAAGATCTGACACGTTAGCTACAAACCATTTGGCTTGATTCAAGTTTAGTCTCAACAGGTTTTAAGTTCAAACTTGATAAGAAGTTGTTCATGGTGGATGTTGATTGTCAGATAATTTTTTTAATAACAAATATTAAAAATAAATGTTAATTATGAAAAGAAATATAAAAGAAAAACTCAACCTTGTAATTCTAAATCAAAAATTGTAATTTAAATATAATTAATTTAATGCATATTTGATTTTATGTAATTAAAAATAATTTGTTATATAGATCAATTAAATATTAATTTATAAATTAACAAAATTGTTGTTATTATTATGGATATATATTATAATATGTTTTTATTTTCATAATGTGTTTAGTGTTTGTTTCTTGGTCATATTCAACTATAAGGCATTTTGTATTCGCAATGAGGTATCATTAGAGTATTATAGATATTATTCTTCATTGGCTTTTGGGTTTTACCATTTAAATTATTTTTTTCCTTCCTCTATTTATGTTTATTAAAAGTATTATACTTATTTAATATTTTTTTTAGGAGTTCAAATATGATAAATTTATTGTTATATGACGCAGCCTAAACCACATCTACCCACATTATGCAAATAAAATTGCATGTCACACTATGTTCCTAGAATTTTAATATTCCTGCCTAGTAAAACCTTCTTAAACCAAGGTTTAATGCTCTTAATTAAATTCTTCAACAGAAGTTATTTAATCACACGTTAATCAGATTATACCCGTGGATTTTCTTACTGTCCGATCCACAACAAACCTGACCAATCACCGTCAACTGCGTGTTGCACAACTGACGTATTTATTTCACACTTGACTTTTGGGCGCTCCAAATTACCATCGTCGATTTGTCTCATCTGATCCAATGGCTATCGCGACGTATCACACGCCAACTAGCCTGGCTGATCTCCATCATATCTTTCATTTACCTCAATCCAATGGTGATCGCGCCATTTCACGCGATTACATGCACGACCGATATTAGATTGAGAATGCGCGAGAAAAGTGGTTTTCTCATGCTACATGTAAACCCCTCATGTTAATCGCGTGAAATCGTAGAATAACATTTACAGCTTTTAGGGTGTGTGAGATACCACTGATCACTTGCGAAGACCACTCCATCCTTCTGTTAACACGTGGTTTTAATCTCTGCCATTCATCTTCCATCAATATCATCTGTCAATCTTACCGATCTGACAGTTCCCGTTCTTTGATTTTAATTATTTCTATGTCATTGATCATCTGTGTGTGACTTGACTGTTTAATGACTTTGCTTTGGGCTCAACCAATCCATACATTGCATTGAAGACTTCAACCACAGAACTAGGTTGAAGCAAGGATTTCTTATTCCTTTCACTAATTTCGATCTTTGATTGTTCTTCCACTTGACTCCTTCGTGAGCTTTGTTTTGTGTATTATTTAAACGCTACCACTCATGAGCTTTGATTTGGTTATTCAATCAGATTCCAACATTGTCCAATCATCGCAATACTCCTCTGTGCATTGTCCTCTCTCTCGAATTATTTTTGAATTCCCTGCAAACTTATGTTATGCAAATACTCTGATACTATGCATATTTTATAATTCAATTATACAATACAATCCACACAAACTCAGAAATTGCACTTTTGTATTAATAAATACATATTTACACAATGAATTCCTTCTTGGCCTAATCTTCTATATCAGTGGACTTTTGACACTGCTTCACTCTATCTGCCTGTAGGCGACAATCAATCTTCTATATTACCTATATAACGATGATTCCCCCTTTTTATGCTTTTGAGGCTTATATTTTATACAAAAGGTTCTGTTAACCAATTCTGGTTCAGATCCTTAATCTGCTCATCAAGTCCTAAAATCTCTCAATGATCCTGTGGGAATCTCAAAAACTCAACTAAATCCTAAGGATTCTCTTTAATCCCTAAAATCATGAAACCAATCCCTGATCTAAGATTTAAAATAGATCAAATTCTCTAAATCCTCACTAATCACTCATCATCACTCATGTTCTCCTACATTCGAGAGCATTTACAAATATCTTCACAATATTTAATTAATTCCTATTCTAAATTAAAATCATTCAAAAACATTAAAATTACATTAAGTTAATTCTTTTCAAAACCAACTCCCTTAAAACACAAGACCCCCTATGTCTTACTAAAATGCAATGATATTTCTGAGCTGGATGCTTCTGCATCATTATATATTTATGCATATGCTCATGTATGCATATGTTTATGGTCTTTCATGGAATCAACACCTCTTTTCTAGATCTAAGGTTGTTATGTAGATTTAATTCCTTGGATAAAATTCATGGTATTTACTTTTTTAACATTACATGTATTTATGTTATTCTTTAGATATAGTATTTTAGCACCTTAGATTAAATTTTGAAGCCTTTCTTTT
This sequence comes from Pinus tabuliformis, assembly GCA_031772625.1. Taxonomy (NCBI): domain Eukaryota; kingdom Viridiplantae; phylum Streptophyta; class Pinopsida; order Pinales; family Pinaceae; genus Pinus; species Pinus tabuliformis. The sequence continues at coordinate 1,124,401,272 of CM062807.1, read as the reverse complement.
CACACATATGTAATTTTTTTTTGGATTACATGCTTTATTTCTTCATTTTCTAAGCATTATTTTCATCAAATATGGAATTGTGATTGTATCTAGAGCATAAAAATTAGTCAGGATTAAATAGTTGTCAAAATTGGTTTTCATTTTCTCTAGGTCTAATTAAAAGCCAATCAATGATTAAGATAACTTCTCTACAAATATATAACCTAAATTTTTTGGGCACAATTTTATTTTTTTGGTGATCTTAATGGTTGAGAAAATGTATCTTCTCCTAAGAGTTCATAAGTTCAAACCTAGAGGAGGATTGGGTATGTACACCTTTCTAGAATTAACAGTTAAATTATTGCATGGTGGGAGGGACCTTATCCCACAAACAAGGGTGTCTCATACACCAAATTGGTGTCTTACTTTGTTGTGACCTTAAAATCAGATTATTTTTACTATTATAAAAAAATATGAAAATCAAGATTTCAAACAAAAGAGAAAACAAGCGATGCATATAATTTTTTTTGCCTTCTCACCCCTCCCATCTTAGTAGGAATTTGTACAACATAAGAATCCATATGAAGCTAGATGGATTCTACTTCCTCAATTAGTATGAACTAACCTTTCCTTCATAAATAAATTGTATGATACTGTTATGAAACCAGCTCAAGAAAAGATAGAAAAGATAGATCAACGCCTTAGAATTCAGCCTCTTCGAGGGGGCAACCTCCTTTACATTACATAAATGAACAATTCTTCCATGATACAAATGACAAAACCTCCTTTCTATATATAGGCGTCTAAGGAGTCACAATATAATCTAGCCGAGCTAACAATAATAATATAAAGCCACAAAAATAACAATAGAGGGATTCTATGGGGCACAGAAATAACAACATGGGGGTAATAGGGGCACAACAATATAAATAAGGGGTATAACTACAATAGTAATGGGGTAATCACTAGTATTATAGGGACCCAACATGCCCCTCTCCTTCAAAAAAGTGTTGTCCTCAACGCTTGAGTAGTTCTGGATACTTCTGCATAAAATTCTCATCCTCCCATGTGGAATCTTCAGCGGATAAGTTCTTCCACTTGATAAGATACTCTGAAATTGATCGATTTCGTAGCTGTCGAGTTCTTGTTTCTGTGACTGCTTCCGGTTCCAATATAATTTTTCCTTCCTCGTCAAGTTCTGGCAATATTGTTTGAACTGGGAGCTTGTCGCCTATAACCTTCTTTAAACATGAAACATGGAAAACTGGGTGCAATCGAGAAGCTGCAGGAAGCTCCAATTTGTATGCCATAGTACCAATCTTTTGCAACACCTTGTACGGACCATAATACTTTGGTGATAATTTATTATCCTTCTTAGCTTGCTTTAGGGACATTTGCTTATATGGTTGTAGCCGTAGGAATACCCAATCACCTACATCAAAACTTCTTTCACTGCGATGTTGATCTGCCTGTTGTTTCATTCTATTTTGTGCCAACACGAGGTTATCCTTTAAGAGTTGGAGGACTTGTTGTTGATGTTCGATGTGATGTTCCACTGCCTGAACCTTAGAATTTTCTCTTAAATATGATGTGATGGATGGTGGTTGATACCCATAAAGTGCCATAAATGGGGTCATTTTTGTTGTTGTATGGAAGGAAGTGTTATACCACCATTCAGCCAGAGGCAACCATTTGACCCATTGTGTCTGTTTATCAGATACAAAGCAACGAAGATATCCTTCCAAACATTTGTTTACTATCTCAGTTTGCCCATCAGATTGAGGATGATAAGATGAGCTATGAGCTAACTGAGTACCAAGACAAGAAAATAATTCTGTCCAAAAATTTCCAGTGAAAATGGGATCTCTGTCACTTACAATAATCTTTGGGTTTCCATGTAGCTTTTGAATTGTTTCCATAAATGCAGTAGAAACTGTACTGGCTTTAAATGGATGTGATAATGCACAAAAGTGTGCATACTTGGTAAGTCTGTCAACTACCACCATGATGACACTCTTTCCCTCAGACTTGGGTAAACCTGTGATAAAATCCATTGAAACCTCCTCCCAACGTTGGCTTGGAATGGATAAAGGTTGTAATAGACCCGGTGTCTTAATTGTTTCAACTTTATTTTGTTGGCAAACCAAACATTCCGCCACAAACTTTTGAATATCTGATTTAAGGCCATCCCAAAAAAATTCCTTCTTAACCCTGTGGTAAGTTTTTAAAAATCCTGAGTGCCCTCCTAAGGGAGAAGTGTGCAATTCCATAAGAATCTTTTGTTTTAGCTGGGAATTCTTACAGAGGTATAAGCGATCTTTGTACCATAACGAATCATTTTTCCAGCTAAATGTATCAGACGTACTGGAATCTTGTTGTAGCTTTCGAATAAGTGCCCACACTTCTTCGTCATTCTTCCATTCCTCCCTTGCTTCGTTTATCCAATCTGGTTGGATAATAGAAATGGCACACAACAATGCTTCCACATCCTCATCCTTTCTTGAGAGTGCATCTGCCACCACATTTTGCTTCCCTTTTTTGTAGATGATTTCAAAGTCATAACCCAACATCTTTGTGACCCACTTTTGTTGCTCTTCAGAGGATAATCTTTGTTCTAAAAAGTATTTAAGGCTATCATGATCCGTTTTTACCTTGAAGTGTCTTCCCATTAGGTAGGGTCGCCATTTCTTAAGTGCATGGAGTATTGCCAACATTTCCTTCTCATAAATAGCTTTGCTTAAAAACTTTCCCTTGATTGGACGACTTTCAAAAGCAATGGGTCTTTCATCTTGCATTAGAACAGCACCAATTCCATTTCCTGAAGCATCACATTCCACAATAAAGGTTTTTGTGAAGTCCGGTGTAGCTAAGACCGGTGCTTGGCACATTGCCTCTTTAAGATGTTCAAAGGCCTTTGTTGCTTCCGAAGTCCATGAAAATGCATCTTTCTTCAATAATGTTGTTAGAGGTGCTGCTATTCTCCCATAATTCTTAACAAACTTGCGATAATACCCTGTCAACCCAAGAAATCCTCGCAGATGCTTTATGGATGTGGGGATTTTCCATTCCTTAATGGCTTTAATTTTGCTAGGGTCTACCTTAACTCCTTCATGAGATACAATATGACCCAAATATTCCACCTCCTGGACTCCAAAGAAACATTTGGATCTTTTTGCATATAATTGTTTCTCCTCCAATAGTTGTAGCACCCTGTCAACATGTTCAACATGATCCTTCCAAGACTTGTTGTAGATTAGTATATCATCAAAAAATACTAACACAAATTTTCTAAGGAATGGTTTGAAAATTGAATTCATCAAACCTTGAAATGTTGAAGGTGCATTGGTAAGGCCAAAAGGCATGACCAAAAATTCATAATGACCCTCATGAGTTCTAAATGCCGTTTTCGGAATGTCTTCAATCTTCATTCTGATTTGATGATATCCCGAACGAAGATCCAACTTGGTGAAGTAAATTGATCCATGCAATTCATCCAGTAATTCATCAATGACAGGAATGGGGAACTTATCTTTAATAGTGAGCTTGTTGAGCTCCCTATAATCCGGACACATGCGCCATGATCCATCCTTCTTGTGCACCAATACTACTGGAGCAGAGAAAGAACTTTGACTCGGTTGAATTATACCAGCCTCTAGCATTTCTGCAACCATACGTTCAATTTCACTTTTTTGGACATAGGGATATCTGTACGGCCTGATGTTTGGAGGAACACTTCCTGGAATCAGATGAATAGCATGATCATGATCACGCATAGGTGGGAGACCTTTGGGAGTCTCAAATACCTTGGAATGATTGTCCAGGACTTTTTGGAGATCTGGAGAAATAGATGATTCCAATGTGGAAACATCTAGCGAACATAATTGTGCAATTACACCTCTTTGCTCCTTTTTTAGAAGCTTTGTCATACCATTAGAGCTGATTATCTTTCCTGGTTTCCCTGCAATACCCCTTAATTCAACTTCCTTTCCTTCCGTAGAAAATTTGATGAAAAGTTCTTGAAAATTAAAAGCTATTGTACCCAAGGATTGTAGCCATTGGACTCCTAGTACAACATCAGCACCTCCCATTGGAATGGAAAGCATTGGGCTAGTCAATACATATTCTCCCATGGATAGCTTGATATTATGGCACTTTCCAGAGCAATTTATTGTTCCTCCATTTGCAATCATCACTTGACACTCTGGTGCTGGATATAGGAAGCAATTCAATTCTTTTGCTACCCTACAATGAATAAAATTGTGGGTGCTTCCTGAATCAATCAACACTATTACCTTTTTCTTCTTGATTTGTCCTTCTATCTTGATGGTTTGAGGAGTGGTAATTCCCGCCAATGCATTACAAGATATGGTCGGATTTATTTGTTCTTCATCTAGGCTTTGTTCCTGGAGTATATCTTCTTCTTTTGACCTTTCTTGCTCCTTTTCTTCTTCCTCTTCACAATCTATGTAGAATAATTTCTTCTCAGCACACTTATGACCTTTAGTGTATTTGCTATCACAACTGTAACAAAGCCCTTTTGCTCTTTTTTCTTCCAATTGTTGTGGTGTCAACCTTATAGGTTGTGGAAGACTAGGGGCAACAACACTTCCGTCTTTATAGTTGTGAGTGGTATGCTTCCTGGTTGCCATAATTTTGCTTTCCATTTTTCTTGCTAACCTGAATGCCTTCTCTAATGAATCAGGTTCCCAAAGGCGAACATCATGTTGGATATTATCCTTTAAAGACCCTATGAACACATCAATCCTATGCTCCTCTGGAATATCTTTTACCCTTATGTTCAATTTTTGGAACTCCTCAATGTGCTCCATTACTGAACCCTTTTGTTTGAGACTTATCAATTGGCTAAAAAAAGTGTTGCTTTTTGTATCTTCATAATGTGCTATCAATTCTTCCGTAAAAATTGCCCAAGTGATAAATTGTTTACGAGAGCAAAGCCATTGATACCATACAAACTGATTTGGTTCCAAATATACAGTTGCCATACGTACCTTTTGTGTGTTTTGCACATTATTGAGATCGAAGAATTGCTCCATCTGTAATATCCATGTGGCGGGATCCTTGCCATCAAACTTCCTCATATCGATTTTTGGAATATGGTGGGTCTTCGATCCAACATTAGCGTCTATGGAATCATGATTAACATTTCTTTTGTTCACATCATGAGTTTCCTTTACAACCTTTTCACCATTAGTAAGTATTTCTTGTAGAAAATTTGTCAAATCTGTCTTCAAATCTGCCATGTCTGTCTTCAAATCTGTCTTCAAATCTGCCATGTCTCTCTTCAAATCTGTCTTCGAATCATCCATATTAGCTTCCATGCCCTTTATCTTAGATTCCACGCCATTTATCTTAGCTTCTGTTAGCTTTTGTGAGCGTGACATTTGTTGCACTTGTTCTTGTAATTTTGATATATCATGTAGCATTTCTTCCTCTTCTTCATGAGTCATGCTAGAGCTTTCAGGTTCCTTACTAGGTGTTTGCATTTTCTTTCCTCGGGGCATCAGTTACCGATAATAATGCTTTACTATGCCCTTTGAATTCCGTTAAACCAAGCTTACACAAAAATTTAAAAAAAACTACACACCTTTTTTCACTTTATAGAAGCCTGATATTGAATCTGATGTATCTCTGTAATTTCGGATCATCTAGTTCTGAAATTGTGACCTGTAGTAGCCTTCTGTGTCCTCTTTCCAATGCCACAAGTCTGACCCAAATTGGATTCTCCAAGGAAGAGTTATGTGAAATCTCCCACAGTGACTTGCTTTTAGACTAGTTCAGTAGAGCGAACTTGTACGATGTGCCACGAGTCACTGTTTCAACCTTTGAATCTGAAACATGCATACAAGAAACTACAGTCCGTCCTCTTTCTTTACCTTCTTACGAAATTTCAATCTGATCCCCAGAGAGAAAGTTATGACGATTTTCCCCAGGTCACCTGTTTTGAATGTAATTCAGGAGTCTGCAAAAAGACCAACTTCCTCAGATCATATCTCCGCAAATATCGTGCGAAAAGCTCTGAAATTCGGACCCAAGGTTCAGCGTGATTTCTTCTCAAATGGGTTTTTTTTGCAACTTCTGAAACGTCACAGAAAAAAGTTATAGCGAAAATTCCACGATGACCTGTTTGGAGCAGCGAAACCCTAGAATCAAAAGCTCTGATACCAAATGTTATGAAACCAGCTCAAGAAAAGATAGAAAAGATAGATCAACGCCTTAGAATTCAGCCTCTTCGAGGGGCCAACCTCCTTTACATTACATAAATGAACAATTCTTCCATGATACAAATGACAAAACCTCCTTTCTATATATAGGAGTCTAAGGAGTCACAATATAATCCAGCCGACCTAACAAAAATATTATAATGCCACAAAAATAACAATAGAGGGATTCTATGGGGCACAGAAATAACAACATGGGGGTAATAGGGGCACAACAATATAAATAAGGAGTATAACTACAATAGTAATGGGGTAATCACTAGTATTATAGGGACCCAATAGATACACCATTCTAGAGTCGTCGTGAACACCCTTCTTCTCACAATTGTAAGGTGCAAAAATTGGTTGTAAAAATTTATGTTTCTAATTTTCCCTCCTTTATAAGGGTTATGCATGGATATTTTGCAGAGCAACCTGTTGATAGGTGGAAAAAGTCCTCCTACAACAAGGGACCATCACCCAATCAAGACCCTGATTAGGCCTATACTTGTTTGGTGTAGTGATTTCCATTGGTATGTGGACCCAATTGCCACCCAAAGAGATTACTCCTAAGAAGACATTTTCGTTTAATCTTTCATAAATCTTAACTGCAATTTTATTGAACATAAATAAAACTAGCTAGTATCTGGAAATATTTACTTGTGATTTGAAGTTGATTGTTTTGAAAGTCATGTCATGAATAACCTTTAAAAGAAATAAAATAGTTCCTTGCTCGATGTTTCTATGTCGCCGGGGGGGTGGGGGGGTGGGGGGAAGGGGGGTTTAATGCTAAAGTCATGAGTTAAGAATCATTTTTGAAAAAGAAAACACAAAACGAAATGTTGGGTGACATGTATGAATCAATGGCAAGCGGTATTCAATGAAATCAAATCAAAGAAAAAGGTAAGTCTTTTCAAGTAAAATTGAAAGAAAAGGATTTTTTTGCAAAGTGAACGAACGCATAAAACACACAAAACACATGATGTGGGTCCATGTCATTGGCTAAACCAACTACCATGTAGTGAAGGTACCGATGACGAAAATTCCATACACTTCAACTTCATTACCCACTAAAATAATGGAATTTAATTAAAATTTTGTTCATGCTCTTCTCATTTATGTAAAGGATCGGCAACTGCACCCTCACAATATGTAAAGGACCCCGTTCTCCTGCACATATTCTATCCTTGACACAGTAAAAGTTCCACACAAGGAAACATAGTAATATTAATTGGAAATTTGTTCAGGCTCCGTTCTCCCCTTCCCCTCCCCTCCTTTGCCTATGCAAAGGACCTGCAACCACGAAACATAATGATATTAATTGGAGATTTATTCAACCCCTCTTCCTCCCCGCGGCCTATGCAATGGACATACAATTTCATCAATTCTAACATCATTGAACAGAACACTAACATCACAGTGTTAGTATTAGGGCACTCACCAATGAAATGAACACTCAGAAAATCAAATTTATTTTTATTCTAAAATGAATTGTCAAGTACAGACAAATACCAAAAATAAAATGCCCTTTACAAGGGAATTATGTCCTACTAGAACTCTCTCTTCCCATTGAAAAAAATTAAAAATAAAATTTGTTGAAAATTAAAAAACTATTTTTAAATTTATGCATAAATAAAAATATTAAACATTTTTAAAGTAATTTCATTAAGGCCCATGGGTCTTTGGATTGACAGTGAATGGGTGCACTGTTAAGGCACTCCTTGCGATAGGTCATTGGTTCAAATCCCACGTGGGTGCTTACCTACCATAAAAAAAATACTTTCATTAAAATTGCAAAAAACATAATGAAATAAAGCAAAATAAATGCACTTTGACATCAAAACAAATGCTATATTCCTAATATAAACATAGAATAATAAAATATTTCATTTGCCCGATGTTTCTATGTTTGGTGTTGGGGTGAGTTTTAACTCTAAAGTCACGGTGGAAAAATCGTTTTTGAAAAATAAAGTACAAAACTAAACTAGATTGTAACTCAGAAGTTGGGTGGCATGTAATACATTAAGGAAAGAAATTTCACACAAAATTGAATAATGAATAATGACTTAACTCACAGTAATGTGGAAAATTTTAGGGGCTAATGTTCGCCCAGTGGGCTAATTTTCCATGATTTTTCCACAAAAAAGGTTCGCCAATTTCCAATTTTATAAAAGACGATTCGCCCAAATTTTAGAATATAAAATTATTTAACCTTAAAAATCGCCAACATTATATAGAGACTATATATAAAATAATTATAAATTTGAATAATTTTACAAATATATCAATAAACATTTATAATTTGCATATTAGGGATTAGTGAGATTCGCCAATGTTTTAAACTTCAAGAAAATTTTCCATCCTTAAAATTTTCCTTGGTAGTAATATAATAATTCACACATTCAAATAAGATTTGCTTCGAAATATTTTGATATCCCAACTTTTATTTCAAAACTGATAAATAATAACAAGTTTTAGAATTCCAAATTTTCCAATCCTCGAGTCTCAATGTTTCATTTGTCATTGGAAAAAACCCTTAGGTCTCAATTATGGAAATTCCAACCCCTCAAGGGTCTTCAAAATTATCTTCAAACTCCTTTTATAACATTCATAATTGATTTCTAGAAAAAAATATTTTCCAGTTGTTCTTCAACAAACTCTCTAAATGGATATTCAGTTAATTTATTTGTTACATGAGAAGACAGATTATTTTGCTTGTGAAGAGGGATTTCTCATTATCCTAAATGTTAAGATAATTAATCTTTTTTGTATCATCCTCCCTTTTTTTCTTCAAATCTACAATACATTTTTTACATTAATTTCTAAGACCTTGTGACATTTAAATATTTGTACAATCCACTCTATATTTTTCTTCATTAGTTGACCTCGGAAAGCCTTAAAAAACATTTTCATTTTGAAAAGATAAACCATAGTGGAAATGAAGCTAATAGAAATACATAAAATCAATTATGCAATAAATTTCATTAATGGAGAAAATTTTATTATATGTATAACAACCTAGAAGATCACCCATTTATTACAATTCCAACATATTAATGTGTCAACTACCGAAATATCAAATATTAAAAATTCAAATTAACATTCATACTCACCCATCTCTTTTAATTTGGATAGAAAACTCATTTGCATTATATGTTTAAAGTTCTATTCAATTAAGAAAAAAATTATTTTCATACTTAATCGACTTAAATTCCATCCCACTTAAATTCCATCCCCACAATATTCTTACCAAACTTTTAATAGAAATAACAATAATAATCAATCATCTTTGTTACCTTTAATGAATTGGTATAACACAATAAAGTGTTACCTTTAATGAATTGTCATAATACAATAAAGTTAAAATATGGCTAGATTAAAAAAAAATCATACTCAATCATCCCTTTATCTCATCCACAGGATACTTAAAAATTTGACCAGACTTGACTAGAGAAGAATACATAACAATAAGTAAAAAACCTCACTAGATTCGAAAGGAATAGAAAAGTCTTTCACCAATAAGAATGTCCATATCAATATGAAACGTATCTTACTAGAATTGAAGAAATCTATAAAATAATAGAAAACTCAGTCACTAGCATAGAATGTTGATAATGAATTTTCAAGACAAAATAAATTTAAAATATGAAAAATGAGAAAGGGAAAAAAATCATACTCAATCATTTTCTTTATCTCATTCACACAATCCTTGAAAATATGAGCAAATTTGACTAGATATTAATACATAATAATAAGTTAAATTTTTTATTAGAATAGAAATGAAATCTATAAAATTATAGAAAAGTCTTTCACTAGGAAAAATGCTCATATCAATAGTACAACCATATTAAAAATATTAATGTGATTGGTATAGCTAAAGGCTTCAGAAATATAACAAAAAAAAAACTATTGCTACATGAATGCTTTACTAATGCACACATTTACTTAATTAACTACTTATAAAAAGGTTATGGGCCAACTTTAGCTTAAGAAGAAAAAGAACTATAAATGAATGTTATAAATAATAATGAGGAACTTATCATGGAGGAACTTATTAGAATTGGAATAGTCTCAAATCTCTAGGAAATTGGTGGGTGGTGAGCCAAGTGACACTAATATATTTTTTTTAATTTATTAAAAAGAATGGACCATTTTGTTAAATATTTTGCTTATTTATAAATAAATGTTATAAATAATAATGATAAATTTATCATAGAGGAACCTATTAGAATTAGAATAATCTCAAATACCTACGAAATTGGTGAACCGGGAGCCAAATGGCACTAATCTAATTTTTTTAGTTTATTAAAAGTTAGTGCATAATTATTAAGACTGAGCATATTCTCTTGATAATCAATCTAGACCTTCAATTAAAAATATTAAAAAAATCAATAAATTCTCATTTACCTTAAATTAAAATTAAAAAAACTTAGATAAATTTAAAATATATCTCATAAAATAATACAAAAATATGTAACTAGCCAAGAATGTCATATCAATAGGAATATGAATAGTTTCGTGTTTTGAATTGCTATATCTGTTTATCAAATATATTAATAAGTTTACTCGATGGTTCATAACGCTTTAATATTTAAATTAGATTTTTTTTAATGTTTATTATTTATTAATATTTAAAAGTTATAAGTGGTTCGATGGATTATCAAGTATTTATTGATTACGTTAAGTTTAATTGGTCAGTTCACAACGCTTTAATATTTAAATTACATTTTTTAAAATGTTTATTATTTTTTAATATTTAAAAGTTAAAAGTAGTTAGATGGATTATTTAATATTTATGGATTTTATATATAATATTATTAAATTTAAATATATAAATGGTATATAATATATATATAATATATATATATATATATATATATATATATATATATATATATTTACAGAAAGGTTAGAATGATATATTAATTCTTGGTTGGAATGTCTCAATTCAAATTACAAAGGGGAAGGGAGGGCTCAGATTTCGCCTCAACCAGGAACCATATAACTTTCCTCCTAATGAGCCTGCAAATTTTGCATTCTATAATTCTTGCAGATTTCTCTATTTTTCCTAATTTGTAGATACAAACAAACTGCTTCAGTAATAGACAGTAAAACATTTTTTATCGGACAGCTAGGGGATGGGATCCCAGCCTTCGTCTCCGTTTCTTATAAGATTTCCGAGGGGGAGGAGAGCCGCTTTATTGGCTTCGGCATCAGCTTCTTTGTTGTTGTCTCTCTTTATGTGAAGGAATTCCAAGCTATGAAAGGAATTTGTCAGGGAATTAATTCTGCTCAGCAATCTAGATAATCTTAAATCTAAAGGAGAGGAGTTGTCCACAATGGCCTTTATAATAGTCTGAGAGTCCCCAAAGACCACTGCATCTTTGATTCCCAAGAACTTGAGCACCTTAAACCCCTGGAAGAGAGCTAGCGCTTCAACTTGAATACTGGTGTTAATGCCCACTCCCCAAAGCGTATCTAGCTTCAATTCTGCCCTCTGCGCTTTTGATAACACCACCAGCTCTAGAAGTCCCTGGATTTCCTTTTGCTGCACTGTCAAAAAGGAGAGCTTTCCTCGCCCTTTTGATGCAAAACTCAGCCAATTCTGTATCTTTAAGGCGGATTTGCCAATGTTTTAGCAGAGGAGGGGGGGCCTTTACTCTATCCGAGAATTGGAGATCCAGGGAGGCACCCCATACAATTTCTTGTTCACTGAGATCCGTCATGTCTAGCTGGTCTCCCAAGCAATCTTTGAGATGAATTTTAATTTTTACCCAGGTTATCTTTGGTTCGCTCTTCTTATCCTTAAAAATCCTTTGATTTCTTTCCAGCCAAATGTGCCAGCAGATTAATTTGGGAAGGGCGAGCCATGCTTCTTTGATATGGGGGTTCTGAGCAATGCCACCAGGGTACCTTCGCTCCCAATTTGAGAACAGTTCTGAGCAGTGATTAGGGCGAACAAAATCCATGCTCCATGGGGTTAAAGCCTCCTTCCACATTTCTGCAGCAAAATTACAGGACAACATCATATGGGAGGCATTTTCTTCATGTTCCCCACACAGCGAGCAACGAGAGGGCCCTATAAATCCTCTTTTCCGGAGCCTATCCTCTGTCAAAATTCTGTGATGACATAGAAGCCAACAAAAGGAGTCGATTTTGGGGAACGTTGATGATGACCAGATCCCCTGCCAGGGCTTCGGATCAGGCAGAACATTAGGATAACGGGAGAGCTGATTATATCCCTGCGAGACAGTGTAATTTCCAGGGGTCGGGCCCCATCCCCGGGTGTCTGCTTTCCTTCTATTCATTGGGGCTTTGCCTTTTAGGTGGGAGAGAAATGTAGCGTAGTCTTTGACAAGATTTGGTGGCACCTCTAAGTTTTTCCATCGCTGCCAGTCATCGTTTTCCCAGTGGGATAAATCCCACAGCGTTTTGATACCTGCGCTGTCCAACCATTCTTTCAGTGAGGCCAGAGATCGGTCATCAACAAGTGGATCGCTGCCCATAATGTGATCGTCCCATATTTGGATGCGCTGTCCATTGCCAGGAATCCAGTGCGCATATTGCTTAATCAAGGCAGAGGCTTTTTCGCACAGCTTGTGTATCATCGATCCTGTGATTGTCTTAGGATTGTCCAGGCAGCGTGTTCTCTGCCCACGATAATATTTTTTCCACAGTGCAAGCTGCGCCCAACCCGGTTTTGGGGCGATGATCCTCCATAGCAATTTTGCACCCATGGCTATATTTTGATTGCTGAGATTTTTAAAATTCAAACCGCCTTCCATTCTGGGTAGAGAAATTGTGTTCCAGCTTATTAAGGGGATTCTCTTCTCGTTAGCTTTGCCACCTTTCCAGAAAAAGTTTCTTATGTAAGCCTCCATTTTCCTCATTATGCCAATGGGAGCCATCATCACTGCTGCCTGAAAAATGGGTAGACTGTTCAATACTGCTTTTATTAGCATTGTCTTACCTGCTAGATTGAGCCAGTTGTATCCCCAGGATTGAATTTTAGTTTTGAATTTTTCCAACAGAGGCAGCCATTCTCTGCTGAGAGCCCTTTTTTGAAAGACAGGGAGCCCCAGGTACTTGAATGATGTCCAAGAAGAGGTGGCTGCGAAGCCAAAACAGTTAGAAATGGCTTGGAGCGATCTGGCAGAGGCATTCCAGCAGAAGACATGACATTTGCCTTTATTGAGACTGCTTCCTGAGTCTTCACAATAGGCGTCCACCACATCTTTAAATCGTTTAGCCAAGGCCAAGGAGGCAGCACCCAGCAAAAGAGAGTCATCCGCGAACAGCGCATGATTTATGCTTTTAACGCCTCTTGCAATGTTTATTCCCATTATTTCTTGTTCTGACTGTTTTTTATTCAAGAGGAAGCTGAGTACTGAGGCTTGGAGGACAAAGAGCAGGGGGGAGAGAGGACACCCTTGCCTCAGCCCTCTAGAGGCTTTGAAGAAGTCAGTGGCTCTCCCGTTCACCAAGGGGGCAATCCATGGCTCACTGATACAAGCCTTGATCCATTTGATAAAATTGAGACCAAACCCGAATTTGTGAAGGACATCCAGCAGGAATCTATGTCTCACCCTGTCAAAGGCGCTTTCAAGATCTAATTTGACGACCATTCCTTTCTCTTTCCGGGCCAAGCTTGAATGAATCGCCTCTTGGACCAGGATATAGTTGTCCACTATCTGTCTTCCCTGAATAAAGCCCCCCTGATTCTCAGGGATAATGTCAGGGAGGATTGTTTTCAGTCTGTTTGCAATCACTTTTGTTATCAGTTTGTAGCCTATATTGCAAAGAGATATAGGACGAAATCTGGAGAAGGAGTTGGCACCTCTTTCCTTGGGGATAAGGGCCAGGAAAGCCGAGTTGGTGCTTCCCCCTATTTTCTGACAGGCTTGAGATTTCTGGACCATTCTGCATAAATCTTTTTCAACAATCTGCCAACAGTTCTGCAAGAATCTGGCAGTAAAGCCATCTGGGCCCGGGGCCTTGTCCGGCTCCATAGAGAAGAGGGTGGATTTGATTTCATTATTTGTGACTTCTGCTTCCAAAAACTGATTCTTTCTGGCAGAAATCAAGGTGGGAACCTCATTTACTGACGTTGAGATTTGACCCTGCCCCTCTTTTTCACTATATAGATTTTTGAAATGGAGGAAGGCTGCATTTTTTATGCTTTGAATGTCTCTGTGGATGATGTTCTCTTCCTTGATTTTGGAGATGGAATTAAAATTTTTCCGTGCTTGGGCTTGCTTATGAAAGAAGGATGAATTCCTGTCTCCTGCCTTAAGCCAAAGCCTGCGAGATTTGGTCCTCCAGTACTCTTCCTCGGCCAGGCTTGCTTTAAGCAGCTTTTGCTGAAGGTCCGCCTCTTTTTCGAGAATTTCTTTTGTGATCTCTTCATTTTCTGAATTAAGGTGATGGATCTCAAGATGTTCTTGCAACTTTTTCCTTTCCACTGCTGGGTTTGGGAGTGATTTTGCCCAATTTTTCAATGCAGCCTTCACTCTCCTGAGCTTTTCCTCCCATACAAAGAACGCAGAGCCATTGACTGGTTGCTTCCAAGTATCTTTTACTAAATGCATAAAGGTTTGTTCCTTGACCCATAGGGGGCTGAATTTAAAAGGAATGGGGCCTTGATCCCAGTGAGCCAAGAGATCAAGTTTGATGGGCCTGTGATCAAAAACACTACAAGGGAGAATATGCATTCTAGATTCTAGACCAAGTAGAAGAAAATAACTTTGAACAAGAAATCTGTCTAACCTTGCAGCAATATGGCCCGGGCCAAGTCTTTTGTTGGACCGAGTATATTTGCCTGAAGAAGGTTTGATCATGATCATGTCCCAGTCCTGGAGCAGATCCTCAACCCATTCTCGCGCTGGATCCCTTACAATGCTCCCTCCACGTTTTTCAGCCATAGTTAAAGTGAGATTTAGATCCCCGACGATGATGATATTTGCTATGTCCTCAGAGTCTGCCAAGCCTCTAATAGAATCCCAGCAATTCTTTTTTTCTCCTGTGCTGACTGAAGCATACACGTTGAAGAGGCAGAGGGTCTCATCTGAGTCAACGTGGTTCAGCTTTGAGAACAACCAATGAGTGTTGGCGATCTCCTTCACCCTAGTAAATTTGTTTGCATTCCAAAGGGTGCCCAGGCCTCCCGAGGCATCCCTGGCTGAGATAGCTTGCCCTTCACTTCTTTTCCACAGATTTTTGCCGATATTGAGGAAGGCCTTTTCCTCCATTTTAGTCTCCTGGATGAGGATTATGTTAGGAGATTCAGATCTTATCAGACTTTTAACAGCTTCTTCTTTTATTTTGCTCCCCATACCCCTAGAATTCTAGGAGACGATCTTCATCACTTGCTTTTGGAATGGAGAGCTCCTTTAGAGCTCTAGGGCTGGTTTCTAGCCATCTTCAGGGTCTTAGCCAGGAGTTTCTCGAGGGTGGGTTGACTTCCTTGCAGCTTGTCTTTGTAGGTCTCCTGCTCTCTTTTTTCACGGGCAGATTTTCGGCCTCTCAAAGATCTTCTAGCCGAGGTTTGCGATTCACCTATTTGACCTTCTTCTTCTAAGTCCTCTGAGCCTTGTACTTCCTCAGCCTCTTTTGAGGGTGAGTCTTCCATTCTGTCTGTTTTACTATCGGCTTGCTTTGTTCCCTGGGGGGGATCTTTTTGGGGTGATCCTTCATTTTGTGTCTCTAGATCTTGGGTAACCTCTAATGCTGAACTTAGCTGTATAAATTTATTTCCTTGCTCTTCCATGTGTGGATTTTGAAGCCCTGAGCCTGTTTAGGGAGCTTTACCATTAGTATTTCCTGCTCTAGGGGCTTTGCTTTTGGTCCTTTTAACCTGCGTCCATCCTTCCTCTTTGCCTTTCTCCGCTTCAGTATTTTTTGGGCATCCTCTAGCAAAATGACCGTAGACCTGGCACTTCCTGCACTTGAACGGAAGCTGCTCATAATCCAGCTTTTGAACATGCGTCCAGCTTCCAACCCTAATCTTTATTGCCTCAGGCAGGCCAACCTCGAGGTCAACTTCGACACAAATTCTAGCACAGTCGTATTGATCTTTACTGTTTGCTCGATCAATGAATTTACCCAGGGTATTCCCGATGTGCTTAAGGGACTCCCAGTTCCAACAATGCATTGGCAGGTTGGGCAATCTAACCCACACAGGGACGGTAGTGGGCACGTCAACTGCTGGATCAAAGTCAGGCGTCCACTTGTTGAGATACAGTCCCTGGGGGCCCATGAAATAGGGTCCATTACGGAAGATCAGATCCTTATCTTCCTTTTCAGAGAATTCAAACAGGAAGAAACCCTTCCCCAGGAAATACGAAGTGACTTTGCCTGATATCAGCGGCGCCCAGTTCCTTGCGACCCAGCTCTCTGTGGTTTTGGGGGAGGGCCAGAGTCCTGTGAACTGTCCCACCAAGGCGTGCTCAGACAAGGAAAGGGCGACCTGAATCGGTTTCTCAGGAGGGAGCGAGATCTCTGGGATATCATCCAGGCATTTCACAAATTTCGCAGCCTCTGTTGTTTTCTTTTTTGGCAGAGAATTCAGAAGTTTAGCAAAGGCCTCGGCTTCGGAGAGGGGGGGCGCTGAAGACTCCATTAAAGAAGCCTTAGCTCGACCGGATCGAGCTCACCCAAACCTCGGCGGGCATAGTCTTTCCAGTCTGCTCGAAGAAGCGATCCATCTGATTGCAGGGGCAATGCACCGTAGGAACGCCTTGCTGAACGCAGCACCACTCGGGAGAGCCTCCGGGGCGGCCACAGGGCCGAGAATGGCCGCAGGCGCAGTTGCAGAGCGGCGTTCAAGCGCAGACCCTAGCTCCGTCGCTCGCAGTTTCTCCATAAATGATATATAATAATTATATAAGTAATTTTTTGAAATAAAATTATTATTATTATTACTTTGAAATTAAAATTGAAAATAATTTAGTATTTATGTTTAATTTCAGCATCAAATTAGTTTATCATTTAAATATTAAAATTTTGTTTATTAATTTTTATATTAGATTTAATTTGAAAATAAAAAATATCATTTGTTATATAAATTATTAAATTTTTTAATTTTGATGGTTTCAAATTATAACTAATGGTAAGTAACACTGTCAAAATAGTATTATTTAATCAATTTATTTTTTTTTTAATTGAAAATTCATCCACACAATATATTTAAACTTTTGTGGAAGGAATTCGCTTTCATGTTCAATCATCTATTTTATCTTTAATTTAAACCTTATCCACATAATAGGTTTAAAGTCTCACTAGAACTGAAAGAAATTAGTTTTCATGTTCAATAGCTCATTTATCTTTAATTAAAACCTTATCGAGAGAATAGTTTGAATTGGTTTTCATGCTTATTCATCTCTTTTATCTTCAATTAAAATTTCTTGATACAATAATTTAAAGTCTCACTAAACTTGGAATGAATTGGCTTTCATTCTCAATCATCTCCTTTGTCTTTGATTGACGTCTTACTGAACTTAAAAGGAATTGGATTTCATACTTAATCATCTGCTTTAACTTGGATAGAGAACTCATCTAAATAATATGTTTAATTTTTTATTGAACTTGAAAGGAATTAGCTTTTATACTCAATCATTGTCTTTATCTTTAATTGAAAACCCATCCACACAATATTATGAATTTTTTTAAATTTTACCAAACTTCAAAACAAAATACTTTCATAATCAATCACCTTTTTTTACCTTTAATAAAATCTCATTGTAGGTTTTAACCCTGTACATTAATTACTTGCAAACTAATTTTTGATGATGATGATGATGATTATGGTGGTTAATGTCCACTGAGACCAAATTGGTCTATCGGACCTACAATTTTCTTAGTTTTTAGTTATCTGGATCCTCTTCTTTCTTGGCGAGATTGGTGTTGTAGCTTTTTTTTTTTTGTCTACGGTCTTCCAACTTCCTTTATCTTGCATCTCCTTCATCTCTTTTGGTTCTTGGGACTTTGGTGTCTTAGCTTCATGATCTATTGTGTTCGTCCTTTTGAAGAAAGTCGGAGAAGAAGTTTGGTCTAGGAGATCTGCTTTGCTGTTAAATGAAGATTTATTTTATGCGGTATTCGAATCCTCATAGCTGTTGATTTGTTGGGCGAGGCTTTCTCCCTGCATCTTGAGAGTTGTTTCTTTCTTGTCCAATTTCTTGTGATTCAGAGTTTTCTCTAGAGTATTCTTCTTTGATGACAGTGTAGTGTTCTTTTTGTGCTCCTTCCCACCATGTAGATTTGTGGTGGTTTTTTCTAGCAGAATTTTTCTGGGAGGCTTTTGGGCAATTTTTGGCTAGATGGCCTGTCTCAAAGCAGGATCGACATCTGAAGAGGACACTTTCATAATCGAGTTTCTGGTTCCACACATAGTCTTTACTTGTTAGGTTTATTTCAGCTGGGAATCCGACGCTGAAGTCCATTTCCACACAAATACATGCATAGGTGGTTCTGGCATATTCCTCTGTTTCTGGGCACCTGCAGTAAAATTTCCCAATTGCATTTCCAATGGCTTTTAGTAAGGAGAGATTCCAGAGATGCAAGGGTAGGCTTGGCAATCTCACCCAAACTGGTGCTGAGGTTATGACTGCTGTAGAGGGATCGAATGATGGGTTCCATTAAAACATAAAAATATATAATGGCGAGAACATAAAACAAATATACTCAGACTTTCCCCTAGATCCACAACCGGGAATACTATATTGATTTTTCATTTTTTTCCTTTCAATGTTATAATACATGCGAAAGAATTCGTAAACCCTTATCCACTAATCCTGGATTAGAACATAATTGTAGTTCGCTTAACCATATCCACAAATACCATAGGCAAAAACCATTATGCCCAAAATCCATATGCAAAACCATAAATAAGTCCAATTATTATTGAATCTGCATATTTTTTTTTTACCCACAACAAATAAAAAAAAATATAACACACTCAACACTCATCATAAAATAAATTTAGAATTAACTTAAGAAAAAATTAACTTTCATACCAAATTATTCCCTTTAATAAAAATCTCATACACACCATAGTTAAAAATATCGGGCTTCGACTAAAACCAAATCATAACAATAAGTTAAAAATCTCACTAGACTTCAAAAAAAACATCCATGAAATAGTTGAAAAAAGAAAAAAAAAAAAATCCATAAAATAATACAAAAGTTTATCATTGGAATTTAAGGACATACATATCCATATCAATATGAAAAGTTTTGTCTATTTTGAATTGTTATATCTTTTATCGAATAACATGATGTGCAATCTTAATTCAAGATTCATAACACTTCCAATATTTAACTTGTCTATTATAATATTTTTGAAATTTAATTAGTATACTTGTCTATTATAATATTTTTAAAAATTAAATAGTATATAAAAGTTTTAAGTATTTAAATAGATGATTAGATATTTATTAATTTTATATATAATTTGGATTATTATTAAATTTAAATATATATAAATATGTAATAATTTTTGTAATAGAATAATTATTATTATTTTTAAATTAAAATTAAAATAGATTTATATTTTCTAATGTTTAATATATAAAGCATTTTTAATGGGATTGGAAGCACAAATGAGGAAGGTGTTGGAGGATAAGCTTGCCACCCCACTACCTCAACCAACATTCATGCATATGCATGCAAATGAATTTAACATGGATGGAGGTGGTGATTTGAGGGTGTGGAGGACAAGCTTGCCACCCCACTGCCTCAACCAACATTCATGCATATGCATGCTAATGAATCTAACATGGATGGAGGTGGTGATTTTTATATTTAGTATAGCTTTTTCTACCAGTAAATTAAGGCGGAGGGTTAGTAGTGATGAGTTATTACCCTCTCTAGCGCAGGTGGTTCTATGGACGAAGATTTATAGATTTTTGTTGAGAATCTATTATCCCATAGTTTTAGTGCTTTTTCTCATCTCAACCCTAGTTATAGATCAATCTAAAAACATATGTGGACCTTTGGTGGCAATTTTTTACTCTCCAAGAATTTGTAGGCGTGGTCTTATTGAGGTGTAGACTTCTCGGAGTTGGTAGAACCAGGGATTCATGAGTGTGGTTGATCATCTTCTTGCTGGTGGGTTGGTTGGGAATTTTCTTTTTTATTCTGTTGTTGTTGTGGAGTATTCAAAGGTTCGCTTAAGTCTGATCCTTGGGCCAAGGCAAGAGACTCTATTGGTGGTAATTTATGTGTTCTCTGTCTCGTCCCTGCCTAGTTTTGGAAGCTCAATTGTGGGGTTTTTCATGGTTAGACGTTCAATTATTGATACATTATGTGGCCAAGAAGGGTGACATGAATTTTATTTCTTGAAGCTTTTTCTGGTAATATTTCTCCTTCCCACTAGCTCCATTCACTGCTCGCTCTCTATTTGCAAACTTGCTATTAATTTTTGGCCTTTGGTTTATCACTCTTTTTATTCTTCCCCTGTTATTTCTCGTAAAGTCGTATCGCGCCCCTTGTGTCTGTATAATATGAGTAACCAACCTCAACAATGCATGAGCAGCCACAAACTTGGGTGTGTTGGCAAAATACTTTAAATGAAGTTTGACCCAGGGTTCGGCCTATGGTGACAACAAAAGTCTTCTGCTTAGTCTAGCATTTCGCTAACATTTTCACTCCATTGGATCAAAGGAGTGTCTCACCTAAGGCGAGTCATAACCATAGAAAGATAGTAGGGAATCTAGAAATAGAGATTATGTAGTCTGTGCAACCATTCATACATTCATTCACAATAAGTTGACTTATGCATTCAACGAAAAATAACCACATCGAAAATTTTAAAAGGTGGATGCAAAATATATAAACAGATAACAAAAATCCCATTCTCCCTTTATTATTAAAACAACAAGGCTTGATTACAACATCATTTCTCCATTACAGCTCACAACACATTACAAAATTGTGAGCAAATATCATAACTCAAACAAGTATCAAAATGGATCATTACATATTCAAAAATTGACCTATAAGCAGTCTTTCTCTCACACAGTTCAGATGTCAACATTGCAACACCTTCTAAACTTTACAGTTCTATCGTTTAAGGGATAACCCCTTTCCTCCCCGCAGCCTATGCAAAGGACGTGCAACTGCATCAATTTTAACATCATTGGGCAGAGCACTAACATCACAGTGTTGTTAGTATTAGAGAATTCACCAACGGAATGACCACTCAGAAAATTACTTTTATTTTTATTTTAAAATAAATTATCGCATAGAAACAAATACCGAAAGTAAAATACCCTCCACTAAAAAATTATGTCCTTAGAACCTTCTCTACGAATTAAAAATTAAAAATAAAATTTGTTAAAAATTAAAATGCTATTTTTAAATTTATTAAAAAATAAAAAATAAAAATATTAAACATTTTTCTCAAACGTTAATTAAAATTGCAAAGACACATTGAAATAAAACAAAGTCAATCATCTACATCAAAAACAAATGATATAGTACTAACAAAAACAGAGAATAGGTAGTTAGGTCATTGCCAGGTTTTTATATGTTTGGTATTGCGTCAGTTTTTAGCGCTAAAGTAACAACGAAAAAATCATTTTTGAAAAAGAAAACACAAAAAAAAACTAAATTGTAACTGGGAAGTTGGGTGGCATGTTACAATCGGTGGCAAAGTTGTATTCAATGAAATCAAATCAAAAGAAAAAGGTAAGTCTTTTCAAGCAAAGCTGAAAGAAAAGGAATCACTTTTTTAAAGCGAAATGGATAGACAAACACATGATGTGGGGTTGTGTCATTGGCCAAACCAACTTTCCAGCAAAGCCTAAAGAAAAATAATCATATTTTTTTAAAAGCGAAATGGACACATGAAACAGACAAACACGTGATGTGGTATCGACGACGAAAATGGAACACCCTTTGGGCTCCTTTACCCACTAAAACTATGGACTGTTTTTAATTAAATTTTATCCAATAATTAAATAAACAATAATAGACAAATGGTTAGATGTTTTGGTCATTAGATAAGTAATTGTGTCCATGAATTTGATAGTGCAAGTATTGAGAGATAGAGATAGAGCCATAGAGTGCAACCGGCCTCAAAAGAAACTACTGTATTGAGGTGATTGAGTGCACATTCGCCCATCTTTAGCAATAACTTTTTTTTTGTTCTGCATTCCATGGCATCTTCCTCCAAATCAACATCCACCTCCGCCTCTGCCTCCACCTCCACAGCGGATGGCAACACCTGCTATGCCTTCAATGTGTTCCTCAATCACAGAGGCTCTAATGGTAAAACATTTTCCAGCCATCTTTATGATCACCTCACGGATCATCGACTGTGAGTCTTCCTGGACAGGGAAGAAATGGAGAAGGGAGAAGATTTAACACCTCAGATAAATGGTGCTATTAGAGATTCCTCGGTTAATATAGCTATTTTTTCTCTCGAATATTGCCAATCAAGATGGCCTCTGAATGAGCTGCTACTCATGCTGGAGTGTAAGCGGATGAAGGGTTTAACTATTCTTCCCATATTCTTCCATGTCAAGCCTTCAATACTTAGATGGATGGAGGGAGAAAAGGGAAAGTATGGTGAAGCCTTGAGCTCGCTTCGAAAAAAGAGAAATAGCAATGGTGGACTATGATACCTATCAGAAATCATTGGAAAATGGACGGATGCTCTCCATGATGTTGCAGAAATCAATAGTTACGAGCTGGACAAGAAGCTGTACAATGAGTTAGGACTCATCTCTCCCTGTTCATTTGTGATCGTTTTTTCCATTAGTCTCATTCATATAGGTATATCATACTTTATCTACTTTTCTTACTAGTAAGTTTATTTTTTATATTATTTAGTGACGAGAGTAAGTTGTTGACCGATGTCATCAAAAAAGTGCTAACATTAGTTCCAAAACCAACCCCTGTATGTCTCCATATATCCCACTAGATTGGAAGAGAAAGTTCAAGATTTTGTAGAAAAATTACAGCAGCATGAAAGTGGGAAGGCTCAGGTTGTAGGAATTGTGGGACTTGGGGGGATTGGTAAAATGACCCTTGCAAAAGAGTTCTATAACTGCAAGAATAAAGAGTACCGCCGTTCCATCTTTTTATTTCATGTCAGAGAAAATGACTCTATTGGAGAACTAAAGAAATTCCATAGACAATTTATTAAGGAGTTGAGTGGGAAGGATACGGAAATAAACAGAGCTGACGAAGGTATCCCTCTTCTTGCAAAACATCTCCCACATTGGCATTCTCTTATCATTTTAGATGATGTGGATGATTTAGAGCAGCTGCGCACATTGCTTCCGGTTTTACCAGTGAAGGATAGCTTAATTTTAGTAACATTCCGTGATAAAAGTGTACTTCACTTTTGTGAATTAATTGAAGATCCATTTATTTACACTCTTGAAGGCCTCAGTCTACAACACTCCATAGAGCTCTTCTGCCGGCACGCCTTCCTTCTACTTTCTCCTCCTGATGCAACATTTGAGCAACTCGTAAATAAGTTTGTGGATGTTTGCGGTGTTAGAAAAATTTAGGAAATTTAATTCTCGCAGAGGGTAGAGAGTTATGGTTTTCGTGAAGCTACTTTCGCGCAGCTAGCTTCGCGCATCGCAGAGCTGATTTCACACAGCTACTTTTGCGCATCACGAAGCTATTTCATATTCTTGGATTTCTCACACTGCGGAGCTATTTCAGAGACTTATGAATAATATTTACTCACTGCAAAAATAACAAAGTAGGTTTGGAGCAACAAAATAAAACGTAGTACTAAATTCTAAAACATAAAAATACATTCACATGAGGTTGCAGCTCATTCACTAAGTAAAAACTAAAATTTCACGCAGAATAACACACAATAAAATCTATAACTGTTCTTTTTACGTGCCCACCAAAATGTGCTCCACCATTTTCTCCCCAGAGACTTGTGCTCTCTTTTTCTCTAACCTCTTACTCTCTAACCCATCAAAATGACTTTCACATTCATATATAGCTCAACATACAATTTTACTTTTAATTCATGACAGAGAAAAATTAATATGATGTTGTTGTTGAGTGTGATCAAAATCGCGTAGGTGTTTGTGGTGTGTGGGCAATGGTTGTTGAATGAATTCTTGCCCATATCTATTTATCAAAGTACATTAGATGCTTTAAATTCCTTGTTGTGTTTCAGAATGGTTCATGTCTGGCTTCAGTTCTTCCATCTACAAACAAAGACGCAACCTGCAAAAATACATTTGACAAGTATGGCTGCTATCATGTTGTTTATTGTAGTGGTTGGGATTATTATTTCCAACACTCCCCCTTAATCACAATTGCCGCCATTGACAAATTCCCAAACAGTTTCTGAGATAAACAAAATTTTCAATTGCCAATGGCTTTGTGAAAATATCAGCAAATTGTTCCTGTGACCTGCAGTGCTGCAACACAATTTCATCATTGTTAATCAACTCTCTAATAAAATGATATTTAGCATCAATATGCTTGGTCCTCTCGTGGAAGATAGAATTCTTTAACAATGCAATCGCTGAGGTGTTGTCGCAGAAAACAGTTGTCGCTCCTTCTTGGTCATGACGAAGATCCCTTAACATCCTTCTCATCCAAACTGCCTGACACGATGTTGTTGTTGCTGCGACATATTTAGCTTCTACTGTTGACAATGACACTATTGGCTGCTTCTTGGAGGCCCATGAAATGGCTTTGGAACCCAAATGAAAGACATATCCTGACGTTCTCTTTCTGTCATCAACACTGCCTGCCCAATCACTGTCAGTGTAACCAACCAACTTGAAATCACTTGTTGCTATGTACAAAACGCCATACTGTTTTTTCCCATTGACATACCTCAGAATCCTTTTTGCTGCTTGCCAATGTGTCTCCTTGGGTGTCTCCATGAACCTTGACACCAAACTTACTACATACATTATATCCGGCCTAGTGGCGGTCAAATACATCAAGCTGTCTATCATGCTTTTGTATAATGTCAGATTGACATTGTTGCTACAATCTTCTTTGCTCAACTTCAACCCTATGACAATTGGAGTTGGTGCAGACTTGTTGTTCTGCATTTTAAACCTCTGCAAAATTTTTGCCACATACTTTGCTTGAGAGATAAAAATGTCATGTTCTGTTTGCTTTACTTCTATGCCCAAAAAATATCTTAACAATCCCAAGTCAGTCATTTCAAATTCACTCTTCATGACTTGTTTGAAATTAGCGATGAGGAAATCATCACTACCTATAAAAATAAAATCATTTACATATAAGATGACAATGAGAATCTTACCTTCGCTCTCTTTGATGTAGAGAGTGGGCTCACCGTCACATTTGTCGAAACCATTGTCCAACAAGTAGGCATCTATCCTGCTGTACCATGCGCATGGTGCTTACTTCAATCCATAAAGAGATTTCCTCAACTGATACAATTTGTCTTCTTGGACTTCAACCTCATAACCAGGGAGTTGCGTGACATACACTTCCTCTTTCAGCACTCCATTCAAGAACATTGATTTTATGCCCATTTTATACACTCTCCATTTATGTTGTGCAACAATCGCCACAACTGCGCGCATTATCTCCATCCGCGTGACTGGCGCGAATGTCTTTGCGTAATCTCTTCCATGCTGTTGCTTGCATCCTTTGACAACTTGTCTTGCTTTGTGCCTTTCAATCTTTCCCTCAATGTTGCTTTTGGTCTTATAGACCCACTTCACTCCAATAACATGTTTTCCTTTCGGAAGGCTCACTAACTCCCATGTGTCATTCCTTTTTATTGCTTCTATTTCTTCCTCCATTGCCGCAACCCATTTTTCTTCTTTGATTGCATCTTCAAAGTGGATTGGGTCATCTACATGACAAAATAATTCAAATAAGGAATTTAGACTAGCGCTACTATCAACCTCATCTTGCTCAAGAATTCTGGTCTTCTTGTGCTTGCTGAATATGGGCTTGACATGTCACTTGGTGTCACGCTTCGCGGTGTGCTTGGAGAAGCACTTGCTTGGCTGCGCAAAACTGTCATATTATTTGTTGATGGCATCACTCACTACCTGCTTTGTTGCGCTTGAATAGGAGTAGAGGGAGGCACCGTTGAGGAATTACTTGTTGCTGTTAATTCCTCTTTGTCCTCATGTGGTATACATTCTTTGACATTGATTGTCTTCTCTAAACTTCCATCCCATGTTTCCTCTTCTATGAACTGCACATCTTCGCTGATTATGACCTTCTTGGTTGATGGATTGTAGAGCTTGTATGCCTTGGATTCATCATTGTATCCAACAAATATACATTTCTCCCTTTGTTGTCCAACTTCTTCCTTAACTCATCAGGGACATGTGCATACGCCACACATCCAAAAACTCTCATGTGAGTGACATTTTGTTTTCTTCCACTCCACGCCTCTTCAGGAACAATGTTCTGAACTCTTTTGGTTGGACATCTATTCAAGACATATGTTGCACAAGTGACATATTCAACCCAATAGTCATTTGGCAAATGATTTGCCTTCAACATAATCCTTGCCATCTCCATAATGGTCCTATTCTTCCTTTCTGCCGCACCATTTTGCTGCGGTGTATATCTTGTTGTAAATTGCTTGTGAATTCCATGCTCCCTGCAAAATCGAAGGAAGTCATTTGAGATGTATTCTCCACCTTTGTCAGTCCTAAGGACTTTGATCTAGTGTCCACTTTGCTTTTTAACAAGAGCCTTGTATTGACGAAAGCACTCAAACACTTCTGTTACACAGTAATTTATCACTGCCTTCCTGTCAGTCACCCTGCTGTGTCCAAGAAGTCACAATCACTAAATGTTTGCTCCCTGAACTGGCTAAAAACCCATTTTTCCAAAGTTTTGTGCATCAGCGCGTCTGTTCCTAAAATAACCGCGATGACCAGCGCCCCACAGTCTATTTCGTGCGCTGCCATCGCGGAAGAACATCACTTTTCCGCGATGACGCACAGCGCGGCTTTCACGTGTCCTTCCGCGCTGACATGGCTTGTTCAGTTGTTGTCATGTGCTGACAGCGCGGAAGTCTCCATATAATCCGCGCTGATCCAGTTTGGGCGAATTTGTTCAAACAACCAGCCTTCCAGATCTCTCCAGGCTTGGTTGTTAGCTTTGTGAATGTCGACTCCCTTCTATGGCATGTCTGTTCGACCTTTTGCAACTACTCCCCTTGAAGATAAGCTCATCCTTCCACCTTTTTAGGAGACTCCTTCTCCTATATAAACTTCCACCATTACCATGAGCAGCTAGTTAGAAAATAGCTAGACTTAGCTTGGATTATACAAGAGCTTGTAGTGCTCAGATTGCTGCTATAGGTGTGGTGTGTTAGGAGTGGAAGTGATTGATTGCTTTGGGAAGTTTGTTTGTGACATTTGTGTGAGAGAGAGAGACTAGTTTGTCTTGGGAGAACCATCCTCAAAGGTGAATGCTTGAGATACATGCTGACTGATCCCTCCTGAGAAGTTTATCGACGTCAGAACATTTGGTTGTACTCTTCTCTATTCTGATTAATAATAGATGACTGCTATTATTGTTCCATTCTCGTTTGTTTATGCAATGGATAAATGTGAATTATGTCTTTTCTGACTGGCATATAGTTACTTTTACTAGATTTCACGCTTGCGTTTGCTTTCCCTTCGTGTGTGCAGGTGTCCGTTCGCGAGGATCGCGGAAGACTATGACCAGCTGAAGCGAAGGAGCAAGGGAAACATCACCTCGACAAACGACAGCGCAGGAATCCAAGTAGGTGCTCTTTACTTCTTGTCTAATTGTAACTAGGAACATGCGTGGCAGCATTGTGTGATTGTTGCTAGACCCCTGTTGGGCTAGTAGGGATCGCCTCTATCCGTAGAGGGGATTTACCTTCTCAACAAATTTGGCGACTCCGCTGGGGATCAGCCTTTTTGTTTTTTGAGTCCACTTTTGTGTTTGGCTTTGATTGATCTCTTTGTGGGTTTTTGGGATTGTCTTTTGTGGCTTATGAACTTTCTGGGTGTTTCTGGAAAGCGTCTTTATTATTTAAAAGCTCCTGCCTTTGGTTTGGGAAGTTTTTGTTTTGGTTTTCATTGTTTTTTACTCCCAGCGCGTTTTATTTCGGAACAGTCGCGCTGACATCGCGGCCCTGTTCTTTTGGTTTTCTCTTCATCGCGCCTGTACGTCTAACAGTCGCGCTGACCTCGTTTTCAAGGGCAGCGCGCTTTATTCGTGTTCTTCCGCGCTGACATCGCGCCCCCTCTTCTTTGCGATTTCGGTCATCGCGTCTGTGTGTCTTATATCCGCGCTGACCTCGTTTGTCCTAGGGCAGCGCGCTTTTTCCCTGACTTTCCGCGCTGACGTCGCAAAGTTGCTGAAGGCTACCCGCGCTGAGCCTGAAAAACTTTTTTTTTGTCCAATTTGACCTCCTGAACCTCTTGCTGTGACTTTCCCTGCTTCTCCCCACTTGTCTGATGACTTGTTTTTCACTCTCTGAACTTTGAACTGTTTGATTACGAAGCTCAACTCCATAGGGTTTCGTTTTGCTTGGTTTTAAGTTTGCAAACAACTTCCCTTCTAGCTGCTTGGTTCACGTTTTCGTCCTGACTTTCGCGATTACTGGATTGTGTTTGAGTCTCTAATTGACTGGTTGCAACTCTGGTCCATCGGATGTTTGCTTTTCTCTATTTGATTTCACGCTCTGAACCCTAGGACATCTAGCGGCCGTGTGTGTGTCAAGCCTCCCGCAAGGATCCCTGTTTGCTTGATTGACCAGCTCGTTCTAGACTCGCTTTTCGCATTTTTTCAGTGATTGTTAGAGTGTATTGGTTTGTGCTTCCAAGTGATCTTTTCCGCTTCCTCCTTGCTTGCAATCCTTGCTTGTTTTGCAGAGCTTAGATCACATAGCTCGTGCATTGCCTTGTTTCCTTTTGATTTCGAGACTTTGGTTGAGTGTTTTGGGAACTTCGTGTGCTCTCATTAAGTAGTTTACTTGGTGTTCAAGTTCCTCCAAATTCCTTTAGGTGTGTTATGTCACTAAAAGAAAATGAATTAGTAGCTTATTTTAAAATTCGAGAAGGAAAAGAACATTTCATTGATTTCCATTTTCAAAAGAAAAGTTTCCTTTCCTCGCTTTAGTTGCATTTAGCTACTTGTTTGTTTGTTTTCGTTTTGTTTAAAAAAATTCTTTGCCCTCTCATAGCTAGAATTCATCAAATGAAACGAAATTCTTTTGCATATAGATTGCATCTAAGTAATTGTGAGCGAACATACGATAGAGCTTGAAATCGAAACTTAATCTCAAGATCAACTATAAAATGAACCAAATGAATCTAAAAACGCATTGGAACTAAACGCAAATATTTAGAGGTCTAGGTTAGAGACGTGTTCCGGCGTCTTAAAAAATAGTCACTGTTGTTTCACATTAGGTTGGGTGATTCCTCCTTCTGTGACTCGATAGTGGTCTAATACGGACTGCGCTCCCACGTACCGTCGAGTATATAGGGAGACCCCACTAGGCTTTTATCCTTTATCCATAGGAAGCCGAGTCGGCCGCCCTACAATTCGCAATGCAGTGAACACAGCATTCACGAAGATTGACCACCCGTACCCTAAAAAGTATTCTGTGGTTTTGCGAAGAGTTTGGCACACCCTCTACCTAGAGTTCCAGAGCAGTCACTTTTGATCCTTTTCGGACTCCCTAAACGAAAAGGTGCCTGTGAGCGTCTTGTCACTTCGTGCTCATTAAACATTCGAAGGAGACTGGAGTCATCTTTGTCCTTTTCTCGACTCCTGAAATATGAAAAGGTCAAGTTTGGTCCTTGCGTCTTAAAAAATTAATTTGGCCACGATAACATCTCCTTTTTAGGTCTTGTGTGCGATAGTTTTGAGTAGGCTTTTATCGATAGTTTTCCTTTAAGAGTTCTAAGGGGTCTGGTCATCCTGGCTGACCCATCACCTCCCGGTACAAGTGACTTAGGTTCTCAATCCCCTGTTGCTCCCGAGGTACCAGTTGAAGGCGGTACTCTTCCCATTGTTCCGAGTATCCAGCCTATTAACGTGCGGTCCCCAGGCAACCCAGATTACTTGGAGGATTGGAATCCCGTCTGGGAAGAAGATTGGGATACCCCCCAAACCCCCCGTACCCCTTTAGGTATGTCATCTCCAATGGAGGGGGCAGCTTCCAGCACGGGTGAGACACCCGCAGTCACAGACATCGAGACACCCGCGGTCACAGACATTGAGACCCCGATCCTGTCTTCATCTCCCCTCCCTCCACGATATCAATCGCTAAGGGATAGGTATGATGCTAGAACAACTTCTACCACCATATGGGATCCTTCTCTCGCGGCCTCGATTGGCCCTTTTGTTTCACAGCCTCTTTTCCCACCCCTCACCTCAGAACTCAACCCGATCGTCACCTCAGTTCCCGCCCAACCTACTGTTTGTGTAGCACGTTCGACTCCGGTCGTCAGTGCTGCGCCGATTCCCTCGTCTGAAGTTCCTCAAGCTGGTTCTTTTGTTGGAGGCATTCCAGGATCAGGACCGTATGATGCTTATGGGGAACCTATAACAGACCCAGATTACGATGGTCCTGTTTTCTTCTTCGATGCAAATGGTGAGTTCCTTGAGGAAATCTCAGGTCTCCCTCGTCACCCCTTCGAAGAGAACGAGGAATCTTTGAATGTCAGGTATGACCACACTACTAAGTACTTTGGAAACCGAGACCCTCCTCGGCAGCCCATAGGACCACCCAATCAGGACCCGTCATTCTACGTGCAGCCCCCTCAAGGGCAACCATTATACGGCCTGCCTGACCCAGGACAATCTGGGCACCCACAAGGTCAACCTTACCAGGAACAACCTATGGACATGGGAGGTCCGCCATACCCATATCAGAATCAACCTACTGGGCAGCCAGAGCAACCATCTTTTCAAGATCAGCTTGGTTTCCAGCCAGGGTACCCCCCTGGACCAACTGGCTCAGTTTACAATCCCTCAAATCAACCAGCCGTCCAGCAAGGGTATCCTTATGGCCAGGGTGGACAACCCTATATTCAACAGGGCCCACCTACCCCTCGAAACGCAAACCCTTCTGGGCAAGGGGGGCAACCCTCTGCCCAGCCTATATACCAAAGAGGGCAGCCTGCCGTACAGCAAGCCCAACCCTCTTCCCAACCCGGTTACAGTGGGGGACAAACGGGCCAACCGTCTATACAGCCAAATCAACCCGGGGTCTACCCTCACCGTCAACCTGGACAAGCTGGCCAGCCTCAGCGTCAACCAGCTATCCAACCAATTCGACCACCCGTTCCGCGAAGACAGCCCTTGGTGGCACATGGACAACCTGGCGTTCAGCAAGGCTATCCTGCTGGCCAACCAGGTCCATCTCGAATCCGACCAAGTCAACCTTCGGGACGTGTAGTCCAACCTCAACCGGTTCAAGGACAATACTCTGGGCCTCAGACTCAAACAGGTTATCAACCTCCATATCAAACGCAGCCTGCCTACCAGGCTCCGTATGCGACCCAGCAGTCACATGGCTACCAGCAACCCCAGGGGCAAAATCAGTATGCTCCTTACCAAAATTATCAGCGACCACAGGTCACTCCCTATCAAAATTATCAATATGGTCAACCTGGTGGGCAAGCTGCTAATTCATGGGGAGCTGGGGGGCAAACACAGGGACAGTCGTCCGCACACGGACAAAACTCCTACGGACAAACTCCCTATGTGCCAGGTCCTTTCGGACCAGGTCCGTCGGGACAAAATTCCTATGCGGCCGGTCCTTTCGGGCCAGGTCCGTCTGGACAAAGTTCGTGGGGGCAACCCCAATCTGGGTGGAACCCTAATATCGCCTCGAACCCTCAGCCACAGATGTCCTTCAACCCGCAGCTACCATTTTTGGCTACGTTGGAGCTTCCCGATGTGTCCAAGTTAACAAATGATCCTATTTTGCATAACTCATGGTGGCCACCGGTTCCGACCAAAATACCAGGTGACTGTCCAAAGTTCGACGGCAAAGCTGGAGAGGATCCTCAAGCCCACGTAATGACCTATCACCTCTGGTGTTCATCTAACTCATGGCTTGATGATTCTATCCGACTGCGCCTCTTCCAGAGGACCCTCACTGGTTCAGCCGCAAAATGGTACATCGAACTTCATCGCGGTATGTTTTCAGACTTTAACTCGTTGGCTATGGCCTTTCTTACTCATTTTCAGTTACCCATTCGGTACGAGACTGGGACCCATTTGCTCACATCTCTAAAACAGGATACGGCAACGCACATCTCTGATCATATACATGAATGGAGAAGGCGCCGTCGTTTGATTAAATTTTGGATTCCCGATCAACTCCTGACCGACTGGTTTACCACGTCCTTTGTTCCTAAAATTGCCAAAGATATTGCAATGGGGGCGTGTGTAACTGAAGAGCAAGCGATTGCGCGAGCTCAATACCTTGACTTGGTATATTCTCAGTCAGGTACTTTGTATGACTATTTGCCAGATGCCCCGAGGCACGGACAAACCAAAGCTCCACCGAAACCGTCTGTGGATGGAGTTATTGGCTCCGTAAATTCACCAAGTAAGAAATCAACCGCAAACTCTGGGAAGCAGAAACAAAACGCCTCTAACGAGAATGCTTCTCAGAGCCCATCTATTCCTGGGAATACCTCCGAGGTAAATGCCGTTCAGTCCACCGCGGCAGACAAATCCTCGAAAGGCAAAAAGAAAGGAAAGGCCAAAGAAAAATCCGGACAACCTAAGCAAAATTCTCCTAAACCTCCCACCGAGGACGGAGCCAAGCGGAAGCCTAAGTATCCCTGCCTCATTTGCGAGGAGGATCACTAC
Organism: Pinus tabuliformis; assembly: GCA_031772625.1. Taxonomy (NCBI): domain Eukaryota; kingdom Viridiplantae; phylum Streptophyta; class Pinopsida; order Pinales; family Pinaceae; genus Pinus; species Pinus tabuliformis. Next base: position 1,124,368,264 of record CM062807.1, on the reverse strand, counting down.
ACCAAGGACTGCCCTAGGCGGTCCGAGGTTAGTCGGCTTTTAAAAGGTGCTTCAGGGTCCCCCGCCGTCCTTAAAGAGCCTTTCCCATCCCAGCAGACGCATCAGGTGGCCGACCCTTCTCAATCCTCTTCCTCGTTCGGTTCTCAAGTATTCATGGCAGGAACCATCCCTGTCCACGTCACGACTCGAACGAAAGAATATCCATCTTCAGCCGGGAAGGAGCCGGAGATCCCCTCCAGCGCTCCCGCGTCTAGTTCTGGCCCTCTTCACATTGAACGGCCCAGCACCGAGACGATCCCCCGACCCCCTCCCAAAGGTGTACTCAGGAAGTCATCTTATAACCCCAATGCTCGTGCCGCACAGCATTATAGCATTGTCGAGGACTTAGCTCAGGCTCCGTCTGCTATGTCCGCGTTAGAAGTCCTCCAGAGCTGCCCCTCCCAGAGGAAGTCCCTGCTATCAGCAATTGGTGGCATCGACCCGGCAGATTCGGATCTCATTTCTTTCGACCTCGAAGGTTTCACGCAGAGATTACCTCATCAGGTGGCCTTCCTTATACAAGTTCTCATCAAAGGCAAGACGATTCACCGTACTGTCATTGATGAAGGAGCCTCAACCTGCATCATGTCGGTTGCTTGTTGGAAGGCTCTTGGTTCGCCTGCTCTGAGCCAGTCTCCCACCACCCTAGAGGCGTTCGATGGAAGAGAATCTCGTCCACTTGGTATCCTCCCGCGTTTACCTATCTCTTTAGAAGGGAAAACTGTAGAAGTCGAGGTTGAAGTCGTTGACGCTAATCTCACTTACAACCTCCTTCTAGGACGAAGCTGGACTTATGCCATGCAGGCCGTGGCTTCCTCTTTATTCCGTGTCGTTCGCTTTCCCCATCAAGGAAAAATCGTCACGGTGGACCAGCTGTCCTTTTTTGCTTCCTCTTCTGAAGGGAATGTACCATTCGTGGAGCATACCTTCAAATCGCTCGAGAGTGTGGGTGCCGGATTATTTAAAGATCCCTCCTTGATGGGAGTCTTTCCCCTCCCACCTCCAAATCTCGCCTCCGTTAACATGATCAGGACGCATTCTGATCCATGGGTTCTCCCTCCCGTGAATCAAGAAGACTCATGGGGCGAGATGATGCCGTTGAGCCCAGCCGAGCTCAACTACATCGAAATAGTTGCTGCATCGGCTTCAACCTCCGGACCTGCTTTTCCAAGCAGCGTTCCCGATTCACCTCAAACCTTCCCCTGGTTGGGAGAGAAGGCCACCTCGGACCCCCTGAAAGAATCATTCCCATCCGACGAGGCTATTATCGAGACTATGTCTCCCGAAGAGCTCCCTTGGTTTGATCACCACCATCGCTCTTCGTTCCTCCCTCCCTATTCGGAAATGGCCACGTGTCTCGGAAAGTTTGCTTCATGTCTCCCACATATCCCTCTCCAAACACCTATCCAGTTATATCAAGTGTCCTCGGAAGGGAACATGGGTAACATTACACAAACTTTGGCTATCGACATCTCTGTCAAAACAGGAGTTGTCGAAAATATTCATATTGGAGTCACATGTACTCCCGAGGAAATTCAAATCTACACAGATCTATTTCGTGAATTTCGTGATGTTTTCGCATGGTCTTACGAAGAAATGCCCGGCATTGACCCCAGTATCGTGGAGCACGAAATCCCTACCTATCCCGGGGCTAAGCCTGTTCGTCAGCGTTTACGCCCGGTGCACCCTCGAAAGGCTGCAGCCATCAAGGCCGAAGTTGAAAAGCTTTTTCGAGCTGGTTTCATTTATGCCATTCCCCTCACAGAATGGGTATCTAATATAGTTCCTGTCAATAAAAAACAGGGCACTATTCGGGTTTGTGTTGACTATCGCGATATCAATCGCGCCTGTCCAAAAGATAACTTCCCTACGCCTTTCATTGATCAGCTTATCGATGATTGCGCAGGAAGCGAAATTTATTCGTTTATGGACGGCTTTTCTGGTTACAACCAGATCAACATAGCCCCCGGAGACCAGCACAAGACCGCTTTCATTTGTCCTTGGGGCACCTTCGCTTACAAGAAGCTACCTTTCGGTCTTAAAAATGCCGGTGCCACTTTCCAGCGTGCGATGTCGTATGCTTTCCATGATATCCGAAACATCGTACAACCTTACCTGGATGATCTACCCGCTCACTCAGCTAAACGTCAAGACCATCCATCTCATTTACGCGAAATCTTCCTTCGCTGTCGACACTACCGTATTCGACTCAATCCGCATAAGTGTGTCTTCTGCGTGGAATCTGGCCGACTACTCGGGTTTATCGTCTCCCGAGAAGGCATCCGTTTGGATCCCCTTAAAGTCGAGGCCATTGTGAATCTTCCTCCCCCTGCCACTCTACAGCAATTACAAAGCTTGCAGGGAAAAGCTAATTTTCTCAGACGATTCATCCCAAATTATGCCGAGGTGGCCAAGGGTTTCACGCGATTACTAAAGCGAGACACGCCCTTTCATTGGGACGCTATCGCTCAGCAATCTTTTGAGCATCTTAAAGACCTTCTGGTCTCAGCTCCGCTCCTAAGACCTCCAAATTACCACCGTGACTACACCCTTTATCTGGCCGCCGCCGATACCACCATCGGCATGGTTTTAGTGCAAGATGATGACGACGGCTCAGAGCACGTTGTATACTATCTTAGTCGCAACCTCCTTGATACGGAGACTCGCTATGCATATGTCGAAAAGTTGGCATTGGCTGCTGTATGTGCCGTCCAACGTTTCCGTCATTACATCCTATTGCGCACGACGACCGTGATCTCCGACTGCAACCCCATGACCTATATTTTATCACGTCAGTTGCTGGGGGGCAAATACTCGAAGTGGATCGTAATCCTCCAAGAGTTCGACTTGGAATTTACTGCCGCCAAGTCCAAGAAATCACTGGTCTTTGCTGAACTGCTCTGTTCCTTACCATCTCAATCTGCACCATCTCATTCAGAGGAGCAAATTCCGGATGAAACACTCTTTCTCATCAGCACTCTCGACCCATGGTACGGGGACATCATTGTATATTTACAAACGTCTTCGTTTCGTCCTAATACATCAAAGGAAGCCCGACGACGGATACGTCATCAGGCTCAACCGTATCGCATTTTGGGCGACACCCTGTACCGCCTCGGCGTCGATTCCCTTCTTCGCCGATGCTTAACTCTCGAGGAAGCTGAGCGAGTCATGAATGACTGCCACTCCGGCGCTTGTGGTGGCCACATGTCCGGATACGCTACCGCTCAAAAGATCCTCCGCGCTGGTTATTTCTGGCCTTCTATATTCAAGGATTGTATCCTTGCTGTACGCGCATGCCATGAATGCCAGGTTTACCACCGGAAGATGCGTGCACCTGTTGCACCACTGCACCCTGTTGTCACCGTAGGTCCATTTGCCAAATGGGGCATCGATTATACGTCCTGTAACCCTCGTTCGGCCGGGGGGCATGGGTACATTATCGTTGCCGTGGATTATTTCACCAAGTGGGCCGAAGCAATGCCTACATTAAACGAAGACGGTCACACAGCGGCGCAGTTTCTATTCAATCATATCATCACTCGCTTCGGAGTCCCTCAGGCTATCGTTACAGATCACGGAAAGCATTTCCGAAATCATATGATGACGGAGTTAACAAACCAGTTAGGCTTGCGTCAAGATAGTTCGTCACCCTACTATCCTCAATCTAACGGTCAAGTTGAAGCTGTGAACAAAGTCTTGATCACCATGCTTCAACGCACCGTCAATACGCACAAGTCAAACTGGCATCTAATGCTTTTCCCAGCCTTGTGGGCCTACCGGACTTCTGTGAAGGATGCCACCGGTTTCACCCCGTTTCAACTGGTCTATGGACTGGAGGCTACCCTTCCCGTCGAATGTGAAATCCCTTCATTAAAATTAGCTGTCGAGTTGCTTCCCAACACCACTTCGGTGGAGGAACGACTTCTTTACCTAGAACGGTTAGACGAGACTCGTCGTTTGGCCTCTCTGGCTATTGAAGCACAGAAGAAGAGAGTCAAGGCTCACTTCGATCAGAATATTCATCCTCGTTCCTTTGTTGAGGGAGATTTAGTACTGCTCTACGATCAAGCTAAAGATAAGCTGGGGGCAGGAAAACTCGAATCCATGTGGTTAGGCCCCTACATTGTGAAACGTGTTTTACAAAAAGGCGCATATGAGTTGATTGATTATGAAGGGAATCCTCTTGACAAGCCCCGAAATGGGCTCTATCTGAAGAAGTACTATGCATAACTGCTCACAGTCACTTTGTATATACGTGTGTTTTTGAGTTTTTACTGCATGAGTTTCTTTCGCTTTGGTGTGAAGGCGTGTTTTTGCCCCTTATTATGCTTTCTCTTTCCTGCGCAGATGTCTCGTACTCCTTATGTTGGTTTCGCTGATGGTGCCTGCCGTAGTACTTGTAATTTGTCTTCGGCAGCGTGGGTGATCTACGATCCTCACGGGGAGTTGATAAACCTACAGGGTGTGTGCCTAGGTCGTACCACTAACAATGTTGCCGAGTACAGTGCTGTAATAGAATTGCTTGCCGAAGCAGTTGACCTCGGCATCCGAGAGCTAGTGGTAAACCTGGACTCCCAGTTGGTGGTCCATCAACTAAACAGGCAATATTCCGTCAGAGACCAGCGCATATTAAGGTTATACCTACGTGTGAGATTGTTAGAACGGAGTTTTGATTTCATTACTTATCAGCATATTCCAAGACGATTAAATACGTTGACTGATGCATTGGCAAATCGTGTATTAGACAGACATTTGCGAAACAGATAAACATCATACAAAGAAGGAAAGAACAGCATAGTAAGACCATAAGCATATGTAAATAAATCATTCCAAGCATAGTTTGCACGTGTGTTTTTAAGCTTGCATTAAATATATAAAATCCATGAGTCGAGTGTCATGCGAATCCATACATAAGATCACAAATTGTACTGAACAAACGCATAACACAAGATAACACATCATCACATGTAACAACGACTCATCCAAAAACCGGTATGTATATATATATATATCGTGTGGCGCACTGAGGCGCTCAAAAATAGAAGTACGTGTCCAAAAATCTCAATACATCCGAGTCATAATGTCTCAAAATAAACAGTGGAAATAAAACCTAGGTGACTAATCGGCTGGGTGGTGCTCTCTGTAGTACACGGCCGCTCGTGCTACCCGCCTCAGAAGGCGGTGCACTCTGGGTTCCACACCCACTGTGTGGATCTGATGCTCCACAGGGACCTCCTCAACCCCCTGGAAATCCGGTACCCCCTCCAGCAACCCCTCAAGGTTGCGAGCCACAACCTCTGGCGTGTTGGCCTCTGGAGGGGCTAAGGCCAAAGCTCCGGCTCCTGGGCCCTCTCTCCGTGCCGTGACAGCCAGGCCAATCGGTCTAGTAGGCCCTACATCTGCGTGACAAGACATTTATTAGGACATGTACATAATAAAAAAAAAAAATATACAAAACTCAAAAAGACAAAAAGTGTCATACCTGCATCATCCCACTGTTCACCCGGAGGCAGCACCAAGTCAGGATCATTGCGGAAATCCATCCCTGCATATGGCCAATCCTGTACGAAGATCTCCTGTTGGTCCAACCAGTCTCTGAAGTATACCCCCCAGCTATGTGGTCGGCCGCCACCCCCACGTGGCATAATCCGAGCCCATCGAGTGGCCCTCGTCTCTCGAGGATCTCTGGGGGCATCCACAGCCATAGACTGCAGCCGCATGGCTGGTACTCGCTCCAGAATAAGCGGGACCAGGATCGATCCATACCCGAACTGCTTCGTCTCTCCGCGACGGCAGTTGCTCAACTGCCTTTTCATATTGTTGCACACTGCAGTGCACCAGTCGAACACGGTAGGCTCGAGACACTCGAGGGCTAGTAGGAGATGAGTCTTGGACGCCTCATGGTTCGCCATGCTGCCCGCTGCCCGGGTCACCATGAACAGGATGGTGCGCAACACTATGTCTCTCACTGTGGGGATCGAGCACTTCCCACTCCGCGTCTTTACTGCCCCTGGGCAAACCTCAGCCATTAAGTCATCCAGGGTACCACCGCTAGGTCGCTGCCCCTCTAGGATGGGCCTCCCACCTCGGTGCGACAGCCCAGTCAAGAAGAAGATGTCCATATGATCGAACTCGATGTCGTGACCGCGGATGGTGAATTTTTGGTCCACCGGGTTCCATGCCCTGATCAGCAGCTCCAGCAAATCATGTTGGGCCCTTAGGCGCGGCGTCAGGAAGAATTTCATGAATCCACACGCCCGCATGGCGTTGCAACAATTTACGTCTCCCCAAGCAGCCACATCCTCCACATCGTGAACTCTCTCTTGCCATTGAAAAGCCATGATGTCCTGCATGAACAATAAAACCGGTCAGAAGTGCTTCCAGGTAAAAATTCACGTTCATTTTCAAAAAAAACAAAATTTTTCCGCGCCAGCGCGACTGTTTTAGAAACAGCCGCGCTGACAATGGCAGCTCTTTGTTAAAATGCGAGGTCAGCGCGGAAGAACACGCCTTTTCCGCGCTGACCCGAAGTTGGTTACATTGCCTATTTTTCGATCAGCGCGACCCCGTGGGCAATTTCCGCGCTGACCGAGGGCGCACCCATGCAAATAAAAAATGCCCAATTGGGCCTATCCGACCGTTAAAAAACTCCTAAAATGAACCAGAATGCAGGGCAAAGGAACGGGAACCTACCTGGAAGAAGCAGATCTGAAAATGGTCTCCGGATGGGCTGGAAATCGCTCCGTCAACTTTTGGCTTCTCCACGTTCTTCGCACTCCAAATAGTAAAATGGTAAAAATGACTTATTACCCCCCCCTATTTATAGTAAAAACTCCTAAATTACCATATTTTTTGGGTTTTTACCATTTTTTGCCATAAAACTAGCCTTGGTTCTGTTTTCAAGCATGTTTCAAAATGTTTTTACGTATATCGAATGGATTTATGCGGGTAGTGCCCTTGTGCAGGTACAGGTATCGCAGCTTGGTCATGACAGTCCACGATTCATGTGATTCCCAAAGTGTCGTCTCTAAGCTCTTCTCCGACGTTAAAACAAGAGAAGATGGCCGAGCTCCCTTTCAGCTCGTTAAAGGGAACGAAAGGCGGTCGTTTTTAAGCTCTTTTTCCGACCGTTAAACCAAAAAGATCGCCGGGTGCTTGTCGTTTCGCGCTCGATATTGGCTCTAAAACGACGTGTCTTCGACCACTTTTTTACTTTTTCCGGTCGGCGACACTATTTATGAAAAGTACTCCTCGGTTGTGATGACCGGGCGGTTCTTTCGAGCACAGTTTTATACTTTTTCGGGCTCGAGAGACACAACTGTACGAAAAAGGACCCCCCTGGAGCCTCCTTTTCCGCATTCTTTTCAGACTCTCGAAACAAGAAAAGAAGCCGAGTTTTTCCTTTGTCAGGCTCGTTAAAAACTCAATGACATCGGATATTGTCAACATGACACACATCAAGCATATGTTACCCCCGTCAAGCTTGTCGTCCAAAAATAATCGGGGTACCTGCCTGCAAAGGTGGGGAAAATGGAACTTTGATTACAGTCGTCTCGGCAGTACGTCGCTCTTGAACACGGCACTCCGCTGTTTCGTGTCTGGGTGGGGTCATCTCATCTCGTTTTCGCTAACCTCCATGGGTTTGGGACATCCTATTTGACCTCTCATCTGTTTATTGCCATCATCATCCTACCCGCAGCTCATTTGATGTCAAGTACTGCCAAATCCGTTATAGTGCCGTTATGTGTTCAAGAGAAGTTGTCCTCTGCCACAAAGCAACCTCGTTCGCTATCTCATCACAAATTATTATACCTCTGTCTCGTGTCGCTGATGTGGGAATCATTATGGCCCACCTTCGATCAAGGCCACTTCTCGTCGACTTCAACTCATTATCCGAGAAAGTGACTTAGAGACTCCTTCCAGGTGCCTTGGAGCCTGCATGCCTCAATGGCAGGTTCCTCGTGTTCGACGCAAGGTTTACATCATTGACCTACGATCGAATGATTCCGTGGGTGTTCGACACCAGCTCATTGATTCACACGCCACGGATTGTACCTATAGTACCTTGAGGGCCATTGTCATTATTGGTGGTACCTCTCGCGTCTGTTAACGGTTCTCATCATTGACCGGTAATCAGGCGATGTTCATACATGTTCGACTCCAACCCCTGTATTCACATGTGTGGACCTGTACTCTGTTCGGGTCGAGATGGAGCGCAAGACCCTGGATCCTTGCTCACTGTGGTCCAGGCTGCGATTTTGTGGATAATCATTACATGACTCATCGATGGATGGCTGCGCCCATACCTGAGTCTTCATGGATGGCTGCGACCATACGTTGTCTTTATTATGGTCTCTTTAGCTGGGTGGCTGCGTCCATACCATAGGCCAGTCTTGCATGTCTTTTGGATGGCTGCGCCCATACCTAGACTGCGTGTACATGATTGTCAGAGATTTTTCGGTACTTCCTGGTGGTGTTCCAGTTCGGCGTGTGTTGTAAAGCATTTCACCCCTCCCACTCTCTCGGTCTTCATGCTTTAGGGGGCATCTGTTACACAGTAATTTATCACTGCCTTCCTGTCAGTCACCCTGCTGTGTCCAAGAAGTCACAATCACTAAATGTTTGCTCCCTGAACTGGCTAAAAACCCATTTTTCCAAAGTTTTGTGCATCAGCGCGTCTGTTCCTAAAATAACCGCGATGACCAGCGCCCCACAGTCTATTTCGTGCGCTGCCATCGCGGAAGAACATCACTTTTCCGCGATGACGCACAGCGCGGCTTTCACGTGTCCTTCCGCGCTGACATGGCTTGTTCAGTTGTTGTCATGTGCTGACAGCGCGGAAGTCTCCATATAATCCGCGCTGATCCAGTTTGGGCGAATTTGTTCAAACAACCAGCCTTCCAGATCTCTCCAGGCTTGGTTGTTAGCTTTGTGAATGTCGACTCCCTTCTATGGCATGTCTGTTCGACCTTTTGCAACTACTCCCCTTGAAGATAAGCTCATCCTTCCACCTTTTTAGGAGACTCCTTCTCCTATATAAACTTCCACCATTACCATGAGCAGCTAGTTAGAAAATAGCTAGACTTAGCTTGGATTATACAAGAGCTTGTAGTGCTCAGATTGCTGCTATAGGTGTGGTGTGTTAGGAGTGGAAGTGATTGATTGCTTTGGGAAGTTTGTTTGTGACATTTGTGTGAGAGAGAGAGACTAGTTTGTCTTGGGAGAACCATCCTCAAAGGTGAATGCTTGAGATACATGCTGACTGATCCCTCCTGAGAAGTTTATCGACGTCAGAACATTTGGTTGTACTCTTCTCTATTCTGATTAATAATAGATGACTGCTATTATTGTTCCATTCTCGTTTGTTTATGCAATGGATAAATGTGAATTATGTCTTTTCTGACTGGCATATAGTTACTTTTACTAGATTTCACGCTTGCGTTTGCTTTCCCTTCGTGTGTGCAGGTGTCCGTTCGCGAGGATCGCGGAAGACTATGACCAGCTGAAGCGAAGGAGCAAGGGAAACATCACCTCGACAAACGACAGCGCAGGAATCCAAGTAGGTGCTCTTTACTTCTTGTCTAATTGTAACTAGGAACATGCGTGGCAGCATTGTGTGATTGTTGCTAGACCCCTGTTGGGCTAGTAGGGATCGCCTCTATCCGTAGAGGGGATTTACCTTCTCAACAACTTCTTTTCTATTTTAGGAGAAAGACCCATGTCTTCCTTGTGTAGTCATCTATGAAGGTCAATACATAGTGACTACCACCAATTGATGGTGTCTGCATTGGTCCACATAAATATGAGTGGACAATATCCAAAGGTGCCTTTGCTCTCACTGACTTTTCTGCTGGAAATGTCTCTCTATGTTGCTTGCCCAAGATACATCCTTCACATAAGTTATCTGGTTTTTCTATGAGTGGCAGTCCCTTCACCATGCCTTTCCTATGCAGCAAATTCAAACCTTGAAAGTTGAGATGTCCAAATCTTAAGTGCCATGAATAGTTTTCATCTTTTACCTCTACTTGAAAGTTTACTTGTATGACAATTGCCTCTTTTCACGTGGCTTCTTGTGATTTCATTGAGAGTTGTGCTTGTGCACCTTCTTTCTGCAAATATGATATTATTTTTAAGGGAAACATTTTATTGTTTGTCATCTGAATCTTTGCAATCAGTTGTCCGCTTGGAAACCTATCCAAAATTGTGCAGATATCATTTTTGAAGAAGACATTGTAGCCTTTCTGCATGAGCTGTCCAACGCTCATGAGATTATGTTCCAGACCGGGGACAAAGTAAACATCTGAGATGTATTTCTTCTCCCCTTTCTTTATTAGGATATTAAATCTTTCTTTTCCCATGACAGAGACTTTGCTATCAGTCCCTAATGTCACTTCAGATTTCACAGTTTCATCTAGATCAGAAAACATTTCTATGTTTCTTGACATGTGGTTGCTACAACGTGAATTTAGATACCATAGATCACTCTGTTTTTCTTGTGCTGCATTACAAGCTAAAAACATGCTATCATGGTTCTGATTTTCTCTTGTGAAATTTACAGTTGGTTTGTTATTAATGACATATATTGCTTTGTTCTACATTCATTTGCATAATGACCATACTTCTTACAGTAATGAGATTGAACTTGAGATTTATCATACCTCTGACCTTGTGCTTGATTTTGTCTTGGGCTTTAACTCGGATTTTGATTGCTGCCTCTTCCGCTTGAGCTTGAAGGGCTGCCTCTTCCACCTCTGTATGGGCTTCTTCCTCTTCCTCTAGCATATGATCTTCCTTTGCCTCGACCTTGACTAAATGATACTTGTGTCTTGAAGTCATGCTCCAATGAGGAGCTTGCTGCTCTATTCAGTCTATGTTCATGAGAAATCAGAGAAGCATTAAACTCATCCACTGAGAACTAAGAGATCCTTTGTCCCTTCTATGGCCACAACAATGGCCTCAAACCTTGCTGACACAGTTCTCAAAACTTTCTCAACTATTCTTCTTTCCTCAAGTGTCTCACCACGAGACCTGATTTGAGTAACTAGCTCACTTACATGTGTAAAAAACGAGTCTATATTCTCAAACTCTTTCATACAAAGTGTTTCAAAATCTCTGTTCAACATTTGCAGCTTCGTTGTCCTGGCTTTTGCCATACCTTGGTAGGCTGTCTGAAGGGTGTCCCATGCTTGCTTGGACTTCATTGTTGCTGCGACCCTTGGGAAAATACTTTCATGAACTGCTTGGAAAATATAAAACAAGGCTTTTGAATCCTTCTTCTTGTTGTCTCTTAACACATCTTTTTCTTGTTAAGATAAGGCATTGTATGTTGTTGCATCTGCTTGTTCTTGAAAACCATTCTCCACCAAATCCCAAATGTCTTGAGAAGAAAATAGGGCCTTCATTGTAATAGTGCAATAATCATAATTTTTGGCCATTAAACTGAGATATTTGAAGATTAGTCAAGCTTGTGCTTGATGTTGCTATTTATGAGTTTAAAAAAAACTTTCTACCTGTTGGTAAATATGCTAAAAACAATCTCCCTTCAAAACAATTCTTATTGCTAGTAAAAACACTTGTTTTTACACTGACAATATTTAACCCGCTCTGATACCATGTTAGAAAAATTTAGAAAATTTAATTTTCGTGGAGGGCAGAGAGTTATGATTTTTGCGAAGCTATTTTCGTGCAGCTAGCTTCACCACGCGGAGCTAATTTCGCGCAGCTACCTTCGTGCACGAAGAAGCTATTTGACAGACTTAGATTTCGGGCAGCGCTAAATTATTTTAGAGACTTTTGAATAATATTTACTCACTGCAAAAATAACAAAGTAAGTTTGGAGCAACACAATAAAACTTAGTATTAAATTCTAAAACATAAAAATACATTCACATGAGGCTGCGCCTCATTCACAAAGTAAAAATTAAAATTTCACGTGGAATAACACATAGTTGTTTTTACATGCCCACCAAAATTTGCTCCACCATTTTCTCCCCAGAGACTTGCGCTCTCTTTTTCTCTAACCTCTTACTCTCTAATCCAATGAATTTTACATTCATATATAACTCAACATACAATTTTACATTTAATTCATGACAAAGAGAAATTAATATGATGTTGTTGTTGAGTGTGATCAGAATCGTGGAGGTGTTTGTAAAGTGTAGGTAATGGTCGCTGAATGAATTCTTGCTCATATCTATTTACCAAAGTATATTAGATGCTTTAAATTCCTCGCTGCGTTTCAGAATGGTTGCTTCAATCCTTCTATCTTCAAACAACAATACAACCTGCAAAAATACATCTGACAATATTGCGGTGGTTGGGATTATTATTTCCAACCTACGGTGAATTGCCATTATCTCTTAGTGTCATCGAGGCGCTTTTCCGTGGGAAGAAGCCCAAGCACTGGGAAGAACAATTGAGTAAAATACGCAATACTCTTTCCAAAGATATCCAAAAGATACTGGAAATTAGCTACGAGAGTCTGGATGATGAGGAAAAGAAGATATTCTTAGACGTTCCTGTTTCTTTTCATGATGATATGGGAGGGCTCGGGGTGGGCAGCATCCATGGGTCTGGAGATTCTAGGGAACAAGCACATCGTGGAGGTGGAGGTGAGCAAGGTTTGGAAGCATGAGCATTTTGACGAAGGAACTTGCCAAATGTATTCTAAAGAATGTATGGTGTAATGAATAAGAATGCATGACCACCTCAGACATGGGCAGATATCTGGCGGACACAGATCCTTCGCTTCGTCGTATTTGGAGCGTAACTGAAAACCTTTCGGTTCTGTCGCCTGTACGTATTGAAGTTTTAGACCGATTTTCAAAATAATGTTGTCATCTGTCAAATTTTGAATTCCTAAAACTTTGCAAAATGTCAATATTATTTCCAACAGTTTCCCGATAACAATTTAGGTGGGAGGAATAAGAGATTCCGCCGAACGGGATCGTCGAGTCGCTGAGCTGAGGTGGAGGGCGCCTCATCGTCAGGGATCGTCTTGTGTGGAAGGCGTATTCAACGTTGAGCAGCCACCGCAACTCATATTGCTCCGCCGCTATAACTGTCCGGACTCCTCCTTTGCTCTGAATTTAAGATTTTTACATATAGAGGGAAGCAATCTGGAAACACTGTGGCATCTTGAATCCCAGGTAGGTAGTCATGTAATTGATTGACAGAAGGTTGTTCTTATTTTCCTTTATTATTAAAATTGCTTTGCTGTTTTAACATACCACGATGCACGAAATTGAAATAGAGGGAGCATTGCAGGCACCTCGGGAGCTGAGGGAGTTGTACATCGCTGGTTCTAGGCTACCAAAGATTCCACAGTCCACAGGGCAGCTGCGGCGCCTCGAGAAGGTTGTCCTCGCGAGTAAGGGTGTTCGAGGCTTCGAGACTTTGCCCGAACAATTCTGTCAGCTGGAGTCTTTGAAACACTTGGAATTACACGAGAAAGGTTTGAAGTCATTGCCAGACTCTTTTGGGGACTTGAGCCGCCTCCAACATCTTGATTTAGCCAGGTGCACATGTTTGGAAGTGCTCCCAGATTCCTTTGGGAATCTAACCAATCTCCAGTATATTGACTTGTCTGACTGCGAAAAATTGGAGACCCTCCCAAATACTTTCGGAAATTTAATACAACTTAAATCTTGAAGAGTGTTTGGCTGAATTGGCTCTTGCAAGAATTGTATTTGTCATCTTCAAAATTGCCACAAGCTATCGGAAACCTAAGTAATTTGAAAATTCTGTTCGTACACAGCTTTGACTTGGAAATGCTGCCATATTCGTTCGGTGCTCTAAGGCGCTTGGAGGTGTTGGAGTGTGGTGCCCCTTCAAATGTTTCCCTGATTCTATGAGAATGCTGACTCAGTTGAAAAAGTTAGTACTCAGATATATGGATCTTAAACGGTTAAAGATAACAGAATGGCTCTCTCGATTGCCAACAACACTTGAAACATTATAGATTAGGGGGTGCAAAGAAATGGAGCTGGAGGAGCTGTCAGGTCTGGAAAGATTGGAATCTTTGGAGGATTATATATTTATAACTTCTCTACAAATATATAACTTAAATTTTTTGGGCATAATTTTGTTTTTTGGTGGGCCTAATGGTTGATAAAATGTGTCTTCTCCTAAGAGTTTATAGGTTCAAACCTAGAGGAGGATAGGGTATGTACACCTTTCTAGAATTAGAATTTAAATTATTACAAGGTGGTGGGCCTTGTCCCACAAACAAGGGTGTCTCGTACACCAATTTGGTGTCTCACTTGGTTGTGACCTTAAAATTGAATTATTATTATTATAAAAAATGTGAAACTCAAGATTTCAAACAAAAGAGAAAACAAGTGGTGCATATATATTTTTTTACCTTCCCACCCCTCCCATCTTATTAGGTAGTTGTACACAGTAATAATCCATATGAAACTCTATGGATTCTCCTTCCTCAATTAGCATGATCTAACCTTTCCTTCATAAAATAATTTATGATACACCAATCTAGAGTCAGTCTGAACTATCTTCTTCTCACAATTGTAAGGTGCAAAAATTGGTCGTACAAAAATATCTATGTAGTCTTCCCTCCTCTATAAGTTTTATGCAAGACCCGGTTTCCACCTAAAGAGATTGCTCCTAAAATGAGACTTTTGTTTAATCTTTCTTAAATCTTAATTGCATTTTTTATGGAACATAAACAAAACTAGCTAGTATCCTATCTCAGTTGAAAGCGATGAATTTAAATGTCAATATTAATGACCAATAGTGAATTATTAAGTGAAGAAGAAATTCATTCACTAAATAATTATTAAAGTGGATGTATGTTGCAACTTATAAAACATTGTTTCATACACTTAATATCTATGTGTAATCAAATGAAAGGAGATATGACAAAACAATTTAAGCAACAAAAGAGATTTCACATTTAAAAAAAAAAGAAAAAAGAATAGATTAAATCATAAAACATTCTCAAATTATAAAAAGATAATATCTAATTACATATATAAAAAATGTCTTTTACACATAATATAACTTATACAAATAAAATGTTGAATCAATAAGGAAAATAAATAGTTCATTTTCTTAATAATTATATAGCACAGATGAATGGAATAACCTAGGATTATATCAAGCACTTCAACATTTAGTTTTTAATATTATGTTATACTCAAAGACATTAAGGAAAGTAATTTCACATCAAACTGAATAAATGACTTAATTCACGCTAATGTAGTTATGTAATCATTCACACATTCAAATAAGAGTTACTTCAAAAGATTTCAATCTTCCAATTTTTTTTTCAAAAATGTTAAAAATGATCATATTAAACACTTCAGCATCTCATTTTTAAATCTTATGTGAATCTCAAATACATCAAAGAAACTAATTTCACACAAAATAGAATAAAAAATAATAACTTAATTTACCGTAATGCAGTAATATAATCATTCACCCATTTGAATAAGTGTTGCTCTGAAATATTTTGATCTCTCAACTTTTATTTCAAAATTGATAAATAATAACAAGTTTTATAATTCCAAAATTTTCCAATCATGGGTCTTAATGGTGCACTTGTTATTAACAAAAATGCTTAGGTCTCAATTATGAAAATTCCAACCCCTCACAAATTTTTCAAAATTATATTCTTAATGGTGCATTTGTTATTGACAAAAATGATTAGGTCTCAATTATGGAAATTTCAATCCCTCACAAATTCTTCAAAATCATATTCAAATTAATAGAAATATGAAGTACTCGTTACAAGATTTACAAACCCCTTTATAACATTAATAATTGATTTCTAGAAAAAAAAAAATTCTTGTTTTTCTTAAAAAAACTCTGTAAATAAATATTCAATTATTATTTTGCTTGTAAAAAGGATTTCTAATTATCTCAAATATTAATTTTTTTTTCCCATCTATGTCTGCCTCCCTTTTCTTCATCAAATCTATAATACATTTCCTTATTTTATTGCATGGAAAGAGATATTATTTTGCTTGTAAAAAGGATTTCTAATTATCTCAAATATTAATTTTTTTTTCCCTTCTATGTCTGCCTCCCTTTTCTTCATCAAATCTATAATACATTTCTCACGTAAATTTCTTAGACCTTGTGACTATATATATAATTACAAGGTCCATTGATTACAAGGTACATTAATTAATCCGAGATTGAAAAGGCCATATTTCTCACACGATAATTGTAATTAAAAAAGGTTAAAAATCTCACTAGAATCGAAAGGAAATCTATAAAATAAACACAAAAGTCGGTCACTAGCCAGAATGTCCAATCAATATGAAACGTTTTGTGTTTTGTGTTTTGAATTGCTTTATCTTTTTAACAAATATATTAATGCGTAAGTTTAATCGCAGGGTTCATAACACTTTCAATATTTAAATTAGATATTTTCAAATGTTTATTATTTTTTAATATAAAAAAGTTATAATGGGCGAGATGGATTTATCAAATATTTATATAATAAAAAGTAAGCTTAAATTTATTAAATTTAGATATATAAATATGATGTAATAATTATATTTTTGAAATTAAATTATTATTATTATTTTGAAATTATATATATATATATATATATATATATTTTGGTATATATGTTTAATCTTGGTTTAAATTAGTTTATTATTTAAAATATTACAATTTTGTTTATTAAATTTTATGCTATATAAAATTTAAACTTTTCATTTTTCATGGTTTAAAATCATAATTAAAGGTAAATAATACTCTCGAAATAGTATTATTTAATTATATTCTTTATTTTTAATTGAAAATTTATCCACACAATATGTTTAAACTCTTGAGACTTCAAGTAATTGGCTTTCATGCTCACTCATCTCATTTATCTTTAATTCAAAGGTTATCCACACAATAGGTTTAAAGTCTCGCTAGACTTGAAAGGAATTGGTTTTCATGCTCAATCATCCCATTTATCTTTAACTGAAACCTCATCCACACAATAGGTTGAATTGGTTTTCATGCTTAATTATCTTCTTTATTTTCAATTGAAATCTCATGATACAATAAGTTTAAAGTCTTGTTAAACTTGGAATGAAGTTGCTTTCATGCTCAATTGTCTCCTTTGTCTTTGATTGAAACCTCACAACACAATAGGTTTAAAGTCTCACTACACTTAAAAGGAATTGACTTTCATGCTCAATTATCTCCTTTATCTTTAATTGAAACCCTAGTCATAATAGGTTTAAAGTCTAATTGAACTTAGAAGGAACTGGGTTTCATACTTAATCATCTCCTTTAACTTGGATAGAAAACTCATGTTTAAATTTTTCTAAAACTTCAAACAAATTAACTTTTATATTCAAACATCTTCTTTATCTTTAATTAAAATGCTATCTATACAATATTTTACAAATTTTATTAAATTTCATGCAACTTTAAAATAAAAAACTTTCATAATTAATCACCTTCTTTACCTTTAACAAAACCACATCACACAATAAATTTAAAATTTAACTAATTATCTTTCATATTAAATTATTCCATTTTATATTTAATAAAAATCTCACCTACACAATAGTTTAAAATCTCTCGGCTGGACTAAAACGGAATCAAAACAATAAGTTAAAAATCTCACTAGACTTAGAAAGGAAATCCATGAAATAGTACAAATGAAATCCATAAAATAATACAAAAAACTGTGACTAGTGACTAAGAATGCCCATATCAATATGAAAGCTTAACAATAAATTAAAATCTCACTAGACTTGAAAGGAAAAATATGAAAACTAAACAATAAATTAAAATCTCACTAGACAGGAAATCTATGAAATAGTACAAAGGAAATCCATAAATATCACAAAAGTTTCTTACTAGTGTTTAAGAACAACTGTTTCAATATGAAGAGTTTGGCCTATTTTGAATTGTTATATTCAGGGTTTCATAACACTTTAAATATTTAAATTATCTAAGTAGACGTTTATTATGTTTTTAAAATTAATTAGTATATAAAAGTTTTAAGTGTTTAGATAGATGGTTAAATATTTATTAATTTTATATATAATTTGAAGTATTATTAAATTTAAAGATTTAAATATATAAATATGTAATAATTATATAGAGTAGTTTTTATAATCAAATAATTATTATTATGAGCTTTAAGGGTTAGCTTAATTGGTCGAGTCTTCCTTGTTAAATATTTCACCGATCGGGAGGTCACATGGTCAATTTTTCTCGATGTCCTTGGGGTTAGGCCTTACTAGGCTGGCCGATGAGTTTTAAAAGTTTCCCTTCAGGGTTGATCTACCCAGATTTTTCCAAGGGGAAAAATAATAATTATTGTTATTATTTTAAAACTAAAATTAAAAGAAATTAATTTTTCTACTATTTAATATATAAAAACTTCTCAATGAGCATTAGAAGCATGAATGAGTATGGTGTTGGGGACAAACTTGTCACGCCACTGCCTCAAGCAGCATTCATGCACATGCATGCAAATGAATTTAACGTGGATGAAGGTGGTGGTTTCTATATCTAGTCTAGCTTTTACTACCAATCAACTAATGTAGAGGGTTAGTAGTGATGATTTATTACTCTCTCCAACGTAGGAAGGTAATTTCTGTATGGGGTTGTTATATTCTTTCCATGACTAGCTGCCCTAGTTAACCAAGGGGTTAGAGGGGGGTGGAGCCCCCCATTTGTTGCACCGATTGCGCAGCGGGGGGGGGTCACAGGGGGTTTGAGGGGGGGGGGGGGATTTTTTTTGGATCCTATATTAGGTGGGCAAACCTACCTATGGTTTTGTGCATGGTTTTTGCACATGGTTTTGGGCGCGATGGTTTTTGGTCCATGGTATTGGATGCTTCGGCATGTATATACATGTATTGTAACATTGAAAGGAACATAATAAAAAATCAAGCTAGTAG
The DNA here is from genome assembly GCA_031772625.1 of Pinus tabuliformis. Classification (NCBI taxonomy): domain Eukaryota; kingdom Viridiplantae; phylum Streptophyta; class Pinopsida; order Pinales; family Pinaceae; genus Pinus; species Pinus tabuliformis. The sequence continues at coordinate 1,124,349,341 of CM062807.1, read as the reverse complement.
TCCCTGTTTTGGGATCTAGGGGAAAATCTCTGTGTATATGTGTTTTATGTGTTATGCTCTCGCATTGTTTATTTTATGTTCTTAGAATTCGTATGTAGGTAATTTATGTACGGGGTTAAAACCTATATTTGGTATCAAAGCTGTTTGGCTTCAAGGGGACGCCTTTGTTGCTAAGGGGTTTCGCTCGGGCCTGTGGTAGACCCTGTTCAGTGGGAGATCTTTGGGATCGATTTTGGTGGTGAAAGAAGATGGTAAGCAGTGGAAAGATAGAGACAGAGAAATTTAATGGTCAGAGTTTTGAGTCATGGAAACTCAATATGGAGGATTTATTGGTAGATAAAGATCAGTGGATCGTGGTAGATCCAGGTACTAAACTAATAAGAGTGTCTAATGAAGAATGGAAGAAGTTGGATTGGAAGGCAAAGAGCACAATACGATTGTGTGTCTCAGATTCAGTATTGATGTATCGGGGGAAGCTATGGCTAAGGCTTTGTGGGACAAGTTAGGGACTTTGTACCAATCTAAGTATCTGGTGAATAAACTATTCTTACGGAAAAAGATGTATAACCTGAGGATGAAATATGGAGACTCAGTGATAGAGCATCTGAACGCATTTAATACTATGGTAAGTCAGTTATTATCTGTTGATATTAAAATTTTAGATGAAGATAAGTGCATCAATTTGTTGTGTTCTATACCAGATTCGTGGGATAGTCTGGTTATTGCAATTGGTAGCAATCCAACTGCCTTGTAGTTTGATGAAGTATTCTCATCCTTACTAACAGAGGAGATGAGACAAAAAAATATGGAAAGCCAAAATGGTGATGCCTTGTCTGTACAAGGACGGTCCCAAAACAGAAACAAAAATAAGTCATCGAGTGGGAGATCTAAATCTAGAGGGAGATCTAAATCTCCAGGAAAACCTGTAAAGGTGTGTTGGAAATGCAGAAAGGAAGGGCACTACAAAAGGGATTGTAAATCTAAAGCTCATGAAAAAGGAAAGGGATCTGATGATGCTCCTTCTGTAGAGGTGAAAGCCACCTCAGATGAAGGTGGGGATGTGTACTTGGCTTCTTCAAGTACACATGTAGAACATGCGGCATGGTTGATTGACTCAGGTGCATCCTTTCACTTCACTCCCCATAGAGAGTGGTTCTGCGAGTATGAGAAATATGATGGTGGTGATGTTTTCTTGGGGGATGACAGGAAGGCTAGAATCGTTGGTCGCGGAAAAATAAAGCTAAAGTTGCAAGGTGGAAGGGTTAGAACACTTCTTAGTGTTCTGCATATTCCTGCATTGGCCATAAATCTAATTTCTGTAAGCAAGATGGATGATGCAGGTGTAAAAACAGTGTTCGAGAAGGATACCTACAAGATGGTTCGGGGAGCACAGGTATTGATGCGGGGATTTCGAATTGGAACTTTGTAGAAGCTGCAAGGTAGCACTATTGTTGATGGGTGCAACAGTTCTGTGGTTACTCAAAGTGGAGCAGAAAATCTAGTTGTCTTTGGAGAAAAGACCATGCTATGGCATCAAAGGCTTGTACATATTGGAGAGAAGGGCCTTCAAATAATTCATGGTAGAGGTATGGTAGAAGGTATGACTAATAACTCTCTGGACTTTGATTTTTGTGAAAATTGTGTATATGGGAAGCAGAATCAGGTGAGTTTCCCCTCTGGTGGTAAGAGGGCGAAACAAATATTAGAGATTGTGCATAGTGATGTGTTTGGACCTATGAAGGTTCCATCACTGCGTAAGTCTGTGTACTATGTATCATTTATAGATGACTTCTCAAGGAATACATGGATATATTTCCTTAAGAAGAAATCTAAAGTCTTTGATAGGTTTAAAGAATTTAAGGCTCTGATGGAAAACCAAACGGAGAAGAAGACAAAGGTGTTGAGGACGGATAATGGTGGAGATTTTTGCAAGAAGGAATTTGAAGAATTCTGTAAGAAGTGTGGTATAGCACAACATAAGACTACTCCATACACACCTGAGCAAAATGGAGTTGTAGAAAGAATGAACAAGATATTGGTGGAAAGGGCAAGAAGCATGCTTAGTGGTGCCGGGTTAGGACAAGAATTATGGGCAGAGGAAGTGGATACAACATGTTACCTGGTCAATAGATCACCTTCATCAACGTTGGAGGATAAGACTCCACAAGAGGTATGGACTGGTAAAAAACCCTCTCTTTCACATCTGAGGGTATTTGGATGTGATGCATATGTATATGTTCCAAAGGAGAAAAGAACAAAGTTGGATAGTAAATCTGAAAAGTGCATCTTTATTGGGTATAAGGATGGTTTAAAGGGTTATAAACTTTGGAACCCAGTAAGAGATGTGGTGTTCAGAGAGGTGAAAGATGTTATTAAACATGAAGTCCAACCAAAGGAACTTGAAAAGATTGAGTTTCAGCTAAAGGAGGAAGAATCGGACTCTACAACAGCAGAGGAATCAAAAGATGAAGAGCCACAAACTCCGGGTGTGAGAAGATCAGTTCAAGAATGAAGGTAACCAGAAAGGTATACTCCATATGCTTTCTCTTCAAATTTTGCTTTATCTATTACTAATGATGATCCCAGAAATGTGAAGGAAGTAGTAGATTCAGAGCATGGAAAACTCTGGAAAGAGGCCATGGTTGATTAAATGACATCTTTGCACAAAAATGAGGCTTGGGATCTGGTGGAGTCTCTGGCTGGAAGGAAACCCATTGGTCGCAAATGGGTGTTCAAGAAGAAGACAAATGCAGAAGGAAAGGTGGAGAAATGATTTTGGTGATATTTTTTCTCTGTTGCCAAGGTAGCTTCTATTAGATTACTTTTATCTGTTGCTGCTACTTTTGATTTTGAGGTAGAACAAATGGATGTGAAGACAACATTTCTTCATGGGGATCTGGAAGAGGAGATCTACATGAAGCAACCTGAAGGCTTTGCAGTGAAGGGTAAGAAAGAATTGGTATGCAAGTTAAAAAAGTCTCTGTATGGGTTAAAAAAGTCACCAAGGATGTGGTATCAAAAATTTGATACATTTATACGGGGACTTGGCTTCACCAGAAGTAAAGAAGATCACCGTGTGTATTTTAAATTAATTGGTAATTGTGTTATTTATCTGGTCTTGTATGTGGATGATATGTTGCTGGTTGGAAATGACAAAGAAATTATCTAGGATTTGAAGACCCAATTGTCCTCCAAATTCGACATGAAAGACCTTGGGGCTACAAACTATATTTTTGGCATGAAAATTAAAAGAGATCGGGCAAAGAGGAAGCTCTAGTTAAACCAGAGGAAGTATGTCAAGACAATATTGTAGAGGTTTAATATGCAGGATAGTAATCCGGTGAAGGTTCCTATTCCTGTAGGTGTAAAGTTATTTGCTGAACAGTGTCCCATGACACAAGAAGAGGAAGAGGACATGTCCCGTGTTCTATATGCAAGTGCAGTCAGTAGCCTGATGTATGCGATGGTCTATACTACACTAGACATTACACATGGAGTGGGAGTATTACATAGGTTTATGTCAAAACCAGGGAAGGAGCATTGGACAATAGTGAAGCGGGTTTTTAGGTATTTGTGTGGCACTAGTGATTATGGTTTGTGCTACCAAGGAAGACCAAGATTGGATAGAGTTTTGGATATTTGTGGCTTTGTTGATGCAGACTGGGCTGGAGATTTGGATCAGAGAAGGTCTACAAGTGGGTATGTGTTTAACCTATTTGGAGATGCAGTTAGTTGGATGAGTAAGAAACAATCTGTAGTGGCACTATCAACTACAGAGGCATAATACATAACAGCCACTCATGCAGGAAAGAAAGCAGTTTGGTTGTAGAGATTGTGTTCAAGTATGGGGTTAGTCCAGGGAGCTATAAGGATAGATTGTGACAACCAAAGTGAACTTTTCTTGGTAAAGAACCTTGCCTATCATTCAATGAAAAAGCACATTGATGTTCAGTATCACTTTGTGAGGGATATGATAGAAGAGAAAAAGGTGTTGCTAGTAAAGGTGGACACTTTGAAGAATACTGTAGATGCACTGTAAAAAACTATGAGCTTTGAGAAGTTCTCTTGGTGTAGAGTAGCAATGGGTGTTGCAGGGTTGGATAAATGACTAATCTCTCCTGTGGCCCCATGTGGAAAGAAAACAAAAAGTGGGATAATGTTGGGTTGTGTTATATTCTTTCCACGACTACCTACCCAAGTTAACCGGGGGGTTAGAGGGGGGGTGGAGCCCCCCCTTTGTTGCGTCGATTGCGCAACAGGGGGGGTCACAGGGGGTTTGAGGGGGGCGGTTAGCCCCCCTCTACGGGGTCTAGGGTAGTGCCCCGGGGAATTTTTTTTGGACCCTATATTAGGTGGGCAAACCTACCTATGGTTTTGTGCTTGGTTTTCACACATGGTTTTAGGCGCGATGGTTTTCGGTCCATGGTATTGGATGCTTCAGCATGTATATATATGTATTGTAACAGTCAAAGGAACATAATGAAAAATCAAGCTGGTGCTCCCGGTTTTGGGATCCAGGGCAAAATCTCTGTGTATATGTGTTTTATGTGTTACGCTCTCGCATTGTTTATTTTCTGTTCTTAGAATTCGTATACAAGTAATTTTTGTACAGGGTTAAAACCTACACTATGAAAGTAGTTTTCTAGATATCTGTTGAGAATACATTATCCCACAGTTCCAATGCTTTTTCTCACCTCAACCCTAGTTTTGGATCAATTTGAAGACATTTGTAGAGCTTTGGTAGTGGTGTTTATCTCTCTCAGAATTCGTAGATGCATCCTTCCTAAGGCAGAGTCTTCTCAGAGTGGGTAGAACTAGCGCTTCATGAGCGTGGTCAATCATCTGCTTGTTGGTGGGTTGGTTGGGACTTTTATTTTTTATTCCATTATTGTTTTGGAGTATGCAGAGGTTCCCTTTAGTCTGATCCTAGGGCCAAGGCAAGCGACTTTACTGGTGGTACTTTTTGTGTTCTCTATCTCAATCCCCCTTACTTTTGGAAGCTCAATTATGGGTTTTTTTCATGGTTATATCTTTTATTGTTGTTAAATTATGTGGCCAAGAAGGGTAGCATGAATTTTGTTTCTTAAATCATTGTTTGGTAATATTTCTCCTTCCCACTAGCTCCATTCATTGCTCATTCTTTATTTGCACACATGCTCTCAAATTTCGACCTTTAGTTTATCGCTCTTTATATTCATGCCCTATTATTTCTCTTATAGTCGTATCACTCCCCTAATGTCTATATAATATGAGTACCCAACCTCGACAGTGCATGTGCAACTGCAGAGGTGGGCGAGGTGGACATAGAGGTGAAGGTGGTCACATGGTTTGGGAAATTTTCAACCTTTTCTGTACTTTGGGAAATCCAAGAAAACTAATTTTAATTGAAAATCATGAACCAATAGTTTGGGACTATTGTATCTACTGAAACCTTCCTTGACTATTGTATCAAATCATTCTAACACCAACCCAAAGGAATCTTACAAGGCTCTACTCTCTCTCAGCCCAACCTGTTACTCTCATATGTAGCCAATCTACTCATTATAGAATACTCTAGTCTCTCGTTTATCCTTCAAACAACCAGAACATTCTCTTACACTTCCATACAAAACACAAGGACAAAGAATACTTGGCCTTAAAATTGTCAATGAGAAACAATAATAGGAATACAACTTTGAAGGTGTTTTCTTAAGTTATACTGGATATTTCAGCTATAGTTTTTTCCTCAAACAATCCCATTTTCTCTCGGGTGAATTTTCAATAGAAAGTTTCACTAATAATACATATGCACTTATTAGCCATGATACACAATAATCTCTTGCAATTTGTAGTCATAAAAACCATATCATCCAAGGGAAACATCCAGATCATATGGGAGATGAAACTAATTGTGATGCGTGCCTCCTCCACATGCCCATAAAAGTTTGAATGATAGAGCAATGAAGAAAAACAATGAGAGGTCTTTTATCACATGAAATCTACTATTTTCTCAAGGACATGACACTTGTACTTGGTACATGCACATAAGTAAAAGTTTGATAGGACAATCTTGAAAGGAAATATGGACAAAAAAGGGTTGTACTTAGAAAGGACAATGGCAAGGAAAATAACAAATAATCCCCTTCCTTCTTCCCCTATTATGGTATAGTAATGTCCTTTTTGCTTTCTTGAGTAACATTTTTGGTTGATATTATATTATTATGTATTTTATTTTTTATAAATTCTCTTACATATACATAATCATATCATCGAAAATATAACAACCACGCCATAACCCTAACCCACCATTGGTACTTATGCACGTTCACCAGCCAAGCCTTGGGCCTAAGCTCCTCACAAATAATATTTGCATTGTAACACAATATCATTACAAGTCAATCCATTTGGCTTGACTCGTAGCACATAAAATATATCATATAATCAATACATGATTCATTACATTATAATTTAGGGTTAAGACTAGGGTATTACACTCTACATGTTCTAGGCGGGCTTTAGTTGACTTTACCGTAGTGGTAATGCTTCATATTCCCATGTTATTTTTATGTATATATTTAAAAAGTTGGGTGCATAAAATAAATGGCACTGAAATTGTTTTCACAATTATAAAAAACTTTTTAAGAGGTAAAAACACCCATTTCGTTAACTTTGATCTTATTTCAACTTAAGCATATTCATTGGTAGATTAAAATCAATGTTTTTAAAGTGTCAAAATTAACATAATCCAAAAATGCAAAATTAGATTTAAAAGTACAAAACTGATTTTCAAAAATTCAAAACCAAACTCTAAACATGCATAATCAAATTCCAAAAAGTGAACATCGTGAAAATCAAATTCCAAAAGTATGAATAATGTGAAAATTAAATTTTGAAAGTGTGCATATTGAATTCCAATTTAGAACTTGCTTCCTTGAAAATTATTTTCTATAATGCATACTCTAACTACAAAGCATAACTCATTCACTTAAAAATAACAAATGCATAAGATGCATAAATATTAAATTTCAAGACACTTATGGATATTGAGATGCTTTTGAAATCTTGATCATTTGTTTTTTGCTTTAAAATTAAATCATTAAAAAAATGAAACATATAAAAACCCATCTATAGAAATTTCAAATGCTTTTGATAACCCATAGAAAATTTGAATAACAAAAACATAAATTATGAATCACATTTAGTTACCATCTATCAAAGCCTTTAGATTGGGTTCCACATTATTTACACATTTTAACAATATAGAGGTTGGTTGTAAACTAAATAACTATAGCATATGGAATTTACACTTTTGACTCACATAGGGACTACCTAGTAGGGGGCAAGGGTGCCACGCTCTTTGTGACATTCCCATGTGTGGTATACCTAATGATCACTATAAGGAAACGACCCTCTAGCGGAGGTTTTTGCAGAAGCCCCTATAAAAATAGCCCAAAAAATTGTTTGTAGCAGAGGTCACTAACAGAGATGGGTGGATGGATGTTTTAGAAAATATTTTTTTAACGGTGCATCTATAACATACAAAAGAACGAGTGCTTTACTGTACATATAAGCACTGGTGCCTAATAGAACATAGTGAATTGTGGAAGATTTATTTAATTTTTAAACTAAAAAAGGTGCACTAAATAAAAAAGTGCACAGGTGTGTATACTACTCGATAAAACTATGAAAGGGTTGAATTTACAAAAATGTCAGTTGTAAAATTCATTTTTCCCATTTCGGTGCTATAATGTGTTGAAAATGGCACAAAGAAATATTATAATTTAATTTTCTCTTGAATTAAATTAGAAGAAAATTGTAATTCCACATCACATGACAACTTGTACGAGTTAACTAAGTTAGTTTGACTTATTTGGTCCAGTTAATTCGAGTTTAGGGTCTAACTTGAGTAATGTAGAGTGATTCCTACTTTATAGGAGCCCTTGTTGAGTTTATTTTGAGTTGTAATTAATTAGTTCAGTTTATGTGAGTTAAAGTCAATTTAACCAGTTAAAACTATTGGAAGAACTAGTGGAAGGTTAAAGTGTGGAAGTGGAACTTGAACCACACTCAGTGATCAACCAGATAACCGATAAATCAACCATAAATAACTCATGCATGTGTGAACTGAGAGTTATCCAGTTAAGATTGGAGTTCAAGGCCAATGAACTGTCACTTGTATAATCATCCAAATTGTACAGGCGGTGCATGCAGTCAGAGGAAGACCTATGATGGATTAAGAAGTATTGGATGGAGATTTCCCTAATTAATCGAGGGCTAATTCCTAAGGAAGCAACATAAGGAAATAGGAATGTGGGCAAGCCAAAATTTGGCTAAGTATTGGCCTAGGCTTGTTTAAGAAGCAGTGAGACAGATATAGATAGTGCAAAGGTTGCTCGAGCTTGACCAAAGCATTGTAATCTTCTTATATTTTCTGACTAATGCAATCTACATATAATGAGGCTTTTAGTTGTGGCTTTCCCCAGGAAATCATTGTGTAATGTGTTGTTTGAATTTTTTCTCTTGTATGCTTTGTGATTTCACGCTTATTAATTGTTTCTGCACTTGGTAGAGTAGATTCAAGTCTATTGTTTTAGTAAATTACATTAGCAATTTGAATTTATAAGGAATTTATACATGGTATCAGAGCTGAAATCACAATAGAATAGAAGAATAAGAGTTTTTACTTGCAGGAGGAACGAGTTTTGCAGATATCTTCTCCAGAGCTAGCAGCAAAATCATGATGGTGTTCTATGGTTCGAGGCTTGTGTATGCCCTTGAGGGTAGCTTGAATTACATTGCTTGGAGAGACTGGATGGAAGCAGTCATGGAAGACAATGGATTGAAGGAGTTCATTGATAAGGACATCCCAAAATCAACTCCAATTGATGCACATGGTCTAGCAGCGTGGAATATGTGTGTAGAAATCTTACTGGAAAGAGTTGGAGATCATATTGTCTCGAACCTCCACGGTAAGGAGACTCTATATGCAATGTGGAATTTATTGATAGACTTGTTTCAAAACAAAAATGACCATAGGAAGGTGGCACTCAAGGACAAGCTCAAGAAAATCACAATGGATAAGGGAAACACAATACCACAGTAGTTGACTAGGTTCACCCAATGTCGAGATGAGCTTGGGAGTGTTTGTGTTATACTTTTCGAAGATGATATGTTCGACCTAGCACTTGTAGGCCTTCCCAAGAGCTGGCACATCAACTACAAACAATTTGGTTTGTTTCAAGTTTACTATCAACAGGCTTTAAATTCAAACTCGATAAGAATTTATTCACAATGGATGTTGATTGTGAGATAAATTTTTTTAATAAAAGAATTATTATAAAATATTAAAAAGAAAAAATTAATTATGAAAAAAAACTCAACTTCGTAATTCTATTTTTTTTTTTTTTAATTTAAATATAATTAATTTAATGTATATTTGATTTTATGTAATTAAAAATAATTTATTACATAGATCAATTTAATATTAATTTATACATTAACAAAATTGTTGTTATTATTATGGCTATCTATTAGAATATGTTTTTATTTTCAAAATGTGTTTAGTGTTTGTTTTTGGGTCATATTCAACTATAAGGCATTTTGTATTCACAATGAGGTATCATTAGAGTATTATAGATATTATTTTTCATTAGCTTCTACGAATGTTTGGGTTTTACCATTTAAATTATTTGCTTGCTTCCTCTCTTTATGTTTATTAAAAGTGTTATATTTATTTAATATTTCTTATAGGATTTCAAATATGATAAATTTGTCATTATACATTTATGCATATGCTCATGTATGCATATGCTTATGGTCTTTCATGGTATCAATACTTCTTTTATAGATTTGAGGTTGTTATGTAGATTTAGTTCCTTAGATAAAATTCCTTGCATTTACTTTTTTGGCATTAAGTATATACTGTATTCTTTAGATATAATATTTTAGCACTTTAGATTTAATTTTGAAGCCTTCATGTTTACACATATGTACAAAATTTTTGGATTAAATTTTTTATTTATTCATTTTCTAAGCATTATTTTCGTCAAATATGACATTGTGATTGTATCTAGAGCATACAAATTAGTTAGGATTAACTACTTGTCTATTGGGTGTGAAGCCCGATTGTCTTCTGTATTCAAAGGTTTCAGCTGGATATATACCCCAAGAAGACTGTACACCCCTCCACGCGGGGGGGACTTGTCCCCCTCGCGAGGGTAAATCCCCCCTGGCTAGGGGTTCCAGGGGCCAGCGGTCCCCCGGTGGGGGTTCGGGGGCAGTGCCCCCGAAGCTAAAAATAGATGTAAAATTGCCTTGTAAAATTATAGTAATTTCTAGTCAATCTGGGCCGTTCATTAGGCGGATGATCTGACGGTAGAAGTTATGTTTAGTTTAGGGTTTTTTGCCCTAGAAGGCAAACCCTCACTATATATGAGGGAATTGTATTGCGTCTAGGTAGATCTGTATTCTGAGTGAGGAAGAGAGAGGAGATTGAGAGCGAAGAGGGTGTTACAGTGGATCTACTATAGGTTGTATCTCTTAAGTTTGCTAGATAATATAATAAAAGAAGGACTGACTGTTTCTCCATGGATGTAGCCCAAACTGGGTGAACCACGTATATCTATGTCTCTCTTGTTTTATGCGTTTTCTGTGTTTATATTTCTGCAATATTTTATGTGTTCCATTGCTTCGTAATATATATAATTTTATAACATTGTCAAAATTGGTTTTATTTGCTTTAGGTCTAATTAAAATCCAATCAAATATTAAGATAACTTCTCTACAAATATATAACCTGAAATTTTTGTGCACAATTTTATTTTTTTGGTGAGCTTAATGGTTGAGAAAATGTATCTTCTCGTAAGAGTTCATAGGTTCAAACTAACAGGGGGATAGGGTATGTACAACTTTATAGAATTAACAATTAAATTATTACATGGTGGGGGGGTGGGTGGGAGGGCCTTGTCCCACAAACAAGGGTGTCTCGTACACCAATTTGGTGTCTCACTTGGTTGTGACCTTAAAATTAGATCATTTTTATTATTATAAAAAAATGTGAAAATCAAGATTTCAAACAAAAGAGAAAGCTAGCGATGCATATAATGTTTTTTACCTCCCCGCCCCTCCCATCTTAGTAGGAAGTTGTACATTGTAAGAATCCATATGAAACTACATGGATTCTCATTCCTTAATTAGCATGATCTAACCTTTCCTTCATAAAATAATTGTATGATACACCATTATAGAGTCACTGTGAACTTCTCACAATCGTAATGTGCAAAAATTGGCTGTAAAAAATTATGTTTCTAATTTTCCCTCCTCTATAAGAGTTATGCATGGATCTTTTGCAGAGCAACTTGTTGATAGGTGGAAAAAATCCTCCTACAACAAGGGATCATCACCCAATCAAGACCTTGATTAGGCCTACACTTGTTTGGTGTAGTGATGTCCACTAGTATGTGGACCCAATTGCCACCTAAAGAGATTACTCTTAAAAGGAGACTTTCGTATAATATTTCATAAGTCTTAGCTGCAATTTTATTGAACATAAATAAAACTAGCTAGTATCCTATCTTAGTTGAAAGCGATGACTTTAAATGTTAATACTAATTACGAATAATGAATTATTAAGTGAAGAAGAAATTCATCCACTAAATAATTACTAAAGTGGATGTATGTTGCAACTTATAAAACATTGTTTCATGCACTTAGCATCTATGTGTAATGAAATGAAAAGAGATATGACAAAGAAATTTAATTAACAAAAGAGATTTTAATTACAGAAAAATGATTAAATCATAAATGTTGAATTTTGCAACAAGAAATATTGAAAATTACAACAAGAAGAGGCTTGTAAATTAATTTCCCCTTAATTAAATTAGCGGGAAATTGTAATTCCACATCACATTACAACTTATACGAGTTAAATAAGTCAGGAAGACTTAGTTAGCTCAGTCAATTCGAGCTGAGGGTCACACTAGAGGCATGTAGAGTGCTCCCTAAGTTTTAGGGGGCCGAGTTGCAGTTTATTTTGAGTTGTAGTTATTTAACTTAATTATTTGAGTTAAAATTTAACTAGTTCTAACTAATGGAGGAACTAGTGAGAGGTCTAGTGAATTAAATATGATTTAATTCACTTGCAGTGATCAATTAGATAACTGATAATTTGCTACAAATAGCTCATGGATGCCAATTCTGAGGAAGACCTAGTTGAGATTGGAGTTAAAGGGAAGTTTACTATGAGTTGTATAATTAGAAAATTGTAGAGGTGGTGCATGGAGTCAACAAAATGTCTTAGATATATTGCACAATCATTATTGGGTAATTTCCTAATTAATAGGGGCTCAATTTACCTAGGGATCACACAAGCAAGGTAGGGCATCCAGAGCCAAGAAATTGGTTAAGTATTGAACCAAGCAAGCCTAGGATAGGGTGAGACAGACAAAGATAGTGCAAAGAGCTCTCAATCCAGATAGAAACATTGTATTGTTTCATATTCTTTGACTTATGTAATATACAGATAGCAGGGTTTTTAGCTGAGGTTTTCCCCAGATAAATATTTGTGTTATCAGATTGAAATTATTTCTCTTTCTTGTTCATGTGATTGTGCAATCGTAATTGGTTTCTGCAATTTGTAGAGTACATTCAAGTATTTTGTTTTAGAATATTAAAATATCAGTTGAATCTACATGGATTTTCTACATGGTATCAGAGCAGGAATCACTATAGAAGAGAATAATACGATTTGCTTTTGAGCAAGTGAAAATCGAATTCGTAGATCTACTCTTTAGGACCAACAACAGGATCAAGATATCTTTCTATGGATCGAGACTCAAATATGCCCTTTAGGGTAGTTCGAAATATATATCCTGGAAGGACAGGATGGAAGCATTGTTGGAAGAAAACAAGCTAAAAGATTTCATAGGCAGTGATATTCCTAGGCCCGAAGCAACAGATGCTCAAAATTTGGATGCATGGAAGAAGAATGTAGCAAAGGCGAGAACAATTATGTTAGAAGGAGTTCAAGATATTGGCTTTCTCATCCTTGATATATGGTACATACCTTAATAACCATGGGAATTTGGTGACATATTCCTTATCTGATAATTGCCCCATATTGAGTTCATAAAACTTCTTTTCTTTTCCATTGTAATAACGTTCAGACACATATTTCTCTATGAAGAGCTTTTCAAATTCCATCCAAGTCAACTCCCTCTCAACAATCCCCATAACATACTTCAGATCTTCCCACCATATATTTTCTTTTACCTTCAAGCTGAAAGTGGCAACTCTAGCTTTCATATTTTCAAAATAGTTATGTATTCTGAAAAACTTCTTCATGCCGAACATCCAAGCTTTTGCATCCTTTGCTTTCTTCATATGCCCATCAAATGTGAGTGGCTTGGATTTCTGAAATTCCTTGAGCATATAATCAATTTTCTTTCTTGATGGATGATGATGATGATGATGGGAGTAATGATAGTGCCTCATAGTAGTAGAACCAGATGGTATTCCAGAATGATGCACATTAATGTTGGTTCCTTTGTCTTGGGGTGCTCAATGGAGCATATCCCTTCACGGTGTCCTCACGTTTATGCCTATGCCTCTTCGAAGACCTGCCAACATCTGTCCCATTGGTATACTTAATTGATCCCCGAGGACTTGTTCTGTCTCTATGACTGGTCATCATCTCTGACTGCCTCTGCCTCTGAAAACTTGAAAGACTTTGCAGAATGATTGCATTTATCTTAGCATACCTCTCTTGGGCTCTTACCAACCTCTCACTATCTACCTTGAACTCCTAACCTCAACCCTTAGGCTTCTGAGGGTAGCCATCTAATCTAGAGAGTGACTCCCTCCCCCTTGGTTGACTAATCTTTCCTCTTCATTGACCTTGAATTCTTCACTTTCAAACTGTGATTGATTTGAATTGTACTATACCTTTCCAATCCTCATTTTTTCTTTGGCTCGGTCTTATGATGCTTGTAATGTGTTTTTAATCACACAAACTATTAGATAACACAAATAGATGAATAAATAGACAAAATTATGTCCATGAATTTCATTCCCATGGATTTTCTATGGTGATCCCTATTGTGTTAAGACAACCACACTAACATACTCATAATGTTTAGTATCTCATACACATTGATTACAATTCAAGTAATATAAGTTATTAGTGCATAATCATTAAAATAAACAACCAACTAGTCATGACATTCTACCCTTGTAGAGCTACCATAACGATCTTCCTGTAGAAAAAATAACCATACTAGCATATAACTTTAGCAATTTACCATATGAGGTTTGTAGGCAACCCAAATTCATAATTTATTATAGTTGGAAATTTGTTTAGTCAAGCCGACTGTTGAACTTCTTGTTGTTCCAACAGGTCACAAAGTTAATCAATATCTAGTTGGAGTTGATATTAACTTATTTAGACCGAATTTTAATAACTAAACATTTTACTTAGGAATTTTATAATAAAAATCAATTGTCCATGATAAATCCCATCTAGTATGAGTGTTGAACCTGGATGTTGATCTAATACCACCTATAGCAACCCCCATCCCACCACTTCCCAGTGGGACAGGGTGTCACTGAGGATCCAACTCCTTTGGTACCATTAGAATAATGGGATACTAAATAACACACACACACACACACACACACACACACATATCGATGTATCCATTCACTAAGGATCCAACTCATTTGGTACCATTAGAAGAATGGGATACTAAATAACAAACACACACACACACACACACACACACACACACACACACACACACACACACACACACACACACACACACACACACACACACACACATCGATGTATCCATTATTGGTGTTATGGTATTCATTTTCCCTCCTGTAAGTGACAATTATAACATTTTGTTTTACATTTTCTTATACTTGATTATGCTTAATGGACTTTATTATTATTTATGTTTGTATACTTAATTCATAATAACTTAATTGTTAATATTAATTAGATTAACCTACCACATAAACCTAGTGATGCTTACATCCACGTCACCGCTTGTGGTTAGTTACACATTCGTCGATCTGATAACTCTCCTCTCTTGGCACCACGATCTATGGTTTGCACCGTTGTGAATTGCGCGTATGATAACCTAGGTTGGGACCGACGCAGTCAGGGTTACGACTCATGGTTTCAATCCCACATCGAGAGGTCCACATCTCCTCTTCTAGATCCGACAGTTTAGGGGAACTTCACCACCCCACCACCTTTTCAAATGACATCATGGGGAATGGGCATCACAACGTAATTCTGGTGGGCCTTCCTCTGCCCTCTCCACCTATGATTAGTCCATGAGGGATAGTTCAAGATACTAACCCGGTAAAGTCACCCTACCCATGCCCAATCACGATAAGGTTGGATATGAGCGACCCAATTAGGGCATGCCACGTCTAGGTATTCCTTCAATCCAATAGTATTGATGTATCTTATTAGTTATAAGTTAAGAATTTATGCAACTCCATTGCATCTCCAACGAGCATGGGCTTCTTTCGCATTTGGTTACAGAGCTTCTACAATCAACTTGATGTAGTCCAACTTCCCTACGTGGCCTTTATGAGAAACTAGCCCTTATGGGCACCACCCTCTTTAGCTTACGCTTAAGCAACTCCTCATGAGTCCACGAGTGTTGTTAAATACCAAAAGGATCTTGAGGATATTGATGTCCCTCGTTGATCTGCAGACCAAGGTGCCCCCTTAGTCCTGTAATGCCATAGCCAACAACACTATGAAGCTTGTCGAAGACTTGCAAGATTGCTGAAAATGCAAGGTTGACTGAGCCTCCACTACAAGATCATGAGTTATAATAGTTACAATAGGAAGTTATCCTCAACATCAACAAAAGCCTCATAAAATTCCTTATAGGTTTGTGGCTAATATAAATATACATTGAATGATATATGTATGCACATGCCCTGTCAATAGGTTTCTTTCATTGTAACCATTCTTCTATAATAAAAGAATCCTTATGCCAATGATTGTAATGATTAAATCTGGTTCTTGGAACCATTTCTAGTGCTCTACCATTGTATATTGTTATTTAACATGCATGGTAATAACATATTCAAATATTTCATAACAACCATTCCATGCCAAGGATGTATTACACCTTTGTTGTTCACATTTATAAACATTATTTCAGTCCAATATTTGCAACGCATTCACATTACAATTATCAACACCATTACAATATCGAAATGTAGACACATATTCATTAACACAAAAAATACATGAAACACTTATCTCGGAATGTCCTAGGAAACTAAGTATGGGACAAGGAATCTCCACCCAACCTTAGATAGTGGCAACCAAGCTCACTCGTAGCTGTCACTCTCAAGCCAGATTCCAAAGAATAAGTGGCTTGCTTCAAGGATAAAGCATTGTCTGCTGGCTTAAATAAGGACTTCATACGACCTCCCTCCCCCACCCACCAACCACTCAATAGTCAAATTAATCGTAGGGAATACAGAGGTCAATTGCATCCACCCAAAGATATGAAGGGAATCTAGAGAGTAACCTCTCCACCCTTTACCAACACACATTGGTTCCACCCACGTAGGGGAATCCATATCCCACCGTAAATCAACAATAATAAGGTTTCAATGTCTATCCCTCCAAGATTCTAAGGACACAATCCTCCACCCACACCACTAAGGGGATCCAAAGAAAACCATCTCCACCCTCTAGCTTTATATAGACTCAAAAGGCATTGTTTCTCACCAAGGAGAACCCACCTGTCTACCAATCTTGCCAACCGAAATGGTTCACTGTCCTTCTTTCTTCTTGTTGAATGCTTAATCCACTCTGGTTGAGTGAGTGAGCGAGTGAGTGTTTTTTCTCTCCTCTCTGAATGATAGTGAGCATGTCTCTCCATGAGATCAAACCCCCTCTCTTTTCTTTGGTGTTTCTCTTCTACGTTGGGATCGATTTATGTCCATTTCTACCAACACAATCAACTTCATTAATTTAGATCTCATTTCCTTATAAGTGTTTCTCAAGGCAACATCGCATGTGCACTTCCTTGCAACCCAAATTAATTTCCTGACCAGTCCATTAAGGTTCACCAACCATCCCTTTAATGGTTTTCCCAAAAATAGTTTAGCTTTCTGCATAAGAAACTCATTGACATCCCAAGAAATCAACCTCCTCTTAGCTCTGGAATTTGTGTCCCTTGACTGAGTCCCCCTTTAAATATTATTTATGTAAAAATTTCTACAATCCATTTATAAGAGGCCCATGATTAGGGTTGTCATAGTCCTAGCATAACAAGACACCAAGTTGAGGTATGTGCCTCCTTGTTGTGGAACAAAAGACCTCATATCTATAGTGATTTGACAAATTGATTGACATAGATCTACAGGCTATATGCCCCATCAAATTTGAACCTCTCCTTTCCTTAAAAATATCTTGTATACAATTATTTCATTTACATTATTGATACAACCTAGACTTCATCAATCATAAAGCGTTCTCAATTATTCTCACAAAGTCAACCTAGTAAACCTAGGTAAACTTGGTAAACCTAGTAAACTTAGGTAGCCTAGTAAACCTAGTTGAGCATTGTTGACCATGATTGAGAATGGTTGACCTAGTAAATCTAGTAAACATAGATCAACCTAGTAAACATAATTATGAAAGGATGGTTTCAAACAATTTATAATTTTAACTATGACAGAAACAATAATGTCACTAATAACACTACTTTTAATTCAACGGTTGAATTTAAGATTTCAGTGATAATGATATCTATTGTAAATGGAAACATTTCAAACAAGTTGTAATTTTAAGCTCGGATAAAAAAAAAGAGTCTTTGCAATAACACCAATTTTTTATTCAAGTTGATTTTAAAGTTTTTATCAACATCATTATGGATTGTAAAAAACATTGTTGTAAAATGCTCTCACATTTTAACCCTAAAAAATGGATGATATTGAGAAGACCATTTTTGAAATGGAAGTAAAAACCACTAAATACAACCTTTAAAAAAGAACTATGAAGGATTTTGATCAAGTTGATAACCATGCTTAAACTAGCCATGCATTTTTTTAATTATCTACATATTGTTTTGCATTATGACTAACATAATGGTTGATTGTTTGTAATGTGAATATCATTGTTGCCTACTTTTCTAGTGCATTCCTAAGCCAAATATATATATATATATATATATTAGAAGTACAAGTACCTCATAGTGACATTTTCACATCTATCCGTAAAAAGTCCATTATTATGTTATATACACTTATAATCTATGCCTTTTGTAATTGTTGTTAAGACATAAACACTTTTTATACTAAAAATTAATTATGCATTAATTGAAGGATTTAACCACAACAAGATACCACTCTAATATATGATGATCCTTATTGATGTGGTACAAGAAAATTGTACATCTTTCAACATAGTATTTAATTGGTTATAATGTGTCCCAAAACATTCTAAATAATTAAAATATATCACTTATAATAATGTATATATTCTATTATATTATAATTTTTATTAACCTAATAAATCATTAATTTTAATATAAATCATTTTATAATTTTAAATAAAATATAAATATCAATGTTGTTTATATATATTTTTAATTAAATATAAAACATATTAAACTCATAGACATCAATGAAATGTATTTTGTATTGGTTTTACATATATTTTGGCGAACACACACCCTCTTTTTTTTAGAAGTTTAGGATAACTTTTATTTCAAATATTTACTTGTTATTTGAAGTTGATCATTTTGAAAGTCATGAACAACTTTTTAAAACAAATAAAATAGTTCTTTGCTCGATGCTTCTATGTCGTCAAGGGGGATTTTAAAGCTAAAGTCACGGGTTAAGAATCGTTTTTTAAAAAGAAAACACAAAACGAAATCAAATCGAAGAAAAAGGTAATTCTTTTCAAGTAAAATTGAAAGAAAATAATTTTTTTTTTCAAAGTGAAGGAATGCGTGAAACACACGAAACACGTGATGTGGGTCGGTGTTGTTGGCTAAACCAACTACCAGGTAGTGAAGGTACTGATGATGAAAATACCACACCCTTCGGGTTTCGTTACGCCCGAAAATAATGAAATAAAATTAATTTTTTTTTGAGGTCCCTCTCATTTATGTAAAGAACTAGCAACCACATCAATTCTAGTATTATTGGGTAGAGGAATAACATAAAAATACTAGTGTCAGAGCACCCCCACAATATGAAAAGGACCTCCTTCTCCCACACATACTCCATCTTCGGTACAATAAAAGATCCACACAAGGAAACATAACAATGCTAGCATTAGACCACGCCCCGCAATATGCAAAAGATCGTCATTTTCCCACACATACTCTTCCACGTAGTAAAAACTCCGCGCAAGGAAACATAATAATATTAATTGGAATTTTTTTCAGGCCTCGTTCCCCTCCCCTCCTTTTCCTATGCAAAAGACCTGCAACCATGAAACATAATAATATTAATTAGAAATTTTTTCAACCCCCTTCTTGCCCATGAGCTATGCAAAGGATGTGCAACTACATCATATCTAACATCATTGGGCAGAGCACTAAGATCACAGTGTTAGTATTAAAATGCTCACCAACAGAATGACCACTTAGAAAATCAGTTTTATTTTTATTTTAAAATGAATTGTCAGGTACGGACAAATACAGAATATTAAAAACCCTCCACTAAGGAATTATGTCCCCTTATAGCTTTCTCTGCCAATTGAAAATTCAAAATAAGGTTGGTTGAAAATTAGAAAACTAATTTTGAATTTATGAAAAAATAAAAAAAATATTAAACATTTTTCATAAACTTTCATTAAAATTGCAAAAACATAGTGAAATAAAAAAAAGTCAATGCACTTGGACATAAAAACAAATGCTAAAGTCCTAACAAAAATAAAGAATAATAAAATAGTTCATTTCCCGATGCTTCGATGTTTGGTGTTGGCGGAGTTTTTAATGCTATATTCACAGGAAAAAAATTGTTTTTGAAAAGGAAAACACAAAGCGAAACTCAATTGTAACTCGGAAGTTGGGTGGCATGTAAGAATTGGTGGCAAATTCATATTCAATGAAATCAAATCAAAATAAAAAGGTAAGTCTTTTCAAGTGAAGCCGAAAGAAAAGGGATGATACTTTTTTTTAAAGAAAAGTGGATGCATGAAATAGACAAACACGTGATGTGGGGCCGTGTCGTTGGCTAAAACAACTATTGAGTGCGGGTACCGACGACGAAAATACCATACACTTTGGGCTTCATTACCCACTAAAACTATGGATTTTCTTTAATTAAAATTTATATAATAATTAAATAAATAATAATAGACAAATACCATACACTTTGGGCTTCATTACCCACTAAAACTATGGATTGTCTTTAATTAAAATTTATTTAATAATTAAATAAATAATAATAGACAAATGGGTAGATGTTTTGGTCATTAAATAACTAATAGTGCCAATAAATTTGATAATGAGTTACATTTTTGTTTACTCATTTGGAAATTATTGAGAGATATTGCATTACAGTTTTGTTTGCTCGTTTGGCGAGTGTGGAGGGATATAGCATTGTAGTTTTGTTTACTGGTTTGGCAAGTATTGAGAGATAGAGATATATCCATATAGTGCCAATGGCCTCAGAAGCAACTGGTGTATTGAGGTGATTGAGTGCGTATTATCTATCTTTTATGTTCTGCATCTCATGGCATCTTCCTCTAAATTGACATCCATCTCCACCTCATAGGGCTCCCTCGGGAAGCAATAACATACCACATGGGTTCATATTGGGGGATATATATTGAGGAAAAAATGACACAATTTATTGAGCATACAATATGGGGTAAAGGGTTTTTCTATTAGCAAGTATAAATAATGGAGCTCAAAGTTAATGAAAAACTATAAAGGTGTATAAAAATGAAAAAATGTAAACCTACAATATCTAGTGAAAGCAAGGTGTTTTTAAATTGGGAAGGTGTGTTGGATTTGTATTGGTAGGGGGTTAAATAGTGTGATTTTAGAGATATTTTTCAATATGTAGTCATATTAGGGGTATTTTTAGTATGTCACAAACACACGTGCTATGTTACAGGTTCTTTGAGTGAATCCCCTGTGCTCTGTCTTCACCTCTACAACAGATGGAAACAATTGACACTAGTATAATGTCTTCCTCAATCATAGGGGCTCTGATGCTAAAACGTTTGTCAGCCATCTTTACGCTCTCCTCATGGGTCATCGACTGCGAGTCTTCCTGGATAGGGAAGAAATGAATAAGGGAGAAGAATTAACTAATCTGATAAATGATACTATTAGAGTTGCCTCTGTTAATATAGCTAGTTTTTCTCCCAATTATTTCCAATCACACTGATGTTTGGACGAGCTACGGCTCATGTTGGAGTGCATGCTGAACAAGGTTTCAACTATTCTTCCCATATTCTTCCATGTCAAGCCTCTAGTAGTTCGATCGACAGAGGGAGAAAAGGGAGCATATGGTTAAGCCCTAAGCTCACTAAAAATAAGAGAAAATTTGATTCTCAACCACAATATGATCCGGAAACCATTCTAAAATGGAAGGATTCTCTCCATCATGTTGCAGAAATTAGTGGTTTCGAGTTGCACCCAAAAGTTGGACGGATTCCATTACGATGTTGACTCAGTTTAAAATTTTATCACTCAGATATATGGAACTTAAACGGTTAAAGATAAGAGAATGAATCTTTGGATTTCCAACAACACTTAAACACTAGATATTAGGTGGTGTAGAGAAATGGTGGTGCTTCCAGGTATTGAAAGATTGAAATCATTGGAGGATTTGTAGATCTCTTCATGTCATGGGCTGAAGTGCATACACCGGTTGACACAACTAACAAATCTTCAAAAAACTAGACGTTTCCATGTGCTTTGAGTTAGTAGAGCTGCCCAACATTGAGGGTTCTAGTATTTGAAGGAGGTTAATGCCCTTGATTGTCCCAAACTAAAGCAGGAATATAAGAGTTAACATAGAAATTGTGAATATTAGGTTCACATAGAAATACAATCCAATGTGTTAGGGTTATTTACAAAAGTTGTATTAGGTTCTTTCCCATTTCATTCTTTGCACTAGAATAATCAATTTGTTTGTCTATCACTTATGATGATGTTTTAATCAATTTAATGTTTTGAGCATATATTTGTCCTCATTATTTCCAATGGAATCATATATGGGTTCTTTATCTCTCCCCAAATCCACACCTATCCTCCTAACAAACCTCTTATATTTATTTTCACTATAAGAAAAATTGTGAACTGTGATAGAACATTAGCTACAAACCATTTGGTTTGTGTTAAGTTTAGTCTCAAACTCAAATTAGGAAGACAATAAATTGAATGAAACTTGCAGTGCTTAGGTGAGGAGCCCCTGAAGCTGCCACAACACTGCTTTCATTGAATAAAAAATTAATAATACATGTCTTATACAATTGCATTTAGTTAGGGAGATGAAACAACCTCCTAAGAAATAGGATGTAATTCCTAATTACAACCCAAATCTAAACAACCTAAATATTCGTTTCTCCACTATTTTCAAGTCTCCCACTTAATGGAGAAAGGATTGGTTTCAACACCTAACATATCCCTAAACAATTCAAATTTTATCTTCCCAAGGAGCTTTGTGAAAATATCAACAACATTTTCACAAGTATTACAATATTTATTCAAGAAAAAATTCCTTATATTGTATCTTCTCTCTAATAAAATGAAACTAAGTATCAGCATTCTTTGTTCTTCCATGATACATAGGATTATTTGCCAACTTGATTGAGCTCTGGTTGTCACATTTGATCACTATGGCCTTCTTTTATTCTTCTCCAACATCTTGAAGAACTCTCCTAAAGCAAACCTATTCACAGGTTGTTTCACGAAAATATTTATACTCTGCCTTAGTGGATGACAAAGATACAATAGGTTGCTTCATATTGTTCCGTGAAATAGTCCTGGATCTAATTCTAAAAGTATGAACTGTAGTAGATTTCCTATCATCCATATTACCAACCCAATCTGAATATGAGTAAATTGTCATCTCAACATCAAATGAATCAATATACTTAAGACCAAAATCAATTGTTTCTTTAAGATAAATGAATACCTCTTTCATTGCTCTCTAATGAATTTCTAGAGGTCTAGAAAAAATTGACTCAACACGCTAACAAAGTATGCTATGTTAGGTTTAGTTGTGATAAGATAGTTCAAGCTTCCAACTAGTTGTCTATACAATGTACCATCGACCGCTTTTGAGCCATCATCAAAATGAAGTTTCACATTCTGTTGCATTGGAACAAAAGTTGCTCTACACTGATCAATCTTAAAAAATTTAAGTAATTCTTAGACACACTTACCTTGTGTAATAAAATTCTGATCAACATCTCTCCAAACTTCAAGACCTAGACAATAATGTAAGTCAACAAGATCTTTCATCTAAAATACTTGTGACATCTACTCAATTCCATCAATTAGTTTGATTGAATTTCATGTAATAATCAGGTCATCAACATACAAAGAAATCAATACTACATGCCCCTTAAAATCAACTTTGGTATACATATTCATATCACTTTGACTTCCCATAAAACATTTTTGAAGAAAGAAGGAATCTATCTTCTCATACCATGACCTAGGTGCCCGCTTCAACCCATACAAAGCTTTCTTTAATCTACAAACTAAATGTTACTACCCCTTTTTCACAAACCCTTCAAGTTGTGTCAAACACTCCCGCTCTTTTAAGTCACCATTCTAAACAACATATTTTACATATAATTGGTGCAAATTCTAATGGTACTTTGTAGCTAATGTAATTAGCAATCTAATCATATTTAATTTAGCTACAGGTGCAAATGTTTCAGAATAATCAATGCTCACTTTTTGTGAGTACCCTTTTCCCAACAATCTAGCTTTATATTTATCTATACTCCCATATGCTTTAAAATACGGTTTATATAAACATTTGCATCCTATGGGCTCTTTTCCTTTAGGAAATTTAGTCAATTCCTGGGTTTTGTTTTTAATTATAGATTCATATTCTTCCTCCATTTCTTTTCTCCACTCTTCATGTTCATTGGCTTCATCAAAACTCATGGGTTCTATGACATTCAAAAGACTACTCATCATAGCCCTTATATATTTCAGGTAAGAGAATATACCGAGTAGATCTCCTTGGTACTTCACTGTCTTCACCCCTATTCTCTAAAGGTACTTCTCCACCTCTGGGTGGGCTATGATTGCTATTGGTGTGCATATCATTAGATTCTTCCACAAGATTTTTTTGCTCATTGTCTTTTTCTTTATTGTCTTCATCTTTAGGAAGTATGAGCCACCTTTCATCAATGCTATCCTTGTTTCCTTCATTTGTGTGTTCATGGAAAATTACATTTCTAGTCATAAATAATTTGTGAGTAGATGGATATAACATTATATATGCTTTAAATTTAGAACAATATCCTACAAAAATACATTTGATACATTTAGCATCATGTTTCTTTCTGTTCTCCTTCGGAATATGTGCAAAGGCCTTGCACCCAAATATCCTCAAATGATGAATTGTTGGTTTAAAACCATACAAGGCTTCGAATGGGGTCTTGAGATCAAGATACCTTGTTGGACTTCTATTCTTTAAATAAACGACAATACTAATGACTTTTGCCCAAAAATAATTTGAGAGGTTCTTACCTTTGATGATACTCCCTGCAAACTCCACCAATGTTCTGTTTTTCCTTTCTGCAACATCGTTTTGTTGTGGAGTGTAGGGTATTGTAAATTGTTGCACTATTCCATGATCGTTACATTACTTGAAAAAGTTCCCCAATTTGTATTCTCGCCCTTGATCTCAACGGAGAATATTTATGAACTGCCATGTTTTCTTCTCTGCCATGTTTTTTAATTCTTTGAAATACTTAAAGGCATCACTCTTTTTCCTAAGGAGGTACACCAGAGTGTACCTTGTGCAATCATAAAAAAAAAACAACATAAAATAATAAGCACCTCTTAGGGCTCTGATCTGCATTGGTCCACAAACGTAATAATGCACAAGTTCTAATACATCTCTTCTTCTCCTATCAAAATTAGAGGGGAATTCATATTTGTGACTTTTTACTAATGAAAAACCTTCACAAACAACATACACATTCTTTAACATAGGGAGTCCTTCAACCGTTCTTTGTTTTTGCAATAACAACAAATCATGATAATTGATATGACCATACTTATTGTGCCAAAGGCTTTTTGTTGGAAAAACTATAGAAGTCAATGCTTGATTACTCTTTTTGGTGACATCAAGTTTGTACATTCCTCCAATTCTTACTCCTAAAGAAACAGGTTTGCAGTTATCCAACAAATCTTTCACTATGCAATGTGTTTTGAAGAATTCAACTTCTGATATATAATTGTGGACACATAAATTAGATTCTTCTTGATCCTGGGCACATACATAACATTATGAATGCGCTTGACATTGCCATTTGATAAATTCACTGGAATATCACCGTATCCCTTGATTTGATGTGCACGATCATCTCCAAGATATATGTTTCCGCCATTGATTATTTCCTTCAAATTCTCATACCATTCCTTATTGCATGTCATACGAATATAATCTCTAGAGTCCACAAACCAAGCATTAACGTCATTTGTTTCAGTGGACAACACAACATTAGACATAAATAACTTAATATTTTTAATATTAGAGTTCAGAACTTCTCCTTAGAAATATATTGAATGTATTTTGTGCTTATTGTGTCTAGCTTCATCACTTTTCTTCTTATAATAGTCTCTAGCAATATGCCCACTTTTACCACAATAAAAAATTTCATTCCAAAGTTATTTTTGACAGATGACATACCTTGATTTGGTTTTAGAAATGGCCTTTTATGAGATGAACTTCCACCTTTACTTCCTCCTCCTTATTTCCCTTTGAATAACTTCTTCTTTTCCATAAGTGCCAAGTCTGGATTCTGAGGCTTCAAATTCTTGCGGCTCTCTTCTTCCTGCATCAGTATACTTGTCAATTCCTCAAAATTTGGTGCTTTCTTCCTTGTTGCAAGACCTGTAATGAACATCAAATAGTCCTCTAACATTCCATTTAATGGGATATTCACAATATCTAGGTATTTATTCTCCTATGTCTCCCAACTTATCTTTCAAATATTTAATTACAGAAATAAAGGCACTAACATATTCATTCTCTTCCATTATAATATATAGGAGATTACTCTTCAAAAAAAGAGGACTCAATTTGTATTTTTAGTTTCATATAACTCCTTCAATGTATTCTAGGTTGCATTAGAGGCCTGGAAATCATGGATATAAGGAATTATATTATCTTTTACAAACATTCTTAATAATACCTTTGCTTTGTTCTCCTACTTCTCCAAGTCTTGAATTGATGTAGTTGTTGAGCTTGCAACAGGTTTTGATTCTTCTCCCTTTGTGATGGTCCAAGCACCATATTCTTCCAACAATGTTTGTAGCTTGAATTTCCAGTTAATGTAGTTGGTGCCATCTAATTTTTTAGCTTCATTTAAATAATTTTCAGCCAGAGTATTGGCCATCTTTAAAAGATAAAATTGCCTTTGTATTTAACACTCCAATTGGCCCCACAATCAACAAACTACCCTTATTTTTCCTTTTACTAGCACAATTAAAAAAGGAATTTAATTTTTTTTCACATAAGGTGGCACCGTTCTTTCAAAATGGTCATCCTTATCCCAATTATCCCCAGATACCAATTTTCTAAATTCAAGTCATATAAAGCTAACAACAAAGTTACTTCAATGATTGGCTTTCTCGGTCGCCCAAATCTCTAGTGTCAGACCTGACCCTTTGTAGCTTGCATTTTATGAATATATACAATCCTCTTTTCGCAAACGACCATGGATCCAACAATCAAACCCTCCTTCCAGGAGTGATCTTGTGACTCTTATGATCAAACCAAAGGTCGTTAATCTTCCTTATCTTATAGCTCTTGCTAGTTTTGTTGAGGTATGCACATAAATTTCAGGCTTCTCACAACGATATTGTAAAAAAAATATCTTTCTTAGTCAATGCCTCTCCCGATTCTCTTAGGGAGTGCTGCAAAGCAATAAATTTCAAAAACACAAGTTTTCCCTCTATCAACGCATTTCACTGTTTCCTAGAGGGGGAGTTGTAATGCAATGCAAGAAAATTCATCTCTACATCACTCAAACTCATAGATCATCCACCCAAGACACAGATTCACACTCATAATGAAACTGGTTCGACCTTCCACAGATCAAATAACGTGTATCGGCCTTGATCGACTCCTTTTATCACTTTTCCATGCTTAGTCAGCACACAGTGTGTTGCAAATTGGGGTCTTGGTAGATCTTGGCATCTATCATCTCTATACATAGGCACACAGATCATCTCTCTGCCAAGTAGTGACTCGCTTTGCACACAACCTCTATTCAACAACACAACGTCCACATAGCATGCCCATGCAAAAAATAACCATCCAATTCTTAAATCTTTGTGTTCTGCTATGTGGCATCCAACTTGGCATTTTCACATCTCGACACGGCATGTAGATCAACTCTCCACCTTAATTCAACCTATTGCAATGACCTTTCTCCAAGGATGACAAGCCCCTATATATTACAACACCTCCCTTTGCCGGATTACTGGAGATCACAACCAATACACAATACAATCGTCGGTTGTAGCCACAAAGTCTTTCAATAGACCTCAATGCACACCAACTAATAGGTTGCAGGCTTAATTATTTCTTCCAACAGTTCAAATT
Source organism: Pinus tabuliformis (assembly GCA_031772625.1). NCBI lineage: Eukaryota > Viridiplantae > Streptophyta > Pinopsida > Pinales > Pinaceae > Pinus > Pinus tabuliformis. The sequence goes on along the minus strand of CM062807.1, from coordinate 1,124,321,546 downwards.
AGCACAAACTATCTTCTCATAACGTCCAGTCAAGGATTGCTCCACCCAAAATCAAATACACAATAGTGGACACAACTTTGGTTCTTCTCAGCCACTCAGCGAGCTCTTATGCACCAGAAATCGATAAGATATCTCAGCCAAAAAATCAACACAAGACTCACGCTCTGATACCAACTCAAATTAGGAAGACAATCAATTGAATGAAGCTTGTAGACCTCAGGTGAGGAGCCCCTGAGGTTGCCACAATGTTGAATTTCATTGAATAAAATATCAAACAATACAAATGTGTTTAGTTAGGGAGATGAAACAACCTCCTAAGAAATAGGATCAAATTCCTAATTACAACCAAAATCCAAACAACCTATCTATTCTTTTCTCCATTATTTTCAAGTCTCAACAAGTTTTAAATGCAAACTTGATAAGGAGTTATTCACGAATATCACATATTAGTTACAAACCATTTCATTTGTGTCAAGTTTAGTCTCAACCAATTTTAAATTTAAAATTGATAAAGAGTTGTTCACGATAGAAGTTAGTTGTCAAATAATATTTTTTAATAAAAAATTTAAATTCAAAATTTTATGAAAAATATTAAAAATACAAATTAATTATTAAAATAAAAATCTAGAAAAAAAACTCAACCCTATAGTTCTAAATAAAAAATTTAATTTTAAATATAATTAATTTAATTTATATTTGATTTTATTTAATGAAAAATAATTTATTATATAGATGAATTTAATATTAATTTATAAACTAACAAAATTATTGTTATTATTATTGATATGTATTATAATATGTTTTTATTGTCAAAATATGTTTAGTGTTTGTTTCTTGGTCATATTTAAATATAAGGTATTTTGTATTCATAATTAAGTATCATGAGACTAATCATTAGAATAATTTTTTGTAAAAACAGCTCTGCACTGCGCGCGCGAACCAATTGCCTGACTTAACGGGCTCCCTTCTGCCTCACAACTGCTACTTACCATCCCCCTGCTGTTGGGTTCCCAGTGTCCATGGATCCCTCAGAGGAGGGTGATCCTCTACCAGATAGTCATCAAGGAAATGAAGAAACCGCAGAAGCATTTGTCTCCCTTATTGCAGCGATAGGAGCTCCAAGGACTAGGCCAACAATAAACAAGTTTGTCAAGAAGCTCAAGGATATTCTAGAAATATCTCTTCCTTGTAGAGCAGCGTTTTCACTTGCTGAACGTGGTTTAGTAGGTCAGTTCACGGGACTATGGCCGTCTCCCAAATTTTTTCAAAGATGGGTTGAAGGAAACTGGGACTCAACTATCAATGGGAAAATAGCAATAAGATTTTATGGAAGGGGATACTATACCTTTCATTTCGAAACTAAGGAAGACAAAGATCTGATCTTCAGAAATGATCCATATTTCATGGATTCTAGAGGACAATATCTAAAAAGATGGACCCCAGATTTCGATCCTGAAATGCATGTGCCAAGTACAGTACCAGTCTGGGTCAGATTACCCCATCTTCCTTTACACTTTTGGGGAGATGAATCAGTAAAGGCCATTGGAAATGCAGTAGGAAGGTATATCGATAGATGAAAACCAGAGGACAACATGCACGCCTGTGCAAAAATATGTGTGGAAGTGGATCTAGGAAAAGGACTTCAAAAAGCGATAAAGATCACTGTCGACCAATGGACGCAAAAACAACAACTGGATTACGAGAAGATCCCATTCAAATGCAAGGTATGTCACTAATACAATCATTTTGAAAATAAATGTCCTAAAAAAGGAGAAAGTGAAAATATTGAGGAACAAGAAAATAAATGGGAGTAAGTAAAAAGAAAAAACCCACCAATAGGCAGCCCACCACTTCTTCTTCGTAGCCACAGGAACGAAATGAAACCTCCATACCATCTCCCTCCACTAACATCCCCCCACCCTCACAAAATCGAATCCCTTCGGGCCTTTGGAATATTCCATGGATCCTCCTTCACCCAGTGCCCCAACGCATTCTCCCAATCCCCTCACTCTCTCTCCCACCCCTTCAATCCCTTGCTCCCCTCTCCCCCCTCCTTTAGTGGATCGTATCTTAACTAGAAACCAATCCAAAGAGAACTCCCAAACCAATGAACACCAAAAAAAAGTGGGCAAAAAATCTAACGAGAAAATAAGGGATGAGGCAGCGGCCAAAGAGATGGCTTTAGGTACTCAGCAACCAATGGACTCCTTTCTTGGGAAAAATACAGGAAACAATGAGAAAAATCAGCAAAGAGGGAAGGGCATCGCCCACCACCATACCAGTAAATAATGATAGTGGTCTCTTGGAACTATCATGGTCTGGGCACACCCTTAAAAGTAAATGTAGCAAGAGACATACTAACAAAAGAAGTTTCGAACATTTTCATGATCCAGGAGACCAAAACAAGTTGTCAAGAATCTAGAAAAATGATACAAAAGTTAAAACATTATGAAGGAATAGTGCTAGAGGCAACATGAGCATTAGGAGGAATATGTACATTATGGCAAAAAAGAAAATGGGAAATGACAAGTCAAAAAATCAGCAAGCATTGGATCAAAACATATTTAAAAGAACTTAGTACAAAGGAAATGTACAACATCATAAATATATATGCTCCAAACCACTACAAAGAAAAAGAACAAGGTTGGAATTCGATAAAAGAAGTATTAACAGAAAGACAAAATGGAAAAATAATTCTGTTGGGTTGTGTTATATTCTTTCACGACTAACCCACATAGTTAACCGGGGGTTAGAGGGGGGGGTCACAGGGGGTTTGAGGGGTACCCGTAACCCCAATTTATGGGGTCCGGGGTAGCACCCTGGAAAATTTTGGTTTTGGACACTATGTTAGGTTGGGAGGACCCACCTATGGTTTTGTGCATGATTTTTGCACATGTTTTTTGGACGCGATGGTTTTCAGTCCATGGTGTTGGATGCTTCGGCATGTATAAATATGTATTGTAACATTGAAAGGAACATAATGAAAATTCAAGCTGGTAGTCCCGGTTTTGGGATCTAGGGGAAAATCTCTGTGTATCTGTGTTTTATGTGTTATGCTCTCGCATTGTTTATTTTTTGTGTTTTAGAATTCATATGTAGGTAATTTCTGTAAGGGGTTAAAACCTACATTTGGTATCAAAGCTATTTTGGCTTCAAGGGGACACCTTTGTTGCTGAGGGGTTTCGCTTGAGCCTGTGGTAGACCCTGTTTAGTGGGAGATCTGCGAGATCGATTCTGTTGGTGAAAGAAGATGGTGAGTAGTGGAAATATAGAGATCGAGAAATTTAATGGTTAGAGTTTTGAGTTGTGGAAACTCAAGATGAAGGATCTGTTGGTGGATAAAGATCAGTGTATCATGGTAGATTCGGATACTAAACCAACGGGAGTGTCCAATGAAGAATGGAAGAAGTTGGATCGAAAGGCAAAGAGCAAAATATGATTGTGTGTCTCAGATTCAGTATTGTTGAATGTATCAGGGGAAGCTATAGCAAAGGCTTTGTGGGACAAGTTAGGGACTTTGTACCAATCTAAGTCTCTGGTGAATAAACTGTTCCTGCAAAAAAAGATATATAACCTGAGGATGAAAGATGGAGACTCGGTGACAAAGCATTTGAAAGCATTTAATACTGTGGTAAGTCAGTTAGCATATGTTCATATTAAAATTTCAGATGAAGATAAGTGCATCAATTTGTTGTGTTCTGTACTAGATTCGTGGGATAGTCTGGTTATTGCAATAGGTAGCAATGTAACTGCCTTGCAGTTTGATGAAATAGTCTCATCCTTGCTAACGGAGGAGATGAGATGGAAAAATATGGAGAGCCAAAATCACGATGCCTTGTCTATACGAGGATGGTCCTAGAACAGAAATAAAAATAAGTCATCGAGTGGGAGATCTAAATCTAGAGGGAGATCTAAATCTCCAGGAAATCTTGTAAAGGTGGTGTGCTGGAAATGCGGAAAGGAAGGGCACTACAAAAGGGACTGTAAATCGAAAGCTCCTGATAAAGGAACGGGATCTGATTATGCTCCTTCTATAGAGGCAAAAACCACCTCAGATGAAGGTGGGGATGTGTACTTGGCTTCTTCAAGTACACTTGTAGATCATGAGGCATGGTTGATTGACTTAGGTGCATCCTTTCACTTCACTCCCCATAGAGAGTGGTTCTGCGAGTATGAGAAATATGATGGTGGTGATGTCTTCTTGGGGGATACCAGGAAGGCTAGAATCGTTGGTCACGGAAAAGTAAAGTTAAAGTTGCAAAGTGGAAGGGTTAGAACACTTCTAGGTGTTTTGAATATTCTTGCATTAGCTAGAAATTCGATTTCTGTAAGCAAGCTGGATGATGCAGGTGTAAAAAAAGTGTTCGAGAAGGATACCTGCAAATTAGTTCGGGGAGCATTGGTATTGATGTGGGGAGTTCGGATTGGAACTCTGTACAAGTTGCAAGGTAGCACTCTTATTGATGGGTGCAACAGTTCTATGGTTCCTAAAGTGGAGCAGAAAATCTAGTGGTATCTGGAGAGAAGACCATGTTGTGGCATCAAAGGCTTGGTCATATTGGAGAGAAAGGCCTTTGAATACTTCATGGTAAAGGTATGAGTAATAGCTCTCTGGATTTTGATTTTTGTGAAAATTTTGTATATTGGAAGCAGAATCGGGTGAGTTTCCCCTCTAGTGGTAAGTGGGCGAAACATATATTAGAGCTTGCACATAGTGATGTATTTGGACCTGTGAAGGTTCCATCACTAGGTAAGTCTGTGTACTATGTATCATTTATAGATGACTTCTCAAGGAATACATGGATATATTTCCTTAATTAGACATCTGAAGTCTTTGACAAGTTTAAAGAATTCAAGGCTTTGGTGGAAAACGAGACAGAGAAGAAGATAAAGGTGCTAAGGATAGATAACAATGGAGAATTTTGTAGCAAGGAATTTGAAGAATTTTGTAAGAAGTGTGGTATAGCATGACAGAAGACTACTCCATATACACCTCAGCAAAATGGAGTTGCAAAAAGAATGAACAAGACATTGATGGAAAGGGCAAGAAGCATGCTTAGTGGTGTCAGGTTAGGACAGGAATTCTTGGCAGAGGCGGTGGATACTACATGTTACCTGGTCAATAGGTCACCTTCATCAGTGTTGGAGGATAAGACTCCACAAGAGGCATGGACTGGTAAGAAACCCTCTCTTTCACATCTAAGGGTATTTGGATGTGATGCATATGTACATGTTCCAAAGGAGAAACGAACCAAGTTGGATAGTAAATCTGAAAAGTGCATCTTTATTGGGTATAAGGATGGTTTAAATGGTTATAAGCTTTGGAACCCAGTAACAAGGAAGGTTGTGTACAACCGAGATGTGGTGTTTAGAGAGGTGAAAGATTTTATTAAACATTAAGTCCAACAAAAGGAACCTGAGAAGATATAGTTTGAGCTAAAGGAGGAAGAATCAGACTCTACAGCAGAGGAGGAATCAGAAGACAAAGAGCCACAAGCTCTAGCTGTGACAAGATCAATTCGAGAAAGAAGGTAGCTTGAAAGGTATATTCCATCTGCTTTCTGTTTTGCTTTTTCTGTTACTGATGATGATCCCAGAATTGTGAAGGAAGCAGTGGATTCAGAGGATGGAAAACTCTGGAAAGAGGCCATGGTTGATGAAATGGCATCTTTGCACAAAAATGAGGCTTGGGATCTGGTGGAGTTGCCAGCTGGAAGGAAACCCATTGGCAACAAATGGGTGTTGAAAAAGAAGACAAATGCAGAAGGAAAAGTGGAGAAATACAAAGCTTGGTTGGTAGCAAAAGGTTATTGCCAAGTGCCAAGAATTGATTTTGGTGATATTTTTTCTCTTGTTTCCAAGGTAACTTCTATTAGATTACTTTTGTTTGTTGCTGTTGCTTTTGATTTTGAGGTAGAATAGATGGATGTGAAGACAACATTTCTTCATGGGGATCTGGGAGAGGAAATCTACATGAAGCAACCTGAAGGCTTTGCAGTGAAGGGTAAGAAAGAACTGGTATGCAAGTTAGAGAAGTCTCTGTATGGGTTAAAATAGTCACCAAGGATGTGGTATCAGAAATTTGATACATTTATATGGGGACTTAGCTTCACCAGAAGCAAAGCATATCACTGTGTGTATTTTAAATTAATTGGTGACCGTGTTATTTATCTGGTCTTGTATGTGGATGATATGTTGTTGGTTGGAATGATAAAGAAATTATACAGGGTTTGAAGATCCAATTGTCCTCCAAATTCGACATGAAATATCTTGGTGTTGCAAACTATATTTTGGTAATGGAAATTAAAAGAGATCGGACAAAGAGGAAGCTCTAGTTAAACTAGAGGAAGTATGTCGAGACAATACTGCAAAGGTTTAAAATGCAAGATAGTAAACTGGTGAAGGTTCCTATTCCTGTAGGTGTAAAGTTATCTATTGAACAGTGTCCCAAGACACAAGAAAAGGAAGAGGATATGTCCTGTGTTCCATATGCAATTGCAGTCGGTAGCCTGATGTATGCAATGGTTTGTATTAGACCAAACATTACACATGCAGTGGGAGTATTGAGCAGGTTTATGTCAAAACCATGGAAGGAGCATTGGACAGCAGTGAAGCGGGTTTTCAAGTATTTGCGTGGCACTAGTGATTATGGTCTGTGCTACCAAGGAAGACCAGGATTGGACAGAGTTTTTGGATATTCGTGGCTTTGTTGATGCAGACTAGGTTGGAGATTTGGATCAGAGAAGATCTACAAGTGGGTATGTGTTTAACCTATTTGTAGGTGCAGTCAATTGGATGAGTAAGAAACAATCTATAGTGGCACTATCAACTACAGAGGTAGAATACATGGCAGCCACTCATGCAAGAAAGGAAGCAGTTTGGTTGTAGAGATTGTGTTCAAGTACTATAAGGATAGATTGTGACAGCCAAAGTGCAATTTTCTTGGCAAAGAACCCTGCATATCATTCAAAGACAAAGCACATTGATGTTCAGTATCACTTTGTGAGGGATATGATAGAAGACAAAAAGGTGTTGTTGGTAAAGGTGGACACTTTGAAGAATACTGCAGATGCATTGACAAAATCTATGAGCTCTGAGAAGTTCTCTTGGTGTAGAGAAACAATGGGCATTGCAGGGTTGGATAAATGACTAACCTCTCTTGTGGCCCCCTGTGGAAAGAAAACAACAAGTGGGAGAATGTTGGGTTGTGTTATATTCTTTGACGACTAGTCCACGTAGTTAACCGGGGGTTGGGGGGGGGGGGTCACAGGGGGTTTGAGGGGTACCCATAACCCCACTTTATGGGGTCTGGGGTAGCGCCCCAGAAAATTTTGGTTTTGGACACTGTGTTAGGTTGGGCAGACCCACCTATGGTTTTGTGCATGATTTTTGCACATGTTTTTTGGACACGATGGTTTTTAGTCCATGGTTTTGGATGCGATGGTTTTCGGTCCATGGTATTGGTTGCTTCGGCATGTATAAATATGTATTGTAACATTGAAAGGAACATAATGAAAAATCAAGTTGGTAGACCCGGTTTTGGGATCCAGGGGAAAATATCTGTGTATATGTGTTTTATATGTTATGCTCTCGCATTGTTTATTTTTTATGTTTTAGAATTTGTATGCAGGTAATTTCTGTACGGGATTAGAACCTACAAATTCTGGGAGGGGATCTAAACTTGGTAAGAAACATAGAAGAAAAATTTGGAGGAACTTATCATGCAAATCCGTCAAGAGAAGCTCTAGAAGAAATAATGGAGCAACACAATCTAATTGATATCCCACTAAGTAACGAGAAATACACATAGAGCAACAAAAGAGTGGGAAAGAGAAATATAAAGGAAAGGCTGGACAAAATTTTAGTCCAAGAAAATATAGTAGCTGATTTCACCTCTGTGAAATCCAAAATTATTCATACAAAAACTTCAGATCACAAGCCAGTAGCAATCAGTATGAGCAGATTGGATAACCAATGTCTTCTTCTGTTTAGATATAATTTGAGTTGGGACAGCAATGAAGAATTTAGAAATCAAATTAAAGAGGTGTTGTACCTCTGAGATAGTAGTAGGCCAGCTGCCAATGCCAGAGCATCTAAAATAATTGTTTTGGGGTTTTTGGTTTTAGTTTTTGGAAGACCAATGAATGAAGACAGAGGTAGAATTGAAGTAATTAAATCCTTTGGGTTATATTAATATCTCAGCAAAGGGATTCTATAAGACTATACACAGTGATATAGGTCAAAATAGTGGGGAGAAGAAGACAACAAAAAATATGATTATCACAGTTTCCAAACTGTAAAACAGAACAATCATAAGTTGGAAAGCCTTATAAACTACGTTCCAAAGGTTCAAGGTAGTATACTTAAGTTTACACAAGATGCTAATGATCTAATGATTAGAGGGGATTAGCTAAACATATAGTTCATTAATCCATTCTCTTAATATATGATCACTTCAGGAGCTTATAGGAATAAATTGAGACACAATTATTCCTACCTAGATATGTCTATAAGTCATAAGCATATGAAGAAAAACACAATGATTGATAACTGGAAAAACTTACAGGACAACACAAAACTGTGTCAAACCAGATTCAGAATCCTCTACTTTGTATTAAGGTTTTGGAAAGACTAAGTACATCAAGTTTTTAAGAAAGCTTCCTTCAAAGGTGGCTTCCAGGTTCAAAGTAGTATTAACAGTCAAGACTTTACAAGCAATGAACTATGAATCTTGAACTCCGAACCCATAATAACTCGAGAAGAGAGTTATTTATACAATAATGAAACTAAAAAATATCCTAAAACTGAATGAGATTTATTCTAGGAAAGGAAAAGATCTTCATGCAAGAAGATAGGGGCAGCTATTGAACTACTTCTTGCTGTCCTTTTTATTCAGGTTGTGCTAGCTTTGTTTTCTGATATTTTTCCCTTTAAGCTACTAGATTGTTTGAATCCTTTACGCTAGTTGATTTCCTTCATTTGATCTTTCATCTGATACTCTTTAAACTCTGTAAATCTCCTTTAACCCTGCTAAATAACATTTGTTGTTTCTTTTTACCTTAACTGTGCATTTTAGGGTTTTTACTGTGTTTTTCAATAGTAAATCGTTTTAGATTTGTCTTCAAAATGTATGCAAGATTTTTCTTTGTAAGCCTGGAACAAGGGTCTTTACCTGCAAAACATAGAAATTGTTAAGAAAAACAAGGTGACAGAGACGGTCTTGAATGGCTTTATTGAGCTTTGAAAGGCCATTGGAAGGAGTCCATAACGTATCGGAAGGTAAAATGATGGTTTAATTGGTTGCAAAGGCTTATGAAGGCTTCACTATGTAAAACAGGCAAAACAGAGGAAAATGGCCATTTTGGCATTTAAACGGGAAAACAGTTCATTTTTTGAATTATGGAGCAAAAATGAAGAGTGGCTATTTTGTCGTTATGCGGGAGGTGGTTTTCATCGCACCGCATATGAAGCGCGAGCGGTTTTGGGAATGGTCACTCGAAATAATCTGACCTTGACATGTAGTAAAGGAGGATGGTGAAATACCACTTTTCAGGTGGGTAATGCCCGTATAGAGTGCGTACCTGAAATTGTCGAGGGCCATTGGATCTGAATGCATTAGATCGGATAGTGGTGGAGTGAAGGAGTAGTACAGATGGTACAAATGATTAAATATGGTGGAAATGGCTTTATTATGTGTTAAAACCCAGATTAGCAGTGAAATTGAGGTTTAAGGTTAATTTTTCGTTTAAATCGTAAAAATGATTTAACAAAGAAAACCTTCACAAAACACATATGGCAGATTTGAGAATTTATGAACTCGGGCTGATAATGATATCGGGTCTGGGTTTATATCGCATATCGCAATCATAGTTTAACATAGGATGGCCCATCGCAAAGGAATGCGATAGGTGCTGGATGCGACGTGGGAATAAACGATATATGATATATGATCGGGTTCGGGTCCCAATCGCAATCGGAGATCGCAATGGCGGAAGGTATATGCTTCGGTCGGGACTTGCGATGGGGGCAGATGTGATATGAATATGGATTATAATATATATGATATCGGGTCCGGGTCCATTGTTGATCGCATATCACAATCGGAGGTTAGTGTATTCATATGAAAGGCTTGCGATGCGACAATATTGCGATGCGATATTAAAATACATAGTTTTATTATAAAACTAAGGTTTCAGGTTATTTTATAAAGGAGCTAATATATATAGGAAAAGGACCTTTTAAGGGTTTAATACGTTAATTAGTGTTAATATGAAATATGAGCAAAAAAGGGGAATTTATATAAAATATGAGCAGAAAAGGGAATTATAGGTGAAAAGGGGAAAATACTAAGTATTAACTTTTTCAGTGTTTATTTTCTTTTCGCATATGCATCAATACTTAGGCTAAAACACCTTTTTATGGGGTTTTCGATTAAAAAGGGATTTTACATGGTAAAAAGAGATTTTACATAGGGTTTTTCACTTTTTCTAGGCAAAAAGGGTTTTGACATTAGGAAAAGGGGTTTTTATGGAAAATGAATGAATATGAATGTATGAAGGTAGGAAGGGAAAATTAGTGAATATAGGGATGAATGAGGATGAATCGGAAGTTAATTAATTGATCTAGTATACCTTCATTTGCTTTGTGTAATTGCATCATGGACACAAAAAAATGATAAAAGTACATTTTGTTGAATCAATAATCAAACTGTTGAAACCTTTCTCTACTTACCCTTTGCTCATCCTGTCATTTTTTCTTCACTTAATGGGTGCATTTAAGCTAGCAAACCCTTTTCCTTTCTTTTTATTTTACAAAAATAAACTATCTAAATCTACCCTTATAACCTCCAGGGGCTCAGATTAAATTGATGAGTACCTTATTATTCTCTACCTAACTACTGATCTGCCAAGTCCTAGAGTCAAACTAGCCATTGGTCAAGTTAGCCGTTGGAGGCTCTGCTCAGACTATTTAACTTGCTAGGCTGGATTTTTTTCTTCAACTTGTCCTGACGATGAACCACACTAGTTGGTTCGAAACGCGTCGACAAATGGTATTCCATGTGATTTTCGCCGAAAAATCTCTCACAAAAAATATTAAACAGTTTGACCATATTTTTATTCTCTAACTATAACATTAAATTTAAAGCATGAAGCAGTCAAGATTAAACTTTTTGACTATCATGGGTTGTGGCATTTAAGACAAGCTGCACACAATCATTATTTTGCAGAAAAATAATAGTGGCATTTAGACTTTCTCACTTTCAAAGTTTATTTGTTTTCTTTTCTTTCTAACCTAACATTTTCATTTTGCCTTGATTTTTTTAGGACATCTAACCTAACATTTTATTTGATATGGACATCGTCATCAATATATTTTCTTTTAACAACATTTTATTCACTATTTTTATGTCCATATCCTAACTTAACATTTTTTCAAATATTCTATCTTATCAAAACCAAAAAATGCTACAACATTGGCTCCAACTGGGGACTGCTTTCTCTTGTAGAATTCAAAGAACCTACAGATCCATGTGCCTTCTCCTCGGGCTATGGAGTCCTTGGTGTAATAAAAATCACACTGAAATCTTGAAAAGTAAAGAAAACTAGAGTATTTACAATGAAAACTATTTCAAATTCTTAGTACTGAATGTAGTGTTTGAGAGGCCTTCCATTTATAGGATAAGTGGAACATAGCCCCTTGAGATTCTGCAGGACAAAAGTGTTATTACCCTTCGCTTCAACAATTGCCAAAGGACTAAACCATAGATTGTCAATTTTTCCATGCTTTCCTTTCTCTTCTCTCATAGCATCCCATCTTAGAATTAGATCTCCTTCCTTAAAGTCCCTCTCCCTGGTTCTTCTATCAAACAGGGTCTTCATCTTATTCTGATATTTCTACAATTTGTATTGAACTTCATCTCTGTTCTCATTAAGTTCAATAATTTGATTTATTCTTCTTTGAAAAATCATCAGGTTCATTTGTTGAATCTTGGAGGAATTTTAAAACAGGGAAGGCCAAATTGTAGGGAAAATTGCATCTTTCCCATAGACTAACTGAAATGGAGATTTTCCAGTTGATCTCTTTGGAGTAATTCTGTTTGCCCATACTGCATAAATCAAATGTGAATCCCAGCTCTTCTTATGATCAGCTAGAGTATTTTTGATTACCTTTACCAGGCTTTTGTTTGATGACTTTGCAAAACCATTACGCTGAGGGTAGTATGGAGTTGAATGATGTAACAGAATCTGATATTTCAGGAAAAAGTCAATCAATTTAAAACTAGAAAATGCTGTTGCATTATCTGTGAAAATTTGAGTTGGGCAACCAAGTCTAGATAAGATATTCTCCTCAATAAACTTAATTACTACTGCATCAGTAGCATTTCTGACTGGAATTGCTTCCACCCATTTAGTAAAGTAGTATGCTGCAGTGAGGATCCATCTATGCTGACTACTTGAATTGAGGTGAATCTCTCCAATAAAATCTAATCCCCATTGAGAAAAAGGTTCTGAAACTATTGATGGAACGAGTGGAAGCACTGGTAATTTTTGTTTACCAGCAAAAATTTAACAAGGAACACAACCTCTGACCTTTTCTCCTACTTGTAAGAACAATGTAGGCCAATAAAATCCTCCCCTCAGATTATTGTATGTTGTTTCTCTCCAAGCATAATGTCCTCCACAAAATCTTGTATGAAACTGATCAATGATTCCTTCAGTTTTTGATTATGTTAAACATAGTAACAAAATATTTAGTGGATCTTTCTAGTATAAATTTGCATTTATAATGTAGTACTTGACTGATTTTAACTTAAGGGTTTTACACTGGCTTTTGGAGAATGATGCTGGACACTAAAAATGGATCAAGAAATTTACAATATCTTGATACCAATTTGACAACAATATTTTTTCATCAATGTGTATAGGATTGATCTGTTCTGAAGGTAGAGGTTCTTGTGGATTCTCCCCTTTAGGAGGAAAGGAAGGTTCTTGTGGATTCTCCCCTTCTGCAAGGAGAGAAGGTTCTTGTGTATTCTTCCCTTCTGCATGGATAGAAGGTTCTTGTGGATTCTTCCCTTGTTTTTCCAAAATAGAATTGATTCCAAGAACTTTGTAGTTGGATTCAGCTAGAAGCTTGGCTAATCCTTGACCTTTTACTAGCTTGGTAATCTTCATAGTTAGATCAAACTCCAGAATTTGAGTGATCCATCTGCCTCTTTTCCCATCAGTGTCTGGTTGGGTTAGGACAATTTTCAAAGCACTATTAGGGACATAAGTAGTAATAGGTGAATGTAAGACATACATTCTGAATGATTTCAGGGCTTGAATGAGGGCTTGGCTTGCTTCTCAATGATGTCATACTTAAACTCAACATCTCTCACAACCTTGCTGAAAAAGGCTATGGGTTGGTCAAGGGAATCTTCATTTCTCTGTAATTGAACGACATCAAGGGTTGTTTCAGAGGCAAAAGAAAAAATACTAAATGGCTTAGTATAATTAGGGCTGGCTAAGGTGGGAGCTTCAGAGATAGCCCTTTTTATTTGTTCAAATGCATTCCTAGAAGACAGAGTCCATTTGATTTCATGGTCCTTTCAGAGAATATCAGTTATATCTTTTACAATCTCTGCATAATTTGGAATAAACCTCCTTATAAAATTAATATTGCCTAGAAAAGCTTGAATCTCCTTCTTGTTTCTAGGTAAGGTCAATGATTCAATGGCAGATACTCCTTTGGGATCAATTACTACTCCCTCATTTGAAATAATATGGCTCAATAGTTTACCTTCTTTGACAACAAACAAGGGCTTCTTAGGGTTCAATGATATTCCAAATTTTCTACACCTGTCAAAAACCTTCATCAAGTGCTTTAGATGTTTCTGATCAAATTTAGAAAAAACAGTTATGTCATCAAGATAAATAACCACAAATTTATTTACTTAACCCATAAAAGCTATGTCCATAGCTCTCTGGAACGTTGCTCCATCATTGGTTAAGCCAAATGGCATCCTAGCATATATGAATGCACCCCAGGGTGTAGTAAAGGTTGTCTTCTCTCTGTCTATTGTATCAACATTCACCTGATTGTAACCTGAAAATCCATCAAACATAGAAAGTATTTGTGCTCCTAAAACCATTTGAAGTAACTGATCCATTTTAGGAAAAGGATAATTATCTTTTAATGATGCTTTGTTCAAATTTCTAAAATACACACAGAGTCTTATTTCTCCATTTTTCTTTCTAACAGGAACTAGGTTTGCAACCCAAAATAAAATATCTAAGAGGGAGGATGATCTGAGCATATAGCATTTTCTTAATCTCCCTTTCTACAATTGGTAGAAGGGCTGGATTTATCCTTCTAAGTTTCTATTGATAAGGTTTTTCTTCTGGCTTCAAAGGAATCTTATGTTGTATTAATGAAGTATCATAGGTCTTTAGATCAGCATAAGTCCAAGCAAAAACATCCTTATAATTTTGCAGTAACTTAAGATATTGAGCTTTGATCTCAGGGTCTAGAGATGCACATAATTTGATGTTTTTGATATCTTCATCAGTTCCAATGTTAATCTCTTCTATGTCATCTTTTGAAGAAATGGACTGAGGGTTTCGGAGGACATCATTTTGATCAAACAATTTTTCTAAAGGAATGAGTCCTTTTGGAATAAAATTATTGGATAATTGAATAATGTCATGATTAGAAATTTGGGTTTTAAAATCTGAAGTATCATTTCCATCTGCATTTTCATTTATTTCAGTTCTATCTTCATCAATTTGTAGAAGTGAAAAATCATCTATAACCTACAAAAATGATTTCAAATGTTCATCATCTTCAAAAATTTGCCAGTGTTTCAGATTATCTGGGATAGATGGCCTATATTTGACTTGTATCTGATAGAGTACATCAGTATGATCAGGAATTTTAAAAGAGCTGGCAGAGACAGCTAAGGCATCTGCATGAATATTTTGATCTCTGGGAATATGAGTCAAATTAAAAGCATCAAAGAAGTTTTCAACTGAATCCCATACCTCATTTCGGTAGGACCTAAGTCTAGGGTGCTTGGTCTGGCAAGAATTTATTACTTGCTTAACAATAAGCTCTGAATCAGTAAAAACACTTAAGTTTTGAACTTTTAAGCTTTTGGCTAATTGCAATCCTAAAAGGAAAGCTTCATATTCAGCAACATTATTGGTAACTTCGAAGTCTAATTTACATGATTGGGTTATATTTTCTTTTTCAGGTGAAATTAAAACTACTCCAGCTCCCGCCCCATATTTCGTACAAGATCCATCAAAGAATAGTTTCCAAATATCAGTTTGGTTTGGTTCAAGACTTTCAACTACCTCTTCAATTTTGACTTGAGTTTTATGTTGGTTTGAAGTGAGTTGAAAACAACCAAAGTCTTGATCTATTGCATAAATTGGATGGTTCCTTGGCTGGTCAGTCTTACAAACAATGTGTATAAATCTTACCTCTCTATATAGTATTAATTTCTTTCCTCCATAAACAGGAATAGTAGCATATGACATATCCATCTATAGAGTTCCCCCTAATTTGGCACAACAAGACCTATAAAGGATCATTCCAAACTTGGGAGGGATATCTGTGACAACAATATCAAGTACTACACTTTTCACTGGAATTTGGGCAAGGGTAACCACTAGATCCTTGATCAATCCTAAACAGGGCACCTTTTTAGAATCAAAGGTGTACAGGTCATGGTAGGATCTAGTTATGTCGAGTTTCAAATGGTCCATGATAAATTTTGGCATAAGGTTGTGTGATGCTTCTAAATCAATCATACAATTATACAACATGGAATCATTTGTCTTAAGAGTTACATAGAAAGGAGGCATTATCTCATATATCATGTCTGAACTAGGGCCAAAAACTATTATTTGTTTTTCATCTTGTAGACTTATGACATCACTTTCAGCATCAACTGAGGTATTTTGTATCCATTTTGTGACTTGGCTTTTGTAACCAGGGTTTTAGAAAGCTCTAATAGTAGAATTGGGATATTAACCCTCCCTAATTCTTTTTAAACATTAAATGTAGTCAAGATGTTTTTACGAGTTTGGGTAGTATAAATTAACTGATCTAAGGGCTAAATAAGAGTTGTTTGAGCTTCATCAGTTTTGGTACGTGGTTCAATTACTAGAGTTTCCTTTAGAGGTCTCCCAGGACCAGGCCTAGGCCTAAGATCATACCTCTTGTTTAATTCTGCAATTAAAAATTTAGATAAATCATGATATTTAGAGACTTGTGAAGCTTCCTGATCTTCTTGAACCTGATTCTATTGAGAGAGAGGAATGATGGTTGTTTGATTGGAATAGAACTATAAATACACTTTCACTCATTTTTAATTAAAAATTAAAAATTATATTACTTGATTTTTATACATTACCCTAGCATTTATAACTTTTAACTAACTTTTCTAATATTTAAATTTAACATCTTGGATAACTTATTTTTAATTTAAATTAATTCATTTTATAATTTATTTAGATATTTCTAATATTATAATTATAATCAAATTACTCTAGTTACTCTGACTTATTTAAATAACTATTACTTAAAATTAATTTAATAGATTAATAATATTTATTAGTTTGTGGAATAATCCCTTTGACTTATAAGCAAATAATATTATATATGGATATTTATGCATATTTATATATTTAATAATAATTTTTATAACTAACTATTAACCTAAATTAATTTAGGTTATAATTTATTTTTAAAATATAGATTCATAATTATAATTGGTTAAAAAGTATCCATTTACTCTTATTTTAATAAGAATCTAACTTACCTAGGTTATATTTTTAATTATATAATGGTCATACCAAATCTAGTTGTTATCTATATAACCATTACCTGGTCTAGCAATTTAGCCGTTGGAGTGTCTACTCTATCTATTTAACATGAAAAAGTCTGATCTGCTCATTCAACTTGTCTTGACGATGAACCACACTAGCTAGTTCGAAACACGTCAACAAATGAAATATCTTGTGATTTACACCGAAAAATCTCTCATAACACAAAACCGTGTAAAACCAGATTTAGAATCCTTTGCTTTGTATCAAGGTTCCAGAAAGACTGAGTACATCAAGTGTTTACAAAAGCTTCCTTCAAAGGTGGCTTCCAGGTTCAAAGTGGTATTAATAGTCAAGACTTTACAAGCAATGAACTATGAATCTTGAACTTCGAACCCATAATAACAAGAGAAGAGAGATATTTATACAATAATGAAACTAAAAAATATCCTAAAACTGAATGAGATTTATTCTAGGAAAGGAAAAGATCTTCATGCAAGAAGATAGGGGTAGCTATTGAACTTCTTCTTGTTGTCCCTTTTATTCGGGTTGTGCTGGCTTTGTTGTCTAATATTTTTCCCTTTAAGCTGCTAGATTGTTTGAATCCTTTGCATTGGTTGATTGCCTTCATTTGATTTTTCATCTAATACTCTTTAAACTCTATAAATCTCCTTTAACCTTGCTGAATAACCTTTACTATTTCTTTTTACCTTAACAGTGCATTTCAAGATTTTTACTGTGTTTTTCAATAGTAAACCCTTTTAGATTTGTCTTCAAAATGTATGCAGGCTTTTTCTTTGTAAGCCTGGAATAGGGGTCTTTACCTGCAAAACAAAGAAACTGTTAAGAAAAAAAAGGTGATAGAGACGGTCTTGAATGGCTTTATTGAGCTTTGAAAGGCTATTGGAAGGAGTCCATAGTGTATTGGAAGGTAAAATGATGGTTTAATTGGTCGCAGAGGCTTATGGAGGCTTCACTATGTAAAACAGGCAAAACAGAGCAAAATGATCATTTTGGTGTTTAAATGGGAAAACAGTTCATTTTTTTAATTATGGCACAAAAATGAACAGTGGAAATTTTGTTGTTATGTGGGAGGCGGTTTTCATCACATCCATTATGAAGCGCTGGCGGTTTTGGGAAGGGTCACTTGAAATGATCTGAGCTTGACACATAGTAAAGGAGGACGGTGAAATACCACTTTTCGGGTGGGTAATTCCTGTACAAAGAGCGTACCTGAAATTGCTGAGGGCCATTGGATCTGAACGCATTAGATCGAACGGTGGTGGAGTGAAGGAGCAGTACGAAGGGTATGAATGATTAAATATGGCGGAAATGGCTTTATTATGTGTTAAAACCCAGATTAGTGGTGAAATGGAGGTTTAAGGTTAATTCTCTGTTTAAATCGTAAAAATGATTTAACAAAGAAAACCTTCGCAAAACACATATGGTGGATTTGAAATTTTATGAACTTAGACGGATAATGGTATTGGGTCCGGGTCCATTGTTGGTCGCATATCGCAATCAGAGGTTAGTGTATTCATATGAAAGGCTTACGATGCAACAATATTGCGATGTGATATTAAAATACATAGTTTTATTATAAAACTAAGGTTTCAGGTTATTTTATAAAGGAGCTAATATATACGGGAAAAGGACCTTTTAAGGGTTTAATATGTTAATTGGTGTTAATATGAAATATGAGTAGAAAAGGGAATTATAGGCAAAAAGGGGAAAATACTAAGTATTATGCTTTTTCTTGGTTTATTTGCTTTTCACACATGCATCAATACTTAGGCTAAAACACCTTGTTATGGGTTTTTCAAGCAAAAAGGGATTTTACATGGAAAAAAGGGATTTTACATAGGGTTTTTTACTTTCCTAGGCAAAAGGGGTTTTGACCTTAGGAAAAGGGGTTTTTATGTAAAATGAATGAATATGAATGTACGAAGGTAGGAAGGGGAAATTAGTGAATATAGAGATGAATGGGGATGAATGGGAAGTTAATTAATTGATCTAGTAGACCTTCATTTGCTTTGTGTAATTGCATCATGGACACAAAAAACATGATAAATGTACATTTTTTCCAATCAATAATCAAACTACTGCAACCTTTCTCTACTTGCCCTTTGCTTATCCTGTCATTTTTTCTTCACTTAATGGGTGCATTTAAGCTAGAAAACCTTTTTCCTTTCTTTTTATTTTACAAAAACAAACTATCTAAATCTACCCTTATAACCTCTAAGGGCTCAGATTAAGCTGATGAGGACCTTATTATTCTCTACCTAACTACTAATTTGCCAAGATTAAACAATTTGACCAGATCTTTATTCTCTAACTATAACATTAAATTTAAAGCATGAAGTAGTTAAGATTAAAATTTTTGACTGTCATGGGTTGTGGTATTTAAGACAAGCTGCACACAATCATTATTTTGCAGTAAAATAGTAGTGGCATTTAGACTTGCTCACTTTCAGAGTTTATTTGTTTTCTTTTCTTTCTAACCTAACATTTTCTTTTTGCCTTGATTTTTTTAGGAAATCTAACCTAACATTTTCTTTGATATGGACATCATCATCAAGATATTTTCTTTTAAAAACATTTTATTCATTATTGTTATGTCCATATCCTAACTTATCATTTTTTCAAATATTCTATCTTATCAAAACCAAAAAATGCTACAACAAGAGGGATGGGCACAAAACATTACAGGGACCCCTCATTATGTATGAGAAACAAAGTTGAAAAATCTTAGGATGAATCTAAAAAATGGGCAAGAGAGAATTATATTAAAAAAAAGGAAAAGAAGATAGAGATGCAAAAAAAATGGACAGAATACAAAAAGAAAAGGAAAATAAAAAAGAGGACAAACATGATTATTTGCAAGAAAAGGAATTATTTTGGGAAATATACAACAGAATAGAAAGGAAGAAGAAGAGCTTAGATTGAAGTCTAGATGTTTATGGCTGAAAGCTGGGGATAAAAATTCTGCCTTCTTTCATAATTCAATGAAAATCAGATGTGCCAAAAATCAGATAGATCAAATTAAAGTGGATGGACAAGATATTAAGGGAGTAGAGGAATTAAAAAAGTAGCACATAACCATTTCAAGGAGTTATTAACAGTAAATGAACAACCAGCAGACAATGAGGATTTTTTACAACACATCTAGAACACAATAAGTGATGAACAAAACTCAGAAATCATCAAAGAAATTTCTGAAGAAGAAGTGCTAGAAGAAATATGGAGTCTTCATCCTAACAAGGCTTCGGGGCCAGATGGGTTCACAACCGCCTTCTATAGACAGCAGTGAAATATCATCAAAAAATACTTCTTGAGAATAACAAAAAATGTTTTCAAAAAGAAAGAAAATGGGAGGAAACAAAAAATCTTCATATCTAGCCCTTATCCCTAAAGAATCCAAACCAACAACCTTCAATAGATTCAGACCAATATCTCTTTGTAATTCCTCTTATAAAATTATTACAAATTTTCTTACAAATAGAATCAAGAGAATTCTTCCTGAACTAATCTGGGAAAATCAGGGCGGCTTTGTCCCCAATTGGCAAATAATAGACAACGTGATTATTGTCCAAGAAGAAATCCATAACAACATTCAAAGGAAGGAGTAAGGAATTATTGTAAAGTTAGATATGGCAAACACCTTTGATAGAGTCGGCCACAAATATTTAGCAGCAACCCCTAAAATGTTTGGATTTTCTCAAGAAATAATCGAAACCATACAGGCTTGCATCTCAACCCCTTGGATAGCTCCACTAATAAATGGAAGACCCAGCAAATTCTTTCAGAGCTCAAGAGGGTTGAGACAATGATCTCCTCTATCCCGTTTTCTATATATTATCATCGCTGAAACTTTAAGTGCATCATTGGAAAATCAAAGGAAAGAAAAAAAAAATCACAGGAATTCAAATAGCAAAAGGTGTCAAAAATATAAATCATTCTTTATTTGCTGATGACACTCTTTTACTGGGAGGGGCGTCAAGTATAATAGCAAGAATATTTTAAAAATTCATGGATGACTTTCTTCAGGTCTCAGGAGGGTTGTTAAACAACTCAAAATGTAGAATATATGGCTGGAATACTCCTCCAAGAGTAAGGCAGAACATCTCACAAATTCTTGAAATCCCAACATAAGCAAGATGGACGCGTTTTACATACCTTGGACTCCCAATAGCCAAGGAGAATGTAAAAATGGAACTTTGGAGTAAAAAAGTGGAGAAAATGAAGGACAAAATCCAAAATTGGGTTATGATGTGGCTTAATATGGCAGGAAGGGTGATTATGATCAAGGCACTAATGTTAGCCCTCCCAATATATCAATATGCGATCATCTTTGCTCCTGCAAGTGCACACAAGCAAATGGAACTAATCATAAGAAGATTTCAGTGATAGGGAGGAAAGAAAGAGAATAAAAAATTTAGTCTGGTAAAATGGGATCAAGTCACACTTCCATATGAACAAGGAGGTCTCCCAGTTCGCTTGCCAGACCTAATGAACGCTGCTTTAGGGATGAAAATAATATGGAGAATGATAGCCGAAAGGGAAAGTTGGCGGAAAAAACCCCTTGCCATGAAAGATTTGAATCACTCCAGAACAAAGCTTCTAACATACTTCATCCCTGTTAGGCCTTGCACGCAAGTTTGGAAACTTGTAAAGAAGATAATTCCCCTAATCAGGAATCACATTTCTAAAAATCCAGGGAATGGGAAATCTGTGGCAATTTGGGAGGATCGAATATTGGGAAAAGAGCCCCTAAATCTTCAACGGGACCTACAAGGCTTACAAATTTGGATGGCTGAAAGAAGATTTAACACCCTACATTCAATCTCAGCATGGGAACAATAGAATTGGCATGAATGGAAAAACCCAATAATTCGAAAAAACTTAAAAGGACAATGGGAGAGATTAAAGTACCACCTCAAAGGGGTAGTGCCCATAAACATCGAGGAAGAGGATGAATATGTGTGGGATCCAAATGGTGGAGCATACACGGTCAAAAAAGGGTATAAAGTCCTTCAAGAACAACAAAATCAGCAGGAATGGAGCCTATTGAAAGTGATTTGGAAAACTGAATGCCTTCCTAAAATCAAAGCATTTTTATGGACTGTCCTCAAAGGGAAAATTCTAACTTCGGATAGCTTAAAAAAAAAGGAATTCAAGGTGTGTCATGTGTATGACAGAGGAAGAGTCAATTGACCATCTCTTCTTGGATTACAGGTTAGTTAGAGAACGTTGGAAGAAGATTACAAGCCCGTTGGAAATTAATCTAAACTTCACAAAAAATCTCTTAGATTTTCATAAAACATGGGAGAAGAACTATCCTTACTAAAAAAAAATAAGGTTACAATAATCAAGATTTGGAAATGCCTCCCAGCAGTATTGTGTTGGCAGATCTGGCTAACTAGAAACAAAAGTATTTCAAAGACAAAAATCCAAGAATAGGTAAAATTCTTTCAAAAACATGGATTTTAGTGTCATAAATTATAAACTCTAAAGGAATGCCAACCGTGGACCAAAACATCCTTTAGAAAGAGGAGAAAGATTGGTTTGATAAAGCAATTTTGGAAAACAATGGGAAAGCAGGACCAAAGAGAGCCCCTACAGTAAAGAATTGGAAACTAAGGATGAGCGAAAAAGAACTAGAAGAGTGGAGGAAAAATCAAAATAGTTTCAGTCTTTTTTTCGATGGGGCTTCGAAGAAAAATCCAGGAAAAGCAGGAGCAGGTGGAGTGATCAGAGATTCGGATGGGAAAAATATTGCTTCATACGAATGGAGCTTAGAAGAAACGACAAATAACAAAGTAGAAGCTCACAGTCTTTTATTAGGCATAAGGATATTAAAAACACAAGCTATCAAAGATCCTATCATAATTGATGATTCTGCAATCGTTATTGAAGCAATGGTTAATGGCAAAAATCCTAGTAACACTACTATCAAAAGAATATATCAGAGGATTCGATTGAACTTAAAAGGATTAGGGAGGATCAACTTCAAACATGTCTTGAGAGTTCATAATAAAGAGGCTAATATCCTTGCCAATAAGGCCACAGAAAGAGCAGTAGCAAGTGTAAAGGAAAACAATGAAACTGTTATATACCTAGGGGGGATAATATGGGGTACCAAGGGAGGTACCCAAGGTAATAATGTAATAATGTGATGGGCCATAGTAATAAATAAGGTGGTTAACCCATATCATGTAAGGGACCACAAGTAGTTAGTAATAAGGTAATGGGCCCATGGTATTAGTTGATGGTATGAGGGAACCATGGTAATGACCCATGGTATTGTATGTATAAGGCCTATATAGAGGCTAGAGACTCCACATGGAGAGAGTGAAGGATTATTGTATGAACAGGCATATGGCTTGTGGAGTGTTCTCCTTCCTTAAGGAGCGAATGTATGGTGTTGCCCTACCTTAAGGGTTTGATAATAAAGAAGAATTTCTATCTATTTCTATCTTGTTATTCTTGGGTTTATTTCTATTCTCTTATATTTTTGGATCAGATCTACAACAAGTGGTATCGGAGCTACAACAAGTGGTATCAGAGCACTTTCTTGGGCACAAAAGTGGAATTTTTTTTTTTTTTTGCAGGGATTTTTGGGTGGCGAGTTTGCAGATCAGATCTGTATGTTTTGGTGAAAGATCTACAAAATATAATTGTAGATCTGTATTCTTTGTGGAAAAATAGCCGATTTCAAAAAAAAAATCGGTTGAATTGGAGTTCGGATGAAGGAGATATCGCTGATCCAAAAATCAGTGGTGTTGTAGACAATTTTTCAGGGCAGCGAGTTTGCGACTCAGATCTGGACGTCCTGGTGAAAGATCTGCAAAATATAATTGTATATCTGTATTCTTTGTGAAAAAATAGCCGATTTCAAAAAAAAATCGGTTGAATTGGAGTCCGGATGAAGGAGATATCGCTGAGCTAAAAATCAGTGGGGTTGCAGACAATTTTTCAGGGCAGCGAGTTTGCGGCGCAGATCTAGATGTCTTGGTGCACGATCTGCAAAATCTAATTGTAGATATATACTCTTTGTGAAAAAATATCCGATTTAAAAAAAAAAATCGGTTGAATCGGAGTCCGGATGAAGGAGATATCGCTGATCTAAAAATCAGTGGGGTTGCAGACAATTTTTCAGGGCAGCGAGTTTGCGGCGCAGATCTAGATGTCTTGGTGCACGATCTGCAAAATATAATTGTAGATCTGGAATATTTGTGAAAAAATACCTAATTTCAAAAAAAAAATCAGTCGAATCGGAGTCCGGATGAGGGAGATATCGCTGATTTAAAATCAGCTCTTTTTTGCAGAAATTTTGGTGACGGCGGGAGAGTTGCAGCGCAGATCGGAAATTTCAAGTGCCTGGATCAAGATTTCTACCACATGGGCAGATGCAGAATGATTGTTCCATTTCCAAAAACAGGCCATAATAGGGATTCTGAGCAATATTGACTAAACTGTGACAATTTCAAATTTTTACCAAGTGAATTTTTTTTTCAAAACCCTCTTCATGGCGGTTCTATTTTTTATAGGGAAAGATAATGGTCCTACTATTGAAGAATTCATAAAATATTTTAAGAAAAACCATCCAAAATATTGGAAAGGTTTCTTATGGCTTAATTTGACAGAATAGGCTGACAGATGGTGGAAATCACTTGGCATCAAACAGTTGGACGACTTGTCGGATAAAGAATTTGAAAAACTCTTTATGGACAAATGGTCTTGTGCTAGAAAAAAGAATGAGACACGTCAAGGGTTATGTTCTACTGGTATATCCTTACTGCAGGTTCATGGATTGATTCAGAAAGAGAAGATCATTGTTTCTATCAATCCTAGTGGTAAACATAATTTTATCAATGTTAATTTGGCAAAAAAATTGCAAGTCCCAGCAAAACATATTGAAAATACACAGGTTGATGATAAGGATGTTCAAATTTATAAGGATTTGAAACTTTCTATGGATAAGTATGTGTTTCATGGTGATTTTTATGCTTCAGATATGGATAACATGGATGTTGTTTTGGGATACCCTTGGATGGAATTAGTGGGTACTATAAATATTAATGTGCAGAAGAAATTCCTGAAGCTCTGGTATAAAAAGAAGAAAATTACATTACAGGATATTTCCATTAATAAGCAGGTAGAGTCCATGGAGGTTGAAGCAGAAGATGTTACAAGGACTGACATATCGGATGATGAGCAGTTGATGGTCGACAATCAAACACAAACAGAGGCTGAAGCCGAAAAGGTAACAGGTGCTGACACATCTGATGAGGGTTCAGTGGTTGAAGTCATATTGGAAAAGAAGACACCACAACAGGCACCACAACAGGGTGAATTAAAGAAAAAGACATCATGGGTTAAAACTTCAACATATCATCACCCACATCACCCCGCAAGACAACCATCAAGATGGAAACCAAGTAGTCACATGACGGATAGCGAAAAGAGAAGATCCACCCACTACACATCAACATAGAAGAGCTGCCACGGTCAACTTCCATCTCAAGCGAGCGAGGCACCAGCGAGATCGAGGGTTCACCTTTCTCTTGGATGGCTAGATGCACGTGCATGGTACCAGTGGACTACTCTTTTGAGTAGATCTTATTATTTATGTTCTTCCCATGTTTCGGGGACGAAACATGCTTAGGGGGATGGAATGTTATATACCTAGGGGGGATAATATGGGGTACCAAGGGAGGTACCCAAGGTAATAATGTAATAATGGGATAGGCCTAAATAATAAATAAGGTGGTTAACCCATGTCATATAAGGGACCACAAGTAGTTAATAATAATGTAATGGGCCCATGGTATTAGTTGATGGTATGAGGGAACCATGGTAATGACCCATGGTATTGTATGTATGAGGCCTATATAGAGGCTAGAGACTCCATGTGGAGATAGAGTCAAGGATTATTGTATGAACAGGCATATGGCTTGTGGCATATGGCACAAAACATTGCAATTTCCTGCAAAACACATTGAAAATGCACATGTAGATGATGAGGATGTTCAAGTGTATAAGGATTTGAAGATTTCTATGGATAAGTATGTGTTGCATGGTGATTTTTATACTTCAGAGATGGATAATATGGATGTTGTTTTGGGATATCCTTGGATGGAATCTGTGGGTACTATCAATATTAATGTGCAGAAGAAATTCCTGAAGCTCTGGTATAAAAAGAAGAAAATTACATTACAGGATATTTCTATCACTAAACAGGTAGAGTACATGGAGGCTGAAGCAGAAGATGTTCCAGGGACTGACATATTAGATGATGAGCCTTTGATGATCGACAATCAAACACAAACAGAGGTTGACGCAGAAAAGGTTACATGTACATCAGATGATGGCTCAGTGGTTAAAGTCATATTGGAAAAGAAGAAACCACAACAGGCACCACAGCAGGGTGAACTAAAGAAAAAACCATCGTGGGTTAAAACTTCAACATATCATCACCCACATCACCCCGCAAGACAACCATCAAGATGGCAACCAATTAGCCACACGGACAACAACCCCCGCAAGATAGGTAGAGAGGAGCGAAGATCCACCTACTACACATCAACACCGAAGAGCTACCATAGTCAACTTCCATCTCAAGCGAGTGAGGCACCAGTGAGACCGAGGGCTCACCTTTCTCTTGGATGGCTAGATGCATGTGCATGGTACCAATGGACTACTCTTTTGAGTAGATCTTATTATTTGTGTTCTTCCCATGTTTCGAGGACGAAACATGCTTAGGGGGGTGGAATTTTATATACCTAGGGGGGATAATATGGGGTACCAAGGGAGGTATCCAAGGTAATAATGTAATAATGGGATGGGCCATAGTAATAAATAAGGTGGTTAACCCATATCGTGTAAGGGACCACAAGTAGTTAGTAATAAGGTAATGGGCCCATGGTATTAGTTGATGGTATGAGGTGATCCAGGTGGATATTGGTGGCCACCTGCCAAGTCCACCTGGACCCCCACCATTGTCTTTCTCAGCATTTTCAGTTTCCTTAATTGTAGCACAACTTACTATTTTTAGCAGTTTTTCGGGTCCTGAACTTTCGGAGCCGTTTTGAGGCCCTAAGTGTTGCCCGTTCCAACAATGATAGTGCTTGGATAGATCTTTCTAATGAGCTATTGTACGCGTCAAATGAAGATCATATGCCAAAGTTACGACCCCGGGAAGTTGATGTACCAACTTACCCCCAAACGGGGCCCACAGTTTGGCGTTTCATCTCCTAGGGTTAGGTTTTGGAATGTTAAGGGTTTTTCCATTGTTTCTCAACAATAAATAGGCCTTCGAGCCTCATTGTAACACAGTTCAGAGGCATGTAGCCATCACATCTCTTCTCAGAGATAAGCTACCATCGCCCTAGCTAGTTTATTTCCATTTCTGTTTGTAAGCATATTTCAGTATTTTCCATTAATGAAATGAAGTATTATTTCCGCTGCATCTTTGTGTATATGGTTATCTCTGTAATTTGTTGCGTTCCTGTTTAAATCTGGATCAGTGGTATCAGAGCGGTCTGCTTTTTCTCTGTTTTTCTTTGCATGTCCCCAACAAGGTCGGGATATAAGGAGTTAGGGCTTGAACTGGTTGAACCTTTGCAAGACCAGCCTCGCAAATCCCGACGGCCTCCCATGGCGGACGAGAAGAAAGACGAGGGGGCAGGAGATCCCATCAAAATCTTGCTCGAAGAAGCGCTCGAGCGACAACGGAACGCGATGATGGACAGCTTTGCGCAGATCCTTCAGCGGCTACCCAGAAGCGGCGCATCGGCTTCCAGCAGCTCCTCTGGAAACGCCACACCCTTTAAGGTACAAGTTAATTTTGAAATCCCCATATTCGAGGGTCAGATAGACGCCGATGCCGTAGATAAATGGTTAAATCTGCTAGAGGGTTATTTTTCTGTTCATGAATTTTCGAGTCGGGAAAAGATTGTTTTTGCTCTTCTCAAAGCAGCCCCCCACGTCAAGGACTGGTGGGAAACCTACTGCGAGCAGAAGGATGAAAGTACTGGCTCACTATTTTCAGCCGCACCCACCTGGGATTCGTTCCGGGATGCCATCAAGGAGCAGTACTACCCTGTCGGAAGCTATGAGGATGAATACATAAAGTGGACCACGCTGCGGCAGGGAAGGGACCAAGACGTGCCGGAGTTCACCAATCTTTTCCATACCCTTCGCACAAAGTTGGGTATCAAGGATTCGGAGCAACATTTGATACTCAAATACCGTGGCTGCCTGCACAAGTACATCCAGGAAGAAATACAGTTCCTAAACATCCCCTCGCTCGGCGCAGCATACCGGTATGCCGTCAAGGTCGAGCAGAAGTTTAAACAAAAGAAGCGAGACTTTGGATCTGCGAATCCAAAGCAGGGGAAAGGTGCCCCTAAACCACAGAACAAAGGACAAAGCCAAGGCGGGACAGCCCAAGACAACCAGCCGAAGCTGCAAGCAAAGAGCAACGCCGCGAAGCCGAGAAAGGACACTGGAAAATGGTGCGAGTTCCATAAGAGCTCCACTCACAACACAAGTGAGTGTCGGGCCAAGCAGTCACTGGTGGCTGAGCTAAAGGTTTCAGAATCAGATGCATGTTCCGACTCTGAGTCAGAACCCGATAAAGGGTATGAGCAGATCATTGATGCGGATCCCAGCGCCACTGTTGCTACCGCAAAGATCCAGAAAAATGAACCCGAAGATCCAGAGGAGGAGGAGCGTCTCTTCCACTCCCAGATGTGGGTAAAGGGCTCCCCGATACAGTTCATTGTTGATAGCGGGAGTCAAAAGAACCTCATTTCGGCAGAGGTCGTGAAGCGGTTGGGCTTACCGACCACAGCACATCCACAACCATACACCATTGGGTGGCTTCACCAAGGACGAGATCTTCGCGTGAGCCAGCAGTGTCGCCTTCCATACAACATCAAGCCCTTCACGGATGAGGTATTGTGTGACATTGCTCCCCTTGAAGTTTGTGATGTATTACTAGGACAACCATACTTGTGGAAGCGACATGCTGTGTATGAATCAAGGCCCCGTGCTGTTATTATTACATTGGGAAATAAGTTGTTCAGGATACCAGAGGTAGCACCACCTGCCGCCATCTCTTTGATTACTGCAAAACAATGCAGTAAGATCATTTCCAAAACCAGGAAATTTGTTTTCCTGATGATACGCCCTCAAGGGAAGAAGAAGACAGTGGCCGCGGCCTCCAAACGGGGTCCCTCTGCACGACAGCTACAGATGGACAAGATTGTGGAGGAGTACGAAGACATCTTCACCTCCCCGGCAGGGGTTCCTCTGCACTGTCAAGTCAAGCACTCCATCGATCTGACCCCAGGTGCGCCGCTACCCAATGGACCAATTTATCGGCGCTCCGTTCTGGAGAACAATGAAATCAAGAGGCAGATTCAGGAGCTCCTGCAGAAAGGTCACATCCGTCCGAGTTCTTCGCCCTGTGGGAGCCCGATAGTGTTGGTACAGAAGAAGGATGGGACGTGGAGACTCTGTATTGACTATCGGGCGCTGAACAAGATCACTGTCCGTAATAGGTACCCGATCCCGCGGATTGATGACCTCCTAGACCAACTAAAGGGGGCGAAATATTTCAGCAAGATCGATCTGAAGTCAGGATATCACCAGGTACCAATTGAACCCTCAGATGTGTGGAAGACTGCCTTCAAATCCAAGGAGGGCCTCTTCGAATGGTTGGTCATGCCTTTCGGATTGACGAATGCTCCTGCAACCTTTATGAGGCTAATGGATGACATCTTGCGGCCATTCACCAACTCCTTTGTAGTAGTATACTTGGATGACATTCTGATCTTCAGCCAGAGTTGGGAAGAGCACCTCCACCACATCCGACAGGTTCTCCAAACACTGCGGCAACACAAGCTATGTGCCAATTTGGAGAAATGCACTTTTGGCATGACCGAGGTTCAGTATCTGGGATACATCATTGATGAACAGGGGGTGCATGTCGATCCAGCCAAGGTCCAAGTCATTCGGGATTGGCCCTCTCCAACCACTCTAACAGAGCTCCGCAGCTTTCTAGGTCTTGCCAACTTCTACCGCAGGTTTGTGTTGGGATTTTCTCATATTTCTTGGCCCTTGAGTCAAGTCACCAAGGGCGGGGCGAAAGCAAAATTCTTTTGGTCTGAATCTCAACAGAAGGCATTCAGGGAGTTGAAGGATCGCCTCTGCACGGCACCAGTGCTCGCGTTACCAGATTTACAACAACCATTTGAGGTCGAGACAGATGCCTCTGACTATGCTATTGGGGCAGTCCTTACTCAACATGGACATCCAGTGGCATATCACAGTGAAACACTTTCAGACACAGTCCGGAAGTACCCCACTTATGATAAAGAGATGTATTCCATTGTACAGGCCTGCCGACAATGGAAGCATTACATTTTGGGGAAGGAAACGGTCATCCACACAGACCACCGACCTCTGCAGTTCATACAGACCCAAGGGAAATTGCAGAATGATCGCCATCAGAAGTGGTCTACATACCTGCAACAGTTTCACTTGAATATCAAGTATAAAAAGGGCAGCACCAATAATGTTGCAGATTGCCTCAGTCGACCACCGATCATGGCGCTAACCACCGTGCTCAACTCTTGTGGGCACGAGACTTCTGATTGGCCACTTCTCTACAAAAGCGACCCAGAATTCGGCCACACATACCAGACACTCTTGGAGGGTCGGCAGGTTGCAGATTTTCACCTCCAGGATGCCCTATTATGCCACCTCGGTCACCTTTGTGTTCCTTCAAGCGAGCGTGCCAAGATGATTTGGGAAGCACACTACAGTCGGGCTGCTGGGCATTTCGGGGTCGAGAAAACAGTGGCAGTACTGCAAAACTATTTCTATTGGCCGAATCTTCGACAGGATGTTGGGAAGTACATCCGATCATGTACTGCCTGTGCCATTGCCAAACCGACCATTAAGAAGCAAGGCCTCTATACCCCGTTGCCTACCCCTAGTCGACCTTGGGAATCCATCTCCATGGATTACATGTCAGGCCTTCCTTCCACTAAGCATGGAAATGACTGTGTTTTTGTGGTCGTCGACAGGTTCTCAAAGATGGCCATTATGATGGCCTGCAAGAAGAATATCACAGCAGAAGCCACTGCTAAACTCTTCTTTGAACGAGTGTGGGTGCACTTTGGGATCCCACAGTCTATCATCTCAGATCGGGACAGTCGGTTTCTCAGCACCTTTTGGTCCAGTCTCTGGTCAATGCTGGACACCAAACTCACGAAGTCCACAGCCTTCCATCCTCAAACTGATGGCCAGACAGAGGTTGTCAATAGGATGATTGTGCACATTCTGCGCATGTATAACTCAAAGCATCCACGCACATGGGACGAGAGCCTCCCCTACGTTCAGCACAGCTACAACCGAGCTCTTCACAGCTCCACTGGCCATAGCCCTTTTCAGGTGGGTTTGGGATTCCAGCCACTATGCCCCATTGATGTGGCCATGCCACTTGCAGCTACTCACATGAATTCAGCTCATGTCCAGTCCGAAACAGATAAGGCCACCAGCTTCATTGAGCGCATCCAACATATTCGCCAGCAGGTCCATGACATTCTTGAGAAATCAAATGCCAAGTACAAGCAGCGACATGATCAACATCGGGTGCCACACAAGTTTCAGGTGGGCGACAAAGTCTGGTTGCATTTGCAAAAGGAACGCCTTACTGGAGCCTATCGGAAATTGAGACCACTCCGATATGGTCCTTACACCATTACTAAGGCTATGGGAGACAATGCATTTGAGCTCAGCATTCCCCCATTCCTTGGCCTGCACCCAGTATTCAATGTGGACCGCCTTCGGCCATACTTTCCACCATTGCTAGACACATCCGACATTGCAGAACAGCTCAAACCCACAGAATTAAATCCAGATTGCATGGAACAAGCTGCAACTGATCAGATCATGGACACACAGATCAAGAACACTCGCCAACAGAATATCCAACTGTATCGAGTTGTCAAAGCAGGCCAACTCCTTCAGCAGGGCAAGTGGCTCACCAGGGAACAAGTTCAGCAGAAGTTTCCTCATCTCATGGAGGAGCTCAACGCAATGGGGACCATTGCTTCCTAAGGGGGGAGGAATGATCCAGGTGGATATTGGTGGCCACCTGCCAAGTCCACCTGGACCCCCACCATTGTCTTTCTCAGCATTTTCAGTTTCCTTAATTGTAGCACAACTTACTATTTTTAGCAGTTTTTCGGGTCCTGAACTTCCGGAGCCGTTTTGAGGCCTTAAATGACGTTTTTTGGGGAATCCAGGGGCAACACGAGTCCAGGGAATGGACTAGCGTTGCCCGTTCCAACAATGATAGTGCTTGGATAGATCTTTCTAATGAGCTATTGTACGCGTCAAACGGAGATCATATGCCAAAGTTACGACCCCGGGAAGTTGATGTACCAACTTACCCCCAAACGGGGCCCACAGTTTGGCGTTTCATCTCCTAGGGTTAGGTTTTGGAATGTTAAGGGTTTTTCCATTGTTTCTCAACAATAAATAGGCCTTCGAGCCTCATTGTAACACAGTTCAGAGGCATGTAGCCATCACATCTCTTCTCAGAGATAAGCTACCATCGCCCTAGCTAGTTTATTTCCATTTCAATTTGTAAGCATATTTCAGTATTTTCCATTAATGAAATGAAGTATTATTTCCGCTGCATCTTTGTGTATCTGGTTATCTCTGTAATTTGTTGCGTTCCTGTTTAAATCTGGATCATGAGGGAACCATGGTAATGACCCATGGTATTGTATGTATAAGGCCTATATAGAGGCTAGAGACTCCACATGGAGAGAGTGAAGGATTATTGTATGAACAGGCATATGGCTTGTGGAGTGTTCTCCTTCCTTAAGGAGTGAATGTATGGTGTTGCCCTACCTTAAGGGTTTTGATCAATAAAGAAGCATTTCTATCTATTTATATCTTATTGTTTCTGGGTTTATTTCCATTATCATATATTTCTGGGTTAGATCTACAACAGAAACTTATTGTCTCTCCATCCCATAATCCACAACACTCATCATGATGAAAGAGGAAAGAAAAAATGGGAAAAGGCATGCAAAACATGGGAAAAAGCATGATCAAAATCAATCAAACAGGGAGAGTACACCAACACATCATAAAGAAGATTTATTATCAGAGACACTCAAATGTTATCTACATGAATCTAAGTAAAAAATCCAAACAAAATCCAAAAATATCCAAATCTTGCAAGCCAAGGATCACAAATATCCTCTCTGCCTGAGTTGAGACGTTATATGTCATATCAGGGTTAAGTTACATGAAACTAATGGGTTCGAAAATCGTAGTCGAATGATCACCATTAGCAACAGTACATACATATCAGTGAGCATCAACAAGCCCAGTAATTTCAAGGCAAGCTTAAATATCGACGTAGTGAATGATAAAAAGCATAAGTATTCAGTTTCTTGTGTCAAGACAATAGTGAAGCAATCTGATGTAGGAGCATCCGAGCACTCATCATTAAAGGAGGAATCCAAAGCGTAGAAATGAGGAGACGTGGACAAACGAGCAAAGCAGGGGACAAATTCTTTTAAAACTGAGCTATATGATGGAATGGATAAAGTCTCTAGAAGACTTATTTAATGTAATCTTCCATATGTATGCATATATAGATATTTAGGGGTTGTTAAGTGATTTGTGAGAGGAAATCATGGAGAGGATTTGTTCGGATCCTTCCAGTCATCCGATCCAATCTTTTCTTATAAATGATAAGCCTGCATGTTCAATAGGGGGAGAGAGAGATAAAGAGTGATAGATAGAGATTTGTGTAAACAAGGTGTGGATTCCAAATGTAGTCGAAGGAGAACTTGTTCTAAGGTTGAAATGCCTTAGTCTGTAATATAATTCTGTATAATGAATATATGTGTGCTATGTGGATTTCTGTGTGTCTGAGTAATGTTTACTTATAGTTTATATGATAGAGTTAATTCTCATGTTAGCATATTTTTGATCAACCATCGATCACTATAAGGATCGATGGTGATCCAAAGATATCATAGTTAACTATCGTATGGAGTGATGACAGTGTGAATGAAAAGTACGACAGGAAACCTATGTGTAGTGTAATTCCATTGATAAATGAAACAGATTCAGATCGACGGTCAAGATTTGATCGCTAATCACATTTCGCAGAAGTCAAGGGCTGGTGGATGGTGGAAACTATGATATGCGATGAAGCGAGATTGTGCTATTGCGATGAGCCGATATGTGATATGCGATGAGCCAAATATGTGATATTGTGATTAACTTAGAATGCGATGAAGTGTCAACCGTTGGATCATAAATTTGATTGAACAATGGAGGATGGTTGGAGGAATATCACATCGCAATAGCCATGAGTTCATGAACCATGGCTTAAGAAAATGTGGGTTGCAATATGCGATGCTCATGGGTTATTGTGAGCCATTGGATCAGAGAATGAAATGGACAATGGAGATTGAATAACAGTGGAAAGGCTTGGGAAAGAGCGGACCTGAGAATTTCATGGATGCGGGTTTATTCTATTTGATATCCGGCCTTAGGCATTCATGGTCGGGTTTCTATATATTTCTGTGTATTCCAATAATTTGTGTTGTCTCGGGTTTTTGAGGCAAAAGAGTTATTTAAACGCTTTCGATAGATTTGTGGGCCCATAACCCACAGGTCTAGGATCGATAGTTTGTAAATGAAAGGGATGTTGCCTTCATGTGATTTTTCCTTCAACAAAGTGGTATCAGAGCAGGGAAAGGTTTCCCTGCGTAAAAGGGATTTCGTGTAGTAGAAGGAGTGCAAGCAGAAAGAGAAGGAGGTAAAATTGTGTTAAAGCATGGCAGGTTTATGGTCTTTACTGTCATACAGATAGCGACAATAGAAGGTGAGAAGACTTGCAACAAACCTAGAGTAAGGAGTGCTCAATTGGTTCCAGAGGAGAGAACTAGAAGGATGTCGAAAGACTAAGCTGAAAGGAGAAATCTTGGTGAGGTATCATGTAGCAGAGAAGACTGTTACTATAGAGGTTTGATTGCAGCTCACAGAAGATCATGAAAGCAGTGCCACTGAGGAAGTGGGTAGAATTACCTTGGGGATCAAGGAGAAGCATATGACCAATAGGTCATAAATATTTGTGCCTTGGGAGTTTGATGTAGGAACATCCGAGAACTAATCATTAAAGGAGGAATCCAAGGTGGAGAAAGGAGGAGACATCAACAAACGAGAAAAATAGGGGACAAATTCTGTTAAAACTGAGCTAAATGATGGAATGGATAAAGTCTCTAGAAGACTTATTTAATGTAATATTCCATATGTATGCATATAGAGAGATTTAGGGGTTGTTGAATGATTTGTGAGAGGAAGTCATGGAGAGGATTTGCTCGGATCCTTCCAGTGAGTCGATCTAATGTTTTCTTATAAAGGATGAACTTGCGTGTTCAATAGGGGGGGAGAGAGATAAAGAGTGATAGATAGAGATTTGTGTAAATAGGGTGTGGATTCAAAATGTAGTCGAAAGAGAACTTGTTCCTAAGGCTGAAATGCCTTAGTTTATAATCTAATTCTGTATAATGAATATATGTGTGTTATGTGGATTTCTATGTGTCGGAGTAATGTTTACTTATAGTTTATATGATAGAGTTAATTCTTGTGTTATTGGATTGTTGATCAACCATCGATCACTATAAGGACTGATGGCGACCCAAAGATATCATAGTTAATTGTCGTATGGATTGATGATAGTGTGAATGTAGAGTATGGCAGGAAACCTATGTGTAGCATAATTCCATTGATAAATGAAATAGATCTAGATCGATGGTCAAGATTTGGTCACTAATCACATTTCACAGAAGTCAAAGGCTGGCCGACAGTGGAAACTGCGATATGCGATGAAGTGAGATTTCACTATTGCGATGAGCCGATATGTGATATGGGATGAGCCAAATATGCGATATTGTGATTAATTGAGAATGCGATGAAGCGTCAACAGTTGGACCATGAAATTGATCGAACGATGGAGGATCATTGGAGAAATATCGCATCGCAATAGTCATGAGTTCATGAACCGTGGCCTAAGAAAATGCAGGTTGCAATGTGCGATGCTCAGGGGTTATTGTGAGCCGTTGGATCGGAGAATGAAATGGATGGTGGAGATTGAAGAACATCAGAAAGGTTTGGGAAAGAGCAAACACGAGAAGTTTATGGATGTGGGTTTATTATATTTGAGATCCGGCCTTAGGAGTTCATGGTCGGGTTTCCATATATTTCTGTGTATTCTAATCATTTGTGTTGTCTCGGGTTTTTGAGGCAAAAGCATTATTTAAACGCTTCCACTAGATTTGTGTGCCCATAACCCATAGGTCTAGGATCGATAGTTTTTAAATGAAAGGGAGATTGCCTTCATGTGATTTTTCCTTCATCAAAGTGGTATTAGAGCAGGGAAAGGTTTTCCTGCGTAAAAGGGATTTCATGTAGAAGAAGGAGTGCAAGCAGAAAGAGAAGGAGGTATAGTTATGTTAAAGTATGGTGGGTTTATGGTCTTTACTGTCATAGAGATAGCGGCAACAGAAGGTGAGAAGACTTGCAACAAACCTAGAGTAAGGAGTGCTCAATTGGTTCTAGAGGAGAGAACCAGAAGGATGCCGAAAGACTAAGCTCAGAGGATAAATCTTGGTGAGGTATCATGTAGCAGAGAAGACTATTACTGCAGGGGTTTGACTGCAGCTCACAGAAGATCATGAAAGCAGTTCCATTGAGGAAGTGGGTAGAATTGCGATGGGATTAAGGAGAAGCATATGACCAGGTCGTCATAAATTTTTGTGCCTCGAGAGTCTGATGCAGGAACATCTGAGCACTCATCATTAAAGGAGGAATCCAAAGTGAAGAAAGGAGGAGACATGGACAAATGAGCAAAACAGGGGAAAAATTCTGTTAAAACCGAGCTAAATGATGGAATGGATAAAGTCTCTAGAAGACTTATTTAATGTAGTCTACCATATGTATGCATATAGAGATATTTAGGGGTTTTTGAGTGATTTGTGAGAGGAAATCATGGAGAGGATTTGATCGGGTCCTTCCAGTGATCCGATCTAATGTTTTCTTATAAATGATGAACCTGTGTGTCCAATAAGGGGAGAGAGAGATATAGAGCGACAGATAGAGATTTGTGTAAACAACATGTGGATTCAAAATGTAGTCGAAGGACAACTTGTTCCTAAGGTTGAAATGCCTTAGTCTCTAATCTATTCCTGTATAATGAGTATATGTGTGTTATGTGTATTTTTGTGTGTCTGAGTAATGTTTACTTATCATTTATATGATAGAGTTAATTCTCGTGTTATCAGATTGTTGATCAACCATCGATCACTATAAGGATCGATGGTGATCCAAAGATATC
This sequence comes from Pinus tabuliformis, assembly GCA_031772625.1. Taxonomy (NCBI): domain Eukaryota; kingdom Viridiplantae; phylum Streptophyta; class Pinopsida; order Pinales; family Pinaceae; genus Pinus; species Pinus tabuliformis. The sequence continues at coordinate 1,124,284,286 of CM062807.1, read as the reverse complement.
ATAGTTAATTGTCATATGGAGTGATGACAATGTGAATGCAGAGTATGGCAGGAAACTTGTGTGTAGTGTAATTCCATTGATAAATGAAACTGATCAAGATCGATGGTCAAGATTTGATGACTAATTTCATTTTGCAGAAGTCAAGGGCTGGCGGATGGTGGAAACTGTGATATGCGATGAAGCGAGATTGCACTATTGCGATGAGCCAATATGCGATATGCGATGAGCCGATATGCGATATGCGATGAGCCAAATATGCGATATTGTGATTAACCAAGAATGCGATGAAGCGTTGACCGTTGGATCGTGAAGTTGATCGAACGGTGGAGGATGGTTGGAGGAATATCGCATCACAATAGTCATGAGTTCATGAACCGTGGCTTAAGAAAATGCGGGTTGCGATGTGCGATGCTCAGGGGTTATTGTGAGTTGTTGGATCGGAGAATGAAATGGATGGTGGAGATTGAAGAACAGCAGAAAGGCTTGGGAAAGAGCGGACCCAAGAAGTTTATGGATGCAATTTTATTCTATTTGAGATTCGGCCTTAGGTGTTCATGGTCAAGTTTTCATATATTTCTGTGTATTCCAATAATTTGTGTTGTCTCGGGTTTTTGAAGCAAAAACGCTATCTAAATTCTTCCGATAGATTTGTGGGCCCATAACCCATAGGTCCAGGATCGATAGTTTGTAAATGAAAGGGAGATTTCCTTCATGCGATTTTTCCTTCATCACAATCCCACAGCCAGATTCTATCATTAATACGGCTATCCTGTCATTTTTTTGCAAGTTCAATGACAACCCCTTAGCTATTCGCAAAATCTGTCATACCAAGAACGCATCAATATCATATTACCAGCTCCCTGCTCTTAATAGTTCTCTGTGTATTCTTTCTTTGATGCAACATAGTATTCGCTATTGTCTTAGTATCATCAGGATATACTCCCTACATCATTCCCTTCTTCTGATCCCTTCATCTCTTTCACCATAGCACCCTCATAATTCCATCATCTGCTTCACAATAGCACCCTTTCTTTCAGTCACTCATCAATTGCCTCATCTGCTTCACCTCAGTGCCCTCTCTACCAGTCATTCAGTTCCCGAAAAAGTTTTGGTGGATATTTCTCCAAGCAGGCAGTATAGTATTTTATCAAAGCAAGCCCAATGTATATCTAGGTCATCAGGGGCGGAGTTGGGTATTTGTGAAGCAACAAACTACAACAGATTGAATTTTCACATCAAGAATAGAGGAGCAGAGCAAAAGAACTTCAACAGGAGCGCTCCCAAAAGGAACAAAAAAGCTACAAAAAAACAAAGCCATACTGAGTATCATAATGGCCTGCAACCCAATAGAAAGAGTTGAAAAGAATGAAAGTTTCCCAACATGCAAGGAAAACAAGTTCATGATTGGGAGGTTCAATCAAGCACTCAAGGATCTCACGGCAGAAATGAAAATTGAGAATGTGTACAAACATAGAGATATAGACAAGAAAAAAGATGAAATAATAGAGCTAAAAGACAAATGCAAGCACCTTAAGGAAGCAGTTGAATATATCAAGTCAATCAATGAGAGCCAGTAAGGGGAAACCTCCACTAAAGAAAGCAAGAAGCGTCATCCTCAACAAGAGGAATCAGTCAACCTGTTTTGGTGAAATAGTTTAAACTTAAATGTACTGCAAGTTTATTTTACTTCTAGGACAGTTTGTTCGGCAATATGCCAAGTCAGTCAATGAAATCCATAGAAACTTGGTTTCAAGTGTAGATTTAGGGACTGTGCTCCCATTTTCAACTCTATACTTGAATCAATTTCCTTATGATTGTAACAAGAGTTTGCTCCTCCCTTTTTTGCAATGTAATCAATACCCGACAGTGTTATAAAAAAAATAAAAAAAATGAGGTATCATGAGACTATTACATATATTATTCTTGATTAGATTCTATGGATGTTTCTTCACTTTGAGGTTTTTCCGTTTAAATTCCTTACTTATTTTTTATGTCTATTAAAAGTAATATATTTATTTAATATTTTTTTTAGGAGTTTAAAGATGATAAATTTATGGTTATATATTTATGCATATGTTTATGGCCTTTCGTGGTATCAACATATTTTTTCTAGATTTAAGTTTGTTATTTAGATTTAATTTTTTTGGATAAAATTCTTTGTATTTACTATTTTGGCATTAAGTATATTCGTTGTATTCTTTAAATCTATTATTTTAACACTTTAGATTTAATTTTGAAGCCTCACTTTTTACACATATGAAAATTGGTTTTGGATTACCTGCTTTATTTCTTCATTTTCTAAGCATTATTTCACCAAATATGACACTGTGATTGTACGTTGAGCATACAAATTAGTTGGGATTGGCTACTTGTCAAAATTGTTCTTCATTTTCTCTAGGTCTTAAAAGCCAATCAAATATTAAGATAACTTGTCTACAAATATAACCTAGTGTTTGTGGGCATAATTTTATTTTTTAGGTGGGCCTAATGGTTGATAATATTTGTATTCTCATAAGAGTTCATAGGTTCAAACCTAGAGGAGGATCGAGTATGTACACATTTGTAGACTTAACAATTAAATTATTCCATGGTGGGGGGCCCCTTGTCCCACAAACAAGGGTGTCTCACTTGGTTGTGACCTTGAAATTGGATTATTATTATTATAAAAGAAATGTGAAAATCAAGTTTTCAAATAAAGGAGAAAGCGAGTGGTGCATATAGTTTTTTTTACCTCCCCACCCCTCCCATCTAGGTAGTTGTACAACCTAGAAATCCATATGAAACTATATGGGTTCTCCTTCCTCAACTAGCATGATCTAACCTTTCTGTCATAAAATAATTGTATGATACACCCTTCTAGAGTCATTATGAGCACCCTTCTTCTCACAATCATAGAGTGAAAAAATTGGTTGTACAAATTTATCTATTTAATTTTCCCTCCTCTATAAGTGTTAAGCACGTCTCTTTTATGGAGAAACCTATTGACAGGTGGAAAAATTCCTCCTACAACAAGGGATCATCACTCAATAAAGACCCCGATTAGGCCTATACTTGTTTGGTGTAGTGATGTCCACTCGTATGTGGACCCAATTGCCACCTAAAGAGATTGCTCCTAAAATGAGACTTTCATTTAAACTTTCCTAAATCTTAATTGTCATTTTTATTGAATATATATAAAACTAGTTGGTGTCCTATCTCAGTTGAAAATAATGGCTTTAAATGTTAGTGCTAATGATGATTAATGAATTATTAAGTGAAGAATAAATTTGTTCACTAAATAACTATTAAAGCAGATGTATGTTCAAACTTATAAAACATTCTTTCATACACTTAGAGTCTATGTGTAATAAAATGAAATGATATATGATAAAAATATAAGTAACAAAAGATATTTCAATTATAGAAAAATGATTAAATCATAAAACATTCATAAATTATAAAAATATAATATTGAATTACAAATATGAAAATGCCTTTTACTTATAATATAACTTAAACAAATAAAATATTGAATCAAATAATAAATTCTAAGGAAAATAAATAGTTCATTTTCTCAATAATTATACAACACATATGAATGAAATAAGGGTGAATGCATGAAGATGGGTTACAGTTTTGGGCCAAATGCAGCGATGAAATTTCAATTTTTTTTTCTTTTAACAGATTGAAGCCCTCAAAATTCGTATAAACATTGTGAATTTTGAATTGGAGTAAAAAGATAATTTGTGGAGAATTATGTTGTTGTCCTAATGATATTTTTTCACAAAACATTTTAGTGGCATATAATCTGTCAATTTTCCAGTAAATGAAATGCATGTCCTTGCAAATTTCCGCACATCTTAAGAGGTATGTGTGTTTGCGTAGCATAACTTAGTCTAAAATGTATAATTTAATGAGCTCCATAGTGAAACGGGTCGTTGGGAAGTTCCTAAAACACCATGGATGGAAAGGATCTACCATCTCTATGAGAATATGAACATCGAGGATGAAAATCACTTCCTCTTAGAGTGCCCTGCGTACAACCACATTAGATCTCAGTTTCATAATCTTTGTTGTAATATTGACCTTCCTAGCCTTTTACAGTGTCAAAATTATAGTGAGCTCGAGAGGCTTCTCTCCAAGCTTTTTGAGCATAGGAATACAATCTTAAATCAAACTAAATAATTCGTTTATTTAGGTCTGATAGACCAAAGTTTGGTCTCAGTGGACATTAACCATCATCTCATCATCATCATCATCATCATATATATATATATATATATATTCATATATATATATATATATATATATATAAAAGCATGATCTACATGGAGAGAACTATTTTTTTATTATTAATTTTCATTGTTTTCAAAGTGATATTTCAATTGCATTTTGCAGACACATATATTTGCATTAGATTTTTTTCCACTGTTTAAATAAATTGAAAAATGAAGAGTACCCTTTTGAAGAGGACTCGTAAACAAAGATAGTGGTATTTTTTGAAATGTATAATTTATGTTATTGATTTTTATTCAACCTCTTTGAAGTTGTCCAAAACAATTCAAGCATTATGTTTAAAATAAATTAGATGAGAAATATCATATGAATTCGAAAGTGTCAAACTCATATGTCATTAGATTCTTTCACGAATCCAACATGATCAACTCTGTCAATTAAGGACAAATTCTACCCTAAACCCGCTAGGGTACAAAATGGTGTTGCAGAGAAATCTGTAGAAAGAGTGCTAAAAATGTGATTTTTAGGACCTCAGTAGCTCGATTGAGCGCTTAAAATGCTTGATCAAGTGTTTGAGTTCTAAATTCAAATAGGTCGATCGAGGGTTAAATAAATCCTTGATCGATCTATGTTTAAGCACTTAAGCAACACAACTGAGAGCTTAAAAATTGATTGATCGAACACTTAAAATGGCTCGATCGAACTTCCCTTTTTTCACCAAAATTCACCCTCGATTTTCCAAAAGGTGTAACCCAACTCTATGCATAGACCCATAACCTATAAAGGATTATATCAAACACTTCAACATTTAATTTTTAAATATTATGTTATACCCACATTCATTAAAGAAAATAATTTCACATGAAACTGAATAAATGACTTAATTCACACTAACGTGGTTGTCTAATCATTCAGACATTTAAATAAGAGCTAGTTCAAAATATTTCAATCTTCCAACTTTTATTTCAAAAATGTAAAAAATTATTATATTAAACGCTTCAACATCTAATTTTTAAATCTTATGTCAAGCTCAAATACATTAAAGAAAGTAATTTCACACAAAATTGAATAAAAGAATAATGACTTCACTCATAGTAATGTAGTAATATAATCATTCACACATTCAAATAAGAGTTTATCCAAAATGTTTCGATCTCCCACCTTTTATTTCAAAACTGATAAATAATAACAAGTTTTAGAATTCCAAATTTTCCAATCCTCGGGTCTTAATGGTTCATTTGTCATTGACAAAGATGCTTAGGTCTCAATTATGGAAATTCCAACCCCTCAAAGGTCTTCAAAATTATATTCAAACTAATAGATATATCAAGTCCTCATTACGAGATTTACAACCCCCTTGGTTCCTCTCAAGAGAATCATTTTATAACATTCATAATTGATTTCTAGAAAAAAAACATTTTCCTTTTTTCTTCCACAAAATCTCTAAATGAATATTTAGTTGCTTGTTTCGTTGCATGAGAAGAGAGAGTGTTTTTCTTGTGAATAAGGATTTCTCATTATCCTAAACATTAAGATAATTAATCTTTTATCTGTCCTTCTCCCTTTTCTTATTCAAATCTACAATACATTTCTCACATTAATTTCTAAGACCTTGTGACATTTAAATATGTGTACAAACCACTCTATATTGTTCTTCATTAGTTGACCTTGGGAGGCCTTAAGAAGCATTTGCATTTTGAAAATTTAAATCATAGTCAAAATGAAACTAATAGAAACACATGAAATCAATTATGCAATTTTCGTTGATGGATAAATTTTTATCAAATGTATAACAATCTACAAGGTCACCGATTTATTACAATGCCAAGATATTAGTGTATCGACCACCAAGATATCGAATATTGAGAATATCAAATGAGCTTTCATACTCATCCATCTCCTTTAATTTAGATAAAAATCTCATCTACATAGTATATTTAAAATTCTATTAAATTAAAAAAAAAAAAAATTTCATGCTTAATCAACTTAAATTCCATCCACCCAATATTTTAAATATTTTTTGTTAAATCTTACCCAACTTTAAAAGAAATAACTTTGATAATCAATTACCATTAATGAATTTTCATGCCATAATACATTTAAAATATAGTTAAATGAAAGAAAATCATACTCAATCATCGCCTTTATCTCATCCACACACCACTTAAAAATATGACCAGACTTGACTCAAAAAAGATATGACACAATATGTTAAAAAAAAATGAACTTGAAAGGAATTAGCTTTTATACTCAATCATGTTCTTTATCTTTATTGAAAACCCATCCACACAATATTTTATGAACTTTGTTAAATTTTACCAAACTTCAAAACAAAACTTTCATAATCAATATTCTCCTTTACATTTAATAAAACCTCATTATAGGTTTTAACCATGTACAACAATTACCTACAAAAAAATTCTTAAAACAAAGAGATATACAATGGTGAGAACATAACACAAATATACACATAGATTTTCCCCTAGATCCCAAAATCGGGAATACCATATTGATTTTTCATTTTTTACTTTCAATGTTACAACACATATATATAAATGTTGAAGAATTTATAAACCCCAATCCACTAACCCTAGATTAGAACATAATTGTAGTTCCCTTGACTGGATCTACAAATACCATGGCAAAAAACTATTGTGCCCAAAATTATAGGCCATTTTATCACATTGGTCAATAGGCCTACAAACAAGATCATTCACATCCTTTGAACACTTTTTCATCCTTCCTACCTTGAGTTTCTACTTGAAATTGCTTGATTTATTTCATTTTAAGGACTAACACACACTGGCCCCTCATTGGACAATTTTGACTACCAAGTTGCCCTACTATGTACCTGCAATGATCATCAACAGGTTTCTCAGTGTGAGGGGTGTGCTAATTCTAGAAATTTGGGAAAACAAAAAAAAATCAGAAGCTTCCTCTTCCAGAAGCTTCCAGGATCTATTGTAACTATTTACCTCAGGCAAAAGTCTTGAATCCTATCCTATCCTACCTTAAAGTTTTCATCCCTTATCCCTTACGATCATCCGCCCATCAAGAGTGGATCTCAAGCCTATATTGGTGAATGGATAAGAATTTCTAAACTACCTCCCTTTCCTACATATTTACCTCATTCCACAAGCACTTGGTTGGTTGTTGTTGGCTTTTGGAGAGTGATTCTACCCTTATTTTGTTGATGTGAGAGATATAATTCCATGCATTAGGGTTATTAGAGGTGCACTTTGTGACAAGGAAAGGACAAGTCAACTTGGAGAAGCTCTTCTACAAGATCAACACCTATTTTTGGTTGTAACTCACTCCATTTCTATTAATGCGAAGAGTTCTTTCTTTTCCTATATATGATGTTATGGTTTCATATATTTCAATGTAATGTTGATCTATTGAATAAAGTGATTAGATGATGCTACATAGATTTCGTAGATCGTTGGCTTGTGTTTTCTGACTGTGCAAGTTCTAATTATAGAGATCAGAGCTAGGATTGGAGCTTACAAGTCAAGGAAGGAGCGAAGCATATGACAGGTTCCAGGTAGAATTCATCCCATTATCTATGTAATTGAAGGAAAACATTAGTCCCTTTGTCTTTATGTTGTTCTAGGTTAGTCCACCAGGCCTAGGGAAGATACTTCTGTCCACGGTCGTAGATTCTGTATAGAAAATTGGTGACTATACTAGGGAAAGATGTATTCCCTTGGTGGTTTCTTTGTCCATTGTTCTTTTATTACCTCTTCTTCAGATCTTTACTATCTTATGCAGTCAAGAATAGACCAAGGAAGACTTTACATTGAGTCTCAATTACAATCCTTGTGTCAGAACTTTTCATCCCTAGACCAACGCACCCTTTGGTCTTGTGATAAATCATTGCACCCTAGCTGAGCCTTCTTTGTGCCTGCATTGCATAGCACTGGTGGCTATTTTGCACTTGCATTGGCCCTTTTTCATGCAAAATTTTCTTTTGTCTTGATTTTCTCTCTAATCAACCTTCTTCCAACTACTCTTCCTTGAGTCTTTACGTGCCTTTTGGTCTCTCTGAAGCCTCCATTTGGTTTGTTTTCATTTTTTAGTTCCTTTGGTAAGGATTTGTTTAGATTTTCCTTTGTTCTTATCATTAGTTCATTAACAAACTGATTGTTTAGTCATTGAGTGCTTGAAAGAATTGGTGTTCTGTCATAATTTTGAAAATTTTGCTTTTATCAGTGATTAAGTGAATATATTAGTTTTCATCTGAAAATTAAGTGAAATAGAAAAGAAAAATCTTATACATCATGCATTGCATATAGGGCTTTGATTTTGATTGGAAAAGCGAAGTTATAAAGATCGATTATTGCATTACTTGTTTGTTGAATTTTTGATTGATTTCTTCTTTCCCTACTTAGTTATGCCTTTCATTGTTAAAAGGAAAATGAAAAGAGTTCTTTTGTCATATTAGCTGCATCAAAGGTGTGCTCAGGTGACATTGATTTTTGAGCCTTGAAATTGAAACGTAATTCAAGATCAACTTTAAAATTCATCTCAATTAAACTAAGGAGCATTTTAAACCTAACGACACACATAGAGGTCTAGAATAGAGATGTGTTCTGACATCTTTAAATGTAGGATTTGTCATTGTTTTCCAGCATTGTATCTTGGGTTTGAAATCCTATTCCACATACGTGAGTGTATAGGATGATTCTCCACGTACCTTTGGGTATATTGGATGACGCTCCACACACATAAATTATATGGGAACTCTCTCATTGAACGGTTACACATTAGACAACACTACTACAGACTGAACTTCCACGTATCGTTTAGTATATTTTGGAAGTCCACAATAGTTTTCTATCCTTACCATAGGTAACCGAGCCAACCGCCTTGTATAGTGTGATAAACCAAACATAACATTAAGGGATATTTCGTGCACGTACGTTAAGTCCTTGGTTCGCCAAGGTGTATATTGTAGTTCATGGTTGCTTGGTTAACCCTTTTTCCTAGTTACCCCTCTTTGTTTTTTTTGTGTCTTTAATTTCTAAAATCTATTAATTGACGCAAAAAAACATACTCCTATGGAACAACTCCTTAGTAGGTCCTAGGTTGATACTAATGGTCGCAGTTCCTGATTCGACCAGTCAAGGAAACACTCCTGACGGGAATCTTGGTCCTTTTCCTCCTTTTGGAAATATTGATGCTCTTTGTATGGAAACATTGTCTCTTCCCAGAATTACGATTGGTTTGCCAGTTCGGTTGTTTTCAACCACTATGGTTCCGAATGTCCAAGTTGCTTCTCAACAAATTTCTCCTCCACGTGAACAATATCAACCTCAAGTTGATCCTAAAGTTGACCCTTTTCCTTCTTCACGTGTTGTTTCTTCATCTCTTTCTTCCCCCTCACTTGGTGAAAGTATTGATTCTAGAAACGAGGAAGCTAAAAAGAAGAAGAAAGGGAAGAAGAAGAATAAGAAGAAAAATAAGCAGGGGAAACCAAGAAACCATTGCTACTGATGCAACTAGTATGGGAAAAGCTTCCAATTAGTCCCGTGAAGTTAAATTCCCTTGCATGTTATGTAAGGGTGACCACCTTCTTAGAGATTGTCCTAGTATTCCCAAGATATTAGAAGTGTGGTCCATAGGATCACATCAGCCTTTGCCACCAGCCTAGTGACAAACCCTAAACTATTGATATTAAGGTCCATGGGAAAAAGGGTGATCAGGTGCTCATAGTTATGCTCAAAAATCAAAGTGTCAGAATCTTGTCAAACTTAGCTTCATATTGAGGAGCTCATCATTCTGAATCCAACGGTGTGAACAACACTCAAATCTGAGTTCGTATGCAGAAGTTAGAGCAAGTCAAAGTTCTAGTTTGACTTGCCTACATGGCAGGATTGGGACGATGTGGCAAGTCTTCAGTGACTAAGGAGGCGCGAAGTGGTAGCCCACCATTGGCCCTTGAAAATTTCATATCGCACTTATTAATATTTGATTAACCATGACTCTGTAAATCCCATTTACTACAAATGTTCCATGGGAATTCATTAAAGGAATATTTCCGAGAAATACAGTTTGTTTCTGTATCTTCCTACTATTCATCCGTATCGATCTTGCTGGTACATATAAATAAAATATCACTACAGTAAGTGTTTCAATGTTACAAATCGGCCTTCGACAAGTTCATGGTTGCAATACGATGCAATTGAATATCGCAATCGCATCAGCAACAAGAATCGGTCCCGACGCAGTGGAGTTCTGATAGTGATAGACACTGGACCTGATAGTCTTATATTCCACAATTTAAAGTCCCAATGGGTCTACAATCGTAGTGTTTTTGTGTAACAAAGCATTTGGGTGTTGAACTTGCTGATTGCGATAAGTAGGAGGTTCTGGACGCATGATATTATAAGTTGTTGTTAATTAACCCGTCGGGTTTGCAACACTGCATATCAACGTTTCACTGTGTTAAGAGACTGTAGCTTAGCCAATTGAGATTTGCGATACAACCGACATAATATGGCCCGCGGTGCAGAGAAATTATTTCCTGGTTAGCGGAGTGGGGCTAATTTTTAGTTTTCTATCGGTTTTGGAGCATTTTAAGGAACAAATAGTGGGAGAACTGGGAGAAGTCATAACTCCTTCAGTTCTTATCCAAATTTGATGCAAAAAGAGTTAATTCTAGTAGTTTTGGTCATTCTGAACTCATTGAGACGTGTTTCAGAGGCATCTGAGCATTGTGAACATAGTTTTGATGTAATTTTCATAATAGAGAGGCCTAAGTCATTGGAAGATGGACCAAGGAGACGTAGCCCAGGAGGGGTGAACTCCTTTATCATGTTCTTATTGTGTGTTGTATATTGATGTTCATTGTTTTTATATTGCTGTTGTTCAACATATGTTTTTATGTTAAATTGTTTATAACATTTGCATAAGAAACTCTCATGGGAATCTGTTTGCAAATTTTTTTGAATCCTTAAGCACTTGAAAAGAAAATGACAAGCATATTGGGTTTATTTTTGAATGGGGAATTATCATAGCATTACTAATCTACTCTAATTTAGATCAAGTTGGTATCAAAGCACTGGTTTTTCTTACTCGATTTGCTTTGTGAAAGAAGGATTTAATTGTTTGCAAGTTTATGTCATGCTCACAAGGTTGAAGCTCAAAAGAGGTGAAGGAAATCTAGTTTAAAGCCCTGAAATTGGGTCAAATGGAAGAAGAGAAAGGTTTCCAAAGTCTTCTACACCATTTCATCCTAAAGTTGCAGTTGAGATTCCAACACCAGTACAACCTCAAGTTGTAGTTGAGTCTTCAGAGACTATGTCTCATGAAGGAAAACCTATCATGAAAGAAGATGAGAAGACCTTCACAAAGGCTTTCTTTGATATGACAGAGATGGTCAAGGTCCTCTATGAAGAGAGGAACATCAGACTACAAGGAGAAAGTTACAAGCCTCCCAATGGAGAAGGCTCTTCAGGTGAAGGTAATGGAAAAGAAGATAAAGGAAAAGGAAATAAAGGGAACGGAGACAAGCCTCCACCACCTCCACCATCTTATTCATCTTCTTCTTCTAAAGCATATTCACATTCTTCCACTAATACCACCATAAATCATACTCATCATTATTCTTCAAAAGGGGTTTGTAAATCACCTTTTCTGAAGCTTGATGTTAAATTTGTGTTGCCTATGTACAATGGAGAAGCTAATGCGGAGAAGCTAGATAACTGGATTTGTCAGTGGGAGGTGTATTGTAGAATTCAAAACCTTCAAGAGGATGATATCAAGATTCAGTTGGCTTCATTGGGAATGGATGGTGCAGCACTTGTATGGTGGGAAGAAATGACTCAAGACGAGATCAAAAAACATGGTAAGATCTCTGTTTCTTGGTCTGATTTCATTGTTGCTATAAAAAGACAGTTCTACCCTTTAACTCATATGCAAAAATTAATTATGAATTGGAAACAATTTAGACTATTGAAAGGACAAAATGTGCAAGAGCATACTCAAGAGTTTAGGAAAAGATCTCTTATGCTAGGAGTAGAGTTACAGTCACAAGATACCTTGCTGAAATACATAGGTGGGTTGAATATCTATCTTTGACATACTATCCTTATGTTCAGTCCCACGAATCTTGATGAGGTCTATGTTCAAGCTACACACCTCGAAGCAAGAGGGAAAAATATACATGAAGAAGGTAAGAAGAAGTTATTTCAGAGTGTTGAAAAAGGGAAGAAGTTTAAAGGAAATCAGAAGAAAAATGATTTTGTTAAGAAAGAAGGGGAGAAACCTGTGTGCAAGAATTGTTCCAAGGAGGGACATGATGAAGCGCATTTTTGGAAGCTTTATCCAGAATTACAACCAAAGAAATTCAACAATAAAGGGAAACAGGAGACCAATGATGCTACACAACAAGACTTGGGTTCAGAATCAGGGGACGAAACAAAAATCGCAGCCACAGTCACCAAAGGAAAAGTCATGGCAAGAGAAAGTAAAGAGGCAACCGTAGCAAGTACTAGCCAGTAAATAATACCCACAACGTTTCAAATGAGGAAAACTGAATAGAGTTATTCCATATCTGAGTCATTTCCAAACATATGAAAATCAATATGCTGTTTGACAATGGATGTCAAGCAAACTTAATTTCTGTGTATTTAGTCAAGAAATTGAATATGGAAACCATGCCTCATCATAAACTGTATCCGTTGGGTTGGATAACCAAGGATGCTAAATTATAGGTCACAGAGAAATGTATTTTCATATTTGCAATCACCACTAATTTCATTGATGAAGTTGAATTAGATGTTGTGCCATTGGATATCTCAGGAATTGTGTTGGGAAGTTTGTATTTGTATGATAGGAAGGATGTTTTCCATAGATTTGAGAAAAAATATCATTTGTTCAAAGACAGAGTGGAGTACATTGTGAGATCCCATCGCAGAAAGCTTAGTCTATCTTTGACAAGCGCAGGTGAAATGAAGTGACCGTTAATTCCGGTAAGAGTCTCGTGCTCCTTATGATCTGGCAAAAGAATGACATAGAGTCAGAATCCTTTGTAGGTTGTGATGTGAAGCTGAAAGCTAAATTGGTTGATGTGGTCAATCAATATGGGGACATGTTTCAAGAACTAAAGGGACTGCCACCAAAAAGAGGAATTCAGCATGAAATTCAGCTATAGTAGGACTGTCCACTCCCAAACATTGGTATGTATTGAATGTCAATTCTGGAAAGTTTAGAAATTAAAAAACAAGTCCAAGAATTGTTAGATAAAGGAGTAATTTGTCCTTCTACTTCGCCATGTGGTTCACCAATTGTATTGGTACCCAAGAAAGATGGAACATGGCACATGTGTGTAGATTATCGAGCTTTAAATAAGATCACAATAAAGAATCGATACCCACTTCCCATAATACATGATTTGCTAGATCAGTGGAAAAATGTAAAGTATTTCACTAAATTAGACTTGAGAAGTGGATATCATCAAGTTAGAATAGTTGAGGAGGACATATGGAAGACTGCTCTTAAAACCAAACAGGGATTGTTTGAGTGGCTGGTTATGCCTTTCGGTCTTTGTAATGCTCCAGCTACATTAATGAGAGTTATGAATGATTTTTTAAGATTATTTCTTGATGAGTTTGTAATTGTCTATTTAGATGATATTTTTATATTCAACAAATCAAGAAAAGAGCATGTCAAGCATGTTAGGAAATTTTTGGATATCATGAGAAAAGAACAATTATTTCTAAATATGTCTAAATTTGAATTCGAGAAAACTTCCTTAGCGTATTTGGGCCACATAGTTGGTTGAGTTGAAATGAAGATTGATCCCTCTGAAGTTTCAGTCATTTTGAATTGGCCAATGCCCCAATTAGTTACAGAAGTAAGTAGTTTTCTAGGAGCAACGCAGTATTGGAGGAAGTTCATTTCGAATTTCTCCTCCATAGCAGCTCCACTACATGTGTTGACCAATGTGAAGGTTGTCTTCTAGTGGGGGGGTGATGCAGGAGCATGTGACTTAGAGGGAAAAAGTCTTCAAACATATTCCAAAAATCCAAAAAACATCTATAGGCAAGGGAGTGGGGTCCTTTAGCCAACAATTTCCATGTTTTTTTAGTTCAAGGTAGGATAGAATTGAGAATAAAACATTCTAATTATATTACAGATGGATAAGCTATAATAAAGCCTTACGCTTTAAATCATTCTATGTAAAGCATGATTTTTTAAAGGATAAGGTCCGAGAAGGTTTTATCAATTATTTATAAATAAGAGGCAACAGGACTCTCACAGGAGGCAGTCCCGGAAGCATTATTCCTTGAAAACATTTCTCTCTATTTATTTGAATTAATGGCCTTCTGCTAATTGAAAATTTGTATGCACGTATCAGCTAACTTGTTTTACTGTGAGTTGAACGTTGATGAACTCGCCTTATCTTCCTGCTTGATGCTTGATTGAAGCTTTAGGATCGTTTTCTTTTCATTTCAGCGTACGCAGGCTTCCTGAGTTATTTTATAAAGTTCTGTTGACAACTTTGGCTACACAGAGGATTCATGACATTTCCTCAAGCGGAACATTGTTCCGGACGTGAAATCTTATTAGATTGGTTCATGCCCATATCGGGTCCGGACCAATATCGCATCGGAGAAATGCAAGTGGAGTAGGGAGCCTTTGGAACTTTCGAAGTGCGAGTTCTGATGTTCCAGAACCGAAACATTATAAGGAAGAGCGTAAAGAGGTGTCAGGTCTGCAAGGGCGATCGCATCGCAAACTTGGAGACGAACCAAGCATTGACGCTTTAGAAATCACCGATAGCGATTTTTGATTATTGCATCAGAAGAAAGGGAAGAGGAACCTAGTTTTGATGCTTTAGAAATCACCAATAGCGATTGCCGATTATCGCGTCGGAAAAGGGAAGGAGGAAAGGCATTAGCCTACTGATAGTGTATTGTATAAATTCCTCACTAAAAGCCACCGATAGTGGTTTGGGGTAATTCTTTTAGAATTACTGCTCCGATAGGAGTAGAGTCCTGTTTTATCAATTAACAAGGGTTGTGGTGGTCAGAGGAAAATAAATGAAGCTGTCAGTTTAATGACTGATACTCTAAAAGAAGGAGAGGGAGAAGTTGAGCCTGATATTGAGGAAATTGCTGCCAGATTTGAAAGGTTATCCATATCGCCTGCACCCAGGCCATCATTTGTGGTATCAGAGCCACCCGCTAACGTTGGATTGAATCTCAAAAGCAGGAGAAGGAAAGTTACTATGGCTTTTAGATTTGGAAGAGGACGAGGACATGGTGGAAGAGGACGGCCTGTTGCTAATGCTGAAGTAATGGAAGCTATGCAACAGATGCAAGCTAGATTGTATGCATTAACTTCAGACAGAAACATAGATGATGGAGATGTTAGTGAACCTGAGATTGAAGCTACAGAGGAGGAAGCTGTAGAAATTACTCCTGAGATGAGGTTCTTTCAGTCAGTGTTGAGATCCACAGCCAGGCCAAAGACCGAGGTATCAGTATACCAAGGAGGACTGAATCCAGAAGAATTGATAGACTGGATTAATGGCATGGAGAAATTCTTCGATTATGAAGAAACGGAAGATGAGAAGAAAGTGAAGTTTGCTGTCACCAAGTTGAAAGGCCATGCAGCGCTTTGGTGGGATGGTGTGTAGGGAGAAAGGAAGAGACTTGGTAAGCAACCAATCAAGAATTGGAGTAGGATGGTAGCAAATCTAAGACGTAAGCTTTTGCCAAGTAATTATCAACAAACTTTGTTTAGACAAATGCAAAATCTTAGACAAAGATCTTTGATAGTAAAAAAGTACACAGAGGAGTTCTGTAAAGTAAGCATAAGAGCTGAAGAAGCCCAAGATACAAATGAGAAGGTGGCTAGATATATGAATGGCCCTAGGATGGACATTCAAGATGAGATAAGTCTACTGTCTCCTAAAACAGTAGAGGAAGCTTACCAGATAGCACTAAAAGTTGAAGAAAAACTCATGAAGAAGCAATCTGCTAGAGGGAGAGGTACTTTCCGAGGAAGGGGAAGTCAAGGTGCTAGAGGAAGATCTACAACACCCAAAGATGGAGCTAGTAGCAGCTCAACCTAGCATGCACCCACAGGAGGTGATGCAAGAGGCAGAGGGAGTTTTTCTAGAGGAAGAGGAGGCAGAGAAATAAGATGTTACAGATATAACAAGCTGGGACACAGAGCTTTTGAGTGCCCAGAAAATGCAGAAATGAATAAGAGGAATGCAATTGTTGCTCTAGTTGAGGGAGAAGCACCAGTGGCAGTAGTAGCAGAAGAAGAAAATATACCAGAAAGAGGAGAATCTTTGGTAGTTAATAAAGTTCTACTTAAGCCAGCAAAGGAGATGGTTGAACCACCACAAAGGAAGACTTTATTCAGGACAGTGTGTAAAGTTCAAGGGAAATGTTGCCAAATGATCATTGATAGTGGTAGCACTGATAATTTGGTCTCTACAAAAGTAGTGGAGAAATTGAAGCTGAAGACAATGAAACATCCAACACCTTACAAGGCGTCATGGTTGCAAAAGGGACATCAACTGTTAGTAAATGAACAGTGTGAAGTGGAATTTCAGGTGGGCAAGTATAAAGATAAAATTGTTTGTGATGTGATGCCCATGGATGTGTGTCACATATTGCTTGGAAGACCTTGGCAATATGACAGAGGAGCCATGCATGATGGGAAAAGAAACACCTACAAGTTTGGAAAGGATGGTGTTAATCATACGTTGCTGCCTCTGCAAGAAGAAGATGTACTAGGACAAAAGACTGATCCAAAAACTCTGTTACTTGGAGGGAAGGAATACTTGAAGAAGATTGAAGAAAATGAGGTAAATTTTGTTGTAATTTGCAAGCCCAAGGTAATAATGACCACTACTAAAGTTTCTGATTTACCCATTGAAATTCAAGAAATGTTGGAGAAATATTGTGATATTATTGTTGATGAATTGCCTAATGAATTACCACCCATTAGAAGAATCAATCATCTTATAGATTTGATTCCTAGAGCAAGTCTACCTAACAAAGTAGCTTACAGAATGACTCCTACAGAAAATGAAGAAGTTAAAAAGCAAGTGCAAGAATTGCTTGACAAAGGGCTGATCAGAGAAAGCTTGAGTCCTTGCGCAGTACCAACAGTGCTGAGCCCAAAGAAAGATGGAGGCTGGAGAATGTGTACAGATTCAAGAGCCATCAATAAAATCACAGTCAGGTATAGATTTCCGTTACCTAGAATTGAAGATTTAATGGATTGCTTGAGTGGAGCAAAATATTTTTCAAAACTAGATCTTAAAATTGGGTATCATCAGATAAGGATAAGAGAAGGGGATGAGTGGAAAACCGCTTTTAAGACCAATGGGGGACTATATGAGTGGAAAGTAATGCCTTTTGGGTTGTCAAATGCACCAAGTACATTGATGAGACTCATGAATGAAGTTCTTAAAGAGTTCATTGGTAAATTTGTAATAGTATATCTGGACGATATATTAGTTTATAGCAGGTCTAAGGAGGAGCACGTGAGGCATTTAAATTATGTCTTACAAAGGCTGCAGCAAGAAAAATTATTTCTGAATCTGAAGAAGTGTTCATTCATGAAAGAAGAGCTAGTGTACTTGGGATTTGTTATTTCTGTTGAAGGGCTGAAGATGGATCTAGAGAAGATCAAGGCAATTAGAGAGTGGCCTTCACCCAAGAGTGTTTTTGAGGTAAGGAGTTTTCATGGTCTTGCTAGTTTTTATAGAAAATTCATTAAGAATTTTAGTAAGATTAATGCACCGATTATTGAGACCATAAAGAAGGACAAACACCCATTTAAATGGACTGCTAAAGTGGAGAAAAATTTTCAGCTGTTAAAGAAGAAGATTATTG
Source organism: Pinus tabuliformis (assembly GCA_031772625.1). Taxonomy (NCBI): domain Eukaryota; kingdom Viridiplantae; phylum Streptophyta; class Pinopsida; order Pinales; family Pinaceae; genus Pinus; species Pinus tabuliformis. Next base: position 1,124,266,203 of record CM062807.1, on the reverse strand, counting down.
AAAAGCCTATTTTGGTTCTGCCTAATTTTAACAAACCTTTTAAAGTAAAATGTGATGCCAGCGGAGAAGCAATTGGAGGAGTTTTAAGCCAAGAAGATAGGCCAATAGCTTATTTTAGTGAAAAAATAAATGATTCCAAAAATAAGTATTCTTCTTATGATAAGGAGTTCTACGTAGTTGTGCAGTCATTAAAGAAATGGAGGAATTATTTAATATCAAAATAATTTATCCTTTATTTAGATAACCATGCATTACAGTTTATAATGCAACAGCCAAAGCTCAGCCAGAAACATGCTAAATGGGTAGAATATCTTCAAGGTTTCCATTTTGTTTTGAAGCATATAACTGGGCAGTCAAACAAAGTTGCAGATGCCTTAAGTAGGAGAAATGTATTGCTTCAAGAGAGTCAAATCCAAGTGTTGGGTTTTGATTTTCTTAAGGAATTATATGAGACTGATTCAGATTTTAAAGAGGCATTTGAGGCTTGTAAAAATCTTGTTTTGATGGATAGAAGCAAATGGTTGGATTACTTCCTACAAGATGGACTGTTATTTAAGAAAAATCAGCTGTGCATACCAAACTGTTCAATGAGAGAGAATTTAATCAAAGAGAAACATAGTGGAGGACTTGCAGGACATTTTGGTGTAGAGAAGACTTTTGAACAACTAAACAGATTTTATTTCTGGCCGAAAATGAAATCTGAAGTGGAGAAGTATGTGAGAACTTGCAAAGTCTGCCAATATGCAAAGGGAAGGAGCCAAAACACAGGTTTGTATATCCCATTACCAATTCCAGATAGGCCTTGGGATATGGTAAGTATGGATTTTGTGTTGGGATTACCAAAGACTCAAAGAGGTAATGATTCAATTTTTGTTGTAGTGGACAAATTTTCAAAAATGGCACACTTTATTCCATGTTATAAAACTAGTGATGCTTCTCACATTGCTAATTTGTTTTTTAAGGAGATTGTAAGATTGCATGGGTTGCCAAAAGTATTATCTCAGGCAGGGATTCTAAATTTGTTGGAAATTTCTGGAGGACACTATGGAAGAAGTTGGGAACTAATTTAAGTTTCAGTTCTGCCTATCATCCACAAACTGATGGATAGACTGAAGTTGTGAACAGAAGTTTAGGCAATCTTTTGAGGAGCCTTACTGCCGAACATCCAAAGCAATGGGATCAACTCTTAGCAAAATTTGAGTATGCATATAATGACTCACCTAACAGGAGCACTGGACAGAGTCCATTCCATATTGTTTATGGAATGCATCCCAGAGGAATATCAGAATTAAGAAATTTGGGAAAAGAAGAGATGAGAAGTGCAGAGGGTGAAGACTTTGCTTCAGAAATGCAGGCAATACATGAACAAGTGAAACAACAGTTGCAGGATAGCAACATCAAATACAAAACCAAAGAAGACATGAGGAGAAGAGAGGTGAACTTTGAAGTTGGAGATTTGGTTTTAGCACATCTCAGGAAGGAGAGATTTCCAAAGAGGGAGTATAATAAATTGAAATTCAAGAAAATTGGACCATGAAATTACTGGGAAATTCTTTGTAAATGCTTATGAGATTGAGTTACCCCCTGATGTTGGAATATCACCAATTTTTAATGTTGCAGACTTGTACAAGTATGAGAATGGAACTACAGATGATACAACACAAGATCAAGAGACCCAAGAGATTGTTTGGGTAAAACAATTACCCACAACAAAGAATTTGCAGCCAGAAAGAATCCTGGACAAGAAGGTGTTTAAGAAGACAAGGTGACGAGAGTACTTCTAGTATTTGGTAAAATGGAAGGGACAACCGACTGTTGAAGCTACTTGGGTTACAGAAGACATCCTACAAAAACTGGGCAGTTCTGTAGCTGAACTCATGGACAGGAGCCCATGAGGAATTTTGTCCTCAGGAGTCTGATGCAGGAGCATGTGACTTAGAGGGAAAAAGTCTTCAAACATATTCAAAAAATCCAAAAAAAATCTACAGGCAAGAGAGTGGGGTCCTTTAGCCAACAATTTCCATGTTTTTTTAATTCAAGATAGGATAGAATTGAGAATAAAACATGCTAATTATATTACAGATGGATAAGTTATAATAAAGCCTTACACTTTAAATCATTCTATGTAAAGCATGATTTTGTAAAGGATAAGGTCCGAGAAGGTTTTATCAATTATTTATAAATAAGAGGCAATGGGACTCTCACAGGAGGCGGTCCCAAAGCATTATTCCTTGAAAACGTTTCTCTCTGTTTATCTGAATTAATGGCCTTCTGCTAATTGTAAATTTGTATGCACGTATCGGCTAACTTGTTTTATTGTGAGTTGAACGTTTTCGCCTTATCTTCGCGCTTGATGCTTGATTGAAGCCTTAGGATTGTTTTCTTTTCATTTCGGCGTACGCAGGCTTCCTGAGTTATTTTACAAAGTTCTGTGGACAACTTTGGTTACATAGAGGATTCATGATATTTCCTTAAGCGGAACATTGTTCCGGACGTGAAACCTTATTAGATTGGTTCATGCCCATATCGGGTCCGGACCAATATCGCATCAGAGAAATGCAAGTGGAGTAGGGAGCCTTTGGAATTGCCGAAGTGCGAGCTCTGACATTCTGGAACCGAAATGTTATAAGGAAAAGCGTAAAGAGGTGTCAGGTCCGCGAGGGCGATTGCATCGCAAACTTGGAGGCGAACCAAGCATTGACGCTTTAGAAATCGCTGATAGCGATTGCCGATTATCACATCGGAAGAAAGGGAAGAGGAACCTAGTGTTGATGCTTTAGAAATCGCCGATCGCGATTGCCAATTATCGCGTCGGAAAAGGGAAGGAGGAAAGGCATTAGCCCGCCGATAGTCTATTGTATAAATTCCTCACTAAAAGCCGCAGATAGTGTTTTGGGGTAATTCTTTTAGAATTACCGCTCCGATAGGAGCAGAGTCCTGTTTTATCAATTAACAAGGGTTGTGGCGGTCAGAGGAAATCAATGAAGCTGTCAGTTTAATGACTGATACGCTAAAAGAAGGAGAGGGAGAAGTTGAGCCTGATATCGAGGAAATTGCTGCCAGATTTGAAAGGTTATCCATATTGCCTGCACCCAGGCCATCAGGAGGCAAACAACAAAAATCATTTGATGCTTTGAAATAAAAGATTAGTTCAGACACAATTTCGACATTGTCGGCTTTGAAAAAATCCTTTGAAACACAGATAGATGCAAGTGACTACGCCATGGGTGCAATTATTTTACAGAATGGTAAGCCCATTTCATTTCATTCTGAGATTTTTAATGGTGTTGTTATAAAATATCCTACGTATGATAAAGAGCTTTACACATTGGTACAAAGAGTGAAGAAATGGAAGAACTATTTGATGGGAAAAAAAACCATTATTCAAACCAATCATTAGCCTCTGCAATATCTGCAATCTCAAACCAAATTGCAGCAGTCAAGGCACTTTCGTTGGATGGGATTTTTATAGCAATTCCACTTGGTAATTAGGTACAAGAAAGGTATATATAACAGAGTTGTTGATATGCTTTCTAGACCGATTGTAAATGTAGCCATTTTACTCAAGAATAATTATATTTTTCCTGAAAGTTATGTTGAACAATACGCACAGGATGCTGACTTTCAAGAGGTATATTTAAACTTGAGTCAAGGCCACCAAGTTGAGGAATTAGACTACCATGTACATGATAATCTATTGTATCATTTGGGAAACTTTGTGTTCCATAGGGAGAGAGAGTAGGGAAGTGCACACTTCTCTTATTGCTGGACATTTCGGTGTAAGTAAAACAATGGAAAATCTTCAGAGGTATTTTTATTGGCCTCGTATGCTTGAAAGTGTGTCACATTTTATAAGAGGTTGTTCATTGTGTGTAGTTAGTAAGCCTAGTAATAGGAAACTAGGATTGTACACACCACTTCCAATGCCTTCAAGACCACGGGAAAGTGTTTCTACGAATTTTGTAGGAGGCATTTCTTTGTTAAGGAAAGGTCATGATTATTTGTATGTAGTTGTGGATAGGTTCAGAAAGATGTGCATGTTAATGCCTTGTAAAAAGAAAATTACAGCTGAACAAATAGCTCAACTTTTCTTTCAAAATGTATGGGTTCATTTTGGATTTCCTACTTCTATTGTAAGAGATTGTGATTCTCGATTTGTTTGGAATTTTTGGTCAAGTTTATGGAACTTGATGGACACCAAGTTGAAGAAAAGTATAGCCTTCCATCCGCAAACAGATGGTCAAACTGATGTGGTAAACATAACAATAATTCATTTCTAAGAGAATATTGCAACAAACATCCTAAGTTGTGGGATGAACAATTGCATTATATTCAACATGCTTACAACCGAGCAAAACACTCTTCTACTCTAACTTTGTCTTTTGAGGCATGTCTTGGTTATTTGCCTAAAATGATTTTGGATTTCATCCTTGAGAAATATGTAGTTGTAGATGGACATAATGACATAGGCAACGTAAAGAAATTCATTGAGAAAATTCAGTTGATTCACCAAATGGTTCAAGAACAACTAGAAATGAGTCAAGGCAAGTATAAGGGAAGACATGATAAGCATCGTGTGGATCATCAATTTCAAGTAGGTGATAAAGTTTGGATACAAATTAGCAAGGAAAGGCTTCAAGGTGAAGGTAAGAAGTTGAAACCAATTCGGTCCATTTAAAGTTCTGGAAAAGATTGATAATAATGCTTTCAAGCTTGATTTTCCTTCATATATGCAAATCTATTCTGTTCTTAATGTTGAAAATTCGAGATTGTATGAACCTCATTTGATTTAAGATCAAGGAGAATGCTAAAATTCCATCTATTGAAGACTTTTCTCCAGAATACCTTGATATGCTTTAGCAAGACACTATACTTGACAGAAGGACAAGGACAACTAAAAGAGGAAATACTGATTATCTTCGGGTGGGTCTCAAAGGTACACATCCATCAAAGGCCAAATGGATTGAAGTGGGGAAGGTGAGGGAACAATACCCTCATCTGTTCAATAACTAAAAGTGATCCTTTTGGGGTCCAAAAGGCTTCTAGTGGGGAGGAGTGATCAGGTGCTTAGAATTATGCTAAAAAATCAAAGTGTCAGAATCTTGTCAAACTCAACTTCAGATTGAATAGCTCATCATTCTGAATCCAATGGTGTGAACGACACTCAAATCTGAGTTCATATGCAGAAGTTAGAGCAAGTCAAAGTTTTGGTTGACTTGCCTACATGGAAGGATTGGGATGATGTGGCAAGTATTCAGTGAATAAGGAGGCACCAAGTGGCAGCCTGCCATTGGCCCTCGAAAATCACATATCATAGCGGTAAGTGTTTCAGTGTTACAAATTGGCCTCTGCTAGGTTTAGGGTTGTGATACGATACGATCCCATATCGCAATTGCATTGGCAACAAGAATCGGCCCCGGTGCAGTGGAGTTCCGATAGCAATAGACACCGGACCCGATAATCTTATATGCCACAATTTAAAGTCCCAGTGGGTCTGCAATCATAGTGTTTCCATGTAACAAAACCTTCGGGTGTTGAACTTTCCTATTGCGATAAGCGGGAGGTTTCAGACGCGGGATATTATAAGTTGCAGTTAATTAACCCGTCGGGTCTACAACACCACATATCAACTTTTCGTTGTGTTAAGAGCTTGCATCTTAGCCGATTGTGATTTGTGATATGACTGATAGAATATGGCCCACGGTGCGGAGAAATTGTTGCCTGGTTAGCAGATTTTGGGGCTAATTTGTAGTTTTCTGCTGGCGTTGGAGCATTTTGTGGAACAAATAGTGGGAGAACTCGGAGAAGTCAGAACTCCTTAAATTATTATCCAAATTTGATGCAAAAAAGAGTCAATTCTTGTAGTTTTGGCCATTATGAACTCATTGAGACATGTTTTAGAGGCATTTGGGTATTTTAAACGCACTTCTGATCTAATTTGAGCATAATAGAGAGGCACAAGCCATTGGAAGTTGGACCAAGGAGACGTAGCCTAGGAGGGGTGAACTCCTTTATCATGTTATTGTTGTGTGTTGTATATTTATGTTCATTGGTGTTATATTGCTGTTGTTCATCATATGTTTTTATGTTAAACTGTTTATAACATTTACATAATAAAATCTCATGGGAATTTGTTAATTGAAAAAGTTTTTGAATCCTCAAGCACTTGAAAAGAAAATGATAAGCATCTTCGGTTTATTTTTGACTGGGGAATCAACACAACATTACTAATCTGCTCTAATTCAAATCAAAGGGTAGATTCAAATTTTCTTGTAATTTATGTGAAGGGGATCATCCTATTCACCTTTGTCCTTATATGGATGAAGCCTCAAAAGTGTTGGAAAACCTTACAGCTTCTCATCCTTGACTTTCGGCTGGTTATCAAAATATTTCTCCAAATCCTCTACTAGTTGATGAATTGATTGGTCAAAATATGTATCCAATCAATCCCACTCTCTTTGAACATGAATCCCATGAGTCTGTTCCCAACCAACAATTGGTTGAGAAAATGGTTGACCCAGTTCCACCTTCAGTCGATCGTAATTTTCCCATAGAGAGTAAGGATCATATCGCTCAGGTTCTTCTTGTTTCTTCTGATTCTACTAGACAAGGGGGAAGTTCTCCTATTCCCACGGCACACTCTCCAAGTAGCAGGGTCAATTCCTTTGATTGGAGTCGACTGGTAGGATATCATCTTCCTCCTTACGTGCCCTTCCAAATCATAATACAAGATTATAATGTGGTTGTACCTAGAAAAATCATAGATGAAAGTGCATATGTTAGTATTCTGTCCTTAACTACTTGGCAAGCTTTAAGTTATCCATGCCTTGTGTCCCCCACTCTGAATCTGTTAGCTTTTAACAGCAGAACTAATAAACTCTTAGGGATCCTTGTTTAGTTTCATGTTACCTTGGGAGGAAATATTGTCTATATAGATGTGATGGTAGTCCAAGCCCTTTTGTATTTTAATTTACTCCTTAGGCATGACTATGTTTATGTCATAGGAGATCTTGTCTCTTCACTCTTTCGTATGATGTGTTTCTCTCATGAAGGAAGTATCATGACTATTGAACATCTCTCATTTGTTAGTCCTAATTTGACTGCCAATCAACCACCTTCCCTAAATGGTCCTTATATGAAAGTGGTATCTTCCATGCCACAAGTTAATTATGTGGCAACTTATCCCATTCACATACCTACTGATGAAGATGAGCCTCTCACTATCCAATCAACTTCTTTCGACCTAGATCCAGTAGGTGATATGGTGAATCATTTACTGGGGCATTGGAGCCTAATATTTCCATTGGATCCTTTGATATGTATCCCTTCCAGAGTGTTGTTCTTCCATTTGATGAGAACCTCTTGGAAGCTATGGTCTCTTAGAGGCCATGATATGATTTCCAAGCAGAGTTCATTGTGTCTTGTGTCAATCTCCTTAAAAAATGAAACAAGGTGTTGGAGCACAGTTCCTTTTCTTGTGTCAAGCTCATTAAAAAATGAAACAAGGTCCCTTGAGCATAGTTCTTCTCCTAGGACAAGCTCGTTAAGAATTGAAATAGATTCCCTTCCAATTCAAGTCTTTGATTTGATCTCGTAAATTCCCAGTCAAGTATTTCACTTGATCTTGTAAATGAAACTTCATTCCATCTAGCTGTTAGTAACAGGTAGTCTACTTAGGTCAATGAAATGAAGCTTGGGGGGGATGTACCTCGAATTGAGTCATTATGTTGAGGTCATGAAAACGTATTTCAAGCATAGTTTTTCTTTGTTTCAAGCTTGTTTAAAAATAAAACCACTGTCAAGCATAATTTTTCTCATGCTTCAAGCTTCTGAAAAAATGAAACCATCTTCAAGTAACTTCAATCATTGTTTCTTATGTTTCAAGCTTGTGTAAAAATGAAACCATTATTATTTTCATCCTACCTCTCGTGATTTCTATTTTTATCAGCCTATTTTTTCCAAATGAGCCATGGTTTTCTTCATCATCATCTGTTTGGCCGATCATACACTTACACTTGTTTTTTTACCCTTTCCTGGAGAATCATTGTGATGAGTGGTCTTTTTAGCCAACCTCTTGACCTTTTTGTGTTTTGAGCAGTTCCATCATGACCAGAGCTAGTTGCTACCTTTTATACCACTCATTCCTCTAGGTGGAGTCCTCTTTAAGCTCTTTTCAGACTCCCAAAATATGAAAATATTATCGAGCGCTTGTCTTTTGAAACTCGTTAAAGTAAATGAAAAGACATCTACTCTGTATAAGATTAACAGTTTTCTAGACTGAGATATACTATTTACAAAAAAGGAATACCTTAGTCAAACATGGCTAAGAGGTTCTCTCGGGTATTATTTTCTTCCTTTTTAGACCTAAGGGACTATCTACGAAAAGGAACATCTGGAGTTTTCTTTTTCTCCTCTTTTTCAAACTCTCTAAACATGAAAAAGATGATGAGTTTTACCTTTGTTGGAATTGTTAAAACATCAAATAACAATGGAATCGTTGATCATAATGAGACCGAACAACTCCTTCTTTGTGTTTGTTAAATATTATTATAGGGATTCATTCGAAAGATGAAATTACAGATCAAACATATATTATCCTCCTCAAGCTTGTTAAAAGATAAAAAGGTATTGACCAGTATGGTTGGGGAAATTGGGAAAACAAGGTAATCCATTTTTTAATGGCAACGAGTCGCTCTTGAACACAAAACTCTTCCACTTAATCTCTGTGGTTGTTGGGTTGCGAAATATGCTTGTCTTTTGGTTAATCATATCGTTTGAAAGCCTCCATTTTTTGTTTTGGTTCAATTATGCCAACCCCATTTATTTTTGTTGTTGTGTTCAAGAGAAGTCATTCAGTCAATATCTACTACAATACTCTTAATCCTTCATTCCATGTCTGCCTTTCCTGATCTAGTTCTGTATCAACATCATTCTGATCATTCTGTCTCAAATCATCATACCCATTTCGTGTCATTGATGGGGGATACATCAAGGCCCTCTTGTGATGGGTCGCTTCCTGTCAACATCAACTCATTATCCAGGAAGTTGACTTAGAAACACTCTTTGGTACCTTGGTGCTTGTATACATCAATGGAAAATTTCCTCGCTCTTCGCGACAAGTTTTCATCATCAACCTTCAACCGAAATATACTGTGTGGTGTTAAAGTCAACTCATTTATTCACACCATATGAAATTGTACTCCAGTACCTTGAGAGCCATTAACATCATCGGTGGTTTCTCTTGCATCTGTTAATGACTTACACCATCGACTGGTAATCGGATGGTGTATACCATGTTCAGCCTTAGCTCATTAATTCAGATGGTTAGACTTATACATTTGTTGGTTGTGTGAACAAGATAGAAGACCCTAGATCTAGTTTCATCCATTTGGGTTGTAATTTCAGGAGTAATACAAGATCACGATGTATGATGGCTATGATCATACAGACAATCATCCAGTCATGGATCCACCATTTATCATTGTGGACGTGTCTTTTGATCATTGTATATGTAATTTTATCTTACTTGATGAGTATGGGTATGCCTCCTTCATAAAATATGTCATGATGTAAATATATTATAACAAATGATGATCTTGCCAGTTGTTCTTGATCTCAAATTGTCACAAGGTATATCACTTCAATCCTCAACTATCGTTTCTAACTTTGCGCTTTAGGCAACAACCTGCTATAGGGCATTTTGTCACATTTGGTCAATAGGCCTGCAAATAGGATCATTCACATCCTTTGAACACTTTGTCATCCTCCCTACACCAATCCCTGAGAATGACTTTTCCTAATCCCCAAGTTTCTTCCTGAAACTTCTTTATTTCAGTCATTTTAATGACCAACACACCCTAGCCCCTCATTGACCAGCATTGACTACCAGGTTGCCCTACTCTTCACCTGCGCTAATCACCAGCAAATCAGTGTTAGGGGTGCATTGATTCTATAAATTCAGGAAAACAAAAAGGAATCACGAAGCTTCCTCTTCTATATGCTTCCAGGATTTATTGTAACTATTTACCTCAGGAAAAAGTCTCAAATCCTATGCTATCCTACCTTGAGTTTTCATCCCTTATCCCTTGATCTCATCCTCCCATCAAGAGTGGATCTCAAGCCTTGATTGGTAAATGGATAAGAATTTCTAAACTACCTCCCTTTCCTATATATTTACCTCATTCCACAAGCACCTGGTTTGTTGTTGTTAGATTTTAGAGAGCGATTCTACCATTATGTTGCTGATTTGAGAGATATCATTCCATGCATTAGGGTGATTAGAGGTGCACTTTGTGATAATGAAAGGACAAGTCAACTTGGAGGAGCTATTCTACAATATCAACACCTATTTTTGGTTGTAACTCACTCCATTTCTATTAATGAAAATAGTTTTTTATTTTCCTATATATGATGTTATGGTTTCATATATTTCAATACCATGTTGATCTATTGAATAAAGTTATTAGATGATGCTACATAGATTCTGTAGATTGTTGGCTTGTGTTGTATGGCTGTGTAAGTTCTAATTATGGTGATCGGAGCTAGGATTGGAGCATACAAGACAAGGAAGGAGTGAAGCATACAACATATTGTAGGTAGACTTCATTCCATTATCTATTTACTTTAAGGAAAACATTAGTCCCTTTGTCTTTTTGTTGTTTTAGGTCAGTCCACAAGGCCTAATGAAGATACTTTTGTCTGCAACTTTAGATTCCATATAACACCCAAAAACCATGCGCTAAATCTATGCACAAAACCATGGGCAGGTCCACCCACCATCTTTGGATCCACCCCCCATACTTGTGGTACATTATTGTTCTCTATCTCGTCCCGGCTTACTTTTGGAAGCTCAATTGTGGGATTTTTCATGGTTATATGTTTTGTTGTTGTTACATTATGTGGCCAAGAATGGTGGCAGATATTTTATTTCCTGAAAATTTGTATAGTAATATTTCTCCATCCCACTAGCTCCATTCACTGCTCACTCTCTATATGCAAACTTTCTCTCAATTTTCAGCCTTTGCTTTATCCTTCTTTCCATTCCTTCCCTGTTATTTCTCATACAATTGTATCACTCCCATGGTGTATGTATAATATGAGTAGCCAACCTTGACAGTGCATGAACAGCCGCGGAGGTGCATGAGGGTGGTGACGGATGTTAGGGTGGTTAAGCTTCTCATATTAGAACTTGTGCCCAAGCGCGGGCTCATGAGGTTGCAGATATTTACCACGTCATTGTTCATCCTAAGATTCAAGTAGAGATTCAACGTCTTGAGATTATGTCTGCTAATTAACGTCTTATTTTTTGGACTTTTATATTATTGAAGATGTTTCCCTCCTGGTTCCTAACCCTAGTCACACTAAGATAAGACAAAATCAATATCTTAACTCAATACCTTTCCACTAACAAATCAAGACTTGTCATAGCAGAGTATTAAATGAGAAGCAAGAGGAATAGTACAACATATTTGTTATCCTGGATGACGCAGGCCTTCTGGAGGTAGCTTTACATTAGAGAAATTTTCAGGTCTAAAATGGGTCTCCGAAGGAATATTATAAAATAATAGTGGAAATAATAAAATAATATTCGATTGCATCATGAAATTTTAGAGGGAAAAAAATAAAAACCTATTTTTTCAACTCATATTTTCAACTTAATCTCCCTATAATTTTATTCAAATTTCGAGTGGGAGTAATTGTTGGATGAAAAATTGAATTCCTCATCCAAGGAGTACCCATGTTACATACTTTTGATGGATCCTGCTATATGAAAAATGAGAAATACATGAAAAATATGATTGAAATAACGTTTTTCAAGTATTTCTTATTTTTCGTGTAGCAAGGTCCATTAAAATTATTCAACATGGGTAATCCTTGGATGAGGAATTCAATTTTCATCATAGTATTTGAGTAAAACAATAGGGAGATAAGTTGAAAATACAAGTTGAAAAAGTAGTTTCTCTATTTTTTAATGTTTTTACTTTTGTACTCCAAAAATGGTGAATCATCCCCCATGGCCAATTGGCATCATCATGTTGAATCCTATTGGTTCTTATAAATTTTATTTTGGTTGTACATTTTTATTTTGGGGCCCATTTTTTACCTCACAATTTTTCTAATGAGTTCATAAATTTGAGACCTGCATAATTTAAAGTTTTTCAGGGTGTTATATTTATTTACATATTCAAAAACACATTTTAAATAATGAAAATTCACAGTCTTGCAAAAAAATATGTTATCGTTGAATTGTTAAATTCAAAGAAAAACTCAAAAATAGAAAAAATGTTAATTAATTAAAGTGTGCTTTTGATATTATATATATGGATAAGGGTTTCTAAAATTTTTGAAAGGAGAACAACTTCCAACTATCATAACTAAATTATTGATTAAAAACATAGGATCTGTGTAAACAATTTAAACTTATTAAAATTCTTGATAAACGTTCAGATGCAATTATTCTCCAATGCTAGAATCCAATCAATCTCAGGATCTTGTTGGTATATACCTTATTTTGTAAAGACTAGTTTGTGCAGTCAATCTTGTATGAAAATTGTCATTATAACAAGTAGAGTTTGTTTGTAGGTCTTAAATGTTAGTGTAAGATTTTGAATCATTGCAGAGGATCGAAAGAACCTTCAAATCTGTATTCTAAGAGTCATTCCTACGTGTCGAAAGGATTTTGTTTAACCATTTATTCTTCGACATTTCTGTGCACTTCTCGACTTAATAATGTTGGTAAAAGGGAATGGAACATAATAAAAATCAATCCAACCATTGTAATTTTTAGTAGTTTTTAGTAGAATCAAAACCATTAAAGAATCATGAAATTTTTTAATGGGATTTTTTAAATGAGAATTATGTCACTGCAATGTATAGATAGATCTCATGAATCCCCGTGATTTCAACATCTCATTCTTAAGGTATTTTTTTTATTGCCTCTCTCCTTACATAACAAATCTATCATTAAATGTGTTCTAAAAGTGTTTTAGTGAATACAAAATTTTTCAACATTTGAATTTGAACCTGAACTTTCTTTAATGTCGACAAATCCTAGTTCACCTGCAAACCTAAATCCAAATTCAAAATCCAAGGGAGAACTATTATTTATGTACTTAATACTACCTTGAAATTTGGGAAATATTCAACCTTTTATGCACTTTGGGAAATCCATGAAAACTAATTTTAATTGAAAAACATGAACCAATAGTTTGGGACTATTTCATCAACTAAAACCTTCCTTGACTATTATATCAAATCATGTTAGCACCAACATAAAGGAAGCTTACAAGGATCTAATCTCTATCATCCCAACTTGTTACTCTCATATGTATCCAATCTACTCATTATAGAATACTCCAGTCTCTCATCTAACCTTCAAACAACCATAACATTCTCTTACGGTACCCAACAAAACACAAATAATACCTTCCCTTTCTTCACTCTACAGCCCCTTAGGGATCTTCTTATTTTCCAATGATATTTAATGCATACAAAAAAATCCATCTATTGGATGTCTTTTAGGAATAACCTAGGACCAATAATACTTGGCCTTATAATAGTCAATGAGCAACAATAATACGAATACAACTTCGAAGGAGTTTTCTTAATTTATTATGGAGATTTAAACATGGTTTATCTCTCAAACAATCCATTTTCTCTTGGGTAAATTTTAAATAGCAAGTTTTACTAATAATTATGCACACTTACTAGCCATTAGACACGATAATCTCTTTCATTTGTAGTCATAAAAACTACATCAACCAAGGGAAACATCCAGATACATGGGAGATGAAACTAATTGTGATACATGCCTCCCCCACATGCTCATAAACAATTGAATAATATAGCAAGGAAAAAAAAACGAGAGGACTTTTCTTGCATGAAATCTACTATTTTCCCAAGGACATGACACTATACTTGGTACATGCACATAAGTCAAATATTGATGGGACAATATTGAAAGGAAACATGGACAAAAATGGGTAGCACTTATAAAGGACAATGGCAAGGAAAATAACTAATAACCCCCTTTCTTCTTGCCTTCTTATGGTACAATAATCTTCTTTTTGCTTCCTCGAGTAACATCTTTGGTTGATATTATATTATTATGTATTTGTTTTATACATTCTTTTACATATGCATAATCGTATCATCGAAAATATAAGAACCACACCATAATCCTACCCCCACCATTGGGACTTGTGCATGTTCAGTACTCAAGCCTTGGCTTTGAGCTCCTCATAAGCAATATTTTCATTGTAACAGAAGATCATTATAGGTCAACCCATTTGGCTTGACTCATAGCACATAAACTACAACATACAACCAATACAGGATTCATTACATTATAATTTAGGGTTAAGACTAGGTTGTTACACTCTATATGTTCTAGGTGAGTTTTAGTTGACTTTACCTTAGTGGTAATGCTTCACATTCCCATGTTATTTTTATGCATATGTTTAAAAAAATTGGGTACACCAAATAAATGGCACTAGAATTACTTTCACAATTATAAAAATATTTTTTAAGAGGTAAAAATAACCATTTCGTTAAATTTGATCTTGTTTCAATTTAAGCCTCTTCATTGGTAGATTAAAACAAATGTTTCTAATGTGTCAAAAAATAATCCAAAAATTCAAATTTGATTAAAAGTACAAAATTGATTTTCAAAAATGCAAAACCAAACTCCAAACTCTAAACATGCATAAGCAAATTCGAAAAAAAGTGAATATTGTGCAATTCAAATTCCAAAGTATAAAATAACACAAATCAATTTTGAAAATGTGCATATTGAATTCCATATCAACACTTGCTTC